>CM062804.1:1508884106-1509484106 GCA_031772625.1 Pinus tabuliformis | reverse complement strand
ATGCTTTAAAATAATTCTTTTTATATTATTTATTGCGGTCAATAATTATTTAACAAATTTATTGATTGCTTTTCATAAATTTTAACTTCAATTATTATGATATATTGTTTTTAAAATGATTATAGGTTAAATAGAGCATGGTTTATAAAAGGTTATAGTTAATGTTATTTAAAAGTATATAATTGTACTTTTGTAATTTTAGTGATTTTGAAGTTGCAATTATTATTTAGTTGAGAAGTGTTTTTCATTTTAAATTATTTTTGGTTATTTACAAAAAAAAAAATGTTTTTTTTTTTCTTTATTATTATTATGCCAGGTATTTATTAGTGGGTTATTTGATGAGACTCGATTTTTCTTAAGCAATAGTATGAGTCAATTTTATTTTTCCTAAATAATAGTATGAGTCAACTAATATTTGTGATTTGTAGACAATAACTACTAATTATATTGATAGGGGTGTTTATTTAGTCAATAGGTGTATTTAATTTGGAATATGACTTTTATAATTTTAAGTTATTTAACTATAATTATTAAGTGGATGGTAGGGATTTAACTTTTGTGAAATATCCATGAAATATTTTTAATAGTAGTCGATAGTGAACATAGAGGGCTGAGATTTATATCAAAAGTGTGTATGCCATTTTTATCTTTAATTTAATTATAAAAATATCTTATACATAAGTGTCATTGAACTCTTCCCGCTTTGTTGTTTTATTATATTTTTCTTGTTGAGTTTTCTTTCAAATGTATGTGTTTTATTTTTATAAGCTATATTTGCATTGGGATAGAAAATATTTACATTAGTTTAGCAAACTTACCACCTTTGGCCACCCAACTTGGAAAGCAAACCAGAGGCACTAAAGCAGAGAGTTAAGAACTTGAAAAATTAGAAGAGAGTCCTTGAAAAACATAGACCAAAACCATTTGTTGCTCAAATCAGGGGAGACTAGCAACATGAGACAAAAATAACAATCTTGTCGAGCTACAGAGTCCATGATAACAAGAAAGTTAAATTGAGCATGGAAGTAAAGGAAAACATAGCTATAGCCCAACTCCATTTATTTCATTGCTTGCCACCCACATCAAGGTACTAATATCTTGAGTTCTCTTTCCTAGCATTCATGTTTTAGTGGGGAAGGGTGGAAGGAAGATCAAGGATAATCGTTGAACATAGAGAGTGTAGCACAACCTTTGTTGGCTAATAGATTTGTGAATTGATTAGATGATCTACATATATGTGAGGGATGACAACAGAGTTTTGAGGAAGGAGTTGTTTGATGAGATTCAAGAAGCTTTCAAGTCTCCATATTTTGGTGATTTTAAGAGAGGAGGATCCATAGAGGAGCTTAGTAACCAGAGAAGTAACAAGATAAGAGTCACCTTTGAGGACAAGGCAAGAGAAATTGAAGGTGGAGGTAATCCTCGACCCCAATTCAAGAGCTTTGAGTTATGCTGCATTATTATTATTATGGCCAATTTAACCAAAATATAGATGAATATTTCTACCATTTTTTAGAAAAATATTCCCCCATAATGTGTAAGACCAATGTTTCTCTTGGAGGTTCCATCCATGTTTAGTTTGATAAATTTAAGAGGGAAAGACTAGTGTGAGGTGGGGGAGGGAGTAAATGAGGTAGGGGGAGATGGGAGTTGGGCAAGGGAAGAGGGAAGACTGAGAGAAGTAAGAATAAGTGCCTCAGAGTCTTAGAATTCCAATTTGAGGCTAGCCAATTGGAGATAAGCATGGTTTCTTTGAGATTACAAAGAAAGGTACTCTAAAGAGAGAGGATGGAGTCTTGAGAGTTACAAAAGATATGTTCATTATGTTATTTCCAAAGAATCCATAGGACAAAGCCAGGTGAAATAATCCAATCTCTATTGAAAATGGGATTGTAGAATGAAGAAAGAGGTCAGTTATTGATCAATTCTAGGGGAATTGTCTCTAATTAGATAGGTTGTCTAAAGAGATTGAAGAAATGGTCCCCAATATCCTAAGCTAGAGGACAAGAGTGGAAAATATGTTCATGGTTTTCTTCACAAGCTTGACATAATTAATAGAGTGAGAGACCATCATTACCCTTGGAGAGAAGTTTCCCCCAAGTTAAGATTTTTCTATGGAGGGCAAGCCTCAGAAAATAAGTTATCTAGGGCCAAAGATTTTTCCACCAAATTATAGACTATATATACTAATTCAGCATGTGAGTGTTATTAGCCACAACAAGGGGAGCTTATTTAATGGTGAAAGAAACCTGTGGTCGACATCCTTGTGGTCTACATCCCTAATGACGTTTGTTTAGATATTAATAAAAGTGGATTTTTTGTTGTCGAAAGGTTTTCTTGAACTGCTCAAGGGCTTGGGCTAATAAGGGGATGTACCAGGAAGAGGGAGATTTCCATTGTGATAATTGGACTATGGGGAGATGTTTTTCCAGTAACCAGACACAAGAATACCTCCATGAGATTCCATAGCATAGTGTATATCTTAAAGATGCGCTTAGGAAGAGCGTTTGGAAAATGGATGCCAAGAATCATCCCAAAAGTGAGTACTTATTTCATCCTTGACTTCCTAGAAGCAATGCTATTGTATAAAAAGTTCTCCATTACAAGCCAAATTCTGGATATGTGATCCTCTTGGAAATATAGTTTTACAGATGCACTATTCATTAGAAATGTGGTTGTTTCATTTATTGGACCATATTTTCTTCCAATAGTCCTGACCTTCTTGTAGCCAACACCTCCAAAGGTTGGATTCTAGGATAGTGTTCAGAGTTTCTAGATCATGGAAGCCAAATACCCCTGATTTTTTGGAGATACATACTTTCTCCCAAGTAACCGGTTCCCATTTTTTTTGCTCTTTTTTCAGTTCTCCCCATAAGAATGTTCAATCAAGGACTCTGATTAGATGAAGGATGATTTTGGGAGCTATAATGGAGGAGAGAAGATACATGGGTAAGAAATTCAGGACAAATTTAAGAAAGATAGTTTTGTCAAATATGTTAATTGAGAAAAAGTTCCATATATACAGTTGGTTGGTAAACTTTGAACGAGGTTAGACCAAAATTTGGTACACATGGAATTGGGATCTAAATGGGTGCCTAGATAGGTAGTGGGTAAGGTGCTTTTCATGAAGCCCAATATATTACTGAGATGAGAATTAATAGCAAGGGGAGTATTCAAGAAGAAGGCCTCATAATATTGTGAATTTATGTGCATGCATAAGGTAGCTAGGAAATCATCCAAGAAATTTCAAAAGACCAATGCTTCTTAGATAGCTGGAATACCCATAAGCATTGTATCATCCAAAAAATTTTGGTGCGAAAATTTCTCATTAGAGTTGGAGAAGTTTAGAACATTGCTAGCACAAGTATTAACAACTTGTTTTAGGGCCCATCACAACCCTTCATCCCTAAGGTTGAAGATAAACAGGGAAATATGATTTCCTTGATGAATTCCTATAGGCATGTTAAAGGCCTTAGAAGGAGAGACATTAACTAATATGGAGAAAAAGGAAGAGGAGACAAGGGAAGTAATCCAGATGATAGAGGCTTCTGAGAAACCAACATGCTAAGGATTTTTGAAATGTAAGACTAGCTTAATTTATCAAAATCCGTAGATAAATTGAGGGTGATGAGCATACTTGTTTTTTTAAATGATGATGGGAATGAACCAACTCTTGGCTCACTATTATCCCATCTAAAATTTGTCTTCATTCAACATATCGTATCTTCTTCGGAGAGATGAGTGATGGAAGAAGGAGTTTCAAATGATTGATAGTGACTTTAGAGATAATTTTGTAGATAGTGTTGTACAGGGAAATAGGACAAAAACCATAAGGGTCCTATAAATTGGATTTTTTTTGCAAAGGGTATGAAGAGTAGCATCCAGGGAAGGTAGGGAAAATGTTGTTTATCAACTTTCCTCAACAACTATCTAGACATTTTTTTTTATGAATGGCCAACATGCTTGATAAAAATAAGAGGAAAAGCCATCAAGCCCTAGTTCTTTTCTTTTAAGCATTTCAAAGTTGGGTGCTTCTACTTATATGGTGGTAGAATGAAGTAGAGCCTGATTTTGCTCCAAAATGACTAAAGTAGGGATGGAAAGGTGATTTTTCTAATTGCTTCAAGATTTAAGGGGAAAGAATCCAATAAGAGATGTTGGTAGCAAACAAACATATATCTGAAATTGTTAGGGAGGAGATTCTCTTTTTGCTTCTGTGATTATGCATGGAGCAATGCAAAATTTTATAATTTTTCTCACCTTCTTTGAGCCATCTTATGTGTGATTCTTGATGCGAGAGAATCTCATCATATTTTCTATGATCTTCGAGATGAGTGATGAGGGTTGTTTCCTCTACCACAATGTCTTTGGATCTATCATCCATGATGATTTATTGTTTGATTTCTTGGATGCATTCTTCAAGAGCTCGGTGATCATGTAAGATGTTCCCAAATTCATTCTTATTCCATATTTAGATACAACTTTCGAGATATTTGAGTTTTTGCTAAAAATACTTCCTCAGAGAGCTTGGATGTGAAGGATCATTTAGAATATAAATACTTAAAAAAATAGAGACCTTAGAAGCAACAATAAATAAGGAAAACATGAATTGTAATACTTTGTTCCAACACTCTCATGAAATAACAATATATTTTATATATTATTTTTTTATAAAACATTTTTTAAATTAACCCCTCTTAAATTAGTAAATTAAGTTTAACATGGATTTAAATTTTTTTATTTTATTTTATTCATATATATAAATATAATATACAACCCTCAATAACAAGAATAACATTTTATAAAAAAAAAAATCAACTCTACTTTACCTCATATAAAATTAAAGTAAATCATAAAATTAAATTAAATAAAAATAAATAATTAAATTTATATATAAGAAAGATGAACTTTAAAAAATTGGAAACCAATCAAAATCTAATTTTAATTAAAAAATAGTTAACATCATTTTTAGAGAAAGATAATACAAATTCTGCACAATATTACTAATAATGTCCCCATTTAAAATTCCAAAAAATATACTTCATTAAAAAATGAATAACCATTACTAAATATTGAATTTATTAATATATAAATTCATTATCATTTATTAATTTTATATATTAATATTTTTTAAAATTTATTAATATATAAATTCATTATCATTTATTTATTTTATATATCAATTTTTTTATATAAAAAAATTAAGCATTACCAAATTTGATCTCTATTATTATTTGACCAAACAGATTTATAATGGATCCTAACTGATCTTTTAGCATAGGATTATGTTTGTTGATTAGTTTGTTGCGACAACTTAGACAATGTGAGGTTGCTGTTGATAGTCAGTAAGTAGTTATCATAAACATAGACAGTTCAGCTATCATTTGGTTGACGACTTTCATGGAGTATGGAGTGACGTTGATTGTGTTGGCTTCCGTTAAAAAGTGAAGGTAGCAGGTCATGGAGATGGTTGATGGGTTCCTCCCCACTGTATGGTAATGGTGTCAGTAGGAAGCTTAAAACGTGAAGGTAAGTAGTTGGTTTTCTTATCTTTAAAGATAAAGACAAACTGACACCCCACGCTCTGTTGTTGTCCTCTTTACTGTGAATTTTTAAAGGCTTCTGAATACCACATACTGATGTATTTATATTTTTGCTGGGGTTTATTATGTGTGTTTTTCAAATAAGGTTTAATTTAGGATGGGTATATTTATATTATTATATTTTTTTACATTGTTTTTCGATTTCATTAAAAGATATTAATTATAATAAAATTATAATAAATAAAATACAAAATGAATAATATAACACTTACTAATTAAATTATGTAATTTATTTATTTATTTTATTATATAATTTTCCTATTTATTTTATTCTGTTTTATTAAGATTAAGTAATGATTAAATTTATATATTCAATTTTTATATATAAAAATCTAAAATGACAATTTTCTAAAAAATTAATATACTTAAAACATCTTTATATAAATATTTATATGTAAGTTACAATATTTATTTATATATGAGATAAAAAGAATTAATTACATATATAACTGATTTTAACACTATGTTAAGATAAAGAAATAATATTTATTTTAAATATTTAATTAATTATATATATGAAAAAAAATGTGTAGTATTTGATAAGGATGGTTTGTTGAAAGTAAGTAAAAGTATTCAAATTGTACGAGATTCAAAAGTTTTTATGGAGTAATTTAATGGAAGAGTTGCCTTAAGTGTCTATTTAAAATTGTGGCTAAGGAAAATCTTTTAGCTATAAGAGCAATATAATGATGTGCAATTTTTTCAGAATTGTGGTTAAGGAAAATCTTTTAGCTATAGGAGCAATATAATGATGTGCAATTTTTTCAGAATTGTGGTTAAGGAAAATCTTTTAGCTATAGGAGCAATATAATGATGTGCAATTTTTTCAGACATAGAGGGTAAATAATGTCTTGGGGGTATGTTATCCAAGAAACTTTGCTATTAGATCCCGGGTTAGTATCCATCTTAGAGGTGTCTAACAGTAATGTGCTATCTATTTTGTCCTTTAATATGTTTGATCCTATTCAAGTCTAATGGTAATGTGTTATCTATTTTGTCCTTTAATCTGTTTGATCCTATTCAAATAGAATTTAATTAAGCTTCAAGATATGTTTAAGATGTAAGATATATTTGAAATTTTGTTCTCAACTCAATTTTTAAGTTATCATATTTACTGCTATATCACTAAAAAAATATACTTTTTATTTCCTATAAAATATAATTTTAAGTTATCATATTTACTGCTATATCACTAAAAAAATGTATTTTTTACTTTTTATTTTTTATGAAATATATGTTGTTAAATAAAAGTAACTAGTGATAAATATCTCTATTGCTTATTAAATATTAAATTAAATTATAATAAATTTTTAAATTATGTAAAAATAAAAATAATAATAAATAAAAACATTTCCTATATCATTATTTTTCTTCTCCTGTATACAAAAACATATACCAATTTACCAAATATATGTTCTATGTTTATATTATGAATTGACCGTTAAATCATATATATTAAGTAAAACATATTTCACAAACCATGCTTCTTGGATACGATTGATTTTCTTCTTTCCTTCGCAACTTTGACTTTCAGGAAAAGAGACACATCTACTGCCGAGAATCTTGTCAGTTTAATGTGTGCTTATTAGTGAACAGAATATCATTAATTTTATGAAGGTCGTCGCGCCTTTTTATTGGGAAATGTGTGCGTATGGAAACGTACGAACTTAGTAACATTTATTTATTTATTTGAAAATGCGGTTCCTCCTACTGGTTTACAGGTGCAGAGTTACCGTCAATCACATCATTTTACAGTATACTTTCGAAGATAAACTGAAGAGCCCCCGATCCAATTCTTGTTATATATAGATGTGAGGAGCCTGTGGAGTACCTCATTCGTTGTGGGTGGCTAAGTTGCTAACAATGGCGAATTTGTGGTATTCTGAGCGCCTAATGCTGGAATTGCCGAGTTTTACATTAAATTTGCTGCTGCTATCCTAGTTACATTAGTGGTGTCATGGAGTTTCTTGTTCCAAGTGAGAAAGCGGAGGTTGCCACCGGGGCCGTTTCCTTTGCCGATCGTTGGAAACCTACACCTCCTGCTCGGACACCTTCCACACCAAGCCCTAGCAACTCTCTCTCTCAAATGCGGGCCTCTCATGTCTCTGCGCCTGGGGTCCTCTGCCCTCACCCTAGTCGTCTCCTCCGCAGATATGGCCAAGGAATTTCTCAAGAATAATGATCGCGTTTTCGCTGGCAGACCTCAATCCATGGCTGCTAAGTATCTGTCGTATAATTTCTCTAACGTGGGCTATGCTCCATATGGTGCTTACTGGAGACAAATGCGTAAGATCTGCGTTTTACAGTTGCTGAGCTCCAAACGCTTGGATTCCTTCCGCTTCATAAGAGAGGAGGAAGTGTGTTGTATGATTCGTTCTATTATTGAAGACAGTGAGGGCTCTCATGTTCCCGCAAGCATTAGCAAAGCTCTGTCAACACTTGCGACTTCTATTATCTGCAGGATGGCCTTCGGCAGAAAGTACTCGGATCAACAGTTAATTGAAAGCATCAAAGAAAGTTTTTTGTTAGCCGGTACTTTCAATATCGCAGATTATATACCATACTTGGCGTGGCTAGATTTGCAAGGTTTGGGACGGCGATTCAAGAAAATACACAAGACGGTAGACCATTTCTTCAACAATGTGATAGAGGAACACATTGCGCGGAATGACCCCAACGTCACACCTAATCTTGTCCACGTTTTGCTGGCAATCTGCGAAGATAATGATACGGAGTTCCAAATTAAACGAAAACATATTAAAGGCGTCATTGCCGTACGTTAAATGTTTTTTCACATTGAAACATTCAATAACAGTGACCTTTAAAATGTAAAGATTTATACATTGTTGGCAAATGATGTACATTGTATTTGCAGGATATGTTCGGCGCTGTTGAAATTATAATTTCAACTGCAGTGAACAGAACAGCAGCAGCTACTTTATTCATTTGTCGTGATCCGGCGCCCTATATTTTCTCCCTATCTTTTATGTCACCGCTTTTACCATTTTTTCACTCTTTAATTATATTTGAGTTCCCGAAGGATGAAGATCAGATACAACACTACATCATTACTTCTCAACAACCATATTAATGAGCAGAACGGCTGAAAGAGAAAAGAACCAGCCTCGAGCCGACGTAGCATTTATCAGTCATAGATTTCATCACCACCGACTCAAGAAATACAGCAAAAGATCAAATCTGTTAATCATGAGCAGCAGAGACTTCATCAGCAAGTTAAAGCGGTGAAGACCCTTTCCCGCACTATAAATAGAAACAGAAACATAAGTAGAAAATAGAGGAAATAGATTGAAAGTCCTTTTGTAACACACAGCAGTGTAGAACAAGAGAGTTTTTTTTGTATTGCACAGCAGTGCTGAAATTTTCTGAGATAGTTGTTTTGTGGAACTGAAGCGTTCCTGTTGTAATCCCTCTGTCAAGAGGAAGATGCTCTTTAGCATAATATTTTGTGAAGATCCCTCTACGTGAGGAAGACTTATTGTATCAGTTAGTTTATCGTTCATAAATAGAAGTTTCTTTTTGCCTGTTGCTGTTACACCGTAACTCAAAAAATACTTGACGTCAAAAGTTACGTTGCTGCAACACCAAAAATTCCCAACAGTTAATGTTAAAAACTGTTTGTCTCATGATGATGATGATGATGATGAGTTGGCTGAAACACATCCCCAAACAGTAGCGCCAACAACAGAACAGCAAAAGACACCCTTGAGGAGAAATGAGAGTGCTTCTCCAAGCACACCACAAGGAGGAAATTCAAGTGCATCTACAAGCACTTGCACACCGAATGAAAGAGGTAAGAAATTCAGAAATTTAAGTGATATTTATGATGAAGGAATGAATTCTCTGTTTTCTTTGTATTGTCATGTTGATGACCCTGTTCATTTCGAAGATGCAATTAAAGATAAGAAATGGATAGAAGCTATGGATGAGGAGATGAATGCCATAGAAAGAAATAAGACATGGGATTTAGTTGATCTACCAAAAGGTAAAGAAGTCATTGGAGTTAAATGGGTCTACAAGACCAAGAGTAATGCTGAAGGCAAGATATAAAGGCACAAGGCAAGACTTGTTGTCAAGGGATACAAGCAGCAGTATGGAAGAGATTATGAGGAGACTTTCGCACCGGTTGCAAGAATGGAAACAGTAAGAGCAGTGCTGTCCATAGCAGCACAAAACAAATGGAAAGTTTACCAAGTGGACGTGAAGTCAACATTCTTGAATGGAGTATTAATGGAAGAGGTTTACATCGAGCAACCTCTAGGCTATGAGAAGAAAGGCCAAGAGCACAAAGTCTGCAGATTGAAGAAAGCTCTTTATGGGCTGAAGCAAGCACCAAGAGCATGGTACAGTAGGATAGATTCCTATCTACTGGAGAATGGATTTGAGAAGTGTGAGGGAGAACCCACTGTTTACATCAAAGAAAAAGACTGTAAAATTTTAATTGTTGTGTTATATGTTGATGATGTGATTTTTACAGGTAATGATGACTACCTCATTGAAAATTTCAAATCAGTCATGAAAGAAGAATTTGAGATGACTGACATGGGTTTGCTGAGATACTTCTTAGGAATAGAAGTAAATGAAAATGAAAATGGAATTTTTATTTCACAGGCAAAATATGTAAATGAAGTGTTGAGCAGATTTAACATGCAAGACAGCAATGCAGCAATCACTCCCACAGTGATGGGATTAAAACTCAGCAAAGAGGACAGCAGAAAAGATTTTGACCCTAGTGTGTACAAGAGCATAGTTGGCAGCCTCATGTATTTGACTGCAACTAGGCCAGACATAATGTATGCTGTTAGTTTAATTTCCAGATTCATGGAGAAGCCAAAAGAAACACATTGGCAGGCAGCAAAGAAAATTATGAGGTATGTTAAAGATACAAAAAAGTATGGCATATTTTATACTGTTTCAGAATATTCAGATTTAGTTGGATACACAGATAGTGATTGGGCTGGAAGTGTAGATGACCGGAAAAGCACATCTGGTTACATTTTTCACATAGGTTCAGGACCCATTTCATGGGCTTCCAAGAAACAGCCAATTGTGGCATTGTCTACAGCAGAAGCAGAGTATGTGGCAGCTACAGCAGCAGCATGTCAAGCGGTTTGGATGAGGAGAATGTTGAGAAGTCTATGCCAGGAGCAGGCAACAACAACAGTTATTTTTTGTGACAATAGCTCAGCTATTGCATTATCCAAGAACTCTGTATTCCACAAGAGAACGAAACACATAGACACAAAGTTTCACTACATCAGAGAATTGGTGAACAATGGAGAAATCATTTTAAAACATTGCAGGACTAGGAACAGGTTGCAGATATTCTGACAAAGTAATTGGATCAGAAAAGTTTTGAGTTTTTAAGGAAACTTCTGGGTATGACTGATAACCCTGCAGTTGAAATTAAAGGGGAGTGTTGAAATTATAATTTCAACTGCAGTGAACAGAACAGCAGCAGCTACTTTATTCATTTGTCGTGATCCGGCGCCCCACATTTTCTCCCAATCTTTTATGTCACCGCCTTTACCATCTTTTCACTCTTTAATTATTTTTGAGTTCCCGAAGGATGAAGATCAGATACAGCACTACATCATTACTTCTCAACAATCATATTAATGAGCAGAACGGCTGAAAGAGAAAAGAACCAGCCTCGAGCCGACGTAGCATTTATTAGTCATAGATTTCATCACCACCGACTCAAGAAATACAGCAAAAGATCAAATCTGTTAATCATGAGTAGTAGAGACTTCATCAGCAAGTTAAAGCGGTGAAGACCCTTTCCCGCACTATAAATAGAAACAGAAACAGAAGTAGAAAATAGAGGAAATAGATTGAAAGTCCTTTTGTAACACACAGCAGTGTAGAACAAGAGAGTTTTTTTTGTATTGCACAGCAGTGCTGAAATTTTTTGAGATAGTTGTTTTGTGGAACTGAAGCGTTCCTGTTGTAATCCCTCTGTCAAGAGGAAGATGCTCTTTAGCATAATATTTTGTGAAGATCCCTCTACGTGAGGAAGACTTATTTTATCAGTTAGTTTATCGTTCATAAATAGAAGTTTCTTTTTGCCTGTTGCTGTTACACCGTAACTCAAAAAATACTTGACGTCAAAAGTTACGTTGCTGCAACACCAAAAATTTACGTTGCTGCAACACCACGAACAGCAACTGAAAAAATTTACGTTGCTGCAACACCACGAACAGCGTTGCTGCAACACAAGTTACAACAACTGAAAAAAAACTGTGTTGCTGCAACACCGTTTCCAGAGAACGAATTTTTCTGTTTTTCTGAGTTAAAAACAGAGTATTTTTCTGTGTCCAAAACAGAGTATTATTTTGATCAATTTTTGATCCTGAGGCAAAGTAGAGTATTATTTTATGCTCTGTTCTTTTGTTTTTGAATTATCAGAAAACAGAGTATTACTCTCTGTTCATATTTTTGTTGTTTCAGAATTTATCAGAAAATTCTCAACAGTGGAAACAGAGGATTTTTCCACTGTATTTTGTTTGGAATAACCAGAAATTCCCGACAGCCGCGGGAACGGACACGTCATCGATTGCGATAGAGTGGGAAATGTCCGAAGTGCTGAGAAACCCGCCAGTGCTGAAGAAGCTTCAGGAGGAGCTTGAACGCGTGGTTGGAATGGAGCGTATGGTACAAGAATCTGATCTGTCGTCTCTCGTTTATTTACAAGCTGTGGTCAAAGAAACGCTTAGGCTCCACCCACCGGGGCCTCTTGCTATTCCCCATTTATCTTTGGAGGATTGCAGTGTATCGGGCTATCAAATCCCTGGTGGCACTTGTGTTCTGCTGAACCTTTGGGCGATTGGGAGGAATCCAAAGTCGTGGGAGGATGCCGAAAGTTTCAAGCCAGAGAGGTTCATGGAAAAAACTGGGGCGGCAGAGGTGGATGTAAATGTCCAGAACTTTGAGTGGATTCCATTTGGAGCGGGAAGGATAGGATGCCCCGGACAGCAACTGGGAATGCTTGTTGTAGAGTTTGGGATGGCACAGTTGCTGCATTGTTTCAACTGGAGGCTCCCGGAGAAAATGGATGGGCAGGAGGAGTTGGATATGACTGAGAGGTTTAATGGACTGACACTACCCCGGGCGCATGAACTCGTGGCTGTTCCAACTCCTCGACTCTCCGTACTCTGATTTTATATTTCAATAAAATAGGTGAGACAGACAGACAAACATTCTATGTTTATCGTGTTTGTATAACGTTCATATCGCGCGGAAATAAGAGACCTTTCGAAGCCGGTATTTTACATATAATGGCCAAGCGCTGGGATAAGAATGTGGCTTGATTAATATCCGTTTATTGATTTTCAATTTTTAATTGTGGTACATAATATTATTAGGTTTATGTTTATATTTACAGATTAATATATTGGTCGTGACTACTAATATCAAACAATATATTTTAATTAGTTATGATTTTATTAAAGATGATAGTCTCAATGCTAAAAAAAAATACAACGTTGAAAATTTTGAGTCTCTACTACTGGTTTGGTTTCTTATGTGGTAAGACAATAACTTATACATGACCTTTGTTACATCTATTTCCTTTTTTAAATTAATATAAAATAACTACCTAATCTTAAAGAAAAAGAAAAAATTAAAAATTACCAAAATTTTTAAAAAATTACATAAATATTTTATATAAATTTCAAAATCATAAATTACGATTATACCAATTTAATTTAACAAATAATTTTTAAAAAATTACATAAATATTTTATATAAATTTCAAAATCATAAATTACGATTATACCAATTTAATTTAGCAAATAATTTCTTTAGATACGCAATTGAAAAAGTTACAAAATCTAGAGTTTTCAAATTACTAAAACTTCTAAAAAAAAAAAAATTACATAAATATTTTATATAAATTTCAAAATCATAGATTACGACTATGCCAATTTAATTTAAATTTCAAAATCATAAATTACGATTATACCAATTTAATTTAACAAATAATTTTTAAAAAATTACATAAATATTTTATATAAATTTCAAAATCATAAATTACGATTATACCAATTTAATTTAACAAATAATTTCTTTAGATATGCAATTGAAAAAGGTTACAAAATCTAGAGTTTTCAAATTACTAAAACTTCAAAAAAAAATTACATAAATATTTTATATAAATTTCAAAATCATAGATTACGACTATGCCAATTTAATTTAACAAATGATTTCTTTAGATATGCAATTGAGAAAGGTTACAAAAATCTAGAGTTTTCAACAACGTATTTAGTAATTTTTTAAAAAGAAAATTTTAAAAATAATAGAACTCCCGTTTTCATAACGTTATGCTATATGTTGTTTTTGAAACTAATTTTATTTTCTTTTTATTATATAAATAGAATATAATGTGTTTCAAATATCATTACCTTAAAAATTTAAGACATTTTAAAAGTTATATAATAATTAATTTTATATATGATGGAATTTTTTATATAATATAATTAGTCTATAGTATAAATAGTAATTATTAATTATTATTTGTAAATATTGTTTCTAAATTTTGTAATTTTTTAAATATGGTGATAAAAATTATCAGAAATTGACTCTTAATTTGTTTTAAGAATAGTTACTACAACAACCTTATAAATTAAATGAGTGGTAAATATATATAAGAATCAATTTATAGTAGGTATCAAGAAACTTATCTCATAATCTATTGTCACATTACCAAGATTTAAAAAATCATAAAAATTAACTAAATTGTAACTTTACATTAAATTATCATTATTTATAAAAAAAAATTAATATATGATTTAGGGTTTGGAAATTTTGTAGTTAGGGTTCTCCTCCATCTATCTCTAGTCCTAGTTTCCTTTATGCATTAGGTGGAAAAAGTGGCATCCCATTCTCCTCCTACAATATAGTCTCTAGTGATGCCAAGCCAAGTGGCATCACAAATGGAGATGGGGGAAAACAATCTTTCGACATCACTCTGAAACATCAATGCTCCTCCTTACAATTCCACAAATTTGTTGGCAAGTGCAACCTGACAAGCTAGGAGATTAGGCCATTGTTTTCCAAAAGAAACAAAATATCCTAAATTCAAGATCAAATCTTCCCTAATAGAGCACTACATCCAATTCATGCAAGATCATTCTTTAATTGGAAAAAAATTGGTCTTTTTTTCCATTAAACATGCTAGTCAATTTGATTCAAACAAATGGAAGCTTAAAGGATAAATAGATATGAAAATAGGGGCCAAAGGATTCTTCAATTGATCTTTACTAATCTTGAGAACTGAACATAGGTATTTGAAGGAGGTCCATATTTCTTGAATTTTATAGGACTTTACCTATGTTTTTGGATTGAATGCTTTTGTCCAAATAAATAAAGCTTTATGCATGCCCAATTTTGTATCAAACTATACTCTCTACCAAGGGAATTCTAGGTCACTTTGTCAAATCTTCAGAATTCACTAGATGAGGTGTATATATATATATATATATATATATATATATATATATATCTAATGCATGGATATGTGTCTAAACAAACATTTCTTAGCCTCTCATAGCCTCCATTAATCCTTGTTTCAGGTATGATCTTTGGCAACAACCACTAGACTATGAACACATCACCTTTTATTTTTAGCATTGCCATGAATATGGTAATCTCTTCAAATAATACACTCTTCGCATCACAACAATGCAACAATCTAAGGACCCACACAAATATTGAAAAGGTTTCACTCCATTCAATTCTAATTGTAAGTATATAAAGGCTTCAATTTCTTCTGAAACTAATCTTGGACTCCACTCCTTAAAAAAATTTGAATCCCTCACTCGCTAAACCTCTAACACATCTTTCATGTTACAAGTGTATTCTCAACTAGATCTAGCCTTGACTAGTATTAGGTCACACCAAGACGACTCAATAATTCCTACAATCTCCTCCATCCCTTCTAATCCCCACCAATCAATACCACCTACGAACATTAGGATCTTAATCACAGAGGTGTTCTCTCAAGATATTCCAACTGGAGGTGAGGGTATGGAACTAAATTATTTAGATATACAAGAAATGGCAACTGATTGCAAGAACAAGGATCTAGATCTTAAAGAGATTTTTCCTCAAAGAGAAGGCCAAGTTGCACTCATAACGAGCTCACTCCAACCATTCCCCAAAAAAATATTGGGGGCAATCTTCAAAACCTAAAATAATAACATAGACCCTTCAAAGAATATAGATGTATAGGCAGACATAACAAAAAGAATCTCTTTAAATAATTAGTTGAATTATTGGCCAATTAAGGCATAATTACTCTAATGACTAAGCCCTTTGTGTCAACTCTCCCTTCTTCTCAAGGAAAACCATCTCATGGAACATAAGAGGCATAGATTGATTAGGTAAGAAAATGCTTCTCAAGACACATATTCATTAAGATAAACATGATATAATCATTATGCAAGAAACAAAATTCTCTCACGAAATAGTCTCATCTATTATCTATAAATGTTAACAAGAATCCCAAAACTTGGCCATTGATGCAAATGGTCAAGCATGAGGTCTAGCTATATGTTGGCATCTTGAAGAGGTTTTGCTCACAAATTATTAGGAAAAGGAATTAATTTTAACAACTAAATTTAGAATTGTAGGCTCAGATCTAGAGAGATATATATCAATGTCTATGGATTTTACATCTTTGGTGAAACATAGAACTACGTTCGCTCTATATTGAGACTAGACCAGATGTTGAAATATCACCTGTCGATAATTAGGAGAGGATTTAATATCATAAATTCCATCTTTGAGAAAAAGGGAGGTATTTGAAGGCTCGATTAGTAGACAGTTCACTTCAAATATTCCATGCATGTCTTGAAACTAGTGGATATAGAGGCCATCAATAACACCTTCACTTAGAATAATTGATGTAAAGGAAAGCACCAGGTTTCCTCTAGAACAAAAAACTTAGCTATTTTTGAAAACATAATGGAAACTGATCTCTTTTTAGAAGCCTCCATCCTTCCTTATAGAGTCTCGGATCACTGGCCTATCTATCTAAGTATTCACATCAAAACTTGGCCTATGAATCAACCTTTTCATATTGATATGTTTTAGCTCTCGAACCTATCCCTCTTGGACAATGCCAAAACATGGTGGATAGAAGCTCCTTTATATCCAAGCTCTCCCATGAATTCTTATTAGAAAAGCCTCTAATATCTTGAAAGATGCATAAAAATATGGAATAAGAACAAATTTGGGAGCATGTTTCAAGCTCAGTGAGCTCTTGAAGAATGCATCCAAGAAATAAAACAGAAAATCATCCTGGACGGTATATCAAAATACCTTGTAGCAGAGGAAGAAACCCTCGTCACTCATCTCAAAGATCATATAAATCAAGAGGAGATTCTATGGCATTAGAGATTACAGATGAGATGGCTGAAAGAAGGCGAGAAAAATTCTAAATCTTTCGATTGCTCCATGCTTAATCATAAAAGTAGAAATAAAATCTCCTCCCTAAAAATTTCGGTAGGCATCAAGCTCTAATTCACATCCATATTGAATCTAAGCTTGTTTCATATTACTAACATCTCTTATTGGATTCTCCCCCCTCCATAGTTGAAACCGTTAGAAAAATCACCCATGCGTCCCTACTTTAGTCAATATGGAGAAAAATAGGGCTCTACTTCTGCCTACTATCATAGAAGTTGAAGCAACCACCTTTGGAATGCCTAAAAGAAAAGAACTAGGGCCTGATGGCTTTACCTCTAAAATACTATCAGGCATGTTAGTCATTCATAAAAGAGGATGTCTAGATAGGTCTTGAGGAACCTTGATCAACAAACGTTGTCCTACCTTCCCTCATTTCTACTCTTCTTACCCTTGTGCCATAAAAATCCAATTTATAGGAACCTAATGGTGTTTGTCCTATTTCCCTTTACAACACTATCTAAAAAATGATCTCTAAAGTTATTTCCAATTGTTTGAAACCCATTCTTCTATCACTCATCTCCTTGGAGAAAATAGGCTATGTTGAAGGAAGACAAATTTTGGATGGGATAATAGTGGCCCAAGAGTTGGTTCATTCCATTCATCATTAAGAAAAATAAAGTATGCTCATCGTGCTCAGTTTATCTAAGGATTTTGACATATTAAGCTAGTATTACATTTCATAAATCCTCCGAGTGTTTGGTTTCTTGGAAGCCTGGATCACCTAGATTCTTTCCCTTATCTCCTTTTCCTTCTTATCTATCTTAGTTAATGACTCTCCTTCTAAGGCCTTCAACCCTCCTAGAGGAATTCATCAAGGAAAGGGTTGGGATGGGCCCTAAAACAAGTTGTTACTATTGGTGCCATCAATGGTCTACACTTCTCCAACTCTAATATGAAATCCCCGCACTAGAAATTTGTGGATGCTCATGGATGTTCCAGTTATCTGAGAAGCATTTCCCTTTTGAAAACTCTTGGATGATTTCTTGGCTACCTTAGGCATGGATATTAACTCTCAACATTCTGAGGTCATCTTGTTCAATACTCCCCTTTCTATTCATTTTCATCTCAGTAATATCTTGGGCTTCAATAAAAGCACCTTAACCACTACCTATCTAGATGACCCTTTAGATCCCAATTCCCTATGTAACAAAATTTGGTATAACCTCATTCAAAATTTACCAACCAAATGCACAGCTGGAATTTCCACTCAATTAACATGTATGACAAAACTATCCTCCTTAAATCTATCTTGCATTCCTTATCCATGTATCTTCTCTCCTTCCTTGTAGCTCCCAAAATCATCCTTCAGCAAATTAAAGTCCTTCAATGAAATTTCTTATGGGGAGAAGCAATAAAAGAGAAAAAATGCGAACTAGTTTCTTGGGAGAAAGTATGTATAGAAAAAAACCAAGAGTACCGGGCTTCCAAGATCTAGAATCTCTGAACACTACCATAGGATCCAAACTTTGGTGGTGTTGGATATAGGAAGGTCAAGACTTATGGAAGAAAATATGATCTAGTAAATACAACAACCACATTTCTAATGAATAGGGCATCCCTACAACTATTTTTCCAATAGGATCATCTATTTGGAATCTGGCTTGTAAACAAAAACATTTAATACAAGAACATTGTTTCTAAGAATTCAAGGATGAAATAACTGCTCACTTTTGGATGATTCTTGGCATCAATTTTCCAAACATTCTTCCTAATAACATTTTTAAGATATACACTATGATATAGAATCTCAAAGGGGAATTCTTGTATCTAATTATTGGGAAAACATCTCCCCATAGACCAATAATCGACAATGGAATTCTCCCTCCTCCTGGGACATCCCCTTATCATCCCAAGTCCTTGAACAGTTCAAGGAAACCTCTCTGCAACAGAAAATCCATTTTTCTAAAGATTTAAATAAACTTCATTGGGGATATTGGCCATAGGGTTATCTCAAAATTAAATAAGCTTACCTCCTTGTGGCCAATAGCATTCAGACTTTGAATAAATAGTTATAGTCTAAACTTTGGTGGAAGAAGATTTGACCTAGGATAACTTATTTTCTCTCATCTGTCCTATATAAAAAAATGTTAACCTATGAAAATATTTCCTCTAGGGGTTATGATGATCTCTCATTCTATTGCTTGTGTTGAGGTAGTAAAGAAAATCATGAATATATTTTCCTCTTGTCCTCTAGCTCATGATATTTGGAACCATTGCTTCAATCTCTTTAGACAACCTTCCTAATTGGAGACTTCTTCCCTAGAATTGATCAATAATTGGCCACTTTCTCCATTATCCAATCCCATTTTCAATAGAATTGAGATTCTTTCACTTGGATTTTTCTTATGGATTCTATGTAAATAACACAATGAACGAATTTTTGGTAATCCTCAAGACCTCATCCTCTCTCTTTGGAAAAAATTTCTTTGTAATCTCAAAGAAACAATCCTTATCTCTAATTGGTCAGCCTCAGACTCGAAATTCCAATACATTGAGGTTCTTAGTCTTTCTACTTTCAATATGCTCGCTTCCCCTGCTCAACTCCCATCCCCCCTCCCTCATTAACTCCCTCCTACCCCTCACACTAGTATTCCCCTATTATTTTTATGAAACTAAGCATCGATGTTGCCTCTAAGGGAAACACTATCCTTGTAGGTTATGGGGGAGTATTTTTCTAAAAAATAATAGAAACATTCATCTATATTTTGGTTGAATTCGCCATAATAGTAATAATGCAACAAAAATCAAATCTCTTGAAATGGTATTGAAGATTTCCTCTACCCTCAATTTCTCTTGCCTTATCCTCGAAGGTGAATCTTATCTTTTTACTTCTTTGATTACTAAACTCCTCCATGGATCCTCCTATCTAAAAATAACCAAAAGATGGAGATTCAAAAGCTCCTTGAATCTCACCAATCAATTCCTTCCTCAATTATCTAGTTTCATTCCCTCACATATATGTAGATTGTCTAATCAATTCACAAATCTATTAGCCAATGAAGGTTGTGATACACTCTCTATGTTCAACCATTCTTCTTGGTATTTCTTCCCCCCTTCCCCAGTAAAACATGAATGCTAGGAAATAACAACTCAATAGATTAGTGTCTTGATGTGGGTGGAAAGCAATGAGATAAATGGATTTTGGTTATAGTTATGTTTAACTTTATTGTTAGCACATAATTTGTAGCTCAACAAGTTTGTTATATTTGTCTCTTTTTGTTGGTCTCCCCCCTGATTGGGGCAACAAAAGGTTTTGGTATATGTTTTTCATGGACTCTCCTCTAATTTTTAAAGCTCTTAACTCTCTGCTTTATTACCTCTGGTTTGGTTCCCAAAGTGGCAGGACAAAGATAGTAAGTTTATTAAACTGATGTAAATATTTTCTATTGCAATGTAAAGACAACTTACAAAAAGAAAACATATATACATTTAAAAGAAAACTCAACAAGTAAAATATAATAAAGCAACAATGCAAGAAGAGTTAGTGACACTTGTGTATATGATAAGAAAAAGAGCATAAATATTTTTGATATAAATCTCAACCCTCTATATTGACTACTGACTACTATTAAAAATATTCCTTGGAGGTTAAATCCCTACCATCCACCTAATTCACCGATAGGCAGATATATGTGAACTTTTTGTGGAAGAGGGTTGGTTGAATTTTGTTTTGTATTGATAATCGATAGACAGATTTGATGAAGATCGAATATGCCCAGCATATTGAAGATCGAATATGCCCAGCATATTCTTCGTCTGAGTGTTTAATCAACGACTACGAAAAGGGAAAAGCAAAGGATGAAATAGGTGGCAAGATTTAGTCTCGAACTGTAATAAAATTTATTCAAAGTTAAAGAGAACATATTAAAGTTAAATGTTACTGTATTATTAATTTACTATTATTAAAAGTAATTTCCTATGGTAAAAATTATTCAAAGTTAAAAAGAATATGTTAAAGTTAAATGTTACTGTTTTTTTTTAACGAAAATCCGTGAGAAGTTATTTTGAAACAAATCTTACTATATTTGGCTTCCATGAATTCCATGACCAAGGTCAAATAAACAAACTTTTTCCTTATTGGAAGCCACAATTTCCTGAATACCTCTCGTAAAGCATTCGAGCTAGGCTTAGGCTTTAAAAAATTAATTTACTATGTTACAAGTAAATTATTAAAAGTAATTTACTATGGTAAAAGTTATTAAAAGTTAAAAAAATAATTCGTAAAGGTTAATGACTACTTGTACCGGTCTTTACTAATTATTGTTTCTATAAATGGATGCTAAAACGGGTGGGGTGGGGGTGGATTGCAAAATGGTTGCCATCATCGTGGATGTTGAGACCACTTGCATGCTTGCAGAATTTCATATTTTATGGAAGGTTGGGTTGTTGAGTTCTTATTTGTTGGACTTTTCTTCCACAACAGAATTGTGTGGGTGAGGTGTGATTCATAATCTTGGCATTGCAGAGGAATACTAGAGATGCTGAGGAATACTAGAGTGGCCGTCTCTCTTTAAATGAGTAAGAAAAATGAACGACATTTTATATTGAAAGTATGAATTTCCTCGTAATTCCTATGTAAAGTTTTAATTAAAGATATAACACAAGATTAGATACAGAAATAGTTGAATAGTTGAACGGTAATGATTATAACAAGTGTTGTAAATTATAATAGTAAACTAAATCAAAACGATAATGTCCATTCTTATTCGCCGTAAAATAATGCATCCACTAAAGCACTTCCTGCAATGCACTAGGGTTTTGATTAGAGTGCTTCTAGCTCTTACTGGTTCTGCTCGGCAAGGCTTCCCTTCTGTAGGATTCCTCTCCTATCTCTGACATGTGGTGATGGGCAGGTGTTGTAGGAACTCGTGCTTTGAGGTGAAGAGGGTGATTCCTACATGTAGGAATGATTGAGGGTCATGCCTAAGTGGATTGAGGCTATAGTATGCTATAACGACTAACTCTATAAGATAAGACTAGCTCTTTAGTGCACTAGTTGTTAATGTGAATTAACATTTTGTTATTATTAAAAAAAACATATAAAATAATTGGTTAGTAATTTATGATGAGGTATATGTATATTTTCAAAGATAAGTCATGTTTGAAAGTCTATAAAATAACTCGGGTAAGCTAACAGTGTCGGTCAAATACCTTCGACTCTCCACGATGGTCCTAACTAAAGGAACCCCGAATGCAAAGAATTCAAGCAACGAATTATAAAAATTTAAAGAAAAGTATACATATATTCAAAATAACAAACCATAAACATTATGTGCGCATGAATATAATAATATTTTCACAGAATAACAATATTAGTGCAAATGAAAGAACTGGTTTCTTCACAGAAGAACCATCTCCAAATTGTAATTAGGAGTCTCAGTGGATCTTACATAAGCCTTTAAAAATATAATAATTAGAAAACATTAAAAACCAAACCATAATGTCTGTATCCCTGCTGCTTCCATTAACGAGAAGCCGAAAATTAAGAACCCCTTACTGTGAGCAGGAGTTTACACAAGTACCACACCTGGAGTGCCGAAGCTAGCCAGGAGGCGCCCTCGCCTGTGGAAATATAGTTACAAAGTTACAAAGTAACTTCTATGTTTATATGACACTTATGATAACTGTGGCTTAATGGTGCACCATTTAATTTGTCAACTTTTTTAAAGGCTTATCTCACACGTAGAATTGGTCTCTGACCTTGGATTGTTGGGAGGCTACTGCAATAGCTTGGCATCTAACTAACCTAGGTAGCAGAATTAGTTGCATGAACCTTTCTCTACGAGTTATTCTTATAGTTTTTGTTTTCTATACTGATTACTAGAATGCCGACCCTTTTCTCCATTAATGGACGAGGGTTCCCTCTTCTGAGACCCTACAATAAGTAAGTCTTCGACTGCAACGGCCTAATGTCGTTCTCTCACATTAACCTATACCGTGACATGTTTGCACTCGCAAAAAGTGAAGTAATATCCCATCCACTACTTAGTTAATTCTCTTGTTTTCTTTTAGTAATCAACAAACAATAAAAAATTTCAAAAGAGAAGAACCTTTCACTTTCCTTTAGTTGTTATTTTCATTATATTATTTCATTTTACATATGATGAGGTTTTTCCTGTTCCTTACTTTTCTCTTTGCTGAAATGAGCAAAGTTTCACACAGTATTTAGTTTGAGGCAGTAAATAATTCATAGCAAAGTAATTTTGCATGATTTACTATTTCATACAGTAAGCACAAAACTTCTAGCTGAGTTAGACATCACATAATAATATGGCTTCTTCTTTTATCACAACAAGATTTAAGTTTCCTGTAAAAATTGTGCAACAATTAAATCACACCCTTCCTGTAGGGCTACAGATAATTCCTTTTACAAGTATAAAATAAGAATTCAAGAACCTGCCACTTTAACTGTTAAGAAAAACATTATTCCAATATGGGTATCCTAACTTGAAAAAGGAGATTAGCAGAGTGAAAACAATTTCCATCAAAATTACAAAACTATTAATTGCAGACTATATGAACCCATAACATACAGAGACATATATTGTTTTCATAGTTAACAAGGGTTCTTTCCACAAAACTATACCATATTATAACTTGGAATAGACCATGACCTGTAACTAGGAGCAAATTAATTTTATCTAAAACTTAAAGTTGAGTTACATATAATTTAATAAAACAACCAACATAGAGAAGAGGGTTCCAGAATGAGCCAAGCACTTCGAATCTAGCGATAACATTTCTTAGCCGAAGACCAGAGGAATTCTCTTAACACTTCTAAGGGTAGTTTAGCCAGAAACCAACCTGGTAGACCCTCGAGTTTGGTCACTATCAAAACCCGTCATTGTCCTCCATGACCAACAACAAGGAGAGAAACTGAGCTACTTGCCACAAAGTGTAACATGG
Source organism: Pinus tabuliformis (assembly GCA_031772625.1). Taxonomy (NCBI): domain Eukaryota; kingdom Viridiplantae; phylum Streptophyta; class Pinopsida; order Pinales; family Pinaceae; genus Pinus; species Pinus tabuliformis. The sequence goes on along the minus strand of CM062804.1, from coordinate 1,509,460,110 downwards.
GTCAAGTGTTTCATGAAAAATGAAATGATAGTAAATATGTAACTTCGATACAGTAAAGGAAAATACCCTTACCTGAACTTGTTGTGAGAAAGGTAGCCACCAAGGAAGGCACCGTCTCAAGCAAACAAATCCCTAACCCATCGAAGTTGTAGCCGCCCTTCATGGGTAAGCTGGAGATGTTGCGGTGGGAAAAGGAATCGAGAGTAACCCTTCGCAGAGTATACCTCAAGGACAACATGGTGAGCGGTGTCGGCCATCAAGGAAACTTGAAGGAGGACCATTAAAAGAACACCTGTGGATGACTGTGGTAGCACATAGACTAAGATGTGATTGCAGGAGGTAGAGGTGGAAGGGAGTTGAAGAGCTTCCTTCTCGACACAATGAAGCAACAAATTACCATGCTCACCCTTTCACCCTTCGGTAGTTACCTTAACTATGCACTGGAGTGCCCGAGCCATCAGATTCCTTGGAGGTAGATCAACTGTAGGATGGATTTTGTGTGTCAGACCTAATGGGTTACACCTGAATAGCATAAGGGTGGTCTCAAGAACCATCCATCCTATTAAATGTTTTTGTGGTGCATCGAATCCTACCACAGGGAGGGATCCAAGGCTTGTGAATGAAATAAAATCACATTGTAATATTTCCATTAAACATTTATGTAATTCCACAAATGAAATAAATGTATGAATAGGTGACATAAGATCTTACCAAGAGTTAGCATGGATTAACAAGTAGGTGTATTCATGCACTGGAGCACCTGAGCTGTCAGATTCCTTGGAGGTGGATCAAGCGTAGGATGGCTATTGTGTGTCATACCTAATGGGTTACACCTAGAGAGCGTAAGGGTAGTCTTGAGAGCCATCCATCCTGTTAAATGTTGTCATGGTGCATCGAATCCTGCCACATGGAGGGGTCTAATGTTTCTGAATGAAATCAAATCACATTGTAATATTTCCATTAAACATTTATGTAATGCCATAAATGAAATAAATGTATGAATAGGTGGCAAAAGATCTTACCAAGAGTTAACGTGAATTAACAAGTAGGTGTAGTAAAATAATTTTTTTTAATGTCAGATGGTTTAGATGTTACAAGTGGTATCATAAGTTTCATATAATCATAAAACATTGTAACTATATTGAATTTATCATAACCTTGAGATAAACATAAAAACTTTGTAACTATACCTTCTAAGAAAGACTATTTTTTTAATGATAACTACGTGTAACTTTGTGACATTTAAAGTTCAATTAGTGATCATCAATAATTCCAAGTTGGGAAAAAAATACTATAAATTCATAATTATTTAAAAAAATTAAGATTATATATACACTTTATTACATGCTAAATCAATGTTTCTTAAGAAAAATAATTTTGACTTTAAAATAATAAAAATAACAAAGAGGCAAAAGAGCTTGAGCAAGTTAAAATAATAAAATTAAAATTAAAATTAGTGTTTTGTTTTATTCATATAACTAAGCAGTACAATGAAATGAAAAAAATTATTTATATTAAAGTTGAATACTATAAAGTTTATGATTAATCTAAATGTTTATAATTAAATTTATTATTTTAATATAAAAATTTAAAATACTTATGTAAAAGCAATAGCGTTTTAATAATTGAGATTGTATAAGAAACAAAATGGCAATGTATAAGAAATAAATTACAAAGTTTCGCTTTCACAAATATAAATTTATTGTTAATCTCAATTTTAATATTATATTAAAAAGGTTATGCACCATGTGTTCATCTAAATTACTATTATGTTCATATATGTATTGGCTTGGTAGTCCTTGATCAACTAAGTTATTATTGGATTTTCTATTAGTTTTGGCATGGTTTGTTGTCTCTTGGTCACTTGTGCAGGAACATAAGAACTGAAAGAAGCAGGAACAAGTCCATGACACAAGCGGTTCAAGGATCTCCACAAAGGAAATCAGAATAGCATCAGAGTGAGATAGGTCATCTCTCTCATTCTTCTTTTCAATTATAATCTACGAAGATGTCTAGTTGATTGTCACTTCAATTGCTAGACCCACTCATTGGGCTAGAGGGATCACCTCTATCCACAAAGAGGATTAACCTTGTCAACACCCATCTTTGACAAAATGTTTGAAACAATGGTTCTTGCACAGTGGTTATAAATTTGAATAATTTTGGATTTTTAAGTTGCGCTATTTTGTTTAGTCTAATATTGGATTATATAGAAACCAAGTAATGATGAAAATGGATTGTTTTCCTAATTGATTTTTATATTAAAATAGTCAATGAATGTTGTTGCTATTGTCATTTAACGTTTTTCTTTTTTTCTTTGCAGTACACAAGGGAAGTTTTCATTTTTTTCCAACAACGGTTGTTTCTTTTGGAATGGATACTGCTATTTAGAAATTTCCCCCCTTTGACATTATTGAGATTCTCTTTCATTGGCTTCTTTTTTGTGTTGATGAAATTTAAGTTGGTTTGTAGACAATGATGTCTTGTTTTGGAAAACCTGTTTTTTCTTGTGACTTTTGATTGATGTCGTGAGAAAGAGTTAGGATTTATTTCTTTCTCCACTCATTTTCCCAATGATTTCTTCCTAGCATCATAACTTAAAAATAGTGGTCACTTGTCAAATATGGTGTTTCATTTTCTTCATTCTGCATACAAAATTGAATGTATAATGGGATCAATGATTCTCTTCAGCATGCCTGGAATTTGTTTGCATAAAAAACTATTTCATTGTCAACCCTTTTATGAAGACGTTTATAAATGTTGGATTTCATAGTGTTGGGGAGCGAGGCTTCTTCTATTTATTTCAAAAATACAGTCCATGAAATAATGAATGGATGTTTTTGAAAAATGTTTGTGAAAACATGGACTCACTTTTTCTCATTTGCAGTAGTGTTGACGATGTTTGAAAGAGGACGGAGCTTCCATACGGTGGTGTAACTCCACCAAAGGAGGCTATATTATTTGAAGAAATTTTTCTTGGTTATATCTAGACAAAGATTATGAAGATTACCCTACTTATGGTTACACTATCCACTGGTTGGAATTGAACAAAAATAATTGGGGTTACTCGTTTGTTCCTATTGTTGACATATGATTTATGTCATTATGGTTATACAAGAATCAACTTGTTTGTGTTGTTAATAATGGTGGCATGTCTATTTGGTCACTTGAAAAGATAAAAAAAATGAATTTGGTCGACTATCGAAAGAGCAAAATTTGGAATTTTTGAAGATTATTGGGGACATAGATGGTCATTTCTTCAATATGTATATTTGGATATAAATACTAAATGTGTAGGTTACGTATAATTGCACATAGTTGGAGAAAAAATCCCTATGCTTGGTTGGTCTGGTGTACAGTTAAAGTTGTATGATTTATTGAGTGGACTGTGCAAAACAACAATTGTTCATGGATTGTTCGTGTTTGAAGCATCATGCTTCAAACTACAAATAGTTGAACAATTTGATGATGTGATAGAAAATGGAAATCTTTTTTCACCGATTCCTAATGCAGATTCTATTATTGACATACCTCCACTACTTGTGGATGTGTTCAATTAGCGTTGGAGGCATGCACATGTTCTTTTATATATATTACTGAACACTTTATGTATGTTTAATGTTTTTAAATATTTTTTTGAACATCATTGCAATTCACATTTTGAACATATATTAAGGAGATAACCTCATGGTTGTATCTACAAATGGTGGAGGATTTTGATAATGTCATTGAAAATGGAAATGTATTTTTGGTTATTCATAATGCAGATTGTATTCTTCACATAGGTGCAATATGTGTGGATGTATGCATTTAACATTTTAGTCTTGAACATGTTTGTTTTTTGATAATACAGAAGACCTTTTATAGGTTTTTAAATATTTTTTAGCATCATTGTAATTCACATTTTGAAGTTATATTGACGACATACGTATGGAAAAATTCGAATGCGGTTCGTATTTCTTTGTTTTTAATTTCTTCAACTTGTTATTGTATCGATTATGTGTAAGGGGAACATTTTTGCATGTGTTCCAAGTTTGTCGTGGGAAACATAATTTCTCAAATATTTCTTCTCTACACTTTTGTTAGTTTTTAGTTATTTCAAGATTGAAGAGTATGTATTAGCATCAAACAGAAATGTGAAACAAATTTTGAACTAGCTTTAACTTTATCATAGAAATGATGAGTGAAATTAGAAGCAAGAGTGGTGTGAAAACACCTCCCTCTGCTGTCACACAACAACGATTAAGTGAATACTAATGAAAACAATATCAAAAGAATAAGTAAGTCATTAAAGCACGGAAAAGAGTTGTGTATCAATGAAATTAAAGAGCTTTAGCAAATGATGAAGAAGGAGGACCTATAAGTCGTAAGTATGAAAAGAGCTGTGGTTTTCTGTAGTGAAATTTTTTTTGATGGTTGTTTCATTTCATGTTTATGATTTTAAAGAACTTATACTTTTTGAAGGTTTACTAACTTTTCTCTTTTTTTTTTGGAATATTGTGTTTCCAAAGAGAGTCTTCATATGAACAACAATGGTATTTTCTGTGAAAACAATGAAAGAAATGTCATTTTTGGAGTTGATAAGAACTATATGAATGAAGAATTTCTTAAAATGGTTGGAAATTTGGGAGACTGTGTTGGCTAAGAGGGTTAGTTGTTTCTTGGTAGCGACTATATTGTTAATATAACTACCCTGGCTGAATCTGTATGTAATGTGTTTGTTGGAACAATGTAGGGAGTTCAATTTTTTTTTCCTTTTCATTTTCTTTTCTTCCACATCTGAAATTTTTACTATTCTTTGTTTTCTTGTATTGTTTTTTCAGAACATTGTCAAAGTCATTACTAACCAGAAAATAGATTCGGAAGTAGTCAAACCTTTATTTTTTCCTGAATGCGAGTGTCGACAACCAACTTGTCAAATTTCAAGAAATAATGAAATGTACAATAAGATTGATCGTAAGTTTATAAAATTTTGTCTGTACGTAGGAGAAAATTTTGTTTGCATTTTTCTTTGGTTTGTTGTTAATTCTCTCGAAATTTTGGTCTTCTTCCATATAACTTCTTAGATGTTGTATGTTTTGGAAAATTGTGTTTACATAGGGACCCTTGATAGATATGAGAACCTAGGGGGCTATGGAAATGGTGAAACAAATATCATAATAGGAGATAGGTACTTTGATTCCATGGAAGAAGTTGTTTCCTATGATGTTTTTGGTGGTAGCAATATGCTTGATAGAATGGTTGGTAATTTGGGTTGGTCTATGGGAAATGTTAAAACCAATATTTTTCGATGTAGCTCTACAGAGAATATTGTTGAAGCCGAAGAATGTCAGAATAATTTTCCTATTGGCGGAGCACAGGCTCTTAATGCATATTTATTTTCAAAGGTTTAGTGGTTGTTAATGTTAAATTTATATTGTTTTACGAATGCCTTTTTTTATGTTTTTCTGCAGAATTATGTTGAGGTGAATAATGGTCAACAAACAAATTTACAAGAAGAACAAGCAATATCCGTTCGACCACTTGTACGTAGATAATGCAAAAATGAAGAAAATGTAGATTGCTTTTATTTCATTAACAAATTTGATTTGTTTTTTAGATATTTCATTCTTACAAACGTTATTTTCTTTCTTCCAAGAAGAATTTGGTCAAGTGTAATGTATATAGAAGAATGCTTTCCCATTTTGTTATGGAAATAAATGATAAAACCAATAATCCAGTTCCACGAGTTGTTTCGCATGATCACCAAGCTAGAAGTGTGTTTCGTATAGAAAATAAAAGTGTTCGATATCATTTTAGCGAACAAATGGTTGATATGCATAAAAAATTTCAGTCGAGGATTAATAGTTTGGCTGTTGTGCATATGTGCCATTTATGTAATGAATGTTATCTTGGTATAGACATTTTCAAATTGCATGAGGGGCCAATTTGTAAAATATGTAAGTATGAGAAAGGTGCTCATCGATTTTCTCACTTTAACAACATGGATCCAGGTGAGCAGCCTGAGGTTCTAAGAGTTTCGTAACAAGTTTAAGAGGGTAAATCCAATATTGCAAGCGAAGCATGATCTTGGTGGTCAATATAAATACAAAGGCCACATGATATGTTTTCCATAATATATTTCTTCAATTGCAAAGAAGCTTCCATGATGTGTTGAAGAACTATATTTTTTTTATTGTATGAAGGAAAGGTGTTCAATGTCAATACTATGAATGCTATGTGAAGAGACAACACGTGATGGATGCATTGCATTATAAAATTGAAATGAAAAGGTACTACATGGATGTGTAAATTGACATGGATTTAGTTGCTTCTCTCCCGAAAAGACCTACTAATGATTCTAGCAATTTACAATATGTCAATAGTCATGTTGATGATATACCTAAGATGGATGTAGAGATTGAAACAGATGGGGTTAATTTTTTGCACTGTCACCCATCATCTTTTATTTCTTGCTTACCTAATGAATCCCGAGAAGCTGATCGAATTAGAAGATTTATTGAGAATGAAAATAACACATCCATTGAACCAATAGATTGGCCAAATATTGGTACATCTCCCATTAATGAATATAATATTGAAGGACTATTAGAGATGGTGTTCCCCACTTTATTACTTACAGGTGATGTTGATTGGTTGCATCATCGAATTTTTAATGTTTAGATGCATGAATATGGTTTGCATCTATTGAGATTTTATGATCAAATATTTGGAAGTCATCCTCGATTTCAATATTTCTTGTTGAATATGATTATGTGACATCGTAGTCAGGGAACAACTTCATTGTTTTTGAAGAAAAATATTCATGAAAATGTGTTTGTAATTGTTCAGGAGTTGTGTCAACAATTTTATGATTTTCCAAATAATAAGTTGCCTGAGAAATTAATGTATTTTAGATCTTGTCTTAGGGGTACAAAGATTATTAGACAAAGTGTCATTTTGAATTAACTGATATGATCAACCATTTGGGTTTCCCTACTTTGTTTTTTTTCATTGAGTGAAACTGACACAAAGTGGCCTGATTTTCATAGAGCTATGCCTTCAAGAAGATATTTTCATCGACAAAGTGAGCATGGCAGAAAGATTCAAAATGTTATTTGAAACTCGCATATAGTTTCTATGTACATGCAACACAGATTCAATATTTCTGTGACATAGTCTTGCAGAGATATCTTGGTGCTAGAGACTTTTGGTATAGGTTTGTTGTTCTTCCTTTTCGATAATTTTTCAATTATTTGAAGGAAAATGTATGTTCTTATGATTTCTTATTATATTTTAATTGGATATTTTCAACCTCTTTAGGTACGGGTGGTAGCATAGAGGTTTCGCCCATATAAACAATTTTTTTTGGTGGCCTAAAGCACCATATGTTGAAACATTGGATTGGTCTGATGCGACTGTTGTTGGTGTAGCAAAGTGATACTTTGACAAATATGTTACAGCATGGAATCTAAGTGACATACATCGTTGAAATGTCATGATCCCTCAAAATTTAAATGATTATCCATGTCTTTTGAATACTAAACAATTTTCTCTTGCAATGCAAAAGAACATTATGAGCATTTAGTTAATCACGGGCAAAGGCATATAAAATGCATTGTTGATTCCTTTTTATGTAAAATAGGGTATGTTCTTTCATGTCGCTATCATGCTCCATGGGAGGTTCGTGTGGAATCAACATTATCGATAGATGAAAAACGGAGAAAAAATATGAACCAACACGAAATGATGACTGTTTAAATGCTCACAATGTTGATATTTTAACAATGTGTTGAGAAAATGTTGATTGTCAGCTAGTTCGTTCTCGACATCAGGTTTTAAAGTATATTGCAAAATATGCTTTGAAGGTAGAGAGAAGATCTTAAAGTTATCATGAAATGTTGACCAGAGCTGCTGGTGAGAGTGGGTCTGAGGCTCCTGTATTATCTGCGTATAGAAGGTTCCTTGTTGAGATGCTTGTTGAGTGTGACGTTGGAGCTCAAGGGACATGTCATTTGTTGCTAAAATTTCCTCTTGTTTTATGTTGTTGGAAATTATTCTCGTTGAATGCTTGCAAGAAATTCTACCAAAGGGTTTCACTACATTGTGATGAAGTTTTGTGTGGAAACAATTTCATTCAGGTTTATCAATTTGACTTTTTTTGTTTGGAACACTTATGCTTGATAGAAACAACAAGATCATGGAGTTTTGAGGAGAAGCGTAGGCAAGACAAATGGAGGCCACATGATAAGCATGCTATCAATCGTGTTTGGCCATGGTTTTATGCTATTCCTAATGAGAGGTCGGAAGAGTTTGAAATTTTTTGTTGGAGTGAGTTTCTTTTATACAAGACATTTCATAACGTTGGTTCAGATATTGGGTTGTCTACTAAAAGTATTGTTGAGAGTTGGAGAAATTGGAGATATCGTGTGTGGCATGTTGATCAATGCCCTTTTCCAAATGAATGCGATGAAGAGTATGTGGAGCCGTTTATACATGAAAAAAATGTTGATCGAGATTTTGAAGAGCGGCAGGTTTTTCGCAGTTAGTTCCTCCAATCTTTGTAAACATTTCAGACCTTGATAATATTAGTAGAAGGGACTTTGATTTTGATTATAATTGGTAGGAAATGATGGTGTCAAATGATTTTTTAGAAGGGTTCAACTTTGTAAAATATGCGCACTTTGTAGGTGTTTTGAATTTTGAGTTCGTTATGGACACATATTTTTCGCCTTTTTCTCTATCAGAAAAACAACTAGTTTCTTTTGAAATTATTTTTTAACACTTTTCTAATGGTGAACATGATCGCGCTTTGAAAATGATTATTCAAGGTACTGTTGGAACAGGGAAGTCTTCTCTCATTGGGTGTATTTCTTATTCTCTTTCTAGTGCAACAACGAATGTTAAAAGTCCATTGTTATTTCTTTCTCCAACTGGTATTTTTTCTTTTAACATACGTGGGAAAACAATACATTGTGTTTTAAAAATTCCTATAAAATATATGAAGCCACTGTGTGGGTAGGCTTCGGCAGTGTTCCAAGAGGAAATGAGGCATGCTCGATATATATTGATTGATGAGATGAACTTCATAGGTCCAAGTCTATTCATACAAATAGATTTTTGTTTGTGAGAAGCCTTCTTGAAAAGAAGGACTGTCCTTTTGGTGGTAAGTCCATCATTCTTGTGGGTGACCTTGCCCAACTGTCTCTTGTTTAGGATAAAACCTTGTATGTAGGTAGAATAGTTGGGAATGTTTTGTGGGAAATCTTTAACATTGTAGTGGTTCTGGACAAAATTTATAGGTAGCAAGGAGATGATCTGAGACAAGCATATTTTTGTAATATTTAAACCAATATTAGAAATGCAGAGCCTTCTCTTGTTGATTGGGATTTTCTTATGACCCGTGTTGATAGTTGCTTGGATCAACAGAAAAGGATTTTGTTTGATTCTTATGTTCATTTATTTGCAATGAATAATCTGGTCAATTTTCACAATCGGAAAATTCTTAAAGCATTAAATTCTCCTATTGCGAGATGTGTTGCAGAAAGTTGTAGAAGAACAAAAATAAGTGATAGTGATGATGATATATTGGAGTGTGAAGTATTGTTATGTCGTGGAGAGTGTGTTATGTTAACATGTAATTTGTGGGTTGAAGCTAGTCTTGTTAATGGTGCACTTGAGTATATTGAAAATATTTTCTTTGCGCCTAGTTCAAAGCCACCACAACTTCCATAATTTGTTATAGTTATGTTTGAAAAGTATTGTGGTATTCCATTTTATAAGGATTTTCCAATTCTTGTACCCATTTCACCTGTTCTTAAGGGGAATATGAGGCAAATGTCTTTGAAAATGGAATGGGCGTTGACAATACACAAATCAAAGGGGACGACTTTGCAACGAGCCATTGTAGATATTGGAGACAGACAAAGGCATGGTTTGACATTTATAGCTATATCGAGAGTGAAAACAATAGATGGTTTACGTATTTCACCACCTTTTTCTTTTCAACGTTAAGCAAAAATGAAAGATAATGCATATGTTACACCTAGAAAGAAAGAGGAGGAGCGACTAAAGTCAGTATAATTTTTGGGGTATTTATCTTCAATATAGTTTACTGTTCAAGAATTCTTTTCTAAGTAAATTGACTATTTCAGAGAAATTATTTTTTGTTTTCTTGAATTATAGTTGTTTTCGTTTTTCTCTCGTTCTTTGAGTCCTTTTATATTTATGTTTGAATATGAAATAACCAAAATCATAAATGAATAGTTTTCTTTCTGTTAATTTGTTTTCTTTCAATGTACTGATTTTAATTGTATGTTTTTGTCAATGATTCACAGATATGGAGAACAATGATGGTAATTATTACATCAGAGCAATTAATTCTATTACGAAATCCATTAGTTTTGTTACCTTTATTCGTGCAAGGTTTGATATAGGACATGGCTTCCATCCTGATTTTGTCGATGAGAATATACATGTTGTGAGTGGAATGAAATCAGATGTTCGAAATTTATATCATTTGCACCAAAGAGAATGAGGGAGGAAGACGAGAAGGGATTGGTTTGAAAGCATGAATTATCATGATCATTATCCTGTTGATTTGAATTGGTGTTGCTTTTGCTAATGCGTTGGGTGTGTCTTTGAAAAGGCTGCTATCAAATGATTATGCTGTGGTTGAGTTTTGAGAGTTGAATTTTGTTGTCAAATGTGTCACAATTGTTATTATTATTTCTTTCAATGTTAGTAAACTTTGCATTGTTGTCATTGGTCCTTTAATGTTTAAAATCTCATCTCATTTCTTTGTTGCATTGTGACCGAGATTCTCAGAATCGTCATTTCTTAATTATCATCAATGCTTGTTAGTGATTGACAACAATTGTTGTTGATGTCAAAATTTATGTTCTCTTCAATGTATTTAGTTTTTCCTATGGCTATACTTACTATTCAATAATTCTATTTATATTGTTTTTTTTCTAAGATTATTTTCTTGTAATTATATTAAAATTTCATTTCTTTAATTTAAACTATTTTATCTTTTATTATATTAATTTATTTTATCTTCTATTATATTAATAGTATTCTGAATAAAAATATTTTACATTTTCAATACTTTACGAACATTATTTTAGATTTTTAATTAGCGATATTATTTTTTATTTTTAATTAGCAACATTTCACATTCCTTAATGTTATGGTTTTGTATTTATATTTCGGCTATTAATTTATATTATTAATATTTCATTGTTAATTTAGTTGTTTATTTTATCATATTTTTCTATGATAAATAATGTTATATATTTAGATTATTAATTTTTGTTAATATGTTTTATTTAATTTCATGTTTGTTTTATGAAATTGTGTTCAATTATTTTTTATAATATTTTTTAAATATTTTAATTATTGTGTTTAATATATGTATTATTATTAAATTCTTAAATTATTTTAACTTGTTATTATTGATATTGATATTATTAATATTAATATTAATTATGTTTATTATTGTTTATCAACCACATTTCTATTAATATAGATGTGGATAAATAATTAACATAAAATTATAAAAACTTTATTTTAAAATAAATACACCAACTAAATAAATAATAAACACTCGTAATTTTGCAAACCACCGATATAAACAGATTCATATCATGATTTAAGAGAAAACATGTTAAGACAAATGTACCATTAATAGGGAGTTAACTTTCACTTTTACACAATACCTATTAAATATATCATAAGCTGATTCATATCATGATTTTAGAGCAAACACGTTAAGACAAATGTACCATTAATAAGGAGTTAACTTTCACTTTTACACAATACCTATTAAGTGAGGTTAAAAAAATACCTATTTTTATAACTAATCAAATATCATTTTAAATAAAAACACTCCTCACCTAAATAATTATTGCAAAAATGCCTTATGATGTATCATTACTAAAATTCTAAAAATTTAATTATAGACAATACCTTTAAACTTATATATAAAACCATCCACTATTTAAACATATAATAATATTTGAAACCAATATATCATAATGATTGAAGTTAAAAACTATGTATCCAATATTTAAAAGCAATAAATTTGCTAAATAATTATTGAACGAAGTAAACATATTTAAAAAGCATTATTTTCAAGCATATTTGATGCTTATAAAAGAAATGGCTATTTGTACGAATTTCTCATCAATGATATCTAAGCATGCGTCTATTGGTATGAACCTCTGTGAAATGACATGTTAGAAAGTGTTTCCCAGTCGTAGCCTTAATGGATTATTTGAATTTTTATGATCACTTTATGCGTTGGATTCATGGTCATTTGATTGGTTACTAGTGATATCAGAAAAGTTTGCATCGTTTTTTTTTACGTCTCGCCATGGTAGGAATTTGTTTTTTTTATCAGCGGCATCGAAACAGTTCGCTTTGACAAATTTGTCCCAAATAGCTGCCCACCTCCTCCTATGCACGCATCCGACATTACCAGTTCACCTCTCTCCCTCATGCATACTCTAATCGGAAGAGCTCCGCTGACTCCATTGCCATGATAGATGAAAAACAAGAAAGCGTAAAGGAAAAGCATTACGACGGTTAACATTTTCTATTGCGGCAGAATCTTTGCTGGCACAAATGCAGCCACAAATTCACAAATAATAACAACACTGTCCGCAGAAGGATGCAATAACAAACAACCTGGCCTCTTTTAATCTTAATTTCAAACATGAAAATCACAAACAATATCTGTTAGGGTAAGAGCAGTGTACTCATTGCACTAAGAAATTTCATACAGCTACTGATTAGCCATCCTTTCACATTGTTTTCTTTAGGTGTTAGCCCCAAATATTTGAATTACTAGTATTGAAACTTTACTTCTTTATTTGTGGTTTCCAAACGTGCTCTAGCGTCCTGAATTTAGCCTAACTTTGGTGCCTTCTTAGAGTAGGAACAGACTCCTAGCAGTTCTACGCAATCACGTTTTCTTAGGTAAGCACTTCTTTTGGTTTTTTTTTTTCTCTTCCCGAGAGAATAGGAGTGTACTCTTCTCTCCTCTAATACTTTGTATTAAGTTGGTTATTAGGGTTCTAGTCCACGCGTTCTCATTCAATTGTTTCTATTTGTATAGATCCAATCAAGCCCTTATTCATATCTGTGTGATCGATTCGGCTCCTACTGAAACAATGTTCCTTCTTGTAAGGAACCACTGGTATCCATCTTAAGGGTTTTTCTCTATTTCACTTTCTTCGTTCTTAAGGGTTTTATTTGATGTATCTAACTTCGTGACCATCCTAGACTCTAATGAAGCCATGGTTTATTGTTCAAGAATATAAATTGTTGGAATATTAATTCCAACTGCCGTGCAGCAGCATCGGCGAGCCGCAATGGAGGACTTACAAAGGAGTTGGCATATCGGCGGTACCATTGCGAACAGTTGATCAGCAGCAGCAGCCACCGTCTATTTTTCCTGATCCAACGCCCCACATTTATTCCCATTCATTCACGCCATCGCCATAAGTGTCCTTTCACCCTTTGCCTATTTGTGTTCTCAAATGAGGAGGAAGATCAAATCCGGGCTTTGCGCAATAACTGCTCACCAACAACATTAAAGAAGAAGCATGGCCGAGAAGAAAAGTACCAGCCTCGAGCCAGCCGCAACATTTATCAGTCTTGGGTTTCAGCACAACCGACTCAAGAAATACAGCAAAAGATCAGATTTGTTCATTATGTGCAGCAGAGACTCTGTCAGAGAGTTGAAGCGGTTGATGGATAAGTTATGACCGCTTCCTGCATTATATATGTGTAGAGCCACAACAGTGTTAATCTCTCTGCAATGTAGTGCAGCAGCGCTCAAATGTAATTTCTGTGTGTTTAAGAAAGAATGTGCAGCAGCACGAGCCCACATGAATGAAGCCCTCTTGACAGCAGTGCAGGGACTGAAAAGTAAGAAAGAGGCGCAGCATCATAAGATTAGAAGAAGTTGTTTTATGCACAGCAGTGCAGTGATAAATAGCAGTGATATACAGAGTTACTGAGACAGAGCGCTGGGACAGCAATAAAGAGAGATAGGGAGCAAAGGGGAGCACGCAGCAGCCTGAAGTTTTGCAAGGGCAATACGCTGCAGCGCGTATGTGCAAGAGGAAGATATAATGAACAACAGTTCTTTGTGTTCGCTGTGTTTTGGAACAGCAATACATTCTACAAACGTGTTTCAGCAACTGTCTGCCAGATACTGAAACACGTGTTACAGCAACTGTCTGTATATTTCATAACTGTCTGCCCGTCGCTGTAACAGCTGTAACAACAACTGTTTGCAGACACAGATTGAAGTGCCTCTGAAGAAGGCATGTTGATGAATCCCTCTGTCAAGAGGAAAGTTCTCTTAAGCACAGTCTTTGAAGAATCCCTCTGTCAAGAGGAAGGTGCTCTTAAGCATAGTCCTTGGTGAATCCCTCTGTCAAAAGGAAGATGCTCTCGCTGTGTTTTGGAGCAACAATGCATTCTACAGGCGTGTTTCAACAATTGTCTGCAAGATGCTGAAACACGTATTTCAGCAACAGACTGTGTGACTGAAACTGTGTGTTTCAGCAACAGCCTGTGTGGCTGAAACTGTAATTTTCTGAGATAGCAGAAATTGGTTTGTGGAACTGAAGCGTTCCTGTTATAATCCCTTGTCAAGAGGAAGATGCTTTTCAGCATAAATCTTTTGTGAAAATACTTCTATGTGAGGAAGACGAACTTATATCAGTTGGTTTACTGTTTATGAGTAAAAGTTAATTTTTTCAGTTGCTGCAACACCAAACTGCGTTGCTGAAACACCGTTTCCAGCAAACGGTTTTTTTTTTTCTGTTTTCTGTAACAAAAACAAAGTGCAAAACATAGCAATTTTTTTTTGTTTGTCTGTTATGGAATTTATCAGAAAATTCCAACATGGTATCAGAGCTAGTCCAGGCTCTTTGAAGTGTCAAAGAAGTTGAAGGAAAGATTTCTTGCAGCAGCAACTTCTCCAGCAGCGTGAAGACTCAGCCAAGAAAGAATCTAAGGTATTTCTCAAGAATTTTTCTGTGTTACTGTTGAAGACAGACAACGTTTTTCAAATACAGTCAAGTATTTGAAGCATAATTTAAAGTGCAAGGAATGGCCAGCGTTAGCACTAGCGTGGGTATGATTGAACGCCCAACAGTTGAAATTAAAAGGGGAGTGTTGGAATATTAATTCCAACTGCCGTGCAGCAGCATCCGCGAGCCGCAATGGAGGACTTACAAAGGAGTCGACGTATCGGCGATACCATTGCGAACAGTTGATCAGCGGCAGCCACCGTCTGTTTGTCCTGATCCAACGCCCCACATTTATTCCCGTTTATTCACGCCACTGCCATACGTGTCCTTTCACCCTTTGCCTGCTTGTGTTCTCAAAGGAGGAGGAAGATCAGATCCGGGCTTTGCGCAATAACTGCTCACCAACAGCATTAAAGAAGAAGCATGGCCGAGAAGGAAAGTACCAGCCTCGAGCTAGCTGCAGCATTTATCAGTCTTGGGTTTCAGAACAACCGACTCAAGAAATACAACAAAAGATCAGATTTGTTCATTATGTGCAGCAGAGACTGTGTCAGAGAGTTCAAGCGGTTGATGGATAAGTTATGACCGCTTCCTGCACTATATATGTGTAGAGCCACAACATTGTTAATCTCTCTGCAATGTAGCGCAACAATGCTCAAATGTAATTTTTGTGTGTTTAAGAAAGAATGTGCAGCAGCACGAGCTCACATGAATGAAGCCCTCTTGCACAGCAGTGCAGGGACTGAAAAGTAAGAGAGAGGCGCAGCAGCGTAAGGTTAGAAGAAGTTGTTTTATGCACAACAGTGCAGTGATAAACAACAGTGATAGACAGAGTTACTGAGACAGAGCGCTGGGACAGCAATAGAGAGAGATAGGGAGCAAAGAGGAGCACGTAGCAGCGTGAAGTTTTGGAAGGGCAATACGCTGCAGCGCGCATGTGCAAGAGGAAGATGTAATGAACAACAGTTCTTTGTGTTCACTGTGTTTTGGAACAGCAATACATTCTACAAACGTGTTTCAGCAACTGTCTGCCAGATGCTGAAACACGTGTTACAGCAACTGTCTGTGTATTTCAGAACTGTCTGCCCGTTGCTGTAACAACTGTAACAACAACTGTTTGCAGACACAGATTGAAGTGCCTCTGAAGAAGGCATGTTGGTGAATCCCTCTGTCAAGAGGAAGGTGCTCTTAAGCACAGTCTTTGAAGAATCCCTCTGTCAAGAGGAAGGTGCTCTTAAGCACAGTCCTTGGTGAATCCCTCTGTCAAGAGGAAGATGCTCTCGCTGTGTTTTGGAGCAGCAATGCATTCTACAGGCGTGTTTCAGCAACTGTCTGCCAGATGCTGAAACACGTGTTTCAGCAACAGACTGTGTGACTGAAACTGTGTGTTTCAGCAACAGCCTGTGTGGCTGAAACTGTAATTTTCTGAGATAGCAGAAATTGGTTTGTGGAACTGAAGCGTTCCTATTGTAATCCCTCTGTCAAGAGGAAGATGCTTTTCAGCATAAATCTTTTGTGAAAATCCCTCTATGTGAGGAAGACGAACTTATATCAGTTGGTTTACTGTTTATGAATAAAAGTTAATTTTTTCAGTTGCTGCAACACCAAACTGCGTTGCTGAAACACCGTTTCCAGCAAACGGTTTTTTTTTTTTTTTTCTGTTTTCTGTAACAAAAACAAAGTGCAAAACAGAGTAATTTTTTTTTGTCTGTTTGTTATGGAATTTATCAGAAAATTCCAACATGGTATCAGAGCTAGCCCAGGCTCTTTGAAGTGTCAAAGAAGCTGAAGGAAAGATTTCTTGCAGCAGCAACTTCTCCAGCAGCGTGAAGACTCAGCCAAGAAAGAATCTAAGGTATTTCTCAAGAATTTTTCTGTGTTATTGTTGAAGACAGACAATGTTTTTCAAATACAGTCAGGTATTTGAAGCATAATTTAAAGTGCAAGGAATGGCTAGCGTTAGCACTAGCATGGGTATGATTGAACGCCCAACAGTTGAAATTAAAAGGGGAGTGTTGGAATATTAATTCCAACTGCCGTGCAGCAGCATCAGCAAGCCGCAATAGAGGACTTACAAAGGAGTCGATGTATCGGCAGTACCATTGCGAACAGTTGATCAGCAGCAGCCACCGTCTGTTTGTCCTGATCCAACGCCCCACATTTATTCCCATTCATTCACGCCACCGCCATAAGTGTCCTTTCACCCTTTGCCTGTTTGTGTTCTCAAAGGAGGAGGAAGATCAGATCCGGGCTTTGCGCAATAACTGCTCACCAACAGCATTAAAGAAGAAGCATGGTCGAGAAGGAAAGTACTTGCCTCGAGCCAGCTGCAGCATTTATCAGTCTTGGGTTTCAGCACAACCGACTCAAGAAATACAGCAAAAGATCATATTTGTTCATTATGTGCAGCAGAGACTCTGTCAGAGAGTTGAAGCAGTTGATGGATAAGTTATGACCGCTTCCTGCACTATATATGTGTAGAGCCACAGCAGTGTTAATCTCTCTGCAATGTAGCGCAGCAGCGCTCGAATGTAATTTTTGTGTGTTTAAGAAAGAATGTGCAGCAGCGCGAGCTCACATGAATGAAGCCCTCTTGCACAACAGTGCAGGGACTGAAAAGTAAGAGAGAGGCGCAGCAGCGTAAGGTTAGAAGAAGTTGTTTTATGCACAGCAGTGCAGTGATAAACAACAGTGATAGACAGAGTTACTGAGACAGAGCGCTGGGGCAGCAATAGAGAGAGATAGGGAGCAAAGGGGAGCACGCAACAATGTGAAGTTTTCAAGGGCAATACGCTGCAGCGCGTATGTGCAAGAGGAAGATGTAATGAACAACAGTTCTTTGTGTTCGTTGTGTTTTGGAACAACAATACATTCTTCAAACGTGTTTCAGGAACTGTCTGCCAGATGCTGAAACACGTGTTACAACAATTGTCTGTATATTTCAGAACTATCTGCCCATTGCTGTAACAACAATTGTTTGCAGACACAGATTGAAGTGCCTCTGAAGAAGGCATGTTGGTGAATCCCTCTGTCAAGAGGAAGGTGCTCGTAAGCACAGTCTTTGAAGAATCCCTCTGTCAAGAGGAAGGTGCTCTTGAGCACAATCCTTGGTGAATCCCTCTGTCAAGAGGAAGATGCTCTCGCTGTGTTTTGGAGCAGCAATGCATTCTACAGGCGTGTTTCATCAACTGTCTATTAGATGCTGAAACACGTGTTTCAGCAACAGACTGTGTGATTGAAACTATGTGTTTCAACAACAGCCTGTGTGGCTGAAACTGTAATTTTCTGAGATAGCAGAAATTGGTTTGTGGAACTGAAGCGTTCCTGTTGTAATCCCTCTGTCAAGAGGAAGATGCTTTTCAGCATAAATCTTTTGTGAAAATCCCTCTATGTGAGGAAGACGAACTTATATCAGTTGGTTTACTGTTTATGAATACAAGTTAATTTTTTCAGTTGCTGCAACACCAAACTGCGTTGCTGAAACAACTGTAACAGCAACTGTTTTTTTTTCTGTTTTCTGTAAGAAAAACAGAGTGCAAAACAGAGCAATTTTTTTTTTGTCTGTCTGTTATGGAATTTATCAGAAAATTCCAACATAAATTTGGGTTGACTCATGGATATTATTAAGCATTCACTGATTTGCATAAGTATTTTCATTATGATGTTATGACTTATATCTAGATTGGGGCTTATTGCATGCCCTGTCTTACCTATTTCATTTCCATGGATACAGGTAAAATTCCTGTGCGCAGACTTATTTCTAGTGTTATACCTGACTGAGGCATATCCTATTGCTAATTCCACTCTCTATGTCTTCTGGGTCGGTATCCATTAAGTCACTCATGGACCTACTACTATCATCTCTGTAACAGGTAGTGTCTGGTTGTAATTGTTTCAATGGTTAGTAGTGTTGAACAATCTTTAATGTCAAGAAAATACCCCTCATTCCGCGATGCTTTTCTTTGTAAAGGCCTCTCGCTTGAAGTGAACCAATGCATACATCCTTTTATTTTATTAGATCTATGGGTCATAATATAATCCTATGGCCACACTGAAACGTAATTTATATTGTGTTATGGTGTGTTCTATTTAATGTACACAACTAGCCTTCTATCATTTTCATTGTAACATAATGAATCTTTCTGTGGTATATTTTTTTAATTATAAGAATAAAAGGTTTATTTATTTCTTGAAGCGTTACATGCACCTTTATTAGAATTTTTATCTAAGCAGTCCATACAGTTCCTCTATATACTAGGTTTCTACTTGTCCTTCATGCCTATTACACTCATGTTATTCGTTGGATTATCGTATCTAGAAATACATTTGTGATAGTTGGTTATTTAGTATTTATATCCTTTATCAACCGATATAAATGTACATTAGGCTGTGTATTGGTATCAGTAATTTCTCTAAAGCTGATCATGATATAAACTATCAGATAAATGGGTTTCGAGGTGACATGCTTTGTTGTTATTCTATGCCTTACCTTCCTTCCAATTAATATAGGTGTTCAAGTGATAGTTGATACCAGTATTGTTCCCCGACCCACCCTGCAAGGCCTTCGTAAGCGAAGTGCGATGAGCACTGGCGATTCGTGCACGAGAGCGGGCGCGCGGGCGGGCGCACGGGCGCGTGGACAAAATGTGCGACAGGTGCGACACTTGTGCAGAGGAAATGCGACATAAAGTGCGACATTAGAAAAACACTTATGCGAGTAAGTGTTGAGCTAAACGCATGTATATATGCGATGTAAAGAAATGAAGCAAGCCGACTTGTGAATGAAGACAAGTGGGCGTGCGTTGAAGACTTGTGGGGTCGGCCATGGGGCTGCACACCCCCTTAAAACTCACGCAGAGTTGGGTATAAGTAAGTGAGCATGGAGGCTCATTTCAACAAGAGACATTCGCTCATTCATCTACGCAAGGAAGACAATAGGAGTGCGCAGTTTGGTGAAGGAAATGCGCATATCTCATGCGCATTAGACTTGGAGATTGCGCAGACTTGTATCTTGGTTGGTGGTTGGCAAGCGTGCCATGTGTTGGGGGAATTCTGAAGTATGGTTTTGTGCAAGACTTGGTAAAGTGAATTAGTGGCTCGGGTGAGCACTATCCTTTATGCAAGAGGTGTACATGTATTGTAAAAGGCAGGTTGCCTATCTATTGTAATATTTGGTTAAGTGTGAGACTTGGTTCGGCCAAGACACACTTGTGTTGTAAATCTGATATTCTTAATAAAATTGTCGGGCAAACTCACATTACAGGGAGTTGCCCCTCCCCTTTATACTTGTTGCAATTGTTGTTGTTCTCGGTATAATTACATGATGATAATGAATGAGTATGGGCTTCATTAAGTATAAAGGATAAATGCTTTTACTTAGTTGCGAAACACAAGCTAAGTATGTTAATGTGAAAGTAGGCGTCGTCCACGAATGTTAGTATTGGTGAAAAGAACGCGTTCGGTGGTGCCGCACCTTGCTACAAGCGGTTGGAAGACTACCGCAGGTGTAGGGGCGTGACAGTTCGTATCAGAGCAAGGTTTGCTCGTGAAGGTTTGAATTTGATGACAGGTGATATTGAGACTTGAACAAGGTTCATGTGTTGAAGCATTTTGAAGGTAGTTTCAAGACTCGATTTGAGCAGGGTTGCTCGCGACAGTGGAAGCAGGTTTAGCAGAGGTGAAGCTTAGTGCTTGGACCAAGCTGAACGACAAGGCACGGCAATCTTGGGAGAAGGTGAAGGTAAGCTCTTGCTTACCTTATACAGGTTGAAGCGGTTGAAAGAAGAGAATCCCCGAATTCGAGACAAGCTTGAAGTCTTGGAAAGGAATATTGAAGAAGAGCTCCTTCAACTTGGTTGGACAATGGAGCAAGATGAAGTTGCAGATTGTGCTAACAAGGAAGAGGAAGTCGGGACAGTTGAAGATGTTGCAGACATGACCACGATGGAGGATGAACTTGAGGATGATCAAGTTGGACGAGGATCGTGCAGTTTGCAGACATGGATAGATGAGGAGGAGCCTCATGATGATGAAGTAAGTATTGATACTTGTGTTTCATTTGAGCATTTGGTAGATGGACCATATGCAGGGAAAGGCAAAGCCAGTTTGCCTATGCTAGGGAGGATCTTACCATGGATGACTATGATGGAACCTTGTATGGAGAAGCAAGGATTGTCGATTATTGCTGGACTTGTTGGGGTTGTTTGTGACCTTATGGCAGAAGGTACAAAGGCCCTTGACAAGGGAGGAACTTGATGATCGTTGTGGATGATTGGGTCATGCTTTAGCCACTTTGGCTAAGTGCCTGGCATGACTCATGGATAGATTGGAGGGCACACTCTTGGGTGGACTTCTCATGACCGAGACCAAGAGATTGTCGTGGTGGACACTTTGGTGGAGGAGCTATGATGGAGGGACTCATGTGATGATGATATGATTGGGTGACCGAGTTCACTAAACCGAAGATAGCAGCTTGGATGAGGATGACCGATTGTTGTGGTAGGCCTACTTGGTTGGACTACATGGGCAACGTAGTCATGGACATCAGGTTGGAGGCATGGAGCATGGCAGTCTTATGCAGGGACATTATGTGGGAGCACTTGTAGAGGTGTCATGGACATCCAAGGAAGAGTGCCAAGGCAAGGATGTTGTGCAAATGGATTTGCTAGTGTGACATGGAGACTTACTACTTATGAGCCTATGGAGAGGTTGTACACTCTTGTGCAACAAGACCATGGACTTGGTTGGATTTGTGAGCTGATTATGGAGCATTCCTACTACATGGAGATGTTGGTTGGAGATGACTCAAGGAGCTCATGATGACATGAGGTTGTTGTGACTTTTAGGGACTTCATACATGGTGGACTTAGAGTATTTGATGCATTGAGGAGCTGAGGTCAAGGGACTTTGATGCAGTATGGGATGCATACTTTCAAAGTACATGTATGGGCATGGCTTGGAAGAGTGACTTGATGTAGAGGATCGATATGAGACACTTTGGAGTAATGGAGTTACGATGATGATGATGCCTTGGTGGCTGCACTTGGGCATGGGTTGAGCCGAGACTCAACTACTTTGACACATGGGAGCTGATTGATCTATGATCATGGACAACACATGGATAGATGAGGAAAGTGCATACTTGTTTCTATGGCAGACTTAAGGGATGACACATTGTAGGCATGATGAAGGATTTCTTCATGGACCTAGATGTGGCACATCGAGAGTCGGTTTGAGGAGATGATCTCTTCACATGGAGGAGACACACACACATGATGATGTTGGGATAGATGCGGCTGATTTCATGGAGCACATTGACACCAAACATCATGGACAGCATGTTGCAGATGAGGTGGATGGAGTTCCATGGACCTGAGCATGGCTTATGGAGATAGATTCTTGATGAGTCGAGGATGTGGCAGATGCTTGAGAAACGACTGATGGTGGCATGAGGATGTTCACTCTCATGGTTTGAGCGTGGCAGTTGGACTGGCCATCCAACTAGTTCAAACATGGGGACTAGTAGTGGGCAGAGATGTGTTAGCATTATGTTGGAGTATCATGGCAGCGGTTCACATGAGGACACATGATGAAGACAGGAGGTCAGTAATCATGGATCGAGATGACATCTGATGGAGAGCATACCGTGGAGGTGCATACCTTGGTATGGTGAGCTTGGTGGCAGTTGGTCACTAAGGCGAGGCATGATGGAGATGAGGCTCTACATATGTTGCAAGGGTGTTTGCTTTATGTGGAGGAGTCAACATCATGGATGATGATGATCTTGGTGGATGGCTACCGGGATGATATGTTGTCGAGGACGATAACGATTTCAGGTGGAGGAGGATGTAAGGCCTTCGTAAGTGAAGTGCGACGGGCACCGGCGATTTGTGCACGAGAGCGGGCGCGCGGGTGGGTGCACGGGCGCGCGGAAAAAATGTGCGACGGGTGCGACACTTGTGCGGAGGAAATACGACATAAAGTGCGACGTTAGAAAAACACTTATGCGACTAAGTGTTGAGCTAAACGCACGTATATATGCGATGTAAAGAAAGGAAGCAAGCCGACTTGTGAATGAAGACAAGTGGGCGTGCCTTGAATAGTTGTGGGGTCGGCCATGGGGCTGCACACCCCCTTAAAACTCACGCAGAGTTGGGTATAAGTAAGTGAGCATGGAGGCTCATTTCAACAAGAGACATTCGCTCATTCATCTACGCAAGGAAGACAAGAGGAGTGCGCAGTTTGGTGAAGGAAATGTGCATATCTCATGCGCATTAGACTTGGAGATTGCGCAGACTTGTATCTTGGTTGGTGGTTGGCAAGCGTGCCATGTGTTGGGTGAATTCTGAAGTACAGTTTTGTGCAGGAATTGGTAAAGTGAATTAGTGGCTCGGGTGAGCACTATCCTTTATGCAAGAGGTGTACATGTATTGTAAAAGGCAGGTTGCCTATCTATTGTAATATTCGGTTAAGTGTGAGACTTGGTTCGGCCAAGACACACTTGTGTTGTAAATCTGATATTCTTAATAAAATTGTCGGGCAAACTCACATTACGGGGAGTTGCCCCTCCCCTTTATACTTGTTGCAATTGTTGTTGTTCTCGGTATAATTGCATGATGATAATGAATGAGTATGGGCTTCATTAAGTATAAAGGATAAATGCTTTTACTTAGTTGCGAAACACAAGCTAAGTATGTTAATGTGAAAGTAGGCGTAGTCCACGAATGTTAGTATTGGTGAAAAGAAGGCGTTCGGTGGTGCCGCACCTTGCTACAAGCGGTTGGAAGACTACCGCAGGTGTAGGGGCGTGACACACCCTGTCTAATAAGGTTGTTCTAGAAACCTGAATGGTGCTTAATGTGTTTTCTTTGTATCAGGCCTCTACAGATTTAGGAAGGTTGGATAGGTATTACTGAAGTAGGTTTTGACTTGGAATATTACAACTACTCTATGATCACTACAATGTTAACCAATGTATCATAGACTAATGTTCACATTTTAATATTTATACATTATGGCTTGACCGTAACACCATTTCTTATATACCTCTTCCCTACTCATTGAATTTCTATCTTTGTACCACTCGAGACACGAATCTACTATTGTTGGTGAAGGTATATATATATATATACACCAAGAGGGAATCATATCTCTTTTTCTGATTTATATCTTTTTTGAGAATTTACATGATAAATCTATTGAATTCAAAATCTCATAACAATTAATTAAGGATGATTGAACACCCTTACTCTGGAATAGATTCAACTTCCAACAAAAGAGAATCAGAAAATGTTTCTAAGTTTATACCTCTGGATTAGTTCCCATTCCTGGTAACCACTACCTAGATGTTGACAAATTTGTTATGGAGACACAACCTTATGATGCACATATCTCTTTCTTTTTAAATTGGAATGATTCTTCTATGAATAACGGCCCATATATGGCACATATTAATTGTTTCTACGCGAGAAATTTAACTTTGTGTTGTTTCCTGTTGTTCTCAATACTCCCGAATTTCGAGGGAAACATTTCAGCTCTCTATTACCCTAATCTTTGCAAGAGTTTATTTATTTTAACTTAACGTTTGTGTAAGGTTTCTTCCCTTAAGAGGAAAATCTCAATTGGGAGTGTATCGATAAGTATATAAATCAATTCACCTCCCCACATATCTACCTTCTTCCCTACCCCACACAATATAGGAATTTATAACAGATTAGGTTATCAATTCCTACGAGCAAAATAATATAGACTTATCTCGACATGTTCTTATCATATTATATGACTAAGATTTCGAACAATACAAATATTAAAATTTAGTCATAAACTATTTGCATGAATTCATTCTAACAATTGGATACATACAATTTCATTAACCAGTGAAACTAAATAGAAATAGAATCATAAAATTAATGTAAACAAATTACTAACTATGTCTGCTGCTAGAATCACACTTGGGAAACACCTTTCCTTCCGACCATGAATTGAGTCCACCACTTCCCCCCTGAGCTGATATCTACTTTCTCCCGACATCATCAACCTCATTGATTATGATATGATGTATTTTATACATTTTCTTCCCTAGCAAATTTTTCCTTAGCAGTGTCTCACTTTATTGGTTTTGTCAACCCACTTTCCTAGGATTTTTTTCCTTTCTTTTTCGAAAAATGTGTTTTTGCTTTTTCTTTAAAACCTTCTTCCCCGCGCCCCACCCCCCGCTCGCGACACTTTATTCCACTCATACTTTGTGTCTTTCTCCAGCTAAGCGGTTTAATAGATCTTTCTCTCTCATCCCATTAAATCTTATCGATCGTCTCCTAAGGATTTTTAGGAGTCATTTTTATGGAATATTTATTTTGATCTCAACCATCAATGATGGTTTCCAAACTTTGGAAAGATTCTCTTTACTCTAGTGTTTCTTTCCCAAGTAGTTTCCAATTTTTCATTTAGTAATAAAATTTTATTTATTACATCATACTAACTTTATTGTTCACATTAATTTCAACCCAACATGTATTTTCAACCATCAACTCTAAAAATAGTTCAATCTAAATATGACAAGCCAATAACATAAGAGAATAGGGTATTGCATATTACCCTCCTTTTTATTCAACATTGTCCTCAGTGTTCATTGTCCCACCACTTCACTTTTGAAATAGTGTTGGATAGGCCTCTTACATTTTGTCCTCTGGCTCCCGAGTGTCCTCACGAGTTGTAAAGTGCTTCCACTGCATTTTAACCTTAACGGCAAATCGATTCTGGAGCAAGATATTTTTCTACTCTAGTATGTGAAGTGGTTATGGGAAGAAATATCCTTCAGGCTCCACCTATATCAAATTCCAATCAATTATATGAGAATTCTCATGAACATATTTTTTAGTAAAGTTACATGAAAAACATTGTGAACTTTAGTATAGCTGGGAAATACCAGTTGATATGCTACTGGCCCAATTTTGTCCAAGATCTCAAAAGGCCCACAGAATCGTGGTCCCATTTTTCTATAGCTTCTTATTCTTAAGTTACTTTTCCACAGTTTCACCCTTAAATAGACATGGTCTCCAATCTTAAATTCCTTGTGAATCCACTTCTTATCAACATAACGTTTCTGCCTATCTTGTGCAATTTTTATGTTTTGTCTAACTTTTTGCACCACCCGTTCCATTTATTGCAATGAATTTGGTTTGAATATTAGTCTGTCCTTGGGCTAACTCTATATTAGAGGTGTATGTCATTTTCTATCATACAAAGCTTCAAAAGGACTCATTTTTATTGAATTTTGGTAGTTGTTGTTGTAAGCAAATTCTACTAAGTGCAGAAAGTTTTCTGATTTGGTAGGTCTGTCTATGACATACATCCTTAGCATGTCTTCTAAAATTTGATTAGTTCTCTCTGTCTGCCCATGATTTTGGGGATGATATGTAGTGCTAAAATTTAGTTGTATCACCATGCCTCCAAATAAGGCTTTCCAAATTTTAGAAGTGACTTTAGTATCTCTATCTGACACTATCATCTTTGGTACTCCATGTAGCTGGAAAATCTCCTTCATGAAAATTTTGGAAATTTGTGTTGTTCCATAAGTATATTGAATAGGTATAAAATGTGTCGCTTTACTTAAGGTGCCCATCACCACCATAGTTGAATCATGTTGTCGTTTTTTCTTTGGAAATCCTATAATAAAATCTAATGAAATAACTTCCCATTTCCATTTTGGAATGGACAGTGGGTTCAACAATCCAGTGGGGTGTTGATGTTTCACCTTCACCTGTTGGCATTCTAGACATTTTGATAAGTATTCTACCAGCTACTTTTTCATGCTCGACCAAAACAATTATTTTCTTAATGTTGTTATCATGTTTTGATATCTAAGATGGCCTGCGTATCGTTTATTATGATATATTTTTAGTATCATTTGTTTTATAGCACTCACAATGGGAAAATACAATCTATTTCCGTGGATTAGAAGATTTTCAAAGTTTTCAGCATATCGTAGAATTTTTGTTTGCTGCAATTTCTGTTGAATTTCTAGGTATTTGTGATCTTTCGATATTGAATTTTTTAATCTTCTCCCCAAAATCAGTGATAATATTGTTAATGGACACCCCCATTAGAGAATTTGAATGTCTTCTGAAGGCATCTGCTATTTTATTTACTTTTCATTTTATGTGTTTAATATCAAACTTGAACTCAGTAAGGAAAACCAACCACCTTGCCTATCTAGCATTACGATATGGTTAGCTGAAAAGGTATTTCAAGGTGATATGATTGGCTACCAAAGTATTTTTTTTCCAAATAGGTAGTGTTGCCACATATTTATAGCATGTATTACAACAGTCAACTCTAAATCATACACTACATAACTATTTTCATGTGTTTTTTGCTTTCTAGATTCATAAGCCACCATTGAATTTTCCTGCATCAAAAACTCTCCCTAACCTTTCCAAACAAGCTTCCGTGCAAACAATAAATTTTTTGTTTGGGTCTGTAATTTTTAGAATAGGGGCCATTGTAAGTAAGTGTTCCAATTTGTCAAAACTTCCTTGCACTTTGGTTGTCTACTCAAACCTTATTCCTTTATTTTGTAATGATGTAATAGGGTAGGCAAATTTAGAGAATCTTTTTATAAATATTTGGTAATATCTCGTGATTCCCATAAATGATAAGACAACTAACACATCCTTAGGTATGGTCCAATTTAAGATAGCCCTGATCTTCTCAGGATTAACAGACAGTCCCTCGTTTGAAATAACGTGGCCCAAATATTGTATTTTGTCCTTGTAAAACTCACATTTGCTAAATTTAGCATACATCTGATGTTCTCTTAAAGTTTGCAACACTAATTTCAGATGTTCCTTGTGTTCTTCTTCATTTTTGGAAAATAATAGAATGTCATCTATAAATACTAGCACAAATTTATCGACATACTTGTTTAGTACACTGCTCATTAAGCACATAAAGGTTGTTGGTGCATTAGTAAGACGAAATGGTAACACTACAAATTTGTAGTGACCATATCTAGTCTGAAACATTGTCTTATGAATAGCTTCATCTTTGATTCTCAGCTAGTGATACCCAATCCTTAAATCATTTTTTGAAAATATGGTTTCCCCCCTCACTTGATCGAACAAATCATCAATATGGGTCAACATGTATTTATTTTTTATGGTTAACTTGTTTAATTACTGATAATCGATACACATTCTAAATGTGCCGTATTTTTTCTTGACAAATAACACAGGAGCTCCCCACAGTGAGACATTGGGTCTAATATAACCTTTATCTAGTAGCTACTATAATTGCATCTTCAATTCTAAAAACTCAGGTGCACTCATTATATAAGAAGCTCTAGACACCCAGGTTGCACCTGGTACCAGATCAATAGAGAAATCTATATCTCTACGGGGAGGTAATATTGAAATTTCCTTTGGAAACACATCTCGAAACTCCTTAATGATGGGAAATGTCTCCAACTCTTGCTTTTCTGCTGTTGTTCATTTTTTTCCACATACACCACATATGAATGACACCCATTTCTTGCACTCCTTTTTAGCTGTAAAGTTGAAATTTCTCTAACTATTATTGATTTTTGTATGCCTTTAAGTAATTGGGTTTGTCTGTCTTGATTCACTCAAATTACTATTTTATCTAGACAATTTATAATAGATGTATGTTTCTCCAACCATTCCATGCCTATCAACACATCGTAGGACCCTAAAGGGAGGATATTAAAATTTTCTTCTATGGAACACCCATTTAAGTTTGTATGACAGTGTCTTACCTGGATAGTTACCCTCCTTCTGGTGCCAGCTGCTAATTGTGTTAACCATGCAATCTGAAATTTTTTAACTTTTACATTACATTTCTGCACATTTTGAGCACAAATGTAGCTTAAACTAGCCCATGGATCAATTAAAATGGAAAAATGTTCGTTTGAAATTGTACCTTCAATTTCGATCATAGTGGATAGGTGCTCCGCTTGTCGATCTTCTAGTGCTGCACTTACTCTTGGAATATTTATGGCAATATCATTTTCTATATTTTATTCATGAGTAGCTTGAATGTTTTGAATAAATATGGGGTTATGCGGACAATCCCTTAACAAATGAGGTTCACCACACCCCCAAAGCTTCAATTCTTCTATCTCCTTGACCCCACCAGTATTTTTATTGTTAAACTCTATGGTTTTTGACGCAGTTTGAGATTGTACTGGTTGGTTTGAATTTCCCTTGCCAAATTTCTTCTGTTGGTGGTCCCTTCCAAAGTTTTTAAGGTAAGCAGGTTTTGGCCGCTTCGACCCCATTTCAGATTTATTTTTGTCCTTACTTTTCCAATGTTTTCAACCTTCTCCCCATTCTTAAACTACTGATAACACAATCATGCTTTCCTTATTGCCTCATCCATTGTCTAGGGATTATCACACTCTATCCTTTCTTTATAAGGGGTTTGTAAGCAGTTCACAAATCGTTGTACCTTGGCTTTCTCTTCTTCGATATAGGGAACATATCACAACAAATTGGTGAGTTTAGACACAAAATCACCCATAGTTAACTGTCCTAGCCTTAACTCATGAAATTCCTTGGCACAATCAACATAATATTTTTCATTCAGATATCGAGATTTAAACTATTTATGGAATTCCTCCTAAGAAATTGTATTTTCCTCTAATGTATGCACACTTTTGGCCTCTTCCCACCAAAAAGAAGCTCAACATTGTAGCTGATAAATGGCCAATATGGCCTTTAAGTTACTTTCATACTCATAAACCTGAAAATATTTTGTTATGTTGAGAAGTCATGCTTCTATGTCCTCCTTTTCGCCATCAAAAGTAGAGGACTTTATTTTTCTGAATTCCCCCTGTAGCCTCACTTTGTTATTTCGCTTATGTTTTTTGGATAAGTTATATATGAAACACCTCCACTATCAAATTTCTCTGATTCTATACCCACATTTTTCCTTTTTGGTGCTTCTGCCTCGATGGTTCTATGGCTAGATTTTTTTATTAATTCTCTTATCATCCCTTCCTGCTGCTTACTAGCCTTTAATAAGCATTCATTGTTGCTCTGGAGGTGAATCAACCCTTGTTGCAAATTTCTAATAATATCCAACTGATATTTTGGTGTGGTACTTCCATTTCCCAACTCAACATATAATTCTTCTCCTGCAGTTATAAATGGAGGGAAATCCTTTTCAATTTTGTAGTAGCCTACTTCACTTGAGTACCTTTGATTCAAACACAACTAGGTATTAGTATTGCATCACCTAATTTCTTTTTCAATTTTGTACATTTCTAAGTATAACTGTGGTGGTTACTTAAAGCCTCATTTTGAACTTGGGCTCTAATACCATATGTCATGTTCCTCATTTATACCATAATTTTATTTTATTTTTGTTATGTTTAATATGTTAGGTGTTTATTCTCTTGCCTCATGAGCTAGCTCTTCACACACTCAAAGTTGTGATGATTCCCAATTTTAAACTATACAAGATGACTTATGGCCTTCAAAATTGTATCATGAGGGTTAACTCATAACAAAATAATTTGTAAAATTTGTTATTCTATTTTCCTAAGTTATCTACTTGATAATATAGGAATATAATGATATTTTATTACTTGGGAGGTGTCCACACTATAAAGGTTCTTTGATAGGGCATTTGTATAAAATTTATGGTAAATTTTGGTGGCCTGGGAATTTTAGCCTCCATATTCGACTCAATGGATGCAATGACTTCATTGTTCACATGGTGATCACGTGATTGTCAGCACATGGATTTCTATGAATTGTGGATATTGACTTGGCTAATCCAAGCGTGGAAAAACCTTCTCGCAACCCTAACTTTACCACTTTGTGTTGTCTCCTTTCTCATTTTCTCTTTGGCGATTTTTGCAATGGTGTCAATTTTACTAGCCATGGCTATGAGGTTTTTTGGTTATACTGACATCTGTGTTTGGTGGTAAATTGTTTCACCATCAAGGTTTAAGGTAAGACTCCATGGTAGAGACATTTCTTCCAAAATACTGCTCCTTTCTCAGCAACTCATCCTTCTTTTGGTAAGATTAGGCATCCTTTCACATAGTTTTCTTTAGGTGTTAACCCCAAATATCTAAATTACTAGTATTGAATCTTTACTTCTTGATTTTCAGTTTCCAGACATGCTCCAACATCCTAAATTTAGCCAAAGTTTGGTGCCTTCATAGAGTAGGAAGAAACTCCTAGTGGTACTACTCAATCAAATTTTCTCAGGTAAGAACTTCTTTTGGTTTGCTTTTTTTTTTTTCTCTTCTTCAACGAATAGGAGTGTACTCTTCTTTCCTCCTATACTTTGTATTAAGTTGGTTATTAGGGTGTTAGTCCACCCTTTTTCATTCAATTGTTTCTATATATTTAGAACCCATGGAGCCCTTATTCGTATATGTGTAATTGTTTAAGATCCTGTTGAAATAATGTTCCTTCCTGCAAGGAACCACATGTATCCATATTAAGGGTTTTTATTTGTTCCACTTTCTTGGTTCTTAAAGGTTCTGTCAGGTGTATAGCTTCACGACCACCCTAGACTATAATGAAGCTATGATTTATTATGCAGGAAGATAAATGTGGGCCAACTCATGGCTACAGATGAGAAGTCATCGTTTGCATAAGTATTTTCATTATGGTGTTATGACTTATCTCTAGATTGATACTTATTCCATGCTATGCCTTTCCTGTTTCACTTTCATGGGTACAGGTAAGAGTGTTGTGCGCAAACCTATTTCTAGTGTTATACCTTAGAGAGGCATCTCCTGTTGCTAATTCCAATCTCTATGTTTTCCAGGTCAGTCTCCATTAAGTCAGTCATAGACCTACTATTATCATCTTTGTAACGGGTGGTGTCTGGTTATAATTGTGTCAATGATTGTTGCTACATCATAGAACTGTTGAACAATATTTAATGTCGGAAAAATACTCCTCATTCTGTGATGTTTTTCTTGTAAAGGCTTTTGGCCCGAAGTGAACAAATTATATATATATATATATATATATATATATATATATATATATATATATATATATATATATACCTATGGGTCATAATATAACACTATGGTCGTGCTAAAATGTAATTTATTCGTTGTTATGGTGTGTTCTGTTTAATTTACAGAATTAGTCATCCATCATTTTGATTGTAACATAATGAATCTTTCTCTAGTATATTTTTTTATTACAAGGATAAAATGTGTATTTATTTCTTGAAGCGTTACATACGCCTTTATTAGAAGTGTTATCTTTGTGGTCCATATAATTCCTCTGTATACCATGTTTCTTCCTTCCCTTCATCACTGTTACACTCATGTTATTTGTTGGATTATCGATTCCAGAAATACATATATGATGGTTAGTTATTTAGCATTTATATCTTTTATCAACCTATATAAAGGTACATTAGGGCATGTATCGGTATCGGTAATTTCATTGGACCTAATCATGATATAAAATCCCAGATAAATGGGTTTCAAGGCGACATTCTATGTTGTTATTATATGCCTTGCCTTCCCTCCAATTAGGATAGGTAGTCGAGTGATAATTGATAGTAGTACTATTACCCAACCCACCCCGTCTAGTAAGGTTGTTCTAGAAAACTAAATGGTGCTTAACGTGTTTGCTTCCTAACAATACTATATAGATTCAGGAAGGTTGGATAGGTATTACCTAAGTAGCTTTTGGCTTGGAATATTACAACTACTCTATGATCACTGCAATGTTAACCAGTGTATTGTAGAATAATGTTTACATTTTAATATTTCTACATTATGGTTTGATTGTAACACCATTTCTTATATAATTCTTTCCTCCTTGCTGAATTTCTATCTTTGTACCAGTGCAGACCTGAATCTACTATTGTTGGTGAAGGTATATAGATATATACCAAGAGGGAATTGTATTTATTTTTCTGATTTATATTTTTCTTTAAGAATTTACATGATAAATATATTGAATTCAAAATCGCATAACAATTAATTAAGGATAATTGAACATCCTTACTCTCGAATAGATTTAACTTCCAACAATAGAGAATCATAAAATGTTTCTAAGTTTATATTTCTATAATTAGTTCCCCTCCCTGGTAACCATTTCCTAGATGTTCATGAAGGAATTATGGTGAAACACCCTTATGGTGCACATATCTTCCTTTTTTTTAATTGGAACAATTCTTATGTGAATAATTGCCCATATATAGCACATATTAATAGTTTGTACGTGAGAAATTCAACCCTGTGTTGTTTCCTATTTTTTCTATCACTCTCAAATTTTGAGGGAAACAGTTCAACTTCTGTTACCCTAATCTTTGAAATATTATATTCATTTTAACTTAACATTTATGTAAGCTTCATTCCCTTAAGAGGAAAATCTCAGTTGGGAGTGTATCGGTAAGTATAGAAATCCATTCAGCTCCCAACATATCTACCTTCTTCCCCACCACATAAAATATAGGAATTTATAACAGAATAGGTTATCAATCCCTACAAGAAAAACAATATAGACTTATCTCAACATCTTCTTAACATATATTATGACTAAGATTTTAAATAGAAAAGATATTAAACGATACTCATAAATTATTTGCTTGTATTCATTCTAACAATTGGATACATATAATTTCATTAACCAATGAAATTGAAAAGAGCCATATTCAAAAATGAATGTAAACAAATTCCTAACCATGTTTTCTACTTGAATCACACTTGGGAAACACCTTTCCTCCCAACCATAAACTTAATCCACTAGTTCCCCCCTCGCACCGAGATATGCTTGCCCCCGGAGTCAACAACCTCACTGATTTGGAGATCATGTATTTTATAAAATTTCTTCCCTAGTATATTTTTCCTTAGCAGCATCCCTCTTTGTTGGGTCTACCGAATCCACTTGCCTAGGATTTCTTTCATTTCTTTTTCGAAAAATGTGTTTTTGCTTTTTCTTTAAAGCCCTCCATTCTCTCCTGTGACGATTTATTCCTCTCATACTTAGTGTCTTTCTCGAGAAAATAGATTTAATAAATCTTTCTCTTCCATCTCATTAATATTAAATATTGTCTCCTAAGGATTTTTAGGAGTCATTTTATGGAAGATTTATTTTGATCTCAAGCATTAATTATGGTTTCCAAATTTTGGCAAGAATCTATATACTCTAGCGTTTCTTACCCAAGTAGCTTCCAATTTTTCATTTATTAATAAAATTTTATTTATTATATCATAGTGACTTTACTGTTCACATTCATTTTAACCCAACATGGACTTTCAGCCATCAACTCTAAAAATAGTTCATTCTAAATATAACAAGAAAATAACATAATAACAAAGGGGTATTACATAACATAATTATTTAAAACATAACACGCACACACACACACACACATATGTTCATGTTTCGACAATGCATCATTGATATATAAATTAAATCTATCTTGAAAAGTGCATTTGGTTTAGTAAATAAAAGCATTTAGACTCAAGATTCTAATTTGTACCATATTGTTTCATTATGCAGTGTGTTGTACAAGAAACATTGTCTTCATGTGCTTCTACCTAGTATATGTCATGTGTCAAAGTCAAACATTAAGAATGTAAAGTGTATTGTAGTATTTGGTTGGCATGAAATTTTATTAATTTTTCAAATAGGTTTATTTCAAATTTTTACATATATATTTACATATTTATGCACTATGAATAAAATGCATTATTTAGAAACAAGAAAAAGTGCAAGGGTAGATTTTATCGCTTCTTTCGATTGTGTTTATGTGGAACTCAATGTACTTTAGTTGATAGGTTATCAAAAAATTGACTCTAAAGTTCACGAATTCAGTTTAAATTATTTTGCGTGAGTTTAGAATTGGTTTTTTTATCAACATTTTTTTCTTGGATTATTTTATATGTATTATATGTAATATGTGGATGCATCCCATATACGCGCCCCAACTGTAGGCCATCATAGTGTGAAATGTTTCGTTATACGTGGTTTGGCTTTTGATAGATCATGTAGCCCACTAAGAGTTCATGTTCCCATTGTAGAGCCTTCCTCTTACGCTAGTCGGAGTGTCAGAGGTAGTGTTTTTGTCTCTATTTATGACCATTCTACATCAAGTGGACCTTCTTCGCCTATTTCAGGTAAACCTCCTTCATTTTTAAATCGTCTTTAAACATTATGTGTTTATGCCTTGAAATTGTCTTTAATTTTTTATTTTTTTTCAACTGATGTGTTTGAATTTAATGTATATATTTTTTCCCCTTGGAAAAATAGTAATTTTATTCATAAGACAAAATTACATGTTGTAGATGCTAAAAAACATATGCATATGGTCTGTTTTTTTTTTCATAGAAAACAAACAACAACAAAAAAATAAAAAAATAAAATACTATTCTTTTCTCCCTTTCTTTTTCTCCACCTTTCGCCAACCTCCAGTGTTGGGGGTGGTTGTTGCAATGGATAGTTGATTTTTATTTGTATTTATGGGAGAGTCTTTGTCAAAATCAGATCCTTCTAATCCATGAGTTCGATTTTTGCCAGATATTTCCATTCCTGTTCACTGGGGTCCTTGTTGCTGCAAAGGGTTACTGGGGTCTTTCTCTTTCCTTAGTGTGTTGTTCTGGACTTTTTGAACATCCATTTCTGCTTTGTATTTTTTTGTCTCTTGTGTGTCTACTTCTTCATCCAAGGGGGTTGTATATTTCCATCCTTTTGGCTTTCTCTGTTGCTTCTTGTTCCATTTGGGGATTTGTTTTGCTTGTGGACAGGCACTATGGAGATGGCCTGTTTGTAGACATCCACGACATCAGAACGTTGTATTTTCGTAATTTAAAGGTTGAGTCCACTGTGTATTATTGAAATTCAATGTTACATTGTTTGGTAGTCCCTGGCTAAGATCTACTTCAATGCATATCCTGGAAAAAGAAAATATTCCCCTTGCAAGTATGTCCCCGTCAATCTTTAGGAACTTTCCTAATGTATTCCCTATGGCTATTAAAACATTATGATGCCAGAACTGTAATGGAAGGTTGTGTAGCCTGACCCAAACTGGAATCTTTGATACCACCATTGTGTTGGCATCAAATTCTGGAAACCAAGGGGTCATGAAGAGCCCTGCATTGCCCCAGAACCATGGTCCCTTATTGAGGATGTGTTCCCTTTCCTGTTCTGTTCTGAATCTGACTATAAAAAACCCCTTGGGGCATAAGTATATTTCACAATTTGGTGACCATGCAACATATATCCATTGGTGCAAAACATCAGATTTAAGCAAAAATCCATTAAATCTGCATATAACTGATTTGTAATAGAGATATGAGTACAGATCATTTACCTCAGGCATTGCGATGGTGTGAGTAGGATTCTCAGGTTTTTGTTCTACAATGTAGGGTCCCGGTAGCTCAGCCAGTGTTGTTGGTTTGGTTTGTGCTTTTTCCTTACCTTTGACTACATCCTTAAAAGAGCATGTGCTCTTTGAGCTGGTTCTAGAGCATCCACCCCGTAGACGCAGATTGATTATGATGGTTGAGTTTGTGGCAATGCCATAATCCTGAAGTGTGTAGTTATCCTGTAAATTGAGACCTGAGTAGATCAGATTTGGCCTACATGCTGGTATACCAAGGTGGTTCTGAATTTTATACCTTAGATCCTAGATCCTCCTCCCCTTCCAGATCCTCCAGCAAATATGCCTACCTTCCAGCGTTTTGATGAAAATTTGTATCAGATCCACCTTGGTAGAGTGTGGATTTGTCTAAGAAAGGGCTCGATCTGTCACCTAGGTGTCTGGATCTCATGAATCTAGGCATATCAGATCTCTATCTGGTTCTCGCTTCGCTATCTTTGGGCTATCTGATGGATCTTCTAGCCTTGTGACATTCAATATTGTATCATTTTGCAAAGGATGGCTAATTTCTATAAAATTTGTCCCCGCTCTTTCTTTGCCGCTAACCTCCGCTAGTTCCTTCCTATCATCGAGCTGTGGGAATACTCGGGCTTGAAAAGATTTATTTAGATTTGACCATTTCAGGGGGCAATCTGCTACGTAGATTTCCGGTTGAGAGGGGTTTGACCATATAAGAGCCCAAAATGTTGCAATGGCACCAGATCTGGGGTGTGCTTTCGAATCCCAAAGAAAACAACCAAGTCCATCCACACATGGTCCGACATCCCCAGGAAATTTTCCTGTTCCGTATTTTCATGATCCATATGTCAGAGCAACTTGATTTGCCGAAGAGTTCGCTTTGCATCTATGCGATTGTCAAAGGCATTGGCTATCTTCTTGATGACAACTTGCTCTTTTGTCTCAGAGTTCATTGCAGATCAAACGATTTCGTAAGCTCCTTTCCCAATAGGCAGCAGAGGTGGTTTGTACTTGGCTGTGACTTCGAAAATATTCCCAAAGATATTATACTGCACGAAGCAGCCGCCGTGACTGAGTACAACAGGGACGTTGCCATGGGATTCAGCTCGACAACCTGAGACGCATCAGATATGAGCGTGTCTGTCTATTGAATTGGAGTTGTTGCGGCCTCCATCGCTGAAAACTGAGAGGAAAAGAGCCAAAGGTCATAATTTAAAGTATATGTTATTATGCTTCTAGTTTGTTAATTATATATATGTTAAATTATGTTTATGATTTACAGGTCCTTAGTAGGCCGATGCTGAGGATCAGAGTGTAACATCAATCCCTCCTTGGGATGATGCTACAACACATATCACACTAGAGAATTTTACTGTAGGAATTTACAGGGTAAGTTCCTCAGAAAGAACACCAAAAGGACACCGCTCACAACCAGATCACAGATCAATACACCTGTATCTTTGATGTGGTTAAAACCCTCAAAGAGGGAAACAGTCCACGGCCTGCGCCAACGTGGCTACTACAGGCAATTTATTAATCAAAGAATGAAAATTTACATAAGCTTCTCTCATGCACGGATTACCCGAACAATGACCCTCCATGCGCTTTAAATAGAACTCATGGACCAATCGGGTGTCAAGCCACGGATCAAGTGTCGGTAATACCGAGGAGAGAGTGAACCGTCGGATCACTACATATCGTGACCGTCGGATTGTAAGTTACAAAATGTACAACGGTAAAGAAACACACTTTACCTAACTCTATACCTAACTCTACACTAGACCAAGTTGAACTTAACTATATCCTATGTGTCGGAATATCCTAACATCCCCCCTTAAGAACAACTTGGGATAGGATTGAAGGATTTACAAATATGACACAATAGGAGAAGGAAGGGGGCACTAGAGCCTATCCCCCCTTAGTGACAACTTCCTGAACTCCAAGCATATATCGAAGTTTAGTGAACTTCGCCTCTGTGAGAGCCTTTGTGAAGATGTCTGCAACCTGATCATCTGTTGAACAATATTGCACTTCAAGAACATGGTCATGAATGAGCTTTCTGATGAAGTGCATGTGTAGTTCAATGTTTTTGCTGCGCTGATGCTGGACTGGATCTTTGCATAGCTGAATGGCACTTTGATTATCACACCAAAGTGTGGTTGGATGTTGCTGCTCAAAGCCAAACTCTGATAGGATCTGACGAAGCCACAAGGCTTCCTTACTAGCTTCCACGACACCACGATACTCTGCTTCTGTTGACGAAAGAGAAATGGCAGCCTGTTTCTTACAAGCCCATGTAATAGGTCCTGAACCAAGAGTGAAGACATAACCGGCAGTAGACTTCCGATCATCAGGGTCACCAACCCAATCAAAATCAGTGAAACCAACTAATAGAGGAGCTGCTTTGGCACTGTAATGAATCCCAAACTGTACTGTACCTCGAACATAACGAAGTATTCTTTTAGCTGCTTTCCAATGACTTTCACGGGGATTTTGCATAAAACGAGAAACAAGGCCAACAACAAAGGAAAGGTCAGGACGAGTATGGGTTAAATACAAGAGTTTTCCTACAAGTTGACGGTATAAGGTAGCATCAACTTTAGGAGAAGTACAAGAGACTGAAAGTTTGACTCCAGACTGAAAGGGAGAAGGGGCTGGCTTACAGTCTTCCATGTGAAAATGACGAAGAATATCACAAGCATACTTGGACTGGGAAAGGGAAATACCCTCCTTGGATTGCAAGACTTGAAGACCGAGAAAATAGTGTAAGTGTCCTAAGTCTGTCATTTCAAATTTCTGTTTAAGGCTGGACTTCACATGGTTTATAAGGTTGGGATCACTACCAGTAAGAATAAGATCATCAACATAAAGAACAAGGATGATAAGAGAGTTGCCCACTTTCTTGGTGTAGACAGTATTGCCAGAATAACACCTAGAAAAGCCAGATTCTAAAAGAAAGCTATCCATTTTGGCATACCAAACCCGATGAGCTTGCTTGAGACCATAAAGAGATTTCTTAAGTCAACATACAAGGCTGGAGTCTGTTTGGATGAAGCCAATGGGTTGTTCCATATAGATTTCTTCATGCAAGTCCCCATGCAAGAAGGCAGATTTAACATCCATCTGATGGACTTCCCATTTTAAAGAGGCAGCAAGGGAAAGAACAAGGCGGATAGAGTTCATTTTGGCAACAGGGGAGAAGGTTTCAGTGTAGTCAATGCCTTCAACCTGTGAAAAGCCCTTAGCAACAAGACGAGCTTTAGGTTTATCTACTTTCCCATCTGGTCCATACTTGGTTCTGTAAACCCATTTACATCTAACAAGTTTGCGTCCCTTTGGTAGAGGAACAAGATCCCATGTATCATTTGTCAACAATGAATGATATTCTTCATTCATAGCTGCTTCCCAATGTGGATGGCCTGAAGCTTCTGCAAAAGTGTCAGGATCATGATTTACTGGAGCTTGAGCCAGTAAAGAAGAGGCTCTTTCAAACTGAGAACGTGTACGTCGCTGATCTGTAGGATCACCGGCAATATCACCTGCTGCATCCCGAGTAGCACGGACCCATCTTGGAAGTTGAGGATCCTGAGAAGGTGGGGGAGGATTGTCATCCTCACTTTCATCATCTGAAGAAGAAATGTTTTCAAAAGTAGAAGATATAGGAAGAGGTGGCACATCCGCCGGACTAGGCTCGCAGGCCGATTTATTTTCATCAAATTTTACATCTCTTCTAATGATAACATTTTTGGACTTAAATGGAATAAGTCTATAACCTTTTACATCTTCAGAATATCCAACAAAAGTACATTTCTCACTCTTAGGTTCTAAAGCTTTATGCTTTTCATCTGGAATATGGGCCCATGCTTCACTTCCAAAAACACGAAAGTGACTTACATCTGGTTTAATGGAACTCCAAGCTTTTTCTGGAGTGATATTCTTTAGAACCTTAGTAGGAGTGCGATTTATTATATAATTTGCACAATTAATTGCTTCGGCCCAAAAACTAAGACTGAGTCCTTTAGATTGCAGCATACAATTAGCCATTTCCTTTAAGGTGCGATTTTTCCTTTCAGCTACACCATTTTGTTGTGGAGTGTATGGAACAGTATGTTGCA
The DNA here is from genome assembly GCA_031772625.1 of Pinus tabuliformis. Classification (NCBI taxonomy): domain Eukaryota; kingdom Viridiplantae; phylum Streptophyta; class Pinopsida; order Pinales; family Pinaceae; genus Pinus; species Pinus tabuliformis. The sequence goes on along the minus strand of CM062804.1, from coordinate 1,509,419,618 downwards.
TTTCAATTCCATTTTCGGTGCAAAAGTTGATGAATGTGTTTTTAACATATTCTCCACCATTATCAGTTCTTAGCTTAAGAATTTGATGTCCAGATTGTTTTTCAACAAAGGCTTTGAAGGCCAAAAATGTGTTAAATACTTCGCTCTTGAGTTTTAAGAAGTATACCCAAGTGCGTCTGGAGAAATCATCAATAAAAGTTAAGAAATACTTGCAGCCAGAGAATGAAGCAACAGGAAGTGGACCACATAAATCACTGTGCACAAGCTATAAAGGGGCTGAGGCGTGCCAAGAGGCACGTTTTTCAAAACTGTCCCGATGATGTTTTCCGAGTACACATCCGGAACAAACACCATCTCTGCAAGATACCATAGGAAGACCTGTCACCATATTTTCTTTACATACATGCTGAAGGGAGCGATAGTTTAAGTGACCAAATCGCTCATGCCAAAGTTTGCTCACTTCATCATTATGAGCAACAAATACTGAGGGAAGATTTGATGACCCAAAGTTGTGAAACTTATACAACCTTGTGGAATCATCAGCAATACCAGTAGCTAGAATCTGTTTAGGATCTCTTAGATCCTTGATTACAACATCATGAGGTGAAAATTCAACAATTTTACCTTCACCTGAATGAGTTATCTGATATACAGATAGAAGGTTGCAGGATAAGGTTGGAACACATAATACATCATTAAACTGACCATTGTCTAGATGAACAGTTCCAGTCCCTACAACATTAAGAGATCTATCATCACCAACATATATATTTTTGGTGTTACAATCATTTAAAGAAGAAAACATGGCTTTGTTTTTGGCCATGTGATAAGAGGCTCCAGAATCAATGAGCCACTCATGAGAATGAGAAGAAGAAGATACATTTAATGCATAACCAGACTGAGATGATTGACAACGACATGCAGAAAGTGCCATTCCTGAAGATGAAGTTGAAGTTGAAGTTGAAGAATGCTCCACATGGATGTTATGTTTCTTCATTGCGGCTTCCAAGGCTTCCATCTTCTTAAAGAATTTAGATTCTAAGTGGCCATCTCGATTACAAAAGTTACAATGTCTATCAGTCTTCTTCCATTTGTTTTTATTGGTCCTATCATTTTGCTGAAATGATCTTTCATTTTGAGGCTGAGTTTGCTTAGGACCCTTGTTTGGTTTAGGACCATTCTTTTTAGGATATGACTTCTTAGGATTCTTTGAATTTGGTTGCTGCTGGGCGGCTAACGCTTTCTTGGAAGAGTTTCCAAGATTAAGAAGACCAAGGTGTAAGAGTTTTTCTTGTTCTCTTATTAAAGAATCACAAAAAGAGTCAAAGGAAGGGGCCTTGTAGTCTTTTCCCTGACAAATGAAAGCTTCCCTTGTAGAATGGAAGGTGGAAACAAATACAGAGTAGGCTGGTCCCAACTTAGTAAGGATGGAATAAATAAGGTTACTATCTTCTTTCTTAACCTTAACACCTTCCAAGAGATATCTAAGGGTCTTGAATTTGGACAAGAAATCTTCAATGCAAGAAAAATTATTAGGATCCAATGTAAGCAACTCATTTTCAAGTTGATGGGATCTAATTTCATTTTTAATCCCAAAAACTTTAGTGGTTTGTTCCAATGCTTCATGAGGAGTCTCAAGTTCTGCAATATGGAATCTAAGATCAGGAGAAATAGACATCCCTATCAAACCAAGTGCTTGATCTTGTCTATTTTCCCATTTTGCAGCCTTGTCTTCATCTTTTGGTTTCTTCTCTTGGTCTGTGGCTATTTTGTAGAGACCTTTACTTCTAAGTAAATCTTCCATGTAGGATATCCATTGGAAGTAGTTAGTGCTGTCAAGAATGACTTGGCATGGACTTTCCATTTTTTTTTTTTAAACTGAAGCTGAAGATGCTGAAAGTAAGTGTTCCAATGGATAGATCTCGAAAAATTAGGCGGTTTTAAAAAAACGGCTCTAAAAAAGGCTTCCGGATGAAGAAGTTATGGCTTTTTGAAAAAAAATTGTTGAAGTTGCCGGCAAAGTGCGCGAATGTGTGGAAATGAAAAAATTCGCCCCCAAAAATGGAGACTTGAACCCAAGACCTCTACTCTCTTAAAATAGCTTTGAACCAATTGATCTATACAAAAAATTTGAGAGAGAGAGAGAGAGAGAGAGAGGGGGGGGGGCCTTGGTTTGCGTGCTTGCCTTGAGAAAGCTCTTTTTCCCTACAAAACGTAAAAGACAAAACCCAACACAGACATGCAAAGAAAACGAACCTTATGGCTCGAAGTTAGCTTTAGCCAAAAAAGTAGATATTTTAAAAAATGAACCTTGCGGCTCAAAGTTAGCTTTAGCCGAAAAACTAAATATTTTTCTCAATGTTTCTGATTTTCCGAGATCACACTAAGGTGCAGGGAAAAGAGCATACGCATGAGAAAAATCCTTCCTTTCTGTTTCTGATTTGCCCAGATCGCACAGAGTCGCAGGGCAAAGAGCATACGCAGAAATGAAAGGTATAGATCCAGTTAAAAAAAAGCTAAATAAACCGAAACCGAAATAAGCAGAGAGAAAATAACAGTAAACTGCAAATAAAGACTGTATACCTCCAGATCTCAAAAATGACGCAGCTAGGGCTACCGGAAACCTTTTCGCGTGAAACGAAAGGGGTTCCTCACTGGAACAGATGCTCCGAACACAACAGAGCAGTCCTCTCGGCCCGAAAGCAGTCAGAAACATCATATCTAGGAAACAGCAGTCGGATGCAGTTCTACCGGCTTCAGATTTGGATCACCAATGGACGCGACCCTCAAATAGCTCTGATACCATGTAGGAATTTACAGGGTAAGTTCCTCAGAAAGAACACCAAAAGGACACCGCTCACAACCAGATCACAGATCAATACACCAGTATTTTTGATGTGGTTAAAACCCTCAAAGAGGGAAACAGTCCACGGCCTGCGCCAACGTGGCTACTACAGGCAATTTATTAATCAAAGAATGAAAATTTACATAAGCTTCTCTCATGGACGGATTGCCCGAACAATGACCCTCCATGCGCTTTAAATAGAACTCATGGACCAATCGGGTGTCTAGCCACAGATCAAGTGTCGGTAATACCGAGGAGAGAGTGAACCGTCGGATCACTACATATCGTGACCGTCGGATTGTAAGTTATAAAATGTACAACGGTAAAGAAACACACTTTACCTAACTCTATACCTAACTCTACACTAGACCAAGTTGAACTTAACTATATCCTATGTGTCGGAATATCCTAACATTTACAACCCATTATACACGAATCAAAATATCCCTACCAATTCACTGACTCGTCTTGCATCATCTTTGATTCTGGATAGCATGACTAGGTTGATCGATACATATTCGAGCTCAGGCCCACACAACCACATATTACAATTCATACATAGGGTCAAGAGGCATGAGGTTAGAGGCCCAAATTCTTGGTAGGTGGTGAAAGAGGCCACCAAGGACGTTGATGTTTCGGGGGAGTTGTTTGACATCCCTCCAAATCTATCTACTAGACATAAAGGTCTAATCCCATTGAAATATTTTAGTAATGTTAATGCAACCCCTTTAATGTATGATAGATTCATTGGAGCTTGGGGCAAGTTCCCCAACCACGACCAGGTCACCATTTATTTTGTTAAACATTTATATCCGTAGTTTTTGTTACATATGAGGCTAGATTACACTGATACAAAATCTCATTTTTATGGTACCAATACGAGACATATCTATGAGCGCGAGGGGGCTCATAGGAACCCTGGACATGTACTACTACCACTGAGATTCTTGTGACTACTTTCTCAGAGCTTGGTATTACCTTGAGAGCTAGAGGAGTTGTCACAACTCAGTGGTGAGGTGCGAGAGACTATTGTTGACAACATGCAGGCATCATTGGCTAGTGTGCATGTTGCATTACATGGAGATATTATGAGACCACCACCACTTACTCATGACCCACCAATGCCCTTATATCATGATTCATTTCTCGTGAGTTGACCCTTTAATCAACTTTTGACACATACACATATGTATCATGATGTCATTCATGAGACTTGGATGGTGCATGGCCTATGTGACACAGACCTCGTACATATATACAAAATATTTGACTCTTATGCCAAATTATGCATAATTATTTACATTAAAATTTCTAGTTCGTATTAGATTGCATAGTTTATATTAATAAGTTCATGATAACATGTAAACATGTTCCAACTACATGGATGAGCTTACGAGGTCATCTGAGGGGGAAGTTGATCAACCAGGGCATCCTCGGCCATAGCACATTTCCATGGATTCTCCCCCACCTCAACCTCCACCTTATATGTTAAAACATTTTCTTTTTTTAAGTTGCATAAATATGCTAATTAATTGTATCATCCATGGGTTAAAAGTTCTTGTAATAAAAGTTAATAAAGGAAAAATAAGACCAAGGTAAAGGGACACTTATCCAAAGTTGAATGTTGGGAAAAATATCCAAGTGGGCATCACTTGTTGCGTATTGTGGCTAATGGGGAATTGGAAAAGGTAATGACAAAGGATTTGAAATGAAAAAAGGTATTGTTGTAATGTTGTTTATGAAAATAAAGGAAAATAGTAGAAAAGGTAGGTGAATAGTCACAAGTTGCATGCAAGGAGAAAATTGAAGGAAAAATTAAGAAATTAGAGACATCAATAATAAAAAGACATCAGAGCATCAGTTTGTAGACTTTTTTCAGTTCATTTTCATAATTGGTTTCAGAGAAGAGACAAGCACCAAGAGGAGAACGAAAGAAAGCAAGAAAAGGAAGGACAAGTAAGGATAATGAAAGAAAACGAAAGCAAGGATCAAGCAAGGAAAGGTTGGATTAAGCAACTTCAACTGGAATACTTGCACATAACAGGTTGCATGTATGATTACCTAGATGGTTTTGACATTCCTAGTATGTGCATGTGTGTAATTTGTTTCACTGTTGTTGGTGACATGGATTTCTCTAGGTTTTAACAATGGTTTTAGCCTTGCCTCGTAATTTTGGAATATGCATGGTGTGATGGAATTCTTTCTTGGTTGAGTTTTGGATTGTCGGGAGGTTTTGGATCCAGGTGATGTAGTCTCAAGTATATCCAAAGAGTTTGGTGTGGAGATGGTTTTCTCGGGGAAGCCCTCAATAGGTGAGTAGAGATAGGAAAATTCCTTAAGGGATCATGAAGGAATTATGAGGCATCCAAGCTCGATTTGGTTTTGTGATATCAAAGCTGGTTTGGGTGAGATCACAATATGGTGAGGATGGATGTTGTTTAACCTTTCGATTCCATTGGTTGTTTAGGGATTGGTTTATCCTATGAGATTCCACATTCATGCTTGGAATATGGCATGGGGGTGATTGGTTGAAAGAAATATTTGGTTAAGCCCAATCTATGGTCAGGTGTTACATGGAAGTCCTTGAATTGGTTGGATTTTTCATATGGTTAATAAGAGTTAAGTTTCTTTTGTCTTTGATAAGTAAATGTACTTGCTATTATGTGGATTTAATGGATGTTCTATCATTGTTATCTATCTAGTTATATGCTAGTTATATGCATGGCTATATGACATATATAAGTATGAATCTTATCACATTTCATTCAATAAATGTCTAGTAAATGAATACATGACCTAATTGGTGTTATCAGAACTATTGTGACAAGGCATAAACCCTTCTTGTTAAGCTTCAGATAAGTTTTCAGATCCTTATGTTCATATATACATTCATGAGCTATAGGTTGCATGTTCATCATGTGTTTGACGGAATGTCATTCCTGGTTGGGAGAGGTGAGGTCAAGTCCTAGATTAAGTTTTGGTTTGGAAGCATTATTTCTATGTGATTCATCATCTCTGGAAGTTTCAGTGAGTTATGGGCAGGGACGTGAGTCTTGGCCCTGAAAAAGTGGCTCAGAATTCGGGGTCATCGGCATAGAGCAGACTGAAAAATCTAGATTCGCTTGGAAGCAAGCCTATGGGAATGAATAGAGTGTTATAGTTGCTTGGAGGTCTTGGAAAGGGATTGGTTGAGACTCTAGGTGAGTGAAGTAGAGAGTTAACTGAGGGGCTGGACACTTTGAGGGGTTGGGTTTCTCCTAGAGGTCATGTGGCACCCGAGGGACGTCAGAAAAGTCTCAAATTGTCGACTCCATTTCTTGAAGGTCATATAGGAGGTTTATCAAAGTGACCCTCAATTCATGTTTACCCTAGGAAAACCGGTGAAAGTGGGTAAACGTGGGAAGAGGTGGTTACAAGGTGGTACCGGAGTGGGTTGTACTACCTTGGGGTAAAATATGATGTTGTCAATGTTATGGCTGTCATGCATAAGGTCATGGTATATAGTTGAGATGGTCATGGTATCTAGTGAATGCCTTTGCTGTGGACTGGGCTGTGTCTTTTATTGACTCTTTGCTCTTACTGTTTTCATTCTTAGATTGATCGCTAGACTTTTCTGCTGATTCTTTTTCAGAACTTGTTTTGGACTTCTCTTTCGAATCTTCACTAATGCTTATGCTGAGGGTAGGATTCCTTACTGGTTCGATGAGTAATTGGTCCAATGGGACCTTAGAAAACCTATGTTTTCTGTAATTCTCAAAATTTTGGAGACCTTCTTGGTCAAAAAGAATTTGTGCAATATGTTGAACATTTTTGAAAGTGTTCTTCTGCAGAAAAACATCATCAAAGGGATCTTTTTCATGAGTAAAAACTCTTATCTTAATCATTGTGTTAAAATAACTTACAATACCAAAGGGATCGTATTGCCTTCCTAGGAACTTGGGTAGTTGTAAAGATAATACATTATTAACTTCTTTGAAAGCATGACGTAAGTCATGCAATGAAAATGCTCCACATGTTACAGGAAATTGAGGCCAAATGGCCTTCTTGGAATCTTTCAGTATTTTGCTCATCCCCCCTCACCGCATGTCTAATAGGCTATCTCCCTAGCCATCAGTTTGTCTAGGACATAAAAAGGTAGCAGGGTGAAGAAATGTTGCCAAACACTCTGATATATGTGAATAATTCTTTCCCAAACCATCTCCCTATGGGGAGAATATCTACCTCAGTTTCTTATGAAAATCTTGGGGCATTTGTGTTGTAGATCTTTTTATGAATCGGGAGTATAACTCCGTGACAAATTTTGAAGAAATGTGGCACAAAATTTGATTCCCACATGAATTTGTGATAAATTTGAATGGGAAGTGGATTTTGAACCGTCGAGTTCCATCCCATAACAAGAAATTTGGAAACAAAACAAACAGTGTCCATAACATAGGCGCTCATGAAAAATGTAGGGTAAACCCTCGAAGCAACACTTATTTTTCTTATGTATTCTAAAATTTTAGTGGCTAAATTATCTAACAGGATTTGGGCCCAATTCATTATTGTGGCATTGATAGCCGCATACATTAGGGGTAACCATTCTGACGAAAATTTGTTGCTGTCTGGTTTACCAAATAGTATACATAACATAGCACTAGCAAAATAGTAAGGGGAACAAAGAGAACTAGTGGCGTAAACACTATTTTTATCTTTCCTGATTCTTTCCTCATTGTTTCACCAATGCTTCGTGCATTATGCTAAGTCTTCATTCTCCTTGGAGAACTACTCGACAAACTGTCTATTGTAGACAGCCTGCGGCTCTGGTAGATGGTACATGAGCCTTAGGTTGTCTGGAGTAAATGAACCTCTGACTTCTTCGCTTGCTGTCTTGAATTTCCTATCTAAGATGTTTGTGTCATCTATAATCCACTTAACCATGTCGGTATAAGGGAGGATCTTTGGTATTGCAACAATGTGGTGTAGAAATGAGAATGCAAGTTCAGTTAGGGATGCATCAGAAGAGCTGTGTCCATCTGCTGTAACTGTTACTTCCATAATTCTTGGTTGTTCCTCCTCCAACCGTTGTTACATTGTTTCCCACATAGATTTCCCTACATCTCGATTACAGGTAGTGTCTGTGAATAATGGGGTCATTTCTGACTTTTCAGTAGTGGGTGTTTTTCCTTTCTTCCCCATTTCATCATATTTTTTGCTTTGTGTGTTCTTCCCAAAAGTTGCAAGAATAGAGAAAAATATGATAAAAATGATAGCGAATGTAGAAATAATCAATAGAAGGACAAAAATAAGGTGACAGAGGGTCTTTATTTCTAAATCATATCAACATATATCAACTTAAGTCAAATGGTCCTTTACATTGAGCCTAATTGATCTTTTAATAAAATTTGACCACTAATGAACCATTATGCTTAACTTTAATGTTCATAAATTCACATCAAAAGTCGGGAAGTACTCTCCTATAACCCTGAGCCCTTCGAATTGCGATAAAAGTGATTTTGAAATTTATTTCACAATATCGCAGATCGCTATATCGCAAAACTTGTTTTCGTTAAAACCCACCGCTACATGAGTTGCTGCGATATGCAATTTGCAAGATGCTATCGCATTTCATGATATTTGGTTATGCTTTATCAAGTAGTGCTGCATGCTTGAAACTGTGATGTGATAAGGTTATAGGATTTTATGATCTCGCACTTTCGCAGATCACATTTTCAAGGGGTAAATTTTATAAGGGAAATTCACTGTAATTGTTTTGCAATGCGAGAATAATCCTCTTAAAGCAGGTCTTTTGAAGGTTTTATTTAATATTCACGACTTTCAGTTATAAATTGATTCTTAGGTTTTTTGATCATATAGTGCTTTTTATAAGAAACTCATCGTTTGTGAAGTTTTATGCGCTTAAAATATGAAAAGGTAAATTTCCATGTTTTAGCAAGTTCCACTTTGATATCTTATTTTATTCTAAAAACAAGAAAGGCATGATTAAATGCTAAGATTTGATTTTTTTTGGAAGGGTCCCCAATTATTGATGTTATTACTAACACTAATAATAGGGGGGTTGTTGATAGGCACAACATATCCCCAGCTAAAATCAGAGAGGATGAATGAAGGGTCCCAGTTTCCTCCATTGTATCCCAAAAACATTCCCGCTCTTTGTAAGGAGCATATACATTAAGGATGTGCATTCTTACCGGGATAGCTCTGATGTTACGAACCAGAAAAATACCCACCGAGTAGGAAAATGGCTTCAGTTTTACCCACCTTGGGTCCTAGAAAGCTACTAAACCCCTAGATCTTCCTGTGGCATCAGTTTCCACAATATACCATGTTGGAAACATCCTCCTAAAATAATTAATTTTCTGTGATGCAGAGTGCATTGATTCTTGGATGAGAATAATGTGGAATTAGATGTGAAAAATAGGTCTCTTAATGTGAGGAATTTTCGAAGGGCCCCCAAACCCCTTATATTCAATGAAAGGATGGAGTTCATTTGAGCCTGTTAGAGGGCATACATGCTCTAAGTGCCCTGGGAGCGATGGGAGAGGAAATGGGGATATCAATGAGAGATGATGAGTTTGTCAAGGTTGTATGGGTTTGGTACAGGTGACCTTTGAAGTGTCTACTGCCTTTGTTGTTTGTACGTCTCACAATGATATTCCCTGCTGAGGAGGGACTTATTACAGGTGAACTGGATCCCTTTGGCTTATGAATGGTGAGCGATTAAGGTCAAGATTTTTCCTTTGAAGAAGGAAGTAGAGATCGTTGTCCACAGATTTATTTGGTGATGAGACCAAAGATATTTGAGCGGGAGATTTAGCAATGGGAGAATTTGGTTGTGTAGCCAGAGAATGGAGCCTTCAAGCTCGAGTATAATGGCATATGAGGTAGATGGAATATCTGCCATAGTGTGTTGTGATAGTACCTACGGTAGACGCAAGACTGGAGTGAAAGAAGCTAGTGATGCTCCCAATATGTAGAGTTGGCCGCAATATGAGAGCCAAACTGTTCTGACGTTGGGGAGGAGGAGTGAACACAAATAGGAATAGGAGTAGAGACAATTTTTATAAAGCGAGGAGAGGTCTCAGAAAAAACTTGATTAGTGTGAAAGGAGTTACCTGAGCCCGAAATATTTTGAATATGTTTCGTGGCATATCCATGACGTGGAGAGAGGCATTCCAACTTGTTCTCATTCTGTAGCCTTTGATGAGTCACTTTACATTCCCATGAAGGCCACCACCCTCCTCTTGCTTTGGTACAATTAGCTATTAAATGTCCAATTTGGTGACAATTGAGGCACCGGAATGGAATTCCCCAAAAATCCAAGCGATGTGTGAGATTTATGTCCTCCCACCTTAGCTCAATTTGATCCAAAAGGGCCTCGCTAAAATATTTTTCTATAAGGACCCATGCTATCCTTTTATCCCTGGCTCCCAAACATCGAGGAGCAACGTATATGAATTTACCAATGGCATTGCCAATATCAGTAAATACTTCCTTCGTTCAAAATTCTAAAGGTAATCCAGGCAATTTAACCCAGATAAGCTTGTTTTTGGGTGTTTGCTTCAACGAATTAAAGCCTACATACCATGCATACATTGCCAAAAATCCACGGTCCTTGACCAATGGCATTGCAATGATTTTTCTGTGATCCTCTTCACTCAGAAAATGAAAGTTGTACCAACTCACCACCATGGAGACATAACCCAACAAGATTTTCCATTTTTTTTCTAGCCACTGCCTCATCTCGGCTTCTTCTATCTTTGTAAAATACCACCTTCCTACTAAGGCCCTATTTGGGAGACTCATTACTCTATCGAGGAGAACAACGTGGCTGAAAGAAAGTATAGATGCAGGTGTTGTTATCTTGATAACACATTGTTTTTTTCCACCCCGCCTTCTGCCACCTTTTTTCCCTTACAAAATATTTTGAAGCTAGTAGCCGGCATTTGCCCACATGTCTCTTCCATCACCCAGGGTTTTCAGCCAAGGGGAGCGTGCCACATTCCATTTCATGTCGAGGTTTGTGTGGCATTATGACTCAGCTGCCAATGTGGCTTGGATGAATGCTTTGTGTAAGGATGCGTTAGACCCAAAAGGGTCCATCAGCATATATGGAATAATTGCTACTCCCTTCAGGACTTAGTGATGTCCCTCCCACCAAGACAAGCTATAGAAGTCAGGACAATTGCCACATCCCAACCCACCTGGAGACCAACTCCTAAGAGAAAGTCAACGTTGCCAAGTAGGATAACCATAAGGATAGGTACATCCCCTTGGAAAATTTATCTTCCCAACTATAGGCCAGGTCACAACAGACAATAAATATCACCTAATCACATGCAGTCACGGAAGTTCCCATGTCTCAACCCTCCTAGAACTCGCCACTAGATCGGATGCCTGAATTGGGAAGATATCACCTAGGTAACGTAGACTGTCCGAAAACAGTAATGTTACACGTATGAAGGATAGGGGTAGATGCCAGGAAAAGTGTGTTAAGTGTAGGAGCAGGGTCACCCGTCACCTCTAATGGGCGCCAACAATTGGATCCAATTATGTTTTAAACCTAAATAGTTTTGAAAACTCCCCCGAAATTTCCAGTGTCAGAATCCGGTAACAACACTTTCCCGAAATAACCAGTAAGTGCGAAAACTGCCTTCTGAGCCGGTTCAGGACTTAGGACCCTCACAACAGCAAATGCAGTACCAAACTTAGCAAAACCACCACCTATAACAAATTAGAATGGGAAATCTTTTGTAGGGACATGATACGAGAAAATGTTAATCCACTTATAGCAACATGTGTCTAGGGGATGAGACTGTAAGCATGCAGTATCTATCTAGAGAAAGCAAGGGCATGAGGGAGCTATAGGATAATTGCAGGCTATCATTCGAACTGTGAGAGGAGTGAAAGGATTATATCTAGTGAATTCCTTTCAGAATGGCCCTAGCCGAGAGAATTAACCGGAGACAGACATATGATAACTAGATACGAGGGAGTTTCAAAAAAATACTACTATATTTTTACTTCATTTAATTGTAAACCACTATCAGGAAAACAAACATAAAAAAGCTACACTATGTCCTGTTTTTTGCATACAAACGAGATTTAATTCCTAATTAATAGGAAAACTCTAGGTTCAAATAATTCGATCGAGACCCATTAATACAACATAACTTTGCACTTTAATCGCTAAACGACATACCTTTTCCTTTTTGCGCAGTGGTTATGTTGTTCCTAGCCCACTTTAGGTTCTCGCCAGCAACAAACTAATGTGTATTTCAAGACAAAACAGTATTCAGTTCCATCACGGCCTTTAAACTTTGATTACCACCACTGTGTGATCTAAAATCAAATAACTAATACCAATTCATGAAATCACCATCAGGTGAGGAGACAAAGTGGTATGGTTTTGTGGAAATCACCATCAATCCTCACCAAGGACACTGATAAGCTCAGTGGCAAGCTTAAAGACGTGGATATTGTTCATCTGATGAGCTTGGAGAATTCCGAGAAGAAATTGTCAATTGTTACTTTTTTTTGTTGGTTCAAACAAATTGTTGATACTTTCTCTTGTTTCATTCAAACAAATTGTACATTCACCTCTACATCTTCATATGGTGAACATGTTGATAGATTTGTTAGTGAAGTAAAGGATATTTTTAACTCACTTTGGATGGAAGATAGAGAAATAATCAATCTTGTTAACTCACTACATGCATAGCCTGGTAAATGTATTCAGTTCAATAATGAAGGCATAATGGTGGTCATCTACATTTCTGATGGCAACCAAACAAACAACCAATGCGAGGAGAACGATCTCCTGATATCCTCAACACCAAAGCTTCATCGCCTGTACCATATTCTGCATGAAAAATCTTTTCAAATGTTTGGTTCTCATAATGCCATACAGTGAAATCTTATACTTGATTAAGTTATCAATATACCCAGCTTTTTAATCATTACTCAAACCAACTATAACTCATGATTCAGTAGGAATCCCATTGTCTCTTAAATATTTATATGGCTTACCCTTTCATGTTTTATTTTTAATAAATTTTTAGAAATTTCAGTTGAATATATAATCTTTTTATTTAGAACCAATAATTCTTGATGTTACTCTTTTGAGTATAAAATCAAATTATGGATATTTTATAAATTTTCATTTACCATTAGATAATCATCCCAATTTGACTTAAAGAGATACCACTTAGATATAAAATTAATTTTATATAAATATAATATGAAAATGAAATTCAATTCAATTTTTAATAGATAAATATATATGTTTTGTTGGAATTATAGATTTATATTGACTACATAACAAGATATATGGTAATATAATGACTTCACTAACACTATCATCACACATACAAAGTAAAGAAATATTGAAAATACATAATTGACCTACTTATATAGAATTTTTAATTGTAACTCTCAAATTTCAATATGCTTTTGATTGAAAATGAAATTTCAATATGCTTTGAAGATAATGTTTTGAGTATTTTTCGCTAAATTAAATTATAAAAATAATAAATATATTTAGATTTCTTATTAAATATTAAATAGATATTTATGTCAAAATGATTATAGAGAATATGGAAGCCTCGGGTACCCAAATTAACAAAGAGAAATCATGTGCTTACTTCTTTAACACAACTAGTAATGTCAAATCTTATCTTTCAAGAATGTTGGGTTTCACGGAAGGGGAGCTACCAACCAAGTATCTAGGCATACCTCTAACTATAAACTCCTTAAAAATGGTAAATTGGTAGTAAACTATATAGAAGATCCAAGGTAGGATAGCCAATTGGGTGTTCAGATCTCTAAACTTGGCATGAAGAGTGGTATTGGTAAAAGCAGTCCTGCAATCCATACCAATTTACCAATTATCAGGGATGGCAACACCAGAGGGAGTGTGCTCCAAAATGGTGGCCTAGGATTGAAAGACCCATACCTCACCAACCAAATTATGGGGGCCAAGCTATGGTGGAGGTGGATGACTGGAGGAGGGGACCTATGGAAATGAATATGGACAAAGAAGTATAACATGCCAGGAAGAATGGAGGATATATTAAGACATACAACAAAATCGCAAGGATCCAACATTTGGAATTTGGTCAGCAAGAACAAGGATATAATCACAAACCATGCCTTCTAGGAAATAAGAAATGGCAAAACAACAAAAGTTTGGGATGAAGCTTGGCAACAACGTGAAAAATTAAATGGAAAGCAAGAACTTAGAATTATTCTTCAGTATTCTAAAGATGAAGGATTAAATAGAGTGGATGATTTCTGGAAGAATGAAAACAGTGAGGAGAATTGGAGATTTTGGAAAAACCAAGAAGAATGGGGACAAAATATAGAAGAAGAACAAAGAGAACTTTATATGAAAGAAATGGAAATGAGAAAAATTACAATCAGAGTAGGACCTGATATTTTGAGATGGGGCCATGCAATGAAAGGAAATTTCACGGTAAAGGAGGCATACGATCTAAAGGCCGAAATGGAATAGGAAGGGAACCAACACTTATGGAAACAAATCTGGAAGAGCAAATGGTGGCCGAAAGTGGCTCACTTCCTATGGATAACATGCAAAGGCAGAATTTTGACATGGGATAAATTACAATGAAGAGGGATGCAAGGATTAGCCCGTTGTGGCCTTTGCAAGCAGGAAAACGAAAAAATAGAAAACATACTAAAGTCATGGCAGTTTGCACAACGTTAGTGGGAAGCTATCTATGAGGTCTTCGGAAGGACAGACAAGAATCCACAGAGCATAAAAGAGACGATTCAACAATGGGGACGTGGCCACTTTATCAATCTGGTCCTAAATAGAGCATGCAGGCTAGCTGTAGGTTTCAATCTATGGATGATATGGAAGGAGAGGAACATAAGGATCTTCAAAAATGAAAAATTCACACCGGAGAAGGTATGGAGAGGAGTAATCGAACATATAAGAGAAAACATACTAGCAGAAGAATGGAGGCAAGAAGACTGGGAGACCCTGCCATAGGAAACAAGTATCCTAAACAAGCTTAACCTACCCAAGGAGATGGTGGGAGTGAATGCTTGGAAAGCAAATAGAATGAGTGGGATATCGCCCCAGAAGTATAGTAGACGAGTAGAGGGCTTCATCAAATTAAACTTTGATGGAGCCTCCAAAGGCAACCGGGTAATGCAAGAATAGGTGGCATCTTCAGAGATAGCCAGTGTAGGGTTCGGTTGTTGTATGTGGCTTATGGCAGCATGATGAGCAATAATGAAGCAGAACTCATGGTAGCAAGACTAGGGATGGGAATAGCTATCAGGCTTGGGTACAAACAACTGGAAGTGGAAGGGGATTCATTAATGGTAATCAACATTATGAGGAAACTATATAATGGAATGACATGGGATAGGATCTGCCACAACTGGAGAACATCAAGCCTCATCCAAGAGTTGGGTGAAATAATGAAACGATTTGGTTACATAATAATCAAACACGTTATATGAGAAGGAAATAAAGTGGCCGATTTCTCAGCTAATTAGGGAAGCAACCCACAAATGGGACACATAGAAAGAACCTGGCCTATCTAGCTAAGGGATACCGGAATGGACTCGCTAAATGAAATATTAACCAAAGATGAGGAATATGAATAATCGAAATTACAATGATTATAACAGGCCCCTGATCAGGGTGATGGAGTGGGGAAGGAGCCATAATGGCATTGTCAGAAAATGGGTAGAGTGAGGACTACTTACCGTAGTTAGCATGAGTGAAAGGTAGAACGTGGAGAGGTACTGCCGAGCGGATGAGAGAAGTGGCGTGAGGAGATGAGGAAAGGTAGTGAGGATGGTGGTGACGGAAGGATGGGACAACAGGGTGATGTGAGGAGGAATGAAAGAGGGAGTAAGGAAGGAAGGATGGCCAGAGTAAGAGAGAAAAGAAGAAGAAGTGTGACGAGGAAGCGAGACAAACATCTAGAAAACAGGAAGTGAAATACCGGGTGTGTTTACCGTCTTTGCTCTGTAATTCAAATAGTAAATTTTCGTATGATGGGGTTAGAAACAGGACTCAGGGGGGGAATGAAAGACCTGGTGAGGAGGTTTTGATGCATAAACAACATGGGTACTGGAGGAAGAAAGCGCCCGGTAGTTTGGCTCTGAGGTAGGAAAAGAGAGGGCGTATAGATATTGATAGGAAGGGGTCTACTGAGTTTAGAACCAAAGTTATAAAGGTTTAAATGGAGACTTTCAGTGAGGTCGAGAGGTCAAATAGTTTGGAAAATTTAACCAGGCAGGGAGTCTGGGTAGGTGAGGGATGCCCGAGCAGTAGAAGGGAGCGAGCCTGGGAGGCGAAAGCGGGTAGGAATCCAAGAAAGAGGGAGAAGACCTCCCATGGGGGAACACAAATGAGAAAGGGAGTGGTGCCAGCCAACAAGGGGGGAAGGGAGAGAATCTTAATAGGTAGACCCATGGGTTCACCATACTGGGGAAGCTTCGAGAAGTGGACATTCAGATGGAAATAAAAGAGGGAGATCGTGGAACTAATGGGGAGACAGTTCCCAAAAACCTAAGTGAAGAACAGGGAAGAGGGAGTAGGGAGAAGGGGCGGACTACCCTGAGGCCATTGGGGTATATGGGCACAGGGTAGTGTAGGCATAAGCGAGATAGTGTAGGTAGACAGAAAACACTATAAATTATGGAATTTGGATGGAAAACGATGGTTCTATCCTGACTCCCTACTGTGCATACTGTGAACAAATAGTAGGGAGCGAAGACATGGCACGGGCAGCCAGAAGTCGCGGTCACAGGGGTAGGACAAACAATCGTCCGCGCTCTTAAGATAGTGACACCCTTGGCAAAAGGTTGGGGAAATGTCCCATGGACGAGACCGTGAAGGAAGCGATTAGAGCTTATATGAAAGACATAGATGCTGGCATCAGGAAAATTATTGATGAGATGGAAGACAGGGTCGTGGAAGAGGACTCAGAGGAAGAGATGGAGGAATGGAGAGACTTCATTCTTGATCCTAGTAATACGAGAGGTCGGATGTCTCAATATAAACAGACTCTTCATTTGTATTGGCTCGGGAAGAGGTTGGTGGGTAAGGCAATGGAGCAAGTATCCATGGGGATAGCACTAATAACCAGGGATATGCCTTATTACAAACAAGACCTGCAGACCATACAATTCCAGCTTTGTAAATAGGATATGCACCTAGATCGTATTTAGAGACACATCCCCTATATTGTGGAAATGACACCAGCAAACGAAGGCTCAGCAGAAGATCCAACAGTCGTTGAGCTAGACCACGACGAGCCTAAGGAATAGACTGAGCATATGATCTCAAGTCACTGTTTTTTAGCAGCTGGTTGTCCTTTCTATATGCATGTTTATGGGAACTGTAGAGAAAAACTGGTTTTTAAATAGTTCTGTTTATATAGCCTGGGTAGAAAGACTTTTAACTTACCAATTTTGGATGGCGTATAATATGCATAGGTGGCCAACAGACTTGGTTTCCCACCGGGCAAGTTGAGGCCACCTATTGACAATATGTGGATTCAGCTTTTTTTTTATATAAATAGAAAAGAAGGACCTACCTAAGCTTACAAAAAAATTGATTATAGAGAATAAATTTAATGAATAAAAAATCATTATATATATATATATATATATATATATATATATATATATATATATATATTAATTTTTTAAAATAACTATTCACTATTATATAATTATTATATTTTATATTTATATGTCTACAATTGATAAAAAATTATAATAGATAAACAAAATTGAAACATTTATACTATTATAATTGAAAATTCAATATTTAATATAGTTTTGTACATCATTTTATCATAAACCTATTAAATATATTATTTGGCATGTTGATAAAAAATTTATTTTTTAATTAAATTTCAATTGTAAAACAATTATTGACATATATCTCAGATACATAACCTTTACTCTTATTTAAACCCTATAAAAGAAAAAAAAACACATAAATTCTTATCATAACATTTTATTAAAGAAAAGGAAATATTAAGTTACATAGTAGCCAAACAATTTAAAGATGATATATAATCTTAATAATAACATAAAAACAACATAATTTTCAATTGTTTATGTAAACTATATCCTCAATGAGGCATAAATTTTAGTTTATGGAGTCGTTTACAGAGGCGGAGGAATTGCTGGGACAGTCAAAAGTGGCCGGAATCAGGGCAAAAAAAATTCAAAAATCTTGTAGATGTAGTGTTTGAACCATGTTTTTGATAGTGGAAATGGATTCAACACCATCAAAAACGTCTATGGCACCTAAAATTATGAATTTTGACAACTTTTACTTGGATTTACAAAAATCCTTGCTAGATATTTTCAAAATATGACCAAAATTTCCATAACTTTCAAGACAAAAAAACATAATTTTTAAACTAAGACTTAGCTTACTCGTGGGAGCATTTCCATTTAAATAGCTCTCATTTGATTTTAACCACATCTTGCATTTAAATATCAATATTTCTCTCCATTATAGCATTGAAATTGGGCATGGCCCTTGATGTAGATCTTTGAGTATCATCATCATGCATATCTCCATCCACATCATCATTCCTTTTTGGACGTCAATGTTTCTTCCTTGCTAGCTCATTGTTTAGGAAACTTTCTTCCCTAGTAGGAAACTTTCTTCCCTAGTAACTAAAACATTGAAGGCATAATTCACTCATGCAAAATAAACAGCATTCTCTAAAGTCAATTCATTATTTCTCATTGAATTTAAATGATCAATTTTCCAATATTATAAACCTGCAACTTCCATAGAAGTATAACCATTTAGATTGAAGGAAATAATTCATCAACATTTCAAGTGGATAAGCGCAAAAATTAAAGTAACAACTAAATTTTAAAGGATATTAAATTAAAATTCAATCTTAAACATATACTTATTCAAATCCTTTAAATTAAAATTTAATCTTAAACATATACTTATTCAATCTTGAAAGTAAAATGAAAAAGAAATGCCTATCATATGAATGCTATTAATAATTCAATGCCCATTTATTAGTTAATAATTATTATGCGTGTGGAAGTTTGAAAGATGGATTAATTGATAATCTCACACATTCGATGCTTAATTCATGCAGCATGTGAAAATTTGTTAAGGACTCCATTACCCAATAAATTAGGCATTGAACTACAACCTTTGATGCTTCGTGGAGAAGATTATACGCCTATAATTGATTTTACACCATTAATGATTATATATTAATCGAATTGTCTTCTTATGAGGATATTATTATGATAATTGTTAAAGTTCAGTTAAATTCTAGTTTAAAATTCGTTATTGATAATATTTGTGAAAGGAAATAAAACTTTGATTAAATTCAAAGAACTATTTTTGACTAATCATAAATTTATATGCATTTAGAACTCGATGTTACAACAATAATTGATTTTACACTAATGACTATATATTAATCGAATTGTCTTCTAATGAGGATATTATTATGATTATTGTTAAAGTTCAGTGAAATTCTAGTTTAAAATTCATTATTGATAATATTTGTGAAAGGAAATAAAAGTGTGATTAAATACAAAGAATTATTTTTGACTAATTATAAATTTATATGTCAAAATTTTAAATATGGTAAATAAAAAAAACATAAAATAATGGCTGAAATTAAAGTAATTGTATGTTAAAACTATTCGTGAATATATAATTTGAGTAGGCATAATTATTAAGAGCATGTGCTTTTTAGAGGTTACATGTTCAAAACCAGAAAGAGGTAGAGTATGTATGCGTTTGTAGACTTAGTAGTTAATTTGATAGACTTAATAGTCAATTTGATACAAATTTGATATCTAGCTTAGTAGTCAATTTGATACATGGTAGTCAAATCTCTGCACAAACAAAGAGGTATCATACACCAATTTGATATATGTATTAGTAGTCAATTTGATATTTCGTAGTCAAATCTTTGCACAAACAAAGAGGTCTCATACACCTTTGATAGAGGTCTCATACACCAATTTGATATCTAGCTTAATAATCAATTTGATAGTCAAATCTCTCCACAAACAAAGAGGTCTCATACACTAATTTGATATCTAGCTTAGTAGTCAATTTGATATCTAGTAGTCAAATCTCTGTACCATCAAAGAGGTCTCATACACCAATTTGATATCTGGCTTAGTAGTCAATTTGATAGTCAAATATCTGCACAAACAAAGAGGTCTCATACACCAATTCGATATCTAGCTTATTAGTCAATTTGATATCTGGTAGTCAAATCTCTGTACAAACAAAGAGGTCTCATACACCAATTCGATATCTAGCTTAGTAGTCAATTTGATATCTGGTAGTCAAATCTCTGTACAAACAAAGAGGTCTCATACACCAATTTGATATAATTTGATAATTTGATATCTCGTAGTCAAATCTCTGCACAAACAAAGAGGTCTCATACAACAATTTGATATTTGGCTTAATAGTCAATTTGATATCTGGTAGTCAAATCTCTGCACAAACAAAGAGGTCTCATGCACCAATTTGATATATCGATTAGTGGTCAATTTGATATCTGGTAGTCAAATCTTTGTACAAACAAAGAGGTTTCATACACCAATTTGATATAGTTTGATATCTTGTAGTCAAATCTCTGCACAAACAAAGAAGTCTCATACAACAATTTGATATCTAACTTAATAGTCAATTTAATATTTAGTAGTCAAATCTTTGCACAAACAGAAAGGTCTCATACACCAATTTGATATATGACGTAGTAGTCAAATATCTACAAAAAAAAATCTTATGAGCTAATCTGATATCTATCTTAACCATAACTATAAAATCAGATAATAATAATAATAATAATAATAATAAATAATTAACCAATTTTATTTATTAAAAATTAATATCACTCCTTACGTTTAAAAAATGGAAAGCTAAATGACATAATTTAAAGCCCGCTACCTCATGCTTTGTAAATCCCGCATCCAATTACATGAAATTTCGTAGTAATTGTGTTATATGAGATACCATTGATGGTATACTCATACCTAGATTTCTACGACCCTACAAGAACCCGCGTCAGTCAGCCCCTATGCTGATCACTGTCTACCATCCGCCATTACCGCCAAATTTGTTCTTCAAAATCGCTCCCCCTCAAAATCTAATAAAAAACCAGTTTTCTGACACAAAATTAATGAAAAAATATAAGTCGTATCAGAAAATTATAATTACAGCAATGTTGAAACTTTTGGAGGTTTAAGATAATCTAAGTGTCACTTCTCAAACCTTGATGATTATTTGAAAACTTTTACAAGTAGCCCACTGTCCTCGAATTTAACAAAATAAGATTAAATTTTCATTCTGTTTAGAATTTCATTTAGTTAAATATATTTTAAATTTGATTTTTTAAAATGATAAATATTTTTTTGATGGTTTAGATTTTCATTTAGTTAAAATTATTTTAAATTTGATATATATATATATATATATATATATATATATATATATATATGCCCTGCGTATAACCACATTAGATCTCAGCTTCACAATCTAGTCTTTTACAATGTCAAAATTATAGTGAGATGAGGAGGCTTCTCTCCAAGCTTTTTGAGCATAGGAATAAAATCTTAAATCAAAATAGATAATTTGTTTCTTTAGGTCCGATAAACCATTATTTGGTCTCAACAGACGTTAACCATCATCATCATCATGATCTATATATATATATATATATATATATATATAGATTTTGATTTTGATTTTGTTTTTGTTAAATTTATTTTAAATTTAATTTTTTAAATAATAAATAATTTTTTTTGTTTTCCTTACATTTAAAATAATATTTTCAATTTTCAATTTTTTTTTTTAAATTTTGATTTAGTTAAATTTATTTTAAATTTGATTTTTTCAATTGTATATATATTATTTATTTATCTTTTACTAACATTTATTTAAAATTTGATAGTTAAATTTATTTTAAATTTGATTTTTTAAATTGTATATATATTATTTATTTATTTTTTACTTATATTTATTTATAATTTGATAGATTGTAAATACATGTTTTTAGAAAATAATTGATGCAAAAGTAATGATCAGATTGTAAATATCTGTTTTTAGAAAATAATTGGTGCATAAAAAATGGTCAAATTCATAGAGGTGTACTTTTCTTTTCAAATTTTCATTCTACATTAAATATGGATCTATCTGGATCTATGTTAGTTATTAATATGTCACTTGTCAACTGTGTGTTTATGACAAAAAATATTACACTTGTATCTCGTGCTAAGTAACACTTCATTTAAATGTATTAGCTACAACTCATTGTGAGGGATTAAGTTGTTAATTCTATAAACCTTTCCTCACATTTTGATGTTTCTTTATGTGTGATGAATCTAGAGTTAACAAGATTTAAGTTGATTCTTAAAATTTTATATGTAAACTTCCTATTAATTATAAACATAATTATACATCTCCCTTATTTATATTAAGCAACACATTATTCAAATATTTTGCTATAAGAATCTCTTTTGTATATTTAAAAAGACAATTTAATTTACTTCACATATTTATGTTATCTTCTTAAAAATTACTAATAAATCACTTAATGTGATGTGATTTTTTAAACAATAATAATAAATCAACAATAAAAAACATGAAGTAATACCATTAATAATCATTTTATTAATATCACTTTAATAATTAAAAGCCAAACTATAATAATTATTATACCTATTAAAAAATTGTAAATCTATTAAAAAGTTAGAAATGTGAAATATAAAATTAGGCATATTACCAAAGCTTATCTCATGGATTTTTAAATGATTAGTGACTAATTTCTTAGTAGCCACATGCCAACAACAACCTAGTGACTAATATTTTTATAATGTGATTATTCTTAATATAATCATTTAAACCAACTTGTTTGTTGTTGAAAACATTTGTCTATTTACAATTTTAGTTATTTATTGATTTTGTTTTAATTAAGTTGTCAATTTCTTTTTACATAAGAAACAAATACAAACCAACAAAGCTACATATTACACTTGTTTTCTTTTTTATTTAGATACCATATTTAAATTACACTTGTTTTCTTATTGATTTAGATACCATATGAATTACACTTGTTTTCTTATTGATTTAGATACCATATTTGAAATGTTTCTACTACCCAATAGCTAGAAATCTCTTAATAAATAATTTTTGATTACATATTTCAATTTTCCTAGAGGAAATTTTTATTGGTGAATTTATTACTAGAAAATTTGATCATTCCTCAACTAACACTACTTCTCACATTTCTTTCTGGACTTTCAATGTCTTGTTTGATAATGGGATATAATAATGAATATACTATTGATGACACACTCTTAGAGTTTATCTTAGGATATCATACTCCAAATTGGTAAGCTATGCCAAATATTTATCCAATGCCATCCATGATCAATTTACCTAGTTTTATTCACTAAGATATTTTAGCTATCAATCTTAGTTGATTTATTTGATTATGTATTATCAATTTTCTAGTTTTGAGCATTTAGGGTTGTACATAATTGATCCAGGTGGATATTGGTGGCCACCTGCCAAGTCCACCTGGACCCCCACCATTGTGTCTCTTAGCATTTTCAGTTTCCTTAATTGTAGCACAACTTACTATTTTTAGCAGTTTTTCGGGTCCTGAACTTCCGGAGCCGTTTTGAGGCCCTAAACGACGTTTTTTTGGGAAATCTGGGGCATGGACCCATGTTGCCTCCCAAAGTGGTAGTGCTCAGATAGATCTTTCTAATGAGCTATTGTACGCGTCAAACGAAGATCGTATGCCAAAGTTACGACCCTGGGAAGTTGGTGTACCAATTTACCCAAACGGGGCCCACAGTTTGGCGTTTCATCTTCTAGGGTTAGGTTTTGGAATGTTAAGGGTTTTCCATTGTTTCTCAACAATAAATAGGCCTTTGAGCCTCATTGTAACACAGTTCAGAGGCATGTAGCCACGACATCTCTTCTCAGAGATAAGCTACCATCGCCCTAGCTGGTTTATTTCCATTTCTGGTTGTAAGCATATTTCAGTATTTTCCATTAATGAAATGAAGTATTATTTCCGCTGCATCTTTGTGTATATGGTTATCTCTGAAATTTGTTGTGTTCCTGTTTAAATCCAGATCAGTGGTATCAGAGCGGTCTGCTTTGTCTCTGTTTTTCTTTGCATGTCCCCAACAAGGTCGGGATATAAGGAGTTAGGGCTTGAACTGGTCGAACCTTTGCAAGACCAGCCTCGGAAATCCCGACGGCCTCCCATGGCGGATGAGAAGAAAGACGAGGGGGCAAGAGATCCCATCAAAATCTTGCTCGAAGAAGCCCTCGAGCGACAACGGAACGCGATGATGGACAGCTTTGCCCAGATCCTTCAGCGGCTACCCAGAAGCGACGCATCGGCTTCCAGCAGCTACTCTAGAAACGCCACGCCCTTTAAGGTACAAGTTAATTTTGAAATCCCCATATTCGAGGGTCAGATAGACGCAGATGCCGTAGATAAATGGTTAAGTCTGCTAGAGGGTTATTTTTCTATTCATGAATTTTCGAGTTGAGAAAAGATTGTTTTCACTCTTCTCAAAGCAGCCCCCCACGTCAAGGACTGGTGGGAAACCTACTGCGAGCAAAAGGATGAAAGTATTGGCTCACTATTTTCAGCCGCACCCACCTGGAATTCATTCCGAGAGGCCATCAAGGAGCAGTACTACCCTGTCGGAAGCTATGAGGATGAATACATAAAGTGGACCACGCTGCGGCAGGGAAGGGACCAAGACGTGCCAGAGTTCACCAATCTTTTCCATACCCTTCGCACAAAGTTGGGTATCAAGGATTCTGAGCAACATTTGATACTCAAATACCGTGGCTGCCTGCACAAGTACATCCAGGAAGAAATACAATTCCTGAACATCTCCTCGCTCAGCGCAGCATACCGATATGCCGTCAAGGTCGAGCAGAAGTTTAAGCAAAAGAAGCGAGACTTTGGATCTGCGAATCAAAAGCAGGGGAAAGGTGCCCCTAAACCACAAAAAAAAGGACAAAGCCAAGGTGGGACAGCCCAAGACAACCCGCCGAAGCTGCAAGCAAAGAACAGCGCCGCGAAGCTGAAAAAGGACACGGCAAAATGGTGTGAGTTCCATAAGAGCTCCACCCACAACACAAGTGAGTGTCGGGCCAAGCAGTCACTGGTGGCTGAGCTAAAGGGTTCAGAATCAGATGCATGTTCCGACTCTGAGTCAGAACCCGATAAGGGGAATGACAAAGGGAAGCAGATCATTGATGCAGATCCCAACGCCACTGTTGCTACCGCCAAGATCCAGAAAAATGAACCCGAAGATCCAGAGGAGGAGGAGCGTCTCTTCCACTCCCAGATGTGGGTAAAGGGCTCCTCGATACAGTTCATTGTTGATAGCGGGAGTCAAAAGAACCTCATTTCGGTAGAGGTCGTGAAGCGGTTGGGCTTACCGACCACAGCACATCCACAACCATACACCATTGGGTGGCTTCACCAAGGACGAGATCTTCGCGTGAGCCAGCAGTGTCGCCTGCCATACAACATCAAGCCCTTCACGGATGAGGTATTGTGTGACATTGCTCCCCTTGAAGTTTGTGATGTATTATTAGGACAGCCATACTTGTGGAAGCGACATGCTATGTATGAATCAAGACCCCGTGCTGTTATTATTACATTGGGAAATAAGTTGTACAGGATACCAGAGGTAGCACCACCTACCGCCGTCTATTTGATTACTGCAAAACAATGCAGTAAGATCATTTCCAAAACCATGAAATTTGTTTTCCTGATGATATGCCCTCAAGGAAAGAAGAAGACGGTGGCCGCGGCCTCCAGACGGGGTCCCTCTGCACGACAACTACAGATGGACAAGGTTGTGGAGGAGTACGAGGACATCTTCACCTCCCCTGCAGGGGTTCCTCTGCACTGTCAGGTCAAGCACTCCATCGATCTGACCCCAGGTGCGCCGCTACCCAATGGACCAATTTATCGGCGCTCCGTTCTGGAGAACAATGAAATCAAGAGGCAGATTCAGGAGCTCCTGTAGAAAGGTCACATCCGTCCGAGTTCATTGCCTTGTGGGAGCCCGAATGTGTTGGTACAGAAGAAGGATGGGACGTGGAGACTCTGTATTGACTATCGGGCGCTGAACAAGATCACTGTCCGTAATAGGTACCCGATCCCGCGGATTGATGACCTCCTTGACCAACTAAAGGGGGCGAAATATTTCAGCAAGATCGATCTGAAGTCAGGATATCACCAGGTACCAATCGAACCCTCTGATGTGTGGAAGACTGCCTTCAAATCCAAGGAGGGCCTTTTCGAATGGTTGGTTATGCCTTTCGGATTGACGAATGCTCCTGCAACCTTCATGAGGCTTATGGATGACATCTTGCGGCCATTCACCAACTCCTTTGTCGTAGTATACTTGGATGACATTCTGATCTTCAGCCAGAGTTGGGAAGAACACCTCCACCACATCCGACAGGTTCTCCAAACACTGCGGCAACACAAGCTATGTGCCAATTTGGAGAAATGCACTTTTGGCATGACCCAGGTTCAGTATCTGGGATGCATCATTGATGAACAGGGGGTGCATGTCGATCCAGCCAAGATCCAAGTCATTCGGGATTGGCCATCTCCAACCACTCTAACAGAGCTCCGCAGCTTTCTAGGTCTTGCCAACTTCTACCGTAGGTTCGTGTTGGGGTTTTCTCATATTACTTGGCCCTTGAGTCAAGTCACCAAGGGTGGGGCGAGAGCAAAATTCTTTTGGTCTGAATCTCAACAGAAGGCATTCATGGAGTTGAAGGATCGCCTCTGCACGGCACTAGTGCTCGCGTTACCAGATTTACAACAACCATTTGAGGTCGAGACAGATGCCTCTGACTATGCTATTGGGGCAGTCCTTACTCAACAGGGACATCCAGTGGCATATCACAGTGAAACACTTTCAGACACAGTCCGGAAGTACCCCACTTATGATAAAGAGATGTATTCCATTGTACAAGCCTGCCGACAATGGAAGCATTACATTTTGGGGAAGGAAACAGTCATCCACACAGACCACCGACCCCTGCAGTTCATACAGACCCAAGGGAAATTGCAGAATCATCGCCATCAGAAGTGGTCTACATACCTGCAACAGTTCCACTTGAATATCAAGTATAAGAAGGGCAGCACCAATAATGTTGCAGATTGCCTCAGTCGACCACCGATCATGGCGTTAACCACCGTGCTCAACTCTTGTGGGCACGAGACTTCTGATTGGCCACTTCTCTACAAAAGCGACCCAAAATTCGGCCACACATACCAGACACTCTTGGAGGGTCGACATGTTCCAGATTTTCACCTCCAGGATGCCCTGTTATGCCACCTGGGTCACCTTTGTGTTCCTTCAAGCGAGCGTGCTAAGATGATTTGGGAAGCACACTACAGTCGGGCTGCTGGGCATTTCGGGGTCGAGAAAACAGTGGCAGTACTGCAAAATTATTTCTATTGGTCGAATCTTCGACAGGATGTTGGGAAGTACATCAGATCATGTACTGCTTGTGCCATTGCCAAACCGACCATCAAGAAGCACGACCTCTATACCCCGTTGCCTACCCCTAGTCGACCTTGGGAATCCATATCCATGGATTACATGTCAGGCCTTCCTTCCACTAAGCATGGAAATGACTGTGTTTTTGTGGTCGTTGACAGGTTCTCGAAGATGGCCATTATGGCAGCCTGCAAGAAGAATATCACAGCAGAAGCCACTGCTAAACTCTTCTTTGAACAAGTGTGGGTGCACTTTGGGATCCCACAGTCTATCATCTCAGATCGGGACAGTCGGTTCCTCAGCACATTTTGGTCCAGTCTCTGGTCAATGCTGGACACCAAACTCACGAAGTCCACAGCCTTCCATCCTCAAACTGATGGCCAGACAGAGGTTGTCAATAGGATGATTGTGCACATTCTGCGCATGTATAACTCAAAGCATCCACGCACATGGGACGAGAGCCTCCCCTATGTTCAGCACAGCTACAACTGAGCTCTTCACAGCTCCATTGGCCATAGCCCTTTTCAGGTGGGTTTGGGATTCCAGCCACTATGCCCCATTGATGTGGCCATACCACTTGCAGCTACTAACAAAAATTCAGCTCATGTCCAGTCTGAAACAGATAAGGCCACCAGCTTCATTGAGCGCATCCAACATATTCGCCAGCAGGTCCATGACATTCTGGAGAAATCAAATGCCAAGTACAAGCAGCGACATGATCAACATCGGGTGGCACACAAGTTTCAGGTGGGCGACAAAGTCTGGTTGCATTTGCAAAAGGAACGCCTTACTGGAGCCTATCGGAAACTGAGACCACTCCGATATGGTCCTTACACCATTACTAAGGCTATGGGAGACAATGCATTTGAGCTCAGCATTCCCCCATTCCTTGGCCTGCACCCAGTGTTCAATGTGGACCGCCTTCGGCCATACTTTCCACCATTGCTAGACACATCCGACATTGCAGAACAGCTCACAACCACAGAATTAAATCCAGATTGCATGGAACAAGCTGCAACTGATCGGATCATGGACACACAGATCAAGAACACTCGCCAACAGAATATCCAATTGTATCGAGTTGTCAAAGCAGGCCAACTCCTTCAGCAGGGCAAGTGGCTCACCAGGGAACAAGTTCAGCAAAAGTTTCCTCCTCTCATGGAGGAACTCAACGCAATGGGGACCATTGCTTCCTAAGGGGGGAGGAATGATCCAGGTGGATATTGGTGGCCACCTGCCAAGTCCACCTGGACCCCCACCATTGTGTCTCTTAGCATTTTCAGTTTCCTTAATTGTAGCACAAATTACTATTTTTAGCAGTTTTTCGGGTCCTGAACTTCCGGAGCCGTTTTGAGGCCCTAAACGACATTTTTTGGGAAATCTGGGGCCCTAAATGCCTCGGATAGATCTTTCTAACGAGCTATTGTACGCGTCAAACGGAGATCGTATGCCAAAGTTACGACCCTGGGAAGTTGGTGTACCAATTTACCCAAACGGGGCCCACAGTTTGGCGTTTCATCTTCTAGGGTTAGGTTTTGGAATGTTAAGGGTTTTCCATTGTTTCTCAACAATAAATAGGCCTTTGAGCCTCATTGTAACACAGTTCAGAGGCATGTAGCCACGACATCTCTTCTCAGAGATAAGCTACCATCGCCCTAGCTGGTTTATTTCCATTTCTGGTTGTAAGCATATTTCAGTATTTTCAATTAATGAAATGAAGTATTATTTCCACTGCATCTTTGTGTATATGGTTATCTCTGTAATTTGTTGCGTTCCTGTTTAAATCCGGATCAATAATTTATTAGCATGGTAAACCTTTTTTGGTTTTAGAGTGGACAATGATTGTTCCAAAACCAAGGTTAAAAAAATGATTTTGAATATTTTTATAGATGATATCATATTTATTGTTTGTACATGTGTACACTATGAGTACACACTAAGATTATTTTTAGAATGACAACATCAGTTTCAATTGAATCTTGATTTTAGAGTAAGAGAGTAGTTGGTTTAGAGATCAACCGCCCCTGCTTCAAGTTTTTATAATTCTTAATTTTTTTTCTTTGGAGTACATTAAGAAAATATTAAACTCATTCTTTATTATTTTTCTATAAAAATTTAAAATATTATTTTTTCTTACCTACTAAAGTTTTCTCTTTTATGATCAGAATAAAATATGCTCTACCCATGGTGGAGAAATTTATGAAATATTTTAATTTATAAAGGGAAGGGTTAGACTTGTCATACATATAAGGTTACTTCTAACTTCAGAGTTTTCATTATCTTCGCGCTTTATATTCATCATGATAATATGAAAATAGGGATATTATCGAATAAGAAGAGCATTTTAGAAGTTCAAAGTGGTTCTACAAACTCATCACGTTATATCAAATGTAATACAAGCTAATTAAAAAGAAATAGCGCATAAGAAGTAGATATTAGATGGGATTATTTCAATCGATGATGACCATCCTTCAAACGTAGTATGTTAAATAGTGAGTTCTATTGCAACAATGGTAGTGGATCCATATAATGGGACAACAATGAAAGAGATGGATTATATCATGGAGACTACAAGGAAAGTAGAAGTACTTAGGAAAAATAGACAAGAATATGATGCAATGGAGCAATATAAAAGTGATTCAACATCAAAGAGAATGAGAATAAATTCAAATTTAGAATTAAGGGAAGACTCACATAAACAAATTATTGAGAAATAGAAAGAAAAGAAGAAAAATGTTGGTGGACTAATTCTTCAAAAGTCTATGACTTCAAAAATAACGCTATCTTTCATTAATACCAAATAATGAAATATGCTTACAATTAGAATGGAAATGAGACTAGCTAAGGCGATGATAGCTTATCTCTGAGAAGAGATGTCGTGACTACATGTCTTTGAACTAAGTTACAATGAGGATCAAGGGCATTTTTATTATTGAACAATAAGAGAAAACTCTAAACAACCAAAACCCTAACCTAAGGAAATGTAACACCAAGAGTTTATGGGCCCCGTTGGGGTTAGTTGGGCAGCCAACTTCCCGAGGTCGTAACTTCGTCATATTATCTTCGTTTGACACGCATGATAACTCATTAGGAAGATTTCTCAGAGGAATACAACTAAAAATGCGATTTCAAATAAATCGCTTGGAGATATCTTTCCAAAAAAAAACGTCGTTTAGGACCTCATAATGGCTCCAGAAGTTCAGGACCCGAAAAACTGCCAAAAATAGTAAACTATGCTACAATTAAGGAAACTAAATAACTGAAGGAAGCAATGGTGGGGGTCCACGTAGAATAGGCGGGTGGCCACCAATATCCCCTACACCATTCCTCCCCCCTTAGGAAGAAATGGTCTCCTTTGCATTGAGTTCCTCCATGAGATGAGGAAACCTCTGATGAACTTGGTCCCTAGTGAGCCATTTTCCTTGGTGCAGGAGTTGGCCAGATTTGACAACTCAATATAGTTGGATCTTCTACTCACAAGTGTTCTCGATCTATGTGTCCATGCTCCTGTCAGTTGCAGCTAGCCATATAAAGATAATTCTCTTTATTGGCTTTATGTATGATATCAAAGTCATTTCCATCTAACCATAAATCCCATCTTAAAATTATGGAATTACCTTGTTCAGGAAATATTTTGTTTTGCAACATTCCTTTCATGTGCTTGAGGTCTCTTAACAATGAAGTGGACACTTTTAAGGAACAATCTAAATTTTTTTATAGCTTTCTTTACTCGTAGAATTTCTTTATGGGAAGAAGGATAATTTTTTTCAGCGTCGAAGAATGTGCCTGAGGCATATGCACACACTTCTTCCTTTTTCCATCTTTCTGAAATAATATTTTTGCCCAACAGTAATCTTAGGCATCTGTTTCAAGAATGAATGGTAGGTCACTGTGGGGAAGAGCCAAATTTGGTAGATGCTTGATTTTTTGTTTTATATTTCTTACGACTTTGGTCATCTGGTCATTCCAACTGCTTCCCCTTTTTAGCCTTTGTTGCAGAAGCATTGTATTTGTGCTTGCTCTGGATAAAATTTCCTGATGTAATTTAAACATCCTAAAAATCTTTGTATAGTCTTAACATCTAGCAAATAGTCTGGAATATTTGATAAAGAATTATATACATGTGGTTGTAATTCTATTATGGCTTGGGATATGATTAAACCCAAGTACTCAATCTGGGTTTGTGCAATAATGAACTTATCTAGAGAGGCAGAAAGAACTAGGCCATGCTTGAAAAAAACTTGATAAAATATCTCTAAGTGTTTTTTATGTTCACTAATATCCTTGCTAAAAATTAACAAATCATATATGTAGATAATGATAAAAGAATAGTCTCGAAAAAGATCTTCCATTCTCTTTTGGAATTCTAATGGGGCATTCTTCAAACCAAATCGTATAATTGTCCATTGAAACTATCCTCTAGGTACAAAAAATTTTGTTTTATATCTATCTTGAGGACTAATGCCAATTTTCCAAAACCCACCTTTAAGATCAAACTTACTGAATGCATTTTCTTTGGCGATCTTTGATAACAACATTTATTTATAAGGTAAAGGATATTTAGTGGGCACAAGAGCTTCATTTAGAGCTTTGTAGTTGATAACTAACCTCCTTTTTCCACATTTTTTCTCTGAGTGCTTATTGACATACAAAGCTGGACATGCCCAAGAACTCTTGCATGGTTCTATCAGTTTTCTCTTTATCAAGTCATTAATTTCTTCTTTAAAAAACTCATGTTAGATGACCTCATGTGATTTGTTGATGCCTTTTGGTCTTTGACATAGCCTTCTCTTTGAAATGGAAGTGAGACAAAATATTTTTCCCTGAACCAGAATGCATCAGGGTGTTCGGTTGTACAATCATTTTTCAACTTATTTACAATATTAAATAGAATAGTAGGGCCATGGATTTCTGCATGCTTGACAATTTTCTATATCTTGGAAAGATCTGTTACTTATTCATCGAAATTGCTTACCTCTTCAGGTTTTACTCTGAGTGTGTATTTACTATTAGCAGGGACTTTCACCTTTTTGCCTTGAATGCTAAAAATTACCATGTACTTTTCATTGGTAATTGGATTGAATTTTTTCATAAATCATGTCCAAGCAACATATCAGCACTATTATCACTATTATATGAAGTGACATATGCTTCTTGTGATCCTAAGAATATTGGAAAGTCTAGAGCAATATATGGAATTTTTATCAGTTGTTTGTTAATTGCTCTAAACTGGACTTGAGTGGGTTTCCAATAGTAAGCAGGAATGGCCTTGAATTTGCAATAGTTGCTCATAGCCCCAGTATCAATCTGAGCATCAAGAATGCATTCTTTATAGCCTGACACTTTTATTTTTACATGGATGACCATCCTATCATCAATACCACTGATGTCATGAATGTTTTCGTCACTGTGTTGATTAGCTAATAGTAATGGAGTTTGATAGGAAAGGAAAGTAGAAGAAAAAAACTGTGAGTTCAGACTACCAAGTCCTTGCATCTTGTCTTGAATCCTTTGTGCAAGCTCCTTCATCTCATTTCTGTCTCTTTGGAGATCTTTTTCTACCCTTTTAATCTTATCCAATAATTTTTCTGCAATATTACAAGTGGATTCTTGTGATGCTTCTGTTGTTATATGTCAATCTAAAATCTCAAAGTCCTCTCCATCAGTTATCTTGTGAGGAATAGAAGCCTACAAATGGTCAATCTTTTCTTGGAGGAGTCTTCAAGGAATAATCAATCTAGGATGAACAGAGGCCTTTTGTCTCTAAATTTCTTCAATTTGATGTTGGAGATCATAAAATGAAAACATGAAATAATTGGACAGGTATGTACACTCATTACTATCAATATTATTGTCTAAAAGAGAAACCTTTTGGAAATTTCCATCAATTTCATAGCTATTATCTGTATCAGTACTATGTACAGAAAAACATTCAAAATCGAAATCTGTCTAAGAAACTAAATCCCAATTAGTTGGGCCATAAGTGAATTTAAAAACTTCAGCAATCTTTTATGGATTCCTTTCTTTCCTTTGTTAGGACATCTGTTGGTCCAATGACTAGTCTGACCACAAATAAAGCATTTAGACTGTTTCGCTAGTTTAGACCTTTTCTTGAGAACAAATTGTGATCTTTTGGCTATAGGAGATATTGACCTATATTTCTTTTTCTTAGTAGTAGGAGGTCGAGACCTACAAGAACACTTACCACTTTGGTCTTTTTGAGAACCCATTCTGGAGTGGTTCTTATAACATCCAAAATGATATGTTTCAGTAAAGGAGTCACAGATAGTGGGGCTAAAATGCAACTGATTTTTGACATTCTTATGAGATTTTTTGGTAGCACATTCATTCTTCAGAATGGTAAGAATGTGTTGGTGAAGTGCGGATAGAGACGATGTATCTATGGAAATGTGTTGTGAAAACAGTGACTATTGAACTAATTCAGGTATTTTACCTAGCATGGAGGCTGTGTAGTGTCGGAGATAAGCCACATTATGGTGATTAGAGATTTTATAATAAATATTTTGCATTGTTCCTTAAAAGTGCCCACTTCATTATTAAGATAAGCAGAAACGTATCTGTTGTAAGCAAAATCCGAAGGTGTCTACCACAATAAGTGCCATTGTTGCTAAGGAAAGGTGTTGTTGGGCGTAGGGAGTGACCCATGATTACAAATCTGCAATTTTTCAGGTGCTTTTAACCCGTTTATCTTCATCATTATGGATGCTAGGAAAATATTTAATTTCTCTAATGAATCTCATGAACCAGCAAATGAGAAAAAATGGGCATGGCTTACAAAGTTTTTGAACAAAAGAAATACAAATGTTTTGTTTGATATTAGAGTCATAGAGCAGGAATTTAATCCAAAACCTAGTTGGGAACTACCAAACATTGAGATGGAAAAGATATATAAACTCCCAGTTTTTTAGTTCCACACTGCTACACTATTTAGAATTTCCTCTATAAATGTTCTTGTTTCTGTTGGTCAAAGTGTATATCAAATTCCTCTCATTAGAAAGGAAGATGTAGAATGGGGTTTGAGTCATGATTACAAATACATACATATCGGACTCATACAATTTGGGATTAATCCTCTTGTATGACCAGGGTTAGATAACTCATGTCTAACTTGTGTTCTTAATGCCAGACACAACAAGTTTGAAGATGCATTGATAGGAGGATTCCAAAGTCCCCTAAATAATGGTCATGTTTAGTCTTTAGTCAATGCAAGATACAAGTGCCTTGAGGTGAGGCTAATGCTTCCTTATATAGGATGAGCGCTCAGAGTGTTGATCAAGCTTTTTATTCTTTCCCATCCCCAAAGTGAAATATCATATCCCACAAAATCTTCATAATATGATACAAAGTGGATATTCCAACTGGGGGAACCCATGAAAGCCATTATGTATGTACTAAAAGGTTATATACAGTAGATATTAATTTACAGAAGATATCATATATGTACCTTTTATCTTCATCTGTATGGATGTTAGGCAAAGTTTTAATTTCTCTAATGAATCTCGTAAAGCAACACATGAGAAAAAAAGGGCATGGCTTACAAAGTTTTTGAACAAAAGCAATACAGATGTTTTTTCTTATACTAGAGTCATAGAGTAGGAATTTAATCCACAACCTAATTGGGAAATACCAAACATTGGGATGGAAAAGATATATAAACTCCCAGTTTTTCAGTTTTGCGCTGCTACACTGTTTAGATTTTCCTTTGTAAATGTTCCTGTAGAGATTAATTAATTAAGATGAAATTAATATTTCATCTGATGCATTTAATTATATTAATTTGGATCTAAGATCATGTCCGAGACTTTTCACTGTTTTTATTTTTATATTAAAATCAGTTGACAAATAACAAAATCGAGGTTTTCATATAGATAAAGCAAAGAGGAGCATAGCTTGGGCTAAAGGAACCATTCAATTTTCTATATCAAATTTTCATATAGACATGAGTGAGTTTAAATGGTTTAAAAGAACCATTCATTTCGCTGCAATTAATCAAACCAAGTGGTAATGGTGTCAATGAAGCCATTTGAAGCCTTTTCGCAACCCTTTTTCGTATTTATTTATTGACAAATTCTGATGCAAAAAGCAATGTGAAAGTTAATTGTTGTGGCAACAAGCATTTGGTAATTCTAGTTACTTTTCTTTGTAGGACTACATTAAATTGTTTGTAGATTATTGTGATTGATTAGCTTGATGTGTGGGTCATTATATAAAGACAATATGTCTTTAATCCCAACTATTGTTTCTGGATAGACAAAAATGAAATTGTCTCTAAGAGACATTAATGTTTGTGTTATATATTGTCGAGCCACCGGCTTAAAGACAATATTTAAGACAATACACAAGTGGTTTTTTGTCTCAAGTTAAGACAATTTACCCAAACATTGTCTCAAATATTATTTTAAAAACCCGTCTTGTAGTAGTGTACTCTTGAACAAAAAAATACTTTTTACATAAAAAACATTAATTCTGATATGATAAAATAAATATTTTTTTTTAAAAAGAAAATTAATCTGAGTAATTTGGTAACAATTTGTTTCTTTAGTTAAACAAGTTTAAGTATATGACACTTCTAAAATAGTTATATCCGATGTAATAATGATAGTGATGTAGTTTGTCTAAATGGTATAAGTATGCAGTGAGGATAGCGTAAGTTAAAATATGATATTTTTGAAATAATTATATATAATGAGTTTAAGTATATAATATTCTTAAAATAATTATATCTGATATAATAATTTTAATATCTCTTTAAAAATTACTTATAATGTATCTTTAAAAATTACCAACTATTTTAATTCTGATTTCCATTAAAATAGGAAATTGTGATTTCCATATTTCGTAAAGGTTGAGATATGATTTGTATGCGGGACACTGTTATTTTCTCAGCCTTCAACGCTCGCGGTTTCGAAAAGACTTTGAACTAAAAAATCTAAGTTCTAGAAGAGAAGAAATACTTCAACACCCTCGATATGTTTTGTAACTTAGAGAATGGAAAATTTTACATGATAATTATTATTTTAAAAACATTAATTCAGATGTTTTTATGTGAATTTGTGTTTTTTAATTAGAGGACAATTTGGTTGAGTGGTTTGGTGATAATTAGTTTCTCTTTAGTTTAGTAATTCAAAGCATATGGCACTTGTGAAATAATTATATAATAGCTGATGTAATAGTGGCATAGTTTGTTTAAGCTGTTTGGGGATGATTTGTTCCTTCAATCGGGTAAGTATGACACTTTTGAAATAACTATAGTTGTAATAGTGATAATCTATCTTTAGAAATTACCAATTATCTTAGTTTTGATTTCCAATAAAAAAATATCGTGATTTCCATATTTGGTAAAGGTTGAGAAATGATTTTGCGCAGAGATTTGCAACCTTTACAAGACATGCAGAGAGACAAGTGGCAGGATTCATGGAGGCCCCGTATCAAAAAAGCTAAGTTGTGACCCGAGGTTGGCTTGGTGCACGTTCGTGTAGCTCATTTGCCCGGCTCTCCCTTGTTGCTTCGTTTCTGTAACACCCTGCGGTCATTGGGCGATCGAGCGCGCGTGCCTTCCTCCACGAAATGCGACTAAGGCATGAAGAACAACTGAGAGCAACCAAAGGCAAGGCACATGTGTGGATGAATAGGCGTTCGTGGGTTTATAGGGAAAGTCGAGGGGAGACTTGCCGAACGAGCCGACCAATGTGCGATGACAAACAAGGGTGAGCCGACCTTGTATATTGTTTGTGGACGCGTTGGTTGGGAGTTTGTGGAGGGGTCGACCATGGGCGCGACCTCCACATGAAGGAGGCATATAAACTATCTGATGGACTTGTCATTTTGGCCATCACTCATTGCTCATCATCTTCTATCGCTCAAACAAAAGGGGCGAGTAAGGAGGCCACAACGAAAGGCCGCAAGGCATGCGCCCGCCTGCCAGGCAGAGTACACGGTTGCACGAAGATTGTAAGGGCAGTTGAAGGTGCGGGTGGAAGGCATTCTAAGGCGCCTGCCCGCTGAACGACATACGGGTTTGGATTGCGGTTTGTGTGGGTTGTGCACTGGCGCGCCGGCCCATTCAGGCAAGGGAACTTATGTTTCGGTTGAGTTGTATTTTCGGTTAAAGGTCAAGGTGTGACCACCGTGCGCTCATGCATGGGTGGGCGCCCGACTTGGGTATGAACGCCAGTTGAGCCCAGCTTCCGGTCATTGTACAAAATCTTCATATATAATAAAAGACTTATCTTGCATATGATTGTGTTCAAGTTGTTGTTCTCTTATGTTGTTATTAATGGTTTCTGCACATTAATATAATAATTCATGTTTATGATGAATGTTAAGGCATAGTTCTCAAAGTAGGCTAACAATGGAGGATGTTGGTTACTTAGGCAGTGCTGCACCCGACCAATTTAAGGAAAAAAGAATTGGGGGTGTGACAGGTGGTATCAGAGCAGGTTCACAGGTGGTGAAGTCGTTGCTTGATGATGAACGCAGAGAACAGACATGTATGTAGGGAAACGTTATGGAGAAATCGTGGATGAACAGTCTGGGTTTCGTGGACTTGATGGTTTATGGCAATACCATTCAAGCTCTGGTGGACACGGGAGCCACTCATAACTTCATGATGACACAGTTAGCAAAAGAGGTTGGACTGATGATCTTCCCATCAAATGTGGAAGTCAAGGCAGTGAACTCTAGAGCTGAAGTGGCGGGTTTGGCACATGGAGTGCCTGTGCAGATAAAAGACTAGAAGGGTCAGTTGGACTTCACAGTGATGGAGATGAACGACTTCAATATGATACTCGGACAAGATTTCTTGAAGGGAAACAAGGCTATTGTTGTCCCCTTTTTTGATGAGGTGGTGCTGGTTGGACAGTCACAAACTTGGACTTTGCCCACTCATAGGCAAAGGAGGGAAGTCAGGGTGCAGGTTTCAGCACTGTGTTTGGAGAAGGATATGAAGGATTCAAATATGGAGACATATGCAGTGATTGTTGTAGGGAAAAGTATCCGACTCGGATGACCCTATCCCACTCTAAGGGTGATAGTACCTCAGCAACAACTGTAAAACAAACTACTTAAGGTTTACTTCTTTATGAAAGCAAAAGAGAATGGAGAAATGCACTAACCGTTGCCTTGCGCTTAATGTCGAATCCAAACTCTTCTCTTTGGCTGCTTGCTCCCAGCTCCTTGCTCTTTTGCTGGCCCAGCTACAACGAGATCCTGCAAAATAACAAAGAAGGAAACTACAAGAAGCATGCAATCATAACTGGTTCAAGGATTAGTGTAAACCAAACATGCAATTATCACAATATATTATTGAAACAAGAGCACATAGAAGAACCTCAATAGCTTTTATTAATGAAGAAGTAAAGGTTCTGAGAGTATTACAACCATTGAAGGCTCCAATCCAGCAACACCTCCCAGCAGAAAGAATTTCTCCTCTTCACCTCTCTCAAACAATCACCCAATAGCTCTATAGTGAAACCAACAGCATATCATTACTTTGCACAAAATTCCAGCCTCCTGAGCTCATAGGAGAGAGCTCAATATATAGATGAATTGAGAAAGGATGAGTCAGCTTGCAACTGATGTGTAGCTGCCTTGTGTCCTCTCTCTCTTCAGTTAATCTTTAGTTGATCTTCAGTTCTTGAGTCCACTTGGAGAACCTTGCTTCCACTTGGAGAAACAGAGCCTCTGACTCATCACAAGGCGAAATCCCTGATCCAAGTGTCATTTTTGGAGTAATGACTCAGTGTGCCACTTGTCCCATCTCGCTCAGCGCAGGTGGCCTTTGTTCCACTTGCTTTGCAATGCAGGTACACCATGGAGGATCTGAGTTTCAGCGCAGAATCCTAGTGGAGCACCTGCTTTGATTTCAGGATTGCTTGTTTTTGAGTGTTTTCAGGTGGAGAACTGATCTGAGAGCTGTTGGTTTGCTGACCTTGTTCCTCTAGGGGTAGGAAAATCATGTTTAGGGAACTTTGGATCCCTTGGATTATTGACAATTCATGCCTGTTGCTGTAAGGCACAAAATTGTCTATAACAGATGCCCCCTAAAGTATGAGGTCGTTTATCGGGTGAAATGCTTTATTGAGAGGATCCGAAGTTCATTCAATCTGCTGAGAAGTGTCCTGTAATAAGATACAATACAATACATTATTTTTCATACATTTTCATGATCTAGCTGAGGCGGGCATTCCCATGCTCAGCTTTATAAATACATTTTGGTACATAGAACAGACGATCGTCTGATTGTAGACTGATAATTCTCTGCTGAAATTATCATCCTTTGAGAAGGATGATCATCTGCTGTAATGATGTACATATCAAATGTCTTTATGTCCTGAATATATATCGCAGCCCGGATGGATGAAACTAGATCCGGGGTCTTCAATCTCTTCCGATCTTCACTCGATGTACAAGTCGATCCATGTGAGAATTTCTTGAAGTCGAACATGGAAAGACATCGCTTGATTACCGGTCAATGATGTAAACCGTTAACAAGCGCAAGAGGAATCACCGATAAGGCTGATGACCCTCAAGGTACGGCAGTACAATCCACATGGTGGGAATAAAGGACTTGGCATCGACCACCATGCAAAATCTTCTGGTCGAAGGTCATTGATGTATACCTGTCGCCGGAAGTGAGAAACTTGCCATTGAGCCATGCAAGCTTCAAAGTACTGAAGGGGGTGTTCCTAGATCAACTCCTTGGATAATGAGCTGATGTCGACAAGGAGCGATCCGTCAAAGGAGGGCCTTAATGAATCCCACATCAGTGACACGGAACGGAGCTAGTGATTGTGATGAGGTGAAAACAAACTGTGATGTATGATTCAGGGTGGCGGTCATGAAGTGGATGAAGGATAATGTATGGCAGTGGATGGGACACGGTTGACTCTTTGCAGAACCACATCTCTTGAACATATAACGACACTGATGTGATGGATTGGTAGCATTACCCCAATTTTGGATGGTGTGGCGAGGACCATGATTATGAGACCGGTGAATGAAACAACCCAACCCGATGTGATACGGAGGACAAAGTGTCATGTTCAAGAGCGACTTGCTACCATTAATGTTGTGAGGTTCTCCCAATTTTTCCCCAGTCATTGCTGACCAGTACCTCTTTATTTTTGTCAAGCTTGAGGAGGATAACATATGCTTGTTCTATAACCTGCCCTTCGGGCAAGCCCATCGCTATGTTTTAACGAGCCTAGCGATAGGGAAACTCGTTCTCGTCTAAAGACAAGTTTGTCGCTATTTAATCATTTTAACGAGTCTAACGACAAGGAAAACTCGGTCCTTTTCATTTTTAGAGAGTCTGAAAAGGTACGAAAAGTTAACTCCAAAATTCCTTTTTCGTCTTCTAATCCCTTAAGTCCGAAAAAGTATAAAACCATACAGAAGGGATGAATTTTCGATTTCTTTAACGAGCCGAACAAAACAAGCGCTCGATCTTTTTGTGCAATAATCCCTCAGGTCCAAAAAGATTAAAATCTAGAGGAGGGATAGCTCTTCCGGTCCTTTTAACGAGCTGGAAGGCCAAAACTCGGCAAACTTTTCATATTTTACGAGTCAGTGAAAAGAGCTCAAAGAAGACTCGTCTTTTGAGGAACGAGTGATAAACAGGGATAGCAGCAGATTCCAGGTACAGGTTGGAATTTTCCAATCACGGCAGTGTCACAAGGATGGCTAAGTGAAATCACTCTTCGCAGCTGTTCCTCAAAATGGGTAAACACACATATGGAGATGAACGATTGGCCAAAATGAACGGATGGAGGTGATGGCATATAAACACTACCAAGGGCTTTTAATATGGCTTTCAAAGGTTACTTTTCTCAATGGTTATTTACCGGTTCATTTTTTCTGAGTGAGCTCGAACTGCTAGGGAAAGATTGCTCACAATTTATGTTTATTTTTTAACGAGCATGAACTCTGCACAAAAACTGCTCGATTCTTGCGTTTATTTTTTAACGAGCATGAACATTGCTAAAACTGCTCGAATTACCAGTCTTAATACAAGGAATGCCTTAGGTGAGGTAATCTTATTTAAGGAGCGATACCTCACTAATTACTCCAATTTGGCAGGTTTTAACTTTTGCCCTTCATCCTTTCTTTATGCAAGCTCGAAACGGCTAATCCTACGAGTTTAACGGGTTAGACCTACAGGTTTAAAGGGAGGACCTAAAAATTTAAAAAATAAATAGTCGTCCCTTGCTTGCACTCCAAAAGGATTGCATGCCCCCAGGTATAAAGTATAATTTCAAGGCTGCCCCTCCCCTGTCCCACCTCTGTTTTTCTAATTGTCGTCTTGCTATATTTTTAACGATACTTGTCTTCTCGTTATTTTTCGGTGCCGACGGTACTTGTCTTCCCATCAGTTCACTTTTTGATTTTGCAAGATCGCAACAGATAAAAAATTGGTGTTACGGAGGGAGGCCCTCTTACTTATTATCTGAAAAATGGTTTTGTTTGCTGCCGCAGACTAAACTCTCTTTTCGGCGGTGTCTATCATTAGGTTGCTAAGGATGGTGACTACTTGTTTCAGCAATTTCATCTCTTTCTTTGGAGACTGCCCCTACTTATCCTTCAAAACATATTGTTTTAATGGGTGAGGCTTGACATTCAAAGATGGTGGCTACTTGCTGCCACAAATGGATCTCCTCCTTAGGAGAGCCTACTTTTTTAGACAAAGGGAGATGATCTTTTCGCTCACATAACTTTGACAAAAGAATTTTATCCTAGAACAACCCTCTCTTCCTTTTTCGGACGGGGTACGGACTAGTCCATTCTTCTGTGGAAATTAACTTTATACCCAAGGTTTTCTCTGCCCAAGGCAGGCCAGGGTGCATGCCCCCTGGGTCCCAGTTCTTTCTTTCCGAATTACTCGCATTCATCGGGAAGTAGAACCGGGGGTGGTGGCATTCCTTGAGTGAATAAACCGTTAAGGGATGCTATTTGACTATTTGCGATGCGTGATCCTGGAAATGAAAGTTGGTCTACGAGCTTGACCATTCTTCCTTCGTGCGGAAAACACATGACTCTAAAGAGCGAGGACACTATTGCCTCCATGCAATATATATAGTCTCGTCCAAGGAGTAAGTTATAAACCAAGGGTCCCTGGATGACCATGATGTTCATATGAACTGTCTTCCCTTTCAATGTAACTGGAACATTGGGGAGAATCCCTAACGGGTGACTGGTTCCTTTATCAAAACCTGATAGATTTCTTATCTCAGGTAAAAGCGCCGGGGAACCCAGTGCTTTCCAAGCAATAGAGGAAAGGATACTCACAGATGCCCCTTCATCAAT
Organism: Pinus tabuliformis; assembly: GCA_031772625.1. Taxonomy (NCBI): domain Eukaryota; kingdom Viridiplantae; phylum Streptophyta; class Pinopsida; order Pinales; family Pinaceae; genus Pinus; species Pinus tabuliformis. The sequence goes on along the minus strand of CM062804.1, from coordinate 1,509,376,870 downwards.
GATAGTTCCAGCCATCACCATTCTGTAGATTTGGACGATGATTCTGAATGGGATACTGGCTGGTAACCGGGGTCTGCCTAGTTGATTCCAATCAAAGGATACAACTAGGTTGCTTGGTGGTGGGACCGAATATACGGCCGGATACGACCCTGACGATGTTCCTTCCTGCGATAAAGGAATGGGCGCATTGCCCTGATGCTCATCAGAGTCTGTGTTAATGAAAAGAATATGGACGGTGTCATCCTTATCCTCTTCAGTGAGGGTGTCATTTGAAGATGGGTCTTCAATGACGGAGTCATTTGAGGATGAAACCTCTGAAGGAAGAACCGGGTCAACTGCCGTTTCGACCTTTAGACTTTCGTCTGGTCTGGATTCAGCAGGTTCATTCTCAATGACCGACACTTCAGCTGACCACTTGAGCGGGCCAGCTAGATTTTCAACTATCGAGGGATTAGGCACGAGTTTTTGGTATCCAGGAGGAAGTCGTAACGGTGATACCGGACGATCTTCCAAAAATCTCTTCGCCTCATCTAAGAATGGACATCGGTGGATGGCATGATCGCCTTCACACAACATACAGGGTGATCTTGGTCTCCCTCTTCGTCCTTCACTCTCGCTAGTTGACGGACTGCAATCAACATGACTACCAGAGGTTGATGCTACCGGATTGTGCAACCTTGGGGACCAGTCCCTTAGTATCCGGGGAATACAAGGACAATCACGATGGAAGTGGGCCCCTTTGCAAATGACACATGGCGATTTAGGCCCGGTCGGTGCAGTGTGTGGGTTTTTGTCAGCTGTCTTTTGCTTGCCCCCGGTCGCCTTCGCCATAGGCCCCTTCTGCTTCTTTTCTCTCTTCTTCTTTTCCTTCTTCTCCATGGGAGGCTGACTCTTGCCGGCTCTACCTTGTGAAGATGAAGGATCAGAGGGAGAATTATAAGAAGTGGAAGGCTGGTGGGTAGTTCTAGACTGGTCTGACTGTTGATTCGACTGCTCAGGATTAGTGGCGATCTGAACTACATTAGTTGAAAAGAGCCATACAGGTAGGCCAATTGTCAATCCTGGAAGTGATAATGTGGCCATATGAGGCGCACCAACATCTCCCCAAGAGGAGAAGGGATTTGGACTTCCACCAAGGTTACTTCCTTGGTTGGTGGGCTCCATACTTTTCAACTGAAAGATCAACGTGGGAATAACAGGTGATTATGTTCCGTTTAAAATAAGTTTTATTAACGACGCTTTTAGACACAAACTTGCTTTTTCATGTTTTAAGAGTCGAGAAAAAGCTAAAGATGACTCTAGTCTCCTTCGATGTTTTAACGAGCCCGAAGTGACAAATGCTCGGATGGACTTTTTCAGTTATAGAGTTTGAAAAAGGCCAAAAAAAACTTCTCTGGAGTTCTAGGCAGAGGGTGTGCCAAACTTTTCGCGAAACCACAGAATACGTTTTACGGTACGGGTGGTCGATCTTCGTGAATGCTGTGTTCACTGCATCGCGATCAGTAGGGCGGCCGACACGACTTCCTATGGATAAAAGATAATTGCCTATAGGGGTCTCCCAATATATACGCGACAATACGTGGGAGCACAAGTCCGTATTAGTGCCACCGACTCTCAGGAGGAATCACCCACCTTCGTAGAGATCGACAGTCACTATGTTTAACGACGCCGGAACACGTCTCTACCTAGACCTCTATTTATTTGCGTTATGTTACAAAGCGTTGTTATGTAAATTGGATTTATTTTAATGTTGATCTTGCTTAGAAGTTTGCCTTTAAGGATCACCACGAGATGTATGTAACAAATTCCTGAATGCAGTCTAAGATGAGAAGCAAACTTTTCAATCTTTCAACTTTGAAAACCTTAACTACTGAGGGAAAAGAAAGGCAAATCTTTTCACACAGATCATAGAGCACACACTAAATGAAAATTTTTCCTAAATCGTCAAGCAAACAGTCAAATGCAAAATGCACAATGCATGTATTTTCTTTTCCCTTTCTTAATGTAGATGGGTTACAAAAAGAAAGTTGTTATATAACTTTGATTTCGATTTAAAGTGAAAACAAACAAGCTTGTCCAAAATCAAAAGACACCTTAAGATTTACTTGCTTAATCACTGGAAATGCATGAAATCAAACCATAATGACGAAAGTAAAATGACTAATCAGCTATGGACAGCAAACAAGCTAACTCTTTAGACCAGCAAAATGCCTAACACAGGTTCAGATCTAAGAGGCCAAAAGCAAGACTAGTTTACTCTTCGTTATGGGAAATTGTAAATGAGTAAGAAATACAAAGAACAAGTACAATTTCGTTATATAACAGAGGCGGAATGATGGCAAGTAAGGTTGGTTTCAGAACAGGTACAAGACTGGTAACTGGCTGCCAAATCTATAGTGAAAACAGGCAAGAGAAAAGGAGGAAACCCCAACAGCACTAGGCAAAATTGGGCCAACGGAGGTGCTGCACAGCCAGTCTGGCTCTCAGCGCAGGTAGCCCCTTCGGGACCTGCGTTGCAAAGCAGGTAGCCTGTGTACTACCTGCTTTGGAAAACGAAAGTTGCGTTTTCACAGTTTCCGGGTCACAATTTTCTCAAAAATGCATAGTTTTTGCTCAAATCAGAAGCAATCAGTCAAGCACACTCAAAGGGATGATTAGGAGGATGAAAAGCTATCACTAAGAGCTTACAAGGATCCTTGTAGATCAGCTCTTCAAATCATGAACATGCTCAGAAATGAGCTAGAGTAGCTGCCCTCTACTTCGCTTTTGATATAGTCAAAAGCTTTTCGATTTGGTACTCTTTTGTTCAGGAAATGAATAGCAAAATACTACAAACAATCAAACAGATACGATCCCCAGCGGAGTCGCCAGTTTGTTGTAGGGAAAAGTATCTGACTCGGATGACCCTATCCCACTCTAAGGGTGATAGTACCTCAGCAACAACTGTAAAACAAACTACTTAAGGTTTACTTCTTTATGAAAGCAAAAGAGAATGGAGAAATGCACTAACCGTTGCCTTGCGCTTAATGTCGAATCCAAACTCTTCTCTTTGGCTGCTTGCTCCCAGCTCCTTGCTCTTTTGCTGGCCCAGCTACAACGAGATCCTGCAAAATAACAAAGAAGGAAACTACAAGAAGCATGCAATCATAACTGGTTCAAGGATTAGTGTAAACCAAACATGCAATTATCACAATATATTATTGAAACAAGAGCACATAGAAGAACCTCAATAGCTTTTATTAATGAAGAAGTAAAGGTTCTGAGAGTATTACAACCATTGAAGGCTCCAATCCAGCAACACCTCCCAGCAGAAAGAATTTCTCCTCTTCACCTCTCTCAAACAATCACCCAATAGCTCTATAGTGAAACCAACAGCATATCATTACTTTGCACAAAATTCCAGCCTCCTGAGCTCATAGGAGAGAGCTCAATATATAGATGAATTGAGAAAGGATGAGTTAGCTTGCAACTGATGTGTAGCTGCCTTGTGTCCTCTCTCTCTTCAGTTAATCTTTAGTTGATCTTCAGTTCTTGAGTCCACTTGGAGAACCTTGCTTCCACTTGGAGAAACAGAGCCTATGACTCATCACAAGGCGAAATCCCTGATCCAAGTGTCATTTTTGGAGTAATGACTCAGTGTGCCACTTGTCCCATCTCGCTCAGCGCAGGTGGCCTTTGTTCCACTTGCTTTGCAACGCAGGTACACCATGGAGGATCTGAGTTTCAGCGCAGAAGCCTAGTGGAGCACCTGCTTTGATTTCAGGATTGCTTGTTTTTGAGTGTTTTCAGGTGGAGAACTGATCTGAGAGCTGTTGGTTTGCTGACCTTGTTCCTCTAGGGGTAGGAACATCATGTTTAGGGAACTTTGGATCCCTTGGATTATTGACAATTCATGCCTGTTGCTGTAAGGCACAAAATTGTCTATAACAGTGATGTTCAAGGATGTCGAAGGTGATGAAGTGGGGACGCCTATTTCAGCCGAAATTTCTGAGGTACTGACCAAATATGCAGATTTGATGCCTGAAGAGCTACCAAAGAAGCTTCCACCAAGGCGTGCAATGGACCATAGCATTGAGCTTGAGCCAGGAAAGCAACCCCTGGCTAAAGCACCTTATCGGTTTTCAGGACCTGAGTTGGAAGAATTGAAATGACAGCTAAAGGAGTTAGCTGATGCAGGTTTCATCAAACCTTCAAGGTCCCCTTATGGAGCTTCGGTATTGTTCCAGTGGAAGAAGGATTCGAATGAGCTATGGATGTGTTGTGATTACTGTGCATTGAACAAGCAGACAGTAAGGAACAGGTATCCTTTGCCATTGGCTGCTGATTTCTTTGACAAGCTTGCAAAGGCCCGAGTGTTTTCCAAGCTGGACTTGAGGCATGGGTATTATTAGGTGAGGATAGCTGAAGGAGATGAGAAGAAGACCGCAATAGTAACAAGGTATGGTAGCTTTGAGTTCCTTGGTATGCCATTCAGGTTGTGTAACGCTCCTGCTACGTTTTTCACTTTGATGAATGATGTCCTACAACCATACTTGGATTCGTTCATATTAGTATACTTGGACAATATAGTGGTGTTCAGTGACAACATGGAGGATCATAAGAAGCACTTGGCGATGGTGTTCGAGGCACTGAGGGAAAATCAGTTGTTCTTGAAGAAGTCTAAGTGTGTGTTCGCTCAGACAGAGATTCCGTTCCTTGGACATATTGTTGGTCAAGGGTACATACGGATGGAGCCAAGCAGAGTGAAGGCGATTGAGGACTGGGTTGAACCGAAGAATGTCCATGAGATGAGGGTGTTCTTAAGCATGACCAACTACCAACAGAAGTTTGTAGAGGGGTACTCCAAGGTGACATCGGCACTGACAGACCTATTGAAGAAAGACAAGAGGTGGAGTTGGATGAAAAAATGTCAAGAGGCATTTGATGATTTGAAGAAGAGGATGGTTACAACACCGATACTGAAGTTACCTGACTTCGAGAGACCATTTGAGGTACGCACTGATGCCTCAGATTTTGCCATAGGAGGGGTTCTTATGTAGGATGGGCATCCAGTGGCGTATGAGAGTTGGACGTTCCAAGATAGAGAATGAAGGTATCCAGTCCATGAGAAGGAGATGACTGCAATCATTCACTGTCTTCATGTGTGGAGCCATTACCTGATTTGGAAGTCATTTATTGTCAAGACTGACAACATCGCAACAAGTTATTTTGCATCACAGCTGAAGCTTTCTGCAAAGTAAGCTCATTGGCAGGACTTCTTGGAAAAATTTGACATGAATATCAAGTATAGACTGGGAAGACACAATGCGGCAGCAGATGCCCTTAGTAGGAAGGGACAACTTGCAACATTGGAGGGAGAAGACCGGGCAGCTAGGAGTAGGAGTCGAGTTCAGATGTCAGAAGAGATGCAAAATAAGCTCAAGGAAAGTGTTGGAACGGATACTTTGGCGCAAAATATAGTGAAGCAGATAAAGGAGGGGAAGACACGAAAGTTATTTCTACGAGACGAGTTCTTGTTCTTTGGAAACCGACTCTATGTTCCAAAGTCATCTGGGCTCAGGAGGCACCTTTTGAAGGAGTGCCATGACTCGCCATGGGCTGGCCACCCAGGGATGCGTCGTTCTTTGGCATTGTTGGAGAGAGGATTCTTTTGGGAGAAGATGCGAGAGGATGTAGAGGAGTATGTACATACGTGCATCATTCGTCAGCAAGACAAATCGGATACTCAGAGGCAAGGAGGACTGTTGCAGCCTTTACCGATTCCTAAGAGACCATGGATGAGTGTCTCGATGGACTTCATCACTCAATTGCCACAGGTTTAGGGGTATAATGGGATAATGGTCGTGGTTGATCGTTTTTCCAAGTATGCTGTCTTTGTTCCAACAAAGATGCCTTGTGGAGCCGAGCGGACTACGAAGTTGTTGTTTAAGAACATAGTGAAGTATTGGGGGATGCCATTGAGCATCGTTTCGGATAGAGATCCACATTTTACAGGCAGGTTTTGGACAACATTGTTCAAGTTAGTCGGGACAGAGTTGTTGATGAGTTCGAGTTACCATCCACAGACAGATGGGCAAACCGAGAGGATCAATGCATTGCTGGAGGACTACTTGTGACATTATGTGACGGCTGATCAGAAGAATTGGCCTGAACTCTTGGATATTGCTCAGTTCAGTTACAATATTCAAAAGAATTCTGCGACGTGGTATAGTCCATTTGAGTTGGTGAATGGGCAGATGTTGGTTGCACCGCATACCGTAGTGACAAGAGGTTTTTTGAGGAGTCCTCATGCGAAGAAGTTCATGAAGGCTTGGGATGAGACCTTGGAGTTGGCACAGTTGTGCTTGCACGAAGCTGCAAGGAGAATGAAGAAATATGCTGATCGAGGAAGACGGGATGCGCACTTCAGTGTGGGAGATATGGTGTTTCTCAGGATTACCGGGGAGCGGTTTCAGCTAGCCAAAGGGACTGCAAGCAAACTGACACGGAAGTATGAGGGACCATTCCGAGTAAAGAAGAGAGTGGGGGAATTTGCTTATGAGCTGGAGCTTCCGCACCATATGCACATGAAGCATCAAGTTTTTCACACGAGTCAGTTGAAGAGATGCAGACTTGATGCTGATCATCCAGAGAGAGTTGAACCGCCGAAAGGACCAGCCGGGATTGTGGACAAGCCAGGACTAGAGTTGGATAAGATATTGAGCTACAGAACTACAAGGATTGGTTGCCACATGAAACAGGAGTATCTTGTCAGATGGAAGAATGCACCTGAGGAAGAGAGCTGGGAATCATAGGACTCGCTTTGGAGATTGAAGAAGAAGATTGTGAAATATGAATGGAAAATACTAAGGCAGTCGGGATTGTTGAGGGCAACAATGATTTCCAGTGGGGGAGGATGTAACACCCTGCGGTCATCGGGCAACCGAGCGCACGTGCCTTCCTCCACGAAATGCGACTAAGGCATGGAGAACAACCGCGAGTGACCAAAGGCAAGGCACATGTGCGGATGAATTGGCGTTCGTGGGTTTATAGGGCGAGTCAAGGGGAGACTTGCCGAACGAGCTGACCAAGGTGCGATGACAAACAAGGGCGAGCCGACCTTGTATTTTTTTTGTGGACGCGTTGGTTGGGAGTTTGTGGAGGGGTTGGCCATGGGCGCGACCTCCACACGAAGGAGGCATATAAACTATGCGATGGACTTGTCATTTTGGCCATCGCTCATCACTCATCATCTTCTATCGCTCAAACAAAAGGTGCGAGTAAGGAGGCCGCAACAAAAGGGCACAAGGCATGTGCCCGTGTGCCGGGCGGAGTACACAGTTGCACGAATGTTGTAAGGCAGTTGAAGGTGCGGGTGGAGGGCGTTTTAAGGCACCCGCCCGCCGAACGACATACGGGTTTGGATTGCGGTTTGTGTGGGTTGTGCACGGGCGTGCCCGCCCATTCGGGCAAAGGAACTTGTGTTTTGGTTGAGTTGTATTTTCGGTTAAAGGTCGAGGTGTGACCACCGTGTGCTCTTGCACGGGTGGGCGCCCGACTTGGGTATGAACGCCGGTTGAGTCTAGCTCCCGGTCATTGTACAAAATATTCATATATAATAAAAGACTTATCTTGCATATGATTGTGTTCAAGTTGTTGTTCTCTTATGTTGTTATTAATGGTTTCCGCACATTAATATAATAATTCATGTTTATGATGAATGTTAAGGTGTAGTTCGCAAAGTAGGCTAACAATGGAGGATGTTGGTTATTTAGGCGGTGCCGCACCCGACCAATTTAAGGAAAAAAGAATTGGGGGTGTGACAGTTTCGGTCGTGCGGGCGCCCATGTAAATTCGTTCGGGTGGGTCATTTGAGGGTGTTTGTGTCAACTCGTTCGGGTGAGGGCGCGCCCGAGTGAACAAGCCCATATCAAAAATGCTAAGTTGTGACCCAAGGTTGGCTTTGTGCACGTTCGTGCAGCTCGTTTGCTTGGTTATCCCTTGTCGCTTCGCTTAACATTATGGAAAATTTTGCAAGTTGATAGAAGTCAAAATCACACTTTCAATTCCAAGCTATTTCCCGTGCAGCCAGGAACAAATATTGGAACGTGATCGAAGTATTATATGAGACAAAATTCATCATCTTTTGGTTATGATTCCCATGATAGTTTGATGATGGATTATGTTTCTGGTTTGAATTGGCGATGATTATCAAAGTTAAAATTTTGTTTATATAAGTCAAAATATAAAAATATAAAAATCTAAAAAAAAAAAAAATAATAATAATATAAATTTATAAAAAAAATTGCACCTGAAGAATTGGATCCCTTCAGCTCATATTAGGTCAGTGTTTAAGATGGATCTATGCTGATCTTATTTTCAATATTAACCATTTATGTCTACTTAAAATAATCTAAGAAAATGAAAGATAGAAAATGAGAAAACAGGCAAGTAAAATCTAATAATATGAATGAAAAACCCTACAACTCAAATGTAATGTAAAAAATGAAATACTAGATATTAGTAAGCTTCAAGTAATCTCCATAACCTAAAACTTTATATGTTGGATCCAAATTTATTCATCAATATATATGTCTAAATTAATCCTGGTAATAAATCACAAAAAATAATTCTTTTCATTAAATTCCAAACCAATTATCATCATTACAATAATGAATATTCTCCAACTAACCAATTTCTTTTCTTTGCTGAGAATAACAACGGGCAGTTTGAAGTCCAACTAGAAAAGGAGAACTGCGCTCGCTGCCAACTTCAACTAATTTCATAAATCAAAATCTCATACCATATTGAAATCAACGTATTAGGTTGCGAACCGAATCAACCTATTAGGTTGGGTATCAACGAATCTTGGTAACTATGGATTGAAGACGTTGAAATATTGACCAAACGAAATTCAAAATCCTGAAAAGTTTCAACTATAATACAAATTTTTAAAAATTTCTATTTATTTACAATTTATCTTTATTATTATTGAAATAAAAATTACGGCAATGCAAACTAGCAATTGAGAGAGTTGTTTTTAGTGAGATTTTTCAGATTTTTTGGTGCTAAATTATGCTGGAAAATTTGAGGTGAAATTTTGATTTGTGTTATTTAAATTCATTTTTTGACTATATATATGGATTTAGCACCCTTAAAAACTTCTAGGGCATTCCATTGTGCAGGGTTACCTATTAAGCTTATGATTTCAATAAATTCCTGTGAAATTTTACAAAAATTAAACCAAAAACACCCACTGAAAAATTTCAAAAATATCTCACTAAAAACAACTTAGAAACACACCACTTAACATTGAGTCTAATGAATTCTTGGTCAGAAAGCATGATTGATTGTCTTATAATCGAACCTGAAAATGACACGTACTCCTGTCATGATCTTACATGTGTTCAATAATTTTGACTGGCTACCAAAAAAATCCAATGCCCGTGAGGACGTGCTGGTCGACTAGGGTTCCAGCAACACTTCGACTGAGGAAAACGCACGATCAAGAAACACAATTGCAGCGTGAGGAGGCACATGACCGATGCGAAGATCTGATGACGCCGGGGACCATTAGAAAAAAACAAGAGTAGATCTGAAGAATCTCTGTGGCCCGGGCATGAAAGGTTATTTAGAATGCATGTACGTTCATGAAAGATCATTAAACACATTATCATTCTCTCTTCTAAAATTAAATAAATAGTCTTTCTTTCTTTTTAGAGTAGTTTTTTTTTCCTAGTAGTGTTACATAGAGTCATAACAAGTTGGAATGAAACAATACTTAAACATAGGGTTTAAATAGAGTTTAATACAACAAAAAATAACAAAAACAAAGATTTCATCACAAAAATAAAACGACTAATAAAATATTGTATTGTTGAATGTCATCACCAAAAATAAAAAAATCTGATTAACTAATGTTGTTTATATTAAGATACATATTTATTTTTATTGATATATTTAATTATTTATAATCAAATTTATTAAAATATGTTTTTAATATAAGAATAAATTATTTTAGATTGAAAATATTGTGAAAAATTAATATTAATGAAAATAAAAATAATAGAAAAAAGAAAAAAGTTAAAGAAAAAAGAAATAAAATTAGTAACTAATAGAAATAGAAGTTACTAAACAATCCATAATAAAACCTCATTCAATAAATAAATTTAAATAATAATAAAAATAACAAAAATTAAATTCCTAATATTAAATTATAAATAAACATTATAAAATTTTAATCAAACACAAACTAATACGAAAAATACTAAATACTATTACAAATATAATAAATAATCTCTCACAATGATGTTTAATTAAAACCAATAACACGTTAGTTAGAATGGAACGCTGCTCTTTAGAATACAAGGTAGGATTAGAAAGTCATTTATGTTATCAGATTCCTATGTACGTATGTAATGATAAAAGGTTTGTGAAATTTGAATTTATTTATTTAGATTTATTAATTTAAAATTTATAAACTTTTAAAGGAATTTTATGATTATAAAAGTTTTACATCTACGATACCAAAGAATTCATCATAGTTTTGTATTGTGAGACACATTCATCAAAATCGAATTTAAAAATGACTTGACACATGAAAAATAATAAGAAAAAGAGAAAAATTGAGAAAAGAGGATGTTATGGCTTCGTGACTTTGATTCATGGGTAGGAGAGTTTAAACCTCTCCTCAATAAGGCTTCTAATACATCATATATTGGTTCAATGTATGTTTAGTATGGTGGGCAATTTTGGTATGAGGGTTAGTGTTTGATTAATGTATTTCAAGTTGTTAGTTGAGTTGTTTGATGGAATTTCTTTGAAGTTGCTAGTTGATTTTATGTTTTGGGTGGGATATGTAGGAGAAAATAATTGAATTTGTGCTTTAGTTTGGATTTTTTCATTGAAGATTAGTTTATGTTTAGGTTGAGTGTAATTCAGATTTTGTTGGTTAGTTAAAATTGTCATGGATGAGTTTGGTTTTAATAGGATAATTATTTCAAAATATTATTGGTGTTTATAAGTTATTTTTGAGTGGATTTTTAGGGAAATTTTGTAAGAAAAAATAGATTCAAATATTTTTTGGGCACAAGCCCAAGCATTAATCTCTCTTTAAAAATTTAGATGCACTTAGGTACCTACAAATTTAAAGGGAAGGGGTTTGATCCCCTAACTTCTTCCTGCCTTACCCTTTTTGTTAGGTCCCTATACTACTAGTGTAACCCCTTATTGTTATTAGTACAACCCCCTTATTATATTTTTGTGCCCATGTAGTCCCCATAATGTTATTATTGTGCCCCAAGAAGCCCACTATTTTTATTATTGTGCGCTTACATTATTATTGTTATGTCGGCTCTGATTATATTATGACCCCTTAGACTCCTATATATAAAAATGAGGTCTTGTCATTTGTATCATCTAAGAATTGCTCATTTGTGTAATGTAAAGGAGGTTTCCCCCTTGAAGAGGCCTATTTCTAAGGAGTTGATCTATCTTTTCTATATTTTTGTGAGCTGGTTCCATAACATTTGGTATCAGAGCTTTAGATTCTAGGGTTTCACTGCTCCAAACAGATCATCGTGGCATTTTTGCTATAATTTTTTTCTGCGACGTTTCAGAAGCTAACAAAAAAAGCCATTTGCGAGGAAATATCACTGAACTTCGTGTCCAAATTTCAAATCTTGTCTCGCTATATTTTCGGTGATATGATCTGAGGAAGTTAGGAATTTTGCAAGCTCTAGAATTTATCTAAAATAGGTCAGCATGGAAGTTTCGCTATAAATTGTTCGCTACAAAGTTTCAGAAGCTAAAAAAAGCCCCATTTTAGAAGAAAGTAGTCCGAACCTTGGGTCTGAATTCCAGATCTTTTCTCACTATATTTTAGGATATATGATCTAAGGAAGTTAAGGTTTTTGCAGAATCCTAAATTACAGTGTAAACAAGTGACCTTGAGAAAATCGTCATAGCTTTCTCTCTAAGCATCGGATTGAAATTTCAAAAGAAGTTACATAAAGAGAACACACTGTAGTTTCCTCATTATATTTTTCAGATTCGAAGGTCAAAACAGTGACACGTGGAACTTCATACAAGTTCGCTCTTCTGAGAAGGTATATAATCAATTCATCTTGGGAGATTGTGCATAACTCTTTCTTGGAGAATCAAATTTCGATCAGACTGGTGGCATTGGAAAGAGGATGCAGAGGGCTACTGCAGGTCACAATTTCAGAATTGGAAAATTTGAAATTACAGAGTTACAGATGTTTCAAGATCGAGCTCCTAAAATCAAGAAAAGGCAATATGAGGAAGTTTGATGGCAAGGATTTGGTAAATTTGATACTACAGATGGAGCAATATTTTGATCTACATGAGGTGCAACTATTACAAAAGGTACGTATTTCATCTTCATATTTAGAACTGGATCAATTTTTATGGTATAAAGGGTTGTGTTCTCTTAAAGCACCTGTCACTTGGTCAATTTTCACGGAAGAAATGGTAGCACATTGAGGACTTTTGAAAATTGAATATGAGGGTAAAAGATATTCCAGAGAAGCAAAGGATTGATGTCTTCATAGGGAATTTAAAGGATAACATTCAACATGAGGTTCGTCTTTGGGAACCTGATTCATTGGTGAAGGCATTCAGGTTGGCAAGAAAAATTGAAAGCGAAATTATGGAAACACAGAATCCCATCACTCACGATTATAATTATGGAAGTGTTTTTTCTCCTATCCTTCCACAACCTATAACTTTTACACCACAACAATTGGAAGAAAAAAGAGAAAAATGACTTTTTTACAATTGTGATAGAAAATACACTAAAGGTCATGAGTGTGCTAAAAAGAAATTATTTTACATATATTATGAAGAGAGGAAGAAAAGGTTCAAGAAACATCAAAATAAGACGATATATACCAGGAACCAACCCCAGATAAAGAGGAAATGAATCTGACCATATCTTGTAAAGCATTAGCAAGAATTACCACTCCTCAACCTCTCAAGATAGAAGGACATATCAAGAAGAAAAAGGTTCAAGAAGTGAAAGATGACATCGAGAAAGAAGAAATGAATATGACCATATCATGTAATGCATTGGCTAGAATTACCACTCCTAAAACTACCAATATAGAAGGTCATATCAAGAAGAAAAATGTTCAAAAAGTGAAAGATCACATCGAGCATCAAGAAATTAATCCAACCATATCTTGTAATGCATTGGAAGAAATTACCACTCCTCAAACCCTCAAGATAGAAGGACATATCAAGAAGAAAAAGATTCAACCAGTGAAAGATCACATTGAGCATCAAGAACAAGTTCTCCAACTTTTAAAGGATAACGCCACTTTGGTGCATAATCGAATTAAACAACAGGTAGATCAATATCGCAGTGAAAGAAGTTTGATGTAGGTGATTGGATATTTTTATGGCTACATCTCAAGCAAGCTATTTATAAGAAGGGAATGTTGGCAATACTATATGCACTTAAGAAATGGCGACCTTACCTAATGGGAAGACACTTCAACGTAAAAATGGATCATGATAGTCTTAAATACTTTTTAAAACAAAGATTATCTTTAGAAGAACAGGAAAAATGGGTCACAAATATGTTGGTTTATGACTTTGAAATCATCTACAAAAAAGGGAAGAAAAATGTTGTTGCAGATGCACTCTCAACAAATGATGAGCATGTTGAAGCATTGTTTTGTGCTATTTCTATTATCCAAATAGATTGGATAAATGAAGCAAGGGATGAGTGGAAGAAGGAAAAAGAAGTGTGGTCACTCATTCAAAAATTGTAGAAGGTCCCAGTTCAAACAATATTGCCAGAACTTGACGAAGAAGGAAAAATCATATTGGAACCTAGAGGAGTCACAGAAACAAGAACCCGACAGCTACAAAATCAATCAATTTTAGAGTATCTAATCAAGTGGAAGAATTACCCGGTGAAGATTTCACATAGGAGGACAAGAATTTTATACATAATCATCAAGAACTACTCAAGTGTTGAGGACAACACTTTTTGAAGGAGAGGGGCATGTTAGGTCCCTATACTACTAGTGTAACCCATTATTGTTATAATACAGCCCCCTTATTAGATTGTTGTGTCCATGTAGTCCCCATATTATTATTATTGTGCCCCAAGAAATCAGCTATTGTTATTATTGTGCGCTTACATTATTATTGTTATGTCGGCTTTGATTATATTATGACCCCTTAGACTCCAATATATAGAAATGAGGTCTTGTCATTTGTATCATCTAAGAATTGTTCATTTGTGTAATGTAAAGGAGGTTGCCCCCTCGAAGAGCTTATTTCTAAGGCATGGATCTATATTTTCTATCTTTTTGTGACCTATTTTCATAACACTTTTTCACTTGGAAATTTCCATAAAAGCAAATCAAACTAGAGGAATGGTTCAAACCAGTAACCTCTTCCCCCTCAAATTTTGGTATTGAACTATAATGAAAACCCCGTTATTCGAGGATGAGGGGTGGAAATATATATATATATATATATATATATATATATATATATATATATATATATATATATATATGTGTGTGTGTGTGTGTGTGTGTGTGTGTGTGTGGGACGGGGGGGGCAGAGTGGGGTAGGGGAGGGCAGGGGCTTTCCACCCGTCATCCGCAAATAGTGCATGCAACTAACCACCATCAAACAACTTGAAGCACCTGCCTCCCAATCCCTCTAAATGGTCCTATCAACCACAGATATCATTGCTCGTGACATGAAAACCTTCTTCAGTGATGGTTTCTACAACCCATTGCTTACCCACCACTCATCAACCATCATTGCCACTTCTCTATCAGCTTTTGCAATGTAGAGGGGTTAGGGGCATATCTTACCACTTGTGTGGAGCCATCATAACTACTCTTGTCCACCACCAAGGGTTTTAGTTTTTGTTTATTTAATATGTAGTTTGATTTTTTATTTCCTATATATATATATATATATATATATATATATATATATATATATATATATATATATATATATATATATATATATATATATATATATATATATTCCCAAGGAAAAATCGTAAATTAATGAAAACAAAATTACATGTAACAAAATAATAAACTAGTCAGATGAAGAGAATAGATTAAATTTTTCTCCATTTCTTTTTTTCAACCTTTAGCCATTCTCCTTGAGATGGCGATGGGGAGACGATGGCTAGCTGATTTCCTTCTTCTATTCTTGGATTTCCTTGTTTGAATCAAAATTATTTGTTGTGTGATGACGTTTGTCTCCACTAGAATCCTTTGTTTCGGATATCCTAGCTAGTTGTGTCGCAGTGACCTGTAAATCAGTTGGTTCTCCAGATACTCCCCCCTTTCCTTCGTTGCCTTGTGATTTCTGTTTTTCCACATTGGGAGTGGGTAATTTTTCTGCTTCGCCCTCTTCCTCATCTAGCTCATTTGGTCGAAATTGCCATCCTTTTGGTTGCTTCCTTGGTTTCTTCTTCCTTCGTGGTGATTCCTTGGCTTCAGGGCACAAGTTTTGTAGATGTCCTATTTTTTGGCATATTCGACATCTAAATGTTTTGTTCTCGAAATATAGGAGCTCAGTCCAATTTTTCTTGTTGTGTATCAATTGTATGCGATCCTGCATGCCTTTACTGAGGTCCACTTATACGCATATTCAAGAAAAAGTGTAGATTTGTTCCTCCATTCTTTGTGTATCTATATTTATGTATCATCCTAAAATACTCACAATGCCTTCTAGCACTTGGTCATGCTAGAAGTGTAGGGGGAGGTTATGAAGTCTAACAACAACGACATTTTTTATACAGTCATGGTGTATGCATCAAATTTTGGGAACCATGGGGTAATGAAAAGCCCCGTAGATCCCCAAAACCATGGGCATTCCTAAAGTACAATTTCTTGATACTCCGATGATGCAAACTTTACGATGAAGAATCCTTTACAACAAAGATGTATTTCATATTTTGTTGTCCAATTTGTCAAGATCCACTGGAATAGATCCATTAGTTTTGGCCAGAAACTATTAAATCTACATATGGTGGCTTGGGCTTCATAATTTGTGCATAGATTGATTGTTTCTAAAATATATATGACCAATTATGGAACGCAATTCACTTGTTCCACTATGTATGGACTTGGAGTGTTAGGAATTTGTTCTATCCATGTTGCAGTTGCTGGATCTACTTGTTGATCTAGGTGGATATTGGTGGCCACTCGCCAATTCCACTTGGACCCCCACCATTGTTTCTTTTAGTTTTTTGGTTTCCTTAGTTGT
Organism: Pinus tabuliformis; assembly: GCA_031772625.1. Classification (NCBI taxonomy): domain Eukaryota; kingdom Viridiplantae; phylum Streptophyta; class Pinopsida; order Pinales; family Pinaceae; genus Pinus; species Pinus tabuliformis. The sequence continues at coordinate 1,509,360,613 of CM062804.1, read as the reverse complement.
AGCACAATTTACTATTTTAGGCAATTTTTTGGGTCCTAAACTTCTGGAGTCATTTTGAGGCCCTAAATGAATTTTTTTGGGAAAACCGGGAGCAACATGGGTCCATGGACCGGTGCTTCCCATCCCAAAGTTGTATTCCTCGAATAGATATTTCTAAATATGTATTGTGCAGGTCAAACAAAGATCGTATGCCAGAGTTACGACCCTCAAAAGTTGATTTACCCAAAACGGGGCCCATAGTTTGGCGCTTCATCTCCTAGGGTTAGGGTTTTGGATGTTTAGGGTTTTCCATGGTTTCTCAACAATAAATAGGCATTCGAGATATAGGTTTTAACCCACTACATAAATTACCTGCATATGAATTCTAAAACACAGAAAATAAACAATGTGAGAGCATAACACATAAAACAAATATACATAGAGATTTTCCCCTAGATCCTAAACTCGGACTACCAGCTTGATTTTTCATTATATTCCTTTCAATGTTACAATACATATATATACATGTCGAAGCATCCAATAACATGGACCGAAAATCATTTCATCCAAAACCATGTGCAAAAACCATGCACAAAACCATAGGTAGGTCTGCCCAACCTAATATAGGATCCAAAAAAAATTTCCCTGGGGAATTACTTCGGACCTTGTAGAGGGGGGATACCTACCCCTCTCAAACCCCCTATGACCCCTCTCCGCTGCGCAATTTGCGCAATGAAGAGGGGGCTTCACCCCCCCTCTAACCCCCCGGTTAACTATGGAGGCTAATTGTGGCAAGAATATAACACAACCCACCACGAGCCTCATTGTAAGACAGTTCAAAGGCATGTAGCCGCCACATCTATTCTCAGAGATAAGCTACCATCTCCCTAGCTAGTATATTTCCATTTCTGTTTGTAGGCATATTTCAGTATTTCACATTAATGAAATGAAGTATTATTTCTACTGCATCTATGTATTTATTGTTATATCTGTAATGTGTTTCATTCCTATTTAAATCCAGATCACTTGTAGAATGTTTTTGTAGAAGAGACCACCCTTGATATGTTCCTTGTATGGTTTTGTACACTAGGGTAAACATGATCCGACAAGCTCACTTACTGGCTTTTACTTACTTGATCCCGCAGCTCCACCTCTCAATCTTAGATTTAGGATAATGGTGGCCACGGGATGAATGTTGTAATCTTGTAGACTTTGATCAACTTGTGGAGATTTGTTGCCATAGATCAAGTTTTGTAGATGCGTTGAATAACCCAGATTGATCATGATGTTCTACTTCAGTTGAGAAACCTTGTCCAATGTTTGTACCCAAACTAATGATGATTTTCTAGCAGGGGTTTTTACAAAAAATTGTATAGTATTATGTTCTACCAATTCTTGCTGATTCAGGGGGGACGCATGATACAGTTTTAGTGTCAGTGATATATGTCACCTCAAAAGCCTCCAACAAAGTCTTCATTTAGGGAATAATTCATATTGTGTTGCATTTTCTAATGAAAGAGGGTCGAGCCACATAAAAGGGTTCCAGTGGGCATAGATTTGATTCTGATTCGACCTAGCTAGGAGAGAAAAATTTTGGATTTAAAATGGACATATCTAGAATAGATCGACTTTGCATTGTACTAGTTATATGTGTTCCCGGCGGTGCCTGGATGAAATAGATAGCGTATTCAACAAAGAGAAAAATCTCAATAAGTTGATAAGATCTCTCGGCAAGTGTAATCACGGATGCAGATATCCAAAACCAGACAGTGCATAGGGTAGATCTGAGTGTGCATTAATGCATCTCTACATGTGTGTATCTAACCCAAAACAATAAGTTTATTAGAATATAGAACTTCTCCTCCCTTTCGCAGATAGGAACCAAATCATATCTATTGTCTGTAAGAAATCAGAGGGAGATCTCAGGGCTTATTAATCTATCTGACTCTATAAAAATGTTTTAGATGTGTCCATCCGCATACTAGGCAAGAGATGCAATCCTATTGTCTGCAGTCTCCTCAACTGCAGAGATCTGTGAAACCCTAGCTTTCTTCATCCTTTGAAGGTAAGAATAGTTTTGATTTGCATCATGGTGGAGGAGGGAGCTATAGACGCTCGCTCTCTCGACATATCCTCTGCCGCAAATCTTCGCCTTTGCCTCACGCCTTCCATTGCCGCAAATCAACAACTGCTTAGATGCTTCGTTACTGTAGATCTTCGCCATCACATATCTATTTTTGATACCTTCCTATCTTAATTCAATTCTCTTTGTTGTTGCCTTGTGTGTGTGTGTGTGTGTGTGTGTGTGTGTGTGTGTGTGTGTGCATGTGCATGTGTGTGTATATATATATATATATATATATATATATATATATATATATATATGATATTTAATAAATAAAAAATTGTATACATACTTGAAACTCTATATTAAAAATTCATTTTTTCTTGCATCCTCAAGGTTATTGGGAAAATTAATATTATATATTCCTCATGCAAAGGTGGTTTTTTAACCATGTTCATGGATAAAAGCATTGAAAGCATCTACAACCATATTACTTAGTAATTCAACCTATATTCTCATAAAAAAATTCAAGAGTTATATGGGCACTAAATTTCTCCTTGAGGTAGGTGTTAGAAGGGGGCATAACTGGATGCCTCTATGAACAAATTTCACCAAATCAAAGGAATCTATTTCAGTTATATTGTAGCAACATATCACTTATAGAATTTGTTTCAATTTTTCGGTTTAATTTAGAATCTCCAGAATCCCCACCTATATTGGCCTTTCAATTATTCTTCTGCATTACTTTTATAAGCCCAAATCTCACTCATCACAATTTGAATTGGTGCCAAGGGAAAGGTACATGTAAGATGGTGTGAAACAGTACAACATGAAGGCGACACTTAGGTCTCCATAAGTTCCACAACACCTAAGTCAAAGGAAAAGGCTCCATAACACTATGACTAAGTGATCATTCAATCTCTTCGCATCATGGATAATTCTCTTAACCTTGAGTTTAGTGGGAAGGATGAATTGGCACTATTTTTCATATATATATTACTTATTTTTCACTTGTTTCTCCTTCTAAAGGGCCCCACATACTAAAAAAAAAAGAAAAGCGCAAAAAACCCCAAAAACATTAAAAAACAAGAGGTCGGGATCCATCCAATGAAAGAAAACAAAAATATATAGTTATTGTACTTGCATATATACATATATGTTATATGTGAGTCTATGCATGAAGCTGGGTTACACTTTTTGGCAAGAAAGGGCACATTTTGGGTGTAAAACAACAACTCGATCGAGCCATTTTAAGTGCTTGATTGAGCAATCTTTCAACCTTCGATCGAGTTGTTTGAGCGCCTAAATATAGCTCGATCAAGCATTAAAACAAACCCTCGGTCGAGCTCTTGTGTAACCTGAGGTTATCTAGGAGCTTGATCAAGCCTTAAAGCTAGATCGAGCATCTGTTTAACCCCATTAAGGGCTCCATCAAGGTTTTCTTAAACCCTTAATCGAGCTATTTGAATTCTATAGCTCAAGTGCTCGATAGAATGTTTTAAGTGCTTGATTGAGCTCCCATGGTCTTAAAAATCACAATTTTAGTAGCCCTTTTGTAGATTTCTCTGCAACACCATTTTTTACCCTAATAGAATTAGGGCGGAATTTGTCCTTAAGTTGAGGAGTTGATCATGTTGGATTCGAGAAGGAGTCCTCTATCCAATGACATATGAGTTTCACAGTTTTGAATTTATGTGATATTTTTCATCTAATTTCTTTTAAAAATAATGTTTGAATTTTTTTGGATGTTTTCAATGGGGTTGAATAAAAAATCAATAACATAAAATATACACAATGAAAAAATTTCAAAAAATACTAATATCTCGTTTACGAGTCCTTTTCGAAAGAGTACTCTTGGTTTTTCAATTTATTTAAATAGTTGAAAAAAAAATTACTTGAACACATGTGTCTGAAAACTGAAATTGAAATATTACTTCGCCAACTTTGAAAAATAATAAAAAATATATTTTTGCATAAAAATTAAATTTTTGATATGAAAAACTTAGTTCTTTCCGTGTAAATCATATATATATATATATATATATATATATATATATATATATATATATATATTAGACTAAGTTATGCAACACGAACACACAAATACCTCTTAAGATGTGCAAAAATTTCCAAGGACACACATTTCATTTAATGAAAAATTGACAGATCATATGACATAATTCCTTTAGAAAATAGTATCATTAGACAACAACATAATTCTTTACAAATTGTCTTTCTACCCCGAATCAAAATTCATAACTCTTATATGAATTTTGAAGTTTTCAATTTCAGAAAAGAGTAAAATTTTGAAATTTCATCGCCACATTTAGCCCATAAGTGTAAACTTATATTCATGAATTCACCCATTAATTAAAAGCATTTAAATTTTAGTGTTTCTAACAAAGAGGCATGATTGTAAAAGTAATACATGATCTTACTACATGGATGGGTTGGTATTTTCATTTATGCATCAACAAGCTTTTAGAATACTAATAATTAAAGCTAGGGAATTCTCATGAGGGATCCCTTGAAAAATTGTCTTTCCTATATGAATTGAGTGAATTTTTGATTCAAATTGGTTTAATATATATTTTCAATCCTTTGAACTGTGAATAGTTTAACCAAAATTAGAATACTACACTACTTAGGTAATCTCAACCAAAAACCCTTGTGGTGGCCTTGAGCCCCTTCGTTTGCACATGTATCCTATTGTCATCTATGGAACTTTAAGATCCTGAAGGAGTTAGTGATGAGAAATGGCCAACCCCTCCTTTAAACTGCATGGAGAACTCATTGTTCCCTTAAAGTGGTGTATGCCAACTCACTCAACTTATACTAGTTACAAGATAAAAGATATGTGCCTACTCAAAAGGACCTTCATAACCGAGTGGTAGCTTTCTTGCTTAATTATCTAGATTGAAATCGTAAAACAATACATAGTTAAAATAACAAAACTTGCATTAGTCCACCCAACATCTTGATAATCTTATTTTGGAAGCCAATTACCCTTTTTCCATAGCTATAATAGCTTATTGAGTGGATGGAATTGAGATTTGAAACCCAATTTTTATACGCAACTACCCAGATCATTTTCTTAGTGATTTTGATTATTTTTAGGGTAGTTTAAATCCATTTGAAGTGAAAACACTTTCTATTCACAATCTCTAGTCATGTTAAATCGTGTTTCTATAGCTTTCCTAAGTATTTTTTAATCCTAAATTTGATAATTTTACACAAGCCATTCACTATTTAATTGATTTCAAACTCAATAATTGACCTCAATAATATGTTTAGACTATCTTTCCAATGTCACAAGTTTGTGAAGATATTTTTGTTCACTTATTTTAGTTCACAGGTTTGAAAATCAACAAGCTCATTCTCATAACTCCTTCCCAAGAAAAGGCATATTTTCATTTTTGGAAAACTAAGCAGCTAAGGGAGGAAAATATCTATGTTGGGTGGTCCTAATAGGGCATACACAAGTCCTCCACTTCTCTTTCTTCCCCTTTTCATGACCTTAAACACAATACCATCTAAGGTATATGTAGCTTATGACTTGTGCTAAGTTACCAAAGAGATTGTAATTGGCCTCACTATAAGATAAGTGGGATTTGTCTCAATAGATAATTTTTTATTATAACAAACACTAAGGGATTTATTAGTACTTCCAAATTTTAAGTATTTTATAAAGCTAACATCATTCTACCTATTCATATAAGAATCCTACTAATGAAAATTCCACAAGAAATTCAAGAAAAACCTAATGATACACAAAATTAATTGATTTATCCATATGTAACAAACCAAATAACAAAATACAAGAGGATAAATGAAAAGAGGACTATGGGTGATATGAGAAGCTTGATAATCCTTGGATAAAGTCTTATATTATACATAATTTGTTGAAGATAAAAATTCTTATTCACTACAAAATTTATAAAAAAATGTTTGAGGGAATTTATGAATGACATTTTTCTAAATACCTTTTTATTTATTCATTTTTCAAATATATATTAAAAATTATATGAGCACAAATTTTGTTTTATTTTAATTTCTTAAATAATATTTTTTTATTATTTTGAGTTTGTAGTTTTGAAGTTTTAAATCTCAATTTTTTGTTTTCTATGCACTCTTTTTTCTTGAAGTTTTTGAATTAAATAACTTATTTTATTGATAAACCCATTACTAAAAATCAATTCAATATGCATTTTAATAAAATTCTCTCTTAAATATTTATTTATTTATTTATGTTTTAGCAGAAAAAAACCGTCTGTTTTATATTATGATTAAAACAGTACATATAAATTATGGACGGAACGTCATCATAAATATGATATTGTATCCACAATATGACTACACAGGGAATTATAATTCTCAACATTCCACAGCTATAGCTATATGCTAATAAGCCACAGAGAAATAGTTTCTACAACTGCTCTGCCCCTTCCAAATATTTCTCAGATTCACACACTGGGAACGAGAAGGCTTAAATGCACATCTAATCTCTAACATGTTCTACATATATCTACATATAAGTGATCTTTTTTCTGTCTTTTTTATACAAAGACCATATACAAAATTTTTACAAAAAATGGTACAAAAAGTTGTAAGGTACTTAACTATGCATAAGTTCTTCTCCTTTTTGTTGATCTTCAAAACTCTATCCTGGCAGCTTGACGTTTCCTACTTCCGTCACAGTTGATCCCATTTTTATTTGGATATGCATACCTTCTTCTGTGGCTAATAATCCATTCTTCGACATTTCATCTGCTTTCTTGTTGTTTACCCTGTTGAGGTGCTGAATGGAAGATTGATGAAGAGTGCTCCATAGGCTTTGTATACGTCTCAGCCAACCTTGTAGATAATTTTGTTGAATATTATTCTTCCCCAAAATTTGATCATTCATACTTCTGGAATCTCCATATATTTGCATTTGCGGGATATCCAAAATTTTGATAAACCATAGTAATCCCCATAAGGCTATTGCTTCTGCTTTCATACGTGTTCCCTCTCCCTCATTCCAGTAAATCTATTACTCTTGTTCTTCTGATACTTTTAGCCAAATTCCACACCCACATCTCTCTCCTTGTGTTGCCCCATCAAAAAAACATGCTGATTATTTGGTAACCTGTACCCTCCCCTTTTCTGCCTTCTCTTTTTGCTTGGTGCCGTCTCTCTAATCTAATATAAACCACTATTCTATGAATTCACAGATTACATTCTCTCTCCACCTATTGGATCCAAAAATCAATTGATTTCAATCTTTCCATATATCCCAGAAGACAACCAAGGTGAGCGTTCACCAACTTTTTCTTTGTGTACTCCACCATTTTAAACATTCCTCAATTGTATTAAACTGTATGTATGGGATCTGCATCTTGGTGGTGAAGTGCTTCTAGATGCTTATAGATCTTGGATAGTGTAAGAATAAGTGGCAATTATCCTCACCATCTTTTCTACACAGATAACGAATTCCAAGACCATGATGATTCTTCTTTTGTAAGTTTTCCCATGTAAGATTCTTATTATCCCAAGTTAATTAAAGGAAAATGATGATCTTTATGGGGATATTAATTTGCCAAAACTTGTAAAACCAACAATATTCCTCATCCTATAACTCCTTCAAACATAATTTGAGATAGAAGTCTTCTACCTCAATCTCTCTGGATTTCTTCTTTTTACCAGCCCATGTGAGTCAATCCCCTTTGTTGTCATAATATATCCCTACACCTTTTATTGATTTTACGAGCTGGAACCAATCCAATTCATACTGTCCTGTAAGGTTCAGTTGGATGGAGTCACGCCAAATTGGAATATTACCATTCCAGTCACTGATCATCCGACTTAGGATGAATATGCCCTTTCTATTCAAGTGGTTTATTAGTTCCACTGTACCAAGTGGAATCTCACCGGATCCTATTATGCTTTCTTTACCCAAAATAATACTATTACCGTATCCAAAAATCCACGAGATGTTCTGGAGTGGGATATTCTTGACCCTATTAAAATTGTTCCATATTTGAGAACCATATTTTTTCCTAGTTACACCATGTCTCATACAAAAGGAAAAATCCTTATTCTTCACATACTTAAACCGAATCAACTTTCCCCATATGCCAATACTGTTGATGCCCCGCCATAATGATTTTAAAATCAGCACCCATCCAAAAATTTTAAGATTTAAAACATCCCATCCACCCAGTTTTTTTGGTCTAGTAATCCTCTCCAACTTGAACAAGTCATATTTGCAACTCCTTCTTGTTCCTGACCAAATAAAGTTTGCCATTATGTGATTCAGTAGTTTTATTATCATCTGTAGGATGTGGAACAAGTGTGCCAAATATATCCCCAACTGCGTGAGAACTGACTGTGTGAGGGTGATGCGACCTCCCATTGATAAACATATGTGTTCCCACCCCTTAATCCTGGAGTGGAATCTTTCCACCAAACACATCCAGTCAGCATTTTTGTAGTTTCCTGGCTTTAGGCAGTACCCCAGATATTTCATTCCATTGTCTAAATTTACTGCATTTACCCCAAAGCACCTCTGGATATAGTTGATGTCATCATGGTTACATGATCCATATAAGATGATGGATTTGTGTTCATTTTGAGCAAGACCAGTAGCTTTTCCAAACTTCTTTAGAATTAATGAAAGTGCATACCACTTAAGTTTGTTTAACATACCCATCAGCAAGATATCATCAACAAAGAAACTGTGAGAGGTAGAAATATGAATCTTGATTTTTAGCGCTTCAAATTGAGCTATGTTCATAGATTTTTTAATTTTCAAGCTTAGTTCATCCATCGCCAGTATGAAAAGAAGGGGGATAAATCACATCCCTGTCTAAGTCCCCTGCCCACAGCAAAAAACTTTGATGGGTATCCATTAATTATCACAGTGTAACGTACTGTTGTTACACATCCCATAATCCATTCTGCCATGTTTGCTTTTATGCCAACTTTATGAAGGACCAATCTCAGATAACCCCAATCTAACTAGTCATAATCCTTTTTAAGACCAACCTTCATTACTGCTGCATTCATCTTTTTTGTCTTGATATTGTGCATGCATTCTTGTGTAACAACCACTGCATCATGGATTATTCTATTATTTAGAAAACCATATTGATATGGTGAAATGAATTTTGATAAGGATGCTTTTATTCTGTTGGCAATTATCTTGGAAATAATCTTATATGTTAGATTGCATAATGATATTGGGCGAAAATCAGTAAAGGTTTATGCCTCTGATTTCCTTGTAATAAGGGCTATATAGGTTGAATTTATATAGGGATGTATGAATCCCTTCATTCTCAATTCTTCAATAATCTGTAGAAGGTCCTCCTGAAAGATGTCTATGATGTGGACAAAAAATTCCATAGTCCATCCATCTGGACCCAGGCTTTTGTCACCTTTCATTGATTTGATAGCCTGGATCAGTTCCTCCTCCTTAACCTCCTTATACAACTCCACATTTTCCTCCTCATTATGACATTGTAGGGTATTCATTTACTGCCCATACCTATGAGTCTGCTTCCTCCACTTCCATTCTTTTATATGCCTTTTCAATTATGAAACCGCCAAGGCTGTAATTTTTTATTGTTTCTTATAACAATTCCCTTCACCATTACTCATCTGCCAAATCATATTTTGTTTCCTTCTATGATTGGAAAAGTGATGAAAGAACTTTGTATTTTTATCCCCTTCACTAATCCAAATGGCTCTGCTTTTCAATCTCCATGTCATCTATCTTACTTGAAGAATCTTCTTCTTTTCTACTTCGAGTGCATGGATCCTCTCCCTTACTTCAGCAGGAAGGGAATGGGCGACCATTTGGCTATGCATGGTCTTTAATGCCTCCTCAATATTTGTCAGCTCCCTTCTCAGATTTGTCTTCTTCTTCTGTTCCTATTTTTTTACCTTTGTTTTAAGGATTTGAAGCCTACTCATAAACCTTTCATTATACGAGAGGTCTTCCTCTGCATCTCTTCTTTCCAGCCAGAATGATCGAATAAGAGAATCAAAATCTATGTCTTCATGCCAAACTCTATTAAATTTAAAAGGCAAGCCAACTCTTATATCAGTGTTGCACTAGAAGAGAGTGATTGGGTGATGATATGATACATAGTTTTCAATAATGTGAGATCTTACATCCCCCATCTTTTCCACCATATTTTCTTGTACAAGAAATTTATCAAGTCTCTTTGCTATATAGTTGTTTCCACTTCGTCCATTATCCCAGGTAGGAGCATTATTTGGCAGACAAATATCTATTAAGTTGTATGAGAAAATAATGTCCCGTAGCTTCTGTGCCATCTTATCCACCACCCTAGATTGTCCCCATAGCTCCTCGACCTCGAGGGTATAATTAAGATCCCCAGATAAAATCAGAGAGGATGAATGAAGGATCCCAGTTGCCTCCATTGTATCCCAAAAACATTCCCTCTCTTTGTAAGGAGCATACACAATAAGGATGCGGGTTCTTCCTAAGATATCTCTGATGTTACCAACCAGAAAAATACCCGTCGAGCAGGAAAATGCCTTTAGTTTTGCCCACCTTGGGTCCCAGAAAGTTTCTAAACCCCCAGATATGCCTGTGGCACCAATTTCCACAATATACCATGTCAGAGACATCCTCCTAAAATAATTAATTGTTTGTGATGTAGAGTGCATTGATTCTTGGATGAGAATAATGTTGGAATGAGATATGATAAACATGTCTCTTAATGCAAGGAATTTTGGAAGGGCCACCAAACCCCTTATATTCAGTGAAAGGATGGAGTTCATTTGAGCCTGTTAGAGGACATACATGCTCTAAGTTCTCTGGGAGAGATGGGAGAGGAAATGGGGATATCAATGAGATACGGCGAGTTTGTCACGGTTGTATGGGTTTGGCGTGGGTGACCTCTGAAGTGTCTAATGCCTTTGTTATTTGTACACCTCACAGTGATATTCCCTACCAAGGAGGGAATTATTACAAGAGAACTGGATCCCTTTGGCTTATGAATAGTGAGTGATTTAAGGTCAAGGGTTTTCCTTTGAAGAAGGAAGTTGAGAGCATTATCCACAGAGTTATTTAGTGATGAGACGGGAGATATTTGAGCGAGAGATTTAGCAATGGGAGAATTTGGTTGTGTAGCAAGAGAGTGGAGCCTTCGGGCTTGAGTATACATGGCATATGAAGTAGATGGAATATCTGCTATAATGTGCTATGACAGTATTGACGGCAGAGGCAACACTGGAGTGGAAAGAAGCTAGTGATTCTCCCGATATGGAGAGTCAGCAACAATATGAGAGTTGGACTATTTTGACATCAGGGAGGAGGAGTGAACATGAATAGGAATAGGAGCTGAGACATTTTTTATAGAGGGAGGAGAAGGCTAAAAAAAACCTGATTAGTGTGAAAGGAGTTACCTCAGCCCGAAATATTTCCAATGTGTTTCATGGCATATCCATGACATGGAGAGAGGCATTCTGACTTGTTCTCCTTTTGTATCCTTTGATGAGTCTCTTTACATACCCACGAAGGCCGCCACCCTCGTCTTGATTTGGGAAAATTAGATATTAAATGTCCTGTTTGGTGACAATTGAGGCACCGGAATGGAATTCCCCAAAAATACAAGTGTTGTGTGAGATTTATGTCCTCCCACCTTAGCTCAATGTGATCCGAAAAGGCCTCAATAAAATACTTTTCTATAAGGACCCATGCTATCCTTTTATCCTTGGCTCCCAAACATCGAGGATCAACGTCTATGAATTTACCAATGGCATTGCCAATATCATTAAATACTTCCTTCATCCAAAATTCTAAAGGTAATCCGGGAGTTTTCTTTAATTGATTAAAGCCTACGTACCATGCACACATTGCCAGAAATCCACGGCCCTTGACCCATGGCATTGCAACGATTTTTCTAAGATCCTCTTCGCTTAGAAAATGAAATGTGTACCAGCCTCCCATGAGCCTCACCACGATGGGGACATAACCCAACAAGCTTTTCCATTTTTCTGCCAGCTACTGCCTCATCTTGGCTTCTTCTATCTCTATAAAATACCACCTTCCTACTAAGGCCCTCTTCTGGAGACTCGTTACTCTATCGAGGAGAATGTCATGGCCAAAAGATAGTATAGGTGTAGGTGTCGTTATCTTTATAGAACATTGTTTTTTGCCACCCCACCTTTTGCCACCTTTTTTCCCTTCCAAATTATTTTGAAGCTGGCAGCTGGCATCTGCCCACATGTCTTTTCCATCACCTAGGGTTGTCAGCCGAGGGGAGCGTGCCACATTCCATTTCATGTCCAGGTTTGTGTGGCATTGTGACTCAGCCACCAACGTGGCTTGGATGAATGCTTCATGTAAGGATGTGTTAGACTTAAAAGGGTCCATTGGCATATATGGAATAATTGGTACTCCCTTCAGGACTTAATGACATCTCTCCTACCAAGACAAGCTATAGTAGTGAGGACATTTCCCACGTCCCAACCCACCTGGAGACCACCTCCCAAAAGAATGTCAACGCTGCCGGGTAGGATAACCATAAGGACAGGTACATCCCCTTGGAAAATTTATCTTCCCAACTATAGGCTAGGCCACAGTAGACAATAAAGATCACTTGACCGCATGTAGTCACGACAATTCTCACGCCTCAACCCTTTTTGAATGCGCCACCAGATCGAATGCGTGAATTGGGAAGATATCACCTCGGTAATGTAGACTATCCGAAAACAGTGATGTTATATGTATGAGGGATAGTGGTAGACACCAGGAAGAGTATGCTATGTGTAGGGCCAGGGACACCCGTCACCTCCAATGGGCGCCAGCATTTGGTTCCAATTATGTTTTAAACCTAAATAATTTTGAAAACTCCCCCGGAATTTCCAGTGTCGGAATCCGGTAACAATACATTCTCAGAATAACTAGTAAGTGAAAAAACCGCCTTCTGAGCCAGTTCAGGACTCAGGACTCTCACAACAATAGATGCAGTACCAACCTTGGCAAAACCACCACCTATAGCAAATTCGAATGGCAACGCATTTGCAGGGACGTGATACAGAGAAAATTTTAATCAAATTATACCAACATGTGTCCATGGGATGAGACTGTAAACATGAAGTATCTATCTGGAGAAAGGAAGGGCATGAGGGAGCTATAGGATAATTGCATGCTATCATTTAGACTGTGAGAGGAGTGAAAGGATTATATCTAGTGAATGCCTTTTATAATGGCCCTAGCCAAGAGAATAAGAAGGAGAAAGCATTATACAACCATTATAACCAGAGACAGACATACAATAACCAGATACGAGGGGGTTACAAGAAAATACTACATGATTTTTACTTCATTTAATTGTAAACCACCCTCAGGAAAATAGACATACAAAAGCTACACTACGTCCTGTTTTTTGCATACAAATGAGATTTAATTTCTAATTAACAGGAAAACTCCATGTTCAAATAATTCGACCTAGACCCATTAATACAACAGAACTTTGTGCTTTAATCGCTAGAAGACATACCTTTTCCTTTTTGCGCAGCGGCTATGTTGGTCCCGACCCATTTCAAGTTCTCACTAGCAACAAACCAATGTGTATTTTAGGACAAAGCGGTATTCACTTTTGTCACAGACTTTAAATGTTGATTACCACCAATGTGAGATCTGAAATCAAATAACTAATACCAGTTCATGAAATCACCATCAAGGGAGGATACGTAGTGGTCTAGTTTTGTGGAAATTACCATCAATCCTCACCAAGGACACTGATAAGCTCAGTGGCAAGCTTAAAGATGTGGCTATTGTTCATCTGTTAAGCTTGGAGAATTTCGAGAAGAAATTGTCAATTGATACTTTCTTTTTGTTGGTTCAAACAAATTGTTGATACTTTCTTTTGGTTCGTTCAAACAAATTGTACATTCACCTTGACATCTTCATATGGTGAATATGTTAGATTTTTCAGTGAAGTAAAGGATATTTCTAACTCACTTTGGATGGAAGATGGAGAAATAATCAATCCTATTAACTCACTACATGCATAGCCTGGTAAATGTCTTCGGTTCAATAATGAAGGTATAATGGTGGTCATCCACATTTCTGATGACAGTCAAACAAACAACCAATGTGAGTAGAACGATCTCCTGATATCCTCAACACCAAAGCTTCATCGCCTGCACCATATTCTGCATGAAAAATCTTTTCAAATGTTTGGTTCTCATAATGCCATACATTGAACTCTTATACTTGATTTAAGCTATCTACATACCTAGCTTTTTAATCATTACTCAAACCAACTATAACTCGCAATTCAATAGGAATCCCATTGTCTCTTAAATATTTATGTCTTACCCTTTGATATTTTCTTTTTAGTAAATTTTTAGAAATTTTAGTTGAATGTATAATCTTTTTATTTAGAAGTTAGAACCAATAATTCTTGATATTACCCTTTTGAGTATAAAATCAAATTATGGATATTTTATAGATTTCATTTACCATTAGATAATTATCCCAATTTGACTTAAAGGGATACCACTTAGCTATAAAATTAATTTTATATAAATATAATATGAAAATTCAATTCAATTTTTAATGGATAAATATATATGTTTTGTTGGAAATATAGATTTATATTGAATGCATAACAAAATACATGGTAATAGAATGACTTCAGTAACACTATCATCACACATACTAAGTAAATGAATATTGAAAAGACATAATTGACGTACTTATATAGAATTTTTAATTGTAACTCTCAAATTTCAATATGCTTTTGATTACAAGTATTTTTAATTGTAACTCTCAAATTTCAATATGCTTTTGATTGAAACTCTTGAAATTTCAATTTGAAGACAATGTTTTGAGTATTTTTCACTAAATTAAATTATAAAAATAAGAAATATATTTAGATTTCAATTATTAAATAAATATTTATGTCAAACTGATTATAGAGAGTAAATTTAATGAATAAAAAATTATTAATCAAAAGAAATATTTTTTTTTAATTTTTTAAATTAACTATTTACTACTATATAATTATTATATTTTATATTTATGGGTTTACTATTAATAAAAAATTATAATAGGTAAATAAAATTGAAACATTTATACTATTATAATTGAAAATTCAATATTTAATATAGTTTTATACATTCTTTTATCATAAATCTATTTAATATATTATTTGCATGTTGATAAAAGTTTTCTCCTTTTTATTAAATTCCAATTTGTAAAACAACTATTGACATATATCTCAGCTACATAACATTTACTCTTATTTGAAACCCTATAAAAGAAAAAAAAATACACATAAATTCTCATCATAACTTTTTATCAAATAAAAGGAAATATTAAGTTACGTAGTAGTGAAACAATTTAAATATGATATATAATCATAATATGTAACGTCCCTAGAAAACTCAATGTAAAATCAAACACTTATGAAATAGTAATTTTAAAAGTTACGAATTAGTTACAGAAATTAATTTTTGATATTAGTGAAAACTGAATGAGGGCGCTCAGGGGGTTCAGTTCTTCATCTTACGCACTTTTTCTCTCGGGAGGTTACGATGGTTTTACTCTATGAAGAATTATATAAATATTATGTTTATGTGCGATCTTGGTCTTGATAGCAAAGACAATAGGCAACGATCCGTTTTTTCATTGATTAATTGCATGGAGATAGTGGATCACCAAGAAAACTCCTCACTACTGTGGATGTTTCTTGAACCAAAATGCACAGAGGGAAGAAAAATTATGCACCCTGAAAGCAAAGTATTAAATGTTCAGACAATTGAGAATCTCGCTTTTGGTTCCCTCTGCAAATTCCTACGTGATACCAGGTATTCTTCATAGTGTTTCTGTTCACAATGCCTTTGGATTTCCCATTGGTCTATCTGCATTTTGGATAGCTTGTTGGTGGTACAATTGAAAAGATAAGTTAATCTCTCACATAGAAAGATATGGCCAATAATGTTCATGTTCTTTAAAGTAAATTCGTTATTTTTGTCCACAAAATATTGCAAGGTATTGCAAAGTTTTTATGCATTAAAATATTGCAGAGATATAAGTCCTTTTGAAAATATTTGTTGCCTAGTTTATGCACAGTAAAAGCTAAATAGTTTTGTGATTTTATTGAGAGTGTTAAAAGCTAAGTAGCTTTATTATTTCTTTGGGATAAATTACACAAGATTCTTGTTAAGTACCCAACATATCCTCTTGAGAAGAGATGTATGAGACATCTAAAGTTCTTGAGGAGATTGTTGTTATATATTTTCTTGGCAAAGAAAATATATTACTACATGTAGATAAAGATTATATATTCCTCTTGTTAAAGAAAATAGGGTTTTTATTTGAATAACTTACAGAGGGTTTTTACTTAATAACCTTAGTATGGGTAATTTAATATATTACTACATGTAGATTAAGGTTATATATTCCTCTTGTAAAGAAAGTATATTACTGCATGTAGATAAATACTGATATATATATATATATATATATATATATATATATATATATATATATTTTCTTGGTAGAGAAAATATATTACTACATGTAGCTAAAGATTGTTATTACTATATATAGGAAAAGATGGTTATTATATATATTTGCAACATTAAAAGATAAGTAACATTTATTGTCTTTATATAACATGCATATGTGTTTATGTAAGAAAAGATAGGTTGAATTCTCTTTTCTTAAAAAGGGATTTCGTAGTCGTTTTCCTGGAAGTGAATATAGATTAAAGAGGGTAATTTGTGAAATATTTTCATGGGTAGAGAGTTCTCTTGAAAAACAATACTTAGTTATGAGAAAATATAATAACCTATGCATAGATAAAATGCACAGAGATAAGTCATAGGAACCTTCTTTGGAAAGAATATATCTTTTTATGCATGAAAGATAAGTTAATGGTGTTAATTCCTTTGCAAGAGTTTGCAAAAGTTACATGTTTTGGTGAGTAAAAAGGTAAAGGATTTGTGTGTTGCATATTGGATAGTTTGATTTAATTGCATGGTTTAATAAATAAAGGGTTACCATTATTGTTATCTTAGTTCTTATGCCCAAAAGAAAGGTTGAATATGATACTTTCTTGAAAACAAATGCACGAGAACTTTTTTATGATACCTTCATGGAAACAAATGCATAATAACTTTGTACATAAATGATAGAGAAACTATGTTGGGTTCTTGAAAAGTAACTATGTGAAAAGAACACATATGCAAAAGCATAGAAACAATAGTTTATTACATGCATGAAGATATAACTATTGTGTTATATATATTAAAGAAATACATAGATTTGTAGAACTATTGGGTTAGATCTTTTAAAGAGAAATATGCATTAGTATGAATAAGAATTGTGGAAAGTAAAACAAGTATTTACTTGAATAAATGTACTCGTTAATTATTATGACATGCTTGATAATTATTTGTGCACGACATTGTTAGAAGAAGCATGTTGTGATATTATATTTACAACTAATGCACATGAGTAGATGTTAAAAGATCACTTTTAGAGACTGATTATTGATTGATTAATATTGTATCTAATCTTGTTGCTAAATCTTGTTGATGACAACAATGACAAGAAACGATGGCAGTTTGTGCCAAAGAAAAATGATGTTTAACATTGTGGTAGGTAAAGAACTAACGGTCCATGCTCATGAATACGAGTTGCGGGATTGTACATTGATGAAAAAATCATGCCACAAGGATGTAGAGAGTGGTGATATGTAGCTAAAGGGTTTCATGGAAAATGTAATAGCTTTTAGCTAGTTATGTGACATTTTAATGATATTTCATTGTAATATTTTATAACAATGGATAAGGGATGGAATCCCTTATAAGCCATTGAGTGAGGGGTGAAAACCCTCATGAGCGTTTAATAATAAAATTAAATGTTTGCTGGTTTTCACCCTACGGGGTTTCCATGGTATATCAGTGTTTAATGATGTGATTGCTTATTGTGTCAGATTGATGGTGTTGAATCCTTGATGACGTTGATTCCTTATTTGATGTGAAAATCATAATGTCAAGTATGTGATTAATTAATATGGTTAAGGGAATCATGAAATGGATGAATGGTTCATGAGACAATTTATGTTAATATACTACAACGGTGGTTGTCAATGGTTATGCAACTTACTGTCCTCTATTGCAATTTAATTTATGTACTAATGAACATTATATCTAATGGTTAATGAGGAATGTGGAGTAGTGATTTTGGATAATTACTTGTGGGTAATTTGTGTAAAAAATTCTAACTCCATGCTTTTACATGTGAGGTTACCAGGGTATGTTACATAATAATAACATAAAAACAAGATAATTTTCAATTGTTTATGTAGACTATATCTTTAATGGGGCACAAATTTTAGTTTACGGAGTCGTCTATGGAGGCGGAGGAATTGCTTGGACGGTCAAAAGTGGCTGGAATCCAGGTAAAACAAATTCAAAAAATCTTGTAGATACAGTGTTTGAATCATGTTTTTGATAGTGGAAATGGATTCAACACCATCAAAAACTTCTAGGGCACCTAAAATTATGAATTTTGAGAGCTTTGACTTGGATTTACAAAAATCCGTGCTAGATTTTTTTAAAATAAGACCGGAATTTCTATAACTTTCGAGGCAAAAAAGCATAATTTTTAAACTAAGGCTTATCTTACTCATAAGATCATTTCCATTTAAGTAGCTCTCATTTGATTTTAACAACATCTTGCATTAAAATATCAATCTCTCTCCATTACAGCATTGAAATTGGGCATGGCCTTGATCTAGATCTTTGAGTTTCATCATTATGCATATCTCCATCCACATTATCATACCTTTTTGGACATCAATGTTTCTTCCTTGCTAGCTCATTGTTTAGGAGACTTTCTTCCCTAATAACTAAAACATTAAAGGCATATTTGACTCATGCAAAATAAGCAGCATTCTTTGAAGTCAATTCATTATTTCTAATTAAATTTAAATGATCAATTTTCCAATATTATCGACATGCAACTTCCATAAAAGTATAATCAGTAGATTGAAGGAAATAATTCATCAACATATCAAGTGGATAAGCGCAAGAAATAAAGTAACAACTAATTTTTAAAGGATATTAAATTAAAACTTAATCTTAAACATATACTTATTCAATCTTCAAAGTAAAATGAAAAACAATTGCCTATCATATCAATGCTCTTAATAATTCAATGCTCATTTATTAGTTAATAATTATTCTGCGTTTGGAAGTTTGAAAGATAGATTAATGGATAATCTCACACATTTGATGCTTAATTCATGCCGCATGTGAAAATTTGTTAAGGACTCCATTACCCAATAAATTAGGCATTGAACTATTTGATGCTTCGTGGAGAAGAATCATCCCCATTTAGAGCTCGATGTTACAACCATCCCAATAAATTAGGCATTGAACTATTTGATGCTTCGTGGAGAAGAATCATCCCCATTTAGAGCTCGATGTTACAACTATAATTGATTTTACACAATTAATGATTATTATTGGAATTTTCTTCTTACGAGGATATTATTATGATTATTGTTAAAGTTCAGTTAAATTCTAGTTCAAAATTCATTATTGATAATATTTGCGAAAGGAAATAAAAGTTTGATTAAATTCAAACAATTATTTTCGACTAATCATAATCATACATATAAATCATACATTTATATGTCAACATTTAAATATGGTAAATAAAAAAACATAAAATAATTGTTGAAATTAAAATAATTGTATGTTAAAATAGTTCATAAATATATAATTTCAGTGGGTTTAATGATTAAAAGCATGTGTTTTTTCTTAAGAGGTTACAGGTTCAGACCCAGAAAGGGGTAGAGTATGTATACGTTCGTAGATTTAATAGTCAATTTGATATTTGGCTTAGTAGTCAATTTGATATATGGTAGTCAAATCTCCGCACAAACAAAAAGGTCTCATACACCAATCTCTGCACAAACAAAGAGGTCTCATACACCAATTTAATATCTAGCTTAGTAGTCAATTTGATATCTGGTAATCAAATCTTTGTACAAACAAAGAGGTCTCATACACCAATTTGATATAATTTGATATCTGGTAGTAAAATCTCTGCACAAACAAAGAGGTCTCATACAACAATTTGATATCTAGCTTAATAGTCAATTTGATATGTGGTAGTCAAATCTCTGCACAAACAAAGAGGTCTCATACACCAATTTGATATATGGATTAGTGGTCAATTTGATATCTGGTAGTCAAATCTCTATACAAACAAAGAGGTCTCATACAACAATTTGATATCACTCTCATACACCAATTTGATTTTGATATCTAGCTTAGTAGTCAATTTGATATCTGATAGTCAAATCTATAAAAAAAATCTTATACAACAATTTGATATCTAACTTGACCATAACCATAAAATCATATAATAATAATAATAATAATAAATAATTAAAAAAAATATATTAAAAATTAATATCACTCTTTACCTTTACAAAATGGAAAGCTAAATGACATGATTTAAATCCCGCTACCTCATGCTTTGTAAATCCCATATCCAATTTACATGAAATTTCTTAGTAATTGTGTTATATGAGATACCATTGATGGTATGCTCATACCTAGATTTCTACGACCCTACAAGAACCCGCGTCGCCCCTATGCTGATCACTTTCTACCATCCGCCATTACCGCCAAATTTGTTCTTCAGAATCGTTCCCCCTCAAAATGTAATGAAAAACCAATTTTCTACCACAAAATTAATGAAAAAATACAAGTCATATCAGAAAAATACAATTACAGCAATGTTGAAACTTTTGGAGGTTTAAGATGATCTAAGTGTCACTTATCAAACCTGGATGATTATTTGAAAACTTTTATAAGTAGCCCACTGTCCTCAAATTGTACAAATTTAACAAAATAACAGATTAAATTTGCACTCTGTTTAGACTTTGATTTAGTTAAATATATTTTATTTGATTTATATATATATATATATATATATATATATATATATATATTGATTTTGTTAAATTTATTTTAAATTTGATTTTTTAAATAATAAATAATTTTTTTTTGTTTTCCTTACATTTAAAATAATAGCTTTATTATTATTATTTTTTGTTAATTTTGATTCAGTTAAATTTATTTCAAATTTGATTTTTTGAATTGTATATTTATTATTTATTTATTTATTACTTACATTTATTTAAAAATTTAATAGTTAAATTTATTTTAAATTTGATTTTTTAAATTGTATATATATTATTTATTTATTTTTTACTTTATATTTATTTAAAATTTGATAGATTGTAAATATATGTTCTTAGAAAATAATTGATGCAAAAGTAATGATCAGCTTATAAATATATGTTTTTAGAAAATAATTGGTGCATAAAAAATGGTCAAATTTATAGGGGTGTATTTTTTTTTTTCAATTTTTCATTTTACATTAAATATGGATCTATGTTAGTTATTAATATGTCACTTGTCAACTCCATGTTTATTACAAAAAATATTAAACTTCTATTTCATGCTAAGTAACACTTCATTTAAATGTATTAGCTACCATGCATTGTGAGGGATTAAGTTCTTAATGTTGACACCTAATGCTTTTGATTGGGTGAATTTATGTAAATAAATAAATTAGAAATATGAACAGTCATCGGGAGATGAACTGAACAGTCTCTCCCTCATGTATATAACAAACACCTACTTGATGGAATAAGACAATCGAATCATTTTTGCCTAATGGAGTTACTGCTTGGCCTGACATGGTATCAGAGCCAACTCCTTTTTAGCTTTTATGTCCCTTGTAACTCCCAGTTTGCTCTCCATATAGCTGAGCTACTCTTCGATATAATTAGCTGCTCTTGACATGGTAGTTGCCCCCTCCATACTGTCCATAAGCATTTCATGATAATTTTAGTGTTGTCCTGACTGTCCTAGCATTTCATGGTAATTATTAGCGCTGTCCTGACATAGTTTTTGCTCAGAAAGCGTCCTCTCCATGCTGCCCTGACTGTCCTTGTTTTTGCTCAGAAAGCGTCCTCTCCATGCTGTCCTGACTGTCCTAGCATTTCATGGTAATTATTAGCATTGTCCTGACATAGTTTTTGCTCACTCCTCTCCATGCTGTCCTGACTGTCCTAGCGTTTCATGCGCTGTCCATCCAGAGTTTTTTCTCAGAAAGCTTCCTCCCCACAGCGTAACTCCGCTTGAACGGCAAATCTCCTCTGATGGGCAAACCGTATTCATGAAAAATATTATCAAGCTGCCACTTGGGCATCAATTCATAATCGGCTTTGGAATACCTCGGATAATGCACAAGAAACTGAAACGCGCAGGGGTCATTTTCACACAATTAGTGTACACCGAAATAAGCACTCACTGTGTGCTTCGAATTGACGATTTCACAAACTCGAAGTTCGCTGCAGCACACAACTGCGTTCTTCCTTAATTTTTTGCTTGCTACGCATTGGTATCAACCCCTCTACTACGTTAAATTCGTTGCCTGTTACACAATTGGTATCATTCAAAGCCACCAGAATATCAACGCTGTAACATATATGAAATCGGTTGGGTTGTGTTGATTTTGAGCTCGTGTTTAACAAAGTCTCATTGAATCTACTCTTTGCATGTACACATCTACTCCAGCTCCTTGTTTGCTCGCAGAAAGGGCCATTTTTTGGCTTAGTAGGCAGCCCTTAAATTTGGTACTGTTAAAATGTCACTTAATTTTTTTGAGATCCTGTAACGTCTTGCTTGTATTTTTGTCACAAATTAAAATACTGCAGAGGAAGGAGAGAAGAGGAGATTATTGAAGCTATCATGATGCCACTCACAGTAGAAACTTTGTAGTGCCATGCCCGATCGGGAAACGAGGTTGCTTATTTCTTGAGCTCGTCTGCGCCTCCCGAGGCGTTTGTTTGGCTGGATTATGTGTTGTTAGAATTCGTTTGTGTAGCTGACCTATTATTGAAGATTACAATCATGCGGTGATACATTTTGAATGATCAAGTTGTGACACAATATCTAATAATTGCAAATTGGAATTATTGTTTTTATATGAAAGAGAACAATATTATGAATGAAGTTGAAAGTCCAAATACGTCTGTTCTATGTTCTTCGGCCTTTTAGTGGACGCAGTGCTTTATACTGTTGAGGGTATTTTTTGGACTTAGTATAATGCCATATTCTATACTTTAACATTTGAGTTTGCTGCCCAGTCACATCAGAACTATATTTTTTTCCAGTAAGAGTAAAGTTTTTCAGCAAAAGTAATTTTTTGTTACAGTATGCATTCAAGAGAAAGAGGAAGATATTTCAGAGGCAAGGGTGCAGACATTCTCAAGGAGAAAAGGCAGATTTGCATTGCATTCGCTGCAAAAGAGATGGATCACATGATGCCTCTACATGCAAGCTACCATGGGACAAAATTGAGTAGAAAAGAAACCAACAGAAGGTAAAACTGATGATACAGACAAAGGTAAAGCACCTGAATCTGCTCACTATGTTGTGGCACAATGTAACATTGGAGTAAATGATGATTTATTTAATGCTTCACTTGCTTCTTGGAAAAATGATTGGTTGCTTGATTCAGGAGCAACTTGCCACATGACTCATAGAAAAGATTTTTTTGAAGATTTCATTGACAATGTTGATGGAGTAGTATACTTTGCATATCAATCAAAAATCAAGCCATTAGGGCTTGGCACAATCAGGCTTAAATTGCCTGGTCTTCCAGACTTTCTTATGCATCATGTTCTATATCTCCCACAGATTAAGAGAAACCTGTTGTCGTTGGTCCACATCCACCAGCAAGGTCACTCCATTCATATGTTTGATGGCAAGCTTTAGGTAAGAAAAGCATCTGACCACTCACTTGTCATGAGGGGAATAGAAGAAGAAAGGTTTATCAAGCTGCAAGGAGCCTTTGCTCATGCACAACATTTCTCATACAATTCTCATCATGAAGAAGGTACACTTCCATCAAGTTTATTATGGCATGCTAGATTTGGACATTTGAACTATGAAAGCCTCCTCTTGTTGAAGAAAAATGTTGTTGCTAGTTTGCCTACAATTACTAGGAAACTTAAGCAATGTGATGCTTGCATTCTAGGAAAGCATAGCAAACAGTCTTTTCATGATTCACATTCAAGAGCACATAGGAAGCTTGAACTCATTCATTCAGATTTATGTGGTCTAATGCATGTTCCTTCTGCAAATGGAAATAAATATATCATGACATTTATTGATGAGTACACTAGAATGTGTTAGGTTTATTTATTGAAGAACAAATCTGATGCTTTTCAAACATTCAAGAATTTTCATAAATGGATTGAAAATGTTGTACAATCTCATATTGGGTCTATTCGCACTGATAGTGGAAAAGAATACACATCAAATGAATTTGAAAACTATCTTTGTCAACATGGGATCAAACGTCAAACAACTATGCCTTATAATCCCCAACAGAATGGTGTAGCTGAAAGAATGAATAGGACAATCTTAAATATGGTACGATCCATGCTCTTCTTCAAAAATGTAAAGATAATGTTTTGGGCTGATGTTGTTCTATGTGCTGCATATATAAAGAATAGATGTCCATCTAATGCTATAAGAAACAAGACTCCATATGAAATGTGGTATGGACATGTTCCTTCGGTAAAGCATCTCAGGGTCTTTGGTTCCACCTGTTATGCCTTGATACCAAAGGTACATAGAAACAAACTTGGTGCTAGAATTCGTAAGTGTATCTTCCTGGGGTACTCAAACACCTCCAAAGCATACTGCCTCTATGATGAAGTAAATAAGAAGTTTGTTGTATCTAGAGATGTAATTTTCCTTGAATCATCCAAAACTGACAAGGTTGTTGAGCGGCAACTTGATCTCTTGGATAGATTCGCAAAAGCAAAATCATTTCAAGAATTTGATAATCAGATTCCACATCTTGAAGGGGGGATTCCTATACTAGATCAACATGTGGAATCTCTAAAGAACACTCTCCCCCGCATGAAACTCCAACAACGGATGATGCTTTAAGTGATGTGATTGATAGAGTTGGGAGACTCAATCTTGATTCAGTCCCAACTCAATCAACGGAGCAGCCTGGACCATCAAAAAAAGGTCCCCCAAAGTGGGCGACAAAGACACTTGAAAGTGTTCATCCTAATGAAGACGGAAAGACAGGAACCAGAAATTCAAACCGGCAAAATGGAGGTGATGTAGATGACTCTAATTCAACTGCCGATGTGGATGTTTCTTATGATTGTGAATTGAACTTGTCTACAGATTTTGAACCAACTTCCTTCAAAGAAGCTGCTTCTCATGATGAATGGAAAGAAGTGATGCAAAAGGAGTATGACGCCCTCATAAAGAACGACACTTGGAAGCTGGTTGATCCTCCATTAAGAACCAAACCAATTGGCTACAAGTGGGTCTACAAGAACAAGTATAAAGCTGATGGCTCACTTGACAAGCACAAAGCTAGGCTTGTGGCAAAAGGTTTTGCATAGAAGGAAGGGGTCGATTATGAGGAGACTTTTGCCCCCACAGCAAAATGGGCTACCATCCGGACACTCTTTGCACTAGCAGCTCAGAACGGTTGGAAAGTCCATCAAATGGATGTAAAAAATGCTTTCTTGAATGGAGATCTAAAAGAGAATGCTTTTATGTCCTAGCCTGAAGGATTTGCTATGAAAGGACATGAACATAAAGTATGCAAACTTGTGAAGTCCTTGTATGGCCTCAAACAAGCACCACGAGCCTGGTATGAAAAACTAACTGAGTATCTTCTGAAACTCAATTTCAAACATTTTGATCTTGATGATGCAACTTTATTTGTTAAGAAAGTTGGAAAAACAGTTGTATATCTTGTGGTATATGTAGATGATCTTTTGATGACAGGGAACAATGAAAGCTACGTTGCATCCATAAAGAAGGAATTGGGGAAAAGTTTTGAAATGACTGATTTGGGATATGTTCATTACTATATTGGCATTGAAGTAACCCAACATCCAAAGTCCATATTTCTTTCTCAAAATAAATACATTGGAGATCTATTGAACAAGTTTGGCATGTCAGAGTGTAATCCTCTTACTACTCCAATGGAACAAAACTTAAAGCTCACATCTATTGAAGGAAAAGAATCTGAGGATGCAACAAAGTATAGACAGCTTGTAGGAAGTCTCAACTACCTAACTACTACCAGACCAAACATTTCGTTTGCTATTGGAATCCTCTTCGGGTTTATGCAAAAGCCTTGTGAGGGACATTGGTCTGGTGCAAAAAGAGTTCTAAAGTACTTGAAGGGAACTCAAGACTTTGGAATCAAGTATACACAGGTGGATGACTTCAGTTTGATTGGATACTCTGATTCAGACTTTGATGGAGACAAAGAAACTGGGGTATCAACTTCAGGATATGCTATGAGTCTTGGATCAGGAGTTGTCTCCTGGAGATCACACAAACAATCAGTTCCCACGGATTCCACAACAGAAGCAGAATACATGGCAGCAGCTGAAGCAACAAAAGAAATTTTGTGGCTCAGGAAAATTGTTGAAGATTTGCAGGTAAAACAAGTTCAATCCACTCCACTCATGATTGACAATACCTCTGCAATAAAGTTGGCTAAGAACCCAAAGTTCCATGATCGAACAAAGCACATCAATACTAAATATAATCTTATTCGACACCATGTTGAGGCCAAAACAATCCATCTCCGTCATTGTTCCACAAATGAGCACATTGCAGACATCTTCACCAAAGCACTTGGAAGAGAAAAGCTTGAACGATTCAGAATGATGCTTGGACTCACCAACATCCCTTCAGATTAAGGGGGGTAATGTTGACACCTAATCCTTGTGAGTGGGTGAATTTATGTAAATAAATAAATTAGAAATATGAACAATCATCGAGATATTAACTGAACAGTCTCTCCCTCATGTATATAATAAACACCTACCTGATGGAATAAGACAGTCAAATAATTTTTGCTTAATGGAGTTACTTCCTGGCTTGACACTTAATTCTACAAACCTTTTCTCAAATTTTGTTCTTTCTTTATGTGTGATGAATCTAGAGCTAACATATATTTAAGTTGATTCTTAAAATGTTATATGTAAACTTCATATTAATTATAGACATAATTATACATCTCCCTTATTTATGTTAAGCAACACATTATTCAAATATTTTATATTTTAACTATAAGAATCTCTATTGTATATTTAAAAATACAACTTAATTTACTTCACATATTTATGTTATCTTCTTAAAAATTACTAATAAATCACTTAATATAATGTGATTTTTTAAACAATAATAATAAATCAAAAATAAAAAACATGAAGTAATACCATTAATAATCATTTTATTAATATCACTTTAATAATTAAAAGCCAAAATATAATAATTATTATAGCTATTAAAAAATTGTAAATTTATTAAGAAGATAGAAATGTGAAATATAAAATTAGGCATATTACCAAAGTTTAGCTCATGGATTTTTAAATGATTAGTGACTAATTTCTTAGTAGCCACATGCCAACAACAATCTAGTGACTAATATTTTATATAATGTGATTATTCTTAATATAATCATTTAAACCAACTTGTTTATTGTTGAAGACATTTGTCTATTTACAATTTTAGTTATTTATTGATTTTACTTTAATTAAGTTGTCAATTTCTTTTTACATAAGAGACAAATACAAACCAACAACGCTACATATTACACTTGTTTTCTTATTTATTTAGATACCATATTTGAAATGTTTCTAATACCCAATAGCTAAAAATCCCTTAATAAAGAATTTTTTATTACATATTTCAATTTTCCTATAGGAAATTTTTATTGGTGAATTTGTTACTATAAAATTTGATCATTCCTCAACTAACACTATTCTTCTAACATTTCTTTCTCAACTTTCAATGTCTTGTTTGATAATGGGATATAATAATGAATATACTATTGAGGACACACTCTTAGAGTTTATCTTAGGATATCATAGTCCAACTTGGTAAGCTATGCCAAATATTTATCCAATGCTATCCATGATCAATTTGCTTAATTCAATTCACTAAAATATTTTAGTTACCAATCTTACTTGATTTATGTGATTATGTATTACCAATTTTCTAATTTTGAGAATTTAGGGTTGTACACAATTTATTAGCATGGAAAAACCTTTTTTGGTTTTAGAGTGAACAAGGATTGTTCCAAAATCAAGGTTAAAAAAACGATTTTGAATTTTTTTAGATGATATCATATTTGTTGTTTGTACATGTGTACACTACGAGTACACACTAAGATTATGGTTAGAATGACAACATATGTTTCAATTGAATCTTGATTTTAGAGTAATAGGGTAGTTGGTTTAGAGATCAACCATCCCTGCTTCAAGTTTTCATAACTCTTTATTTTTTTTCTTTGGAGTATATTAAGCAAATATTAAACTCATTCTTTATTATTTTGCTACAAAAATTTAAAATATTATTTTTTCTTACCTACTAAAGTTTTCTCTTTTATGATCCTACCCATGGTGGAGAAATTTATGAAATCTTTTAATTTATACAAGGGAAGGGTTAGACTTGTCATACATATAAGGTTACTTCTAACTTGCGAGTTTTAGTTATCTTCGCGCTTTATACTCATGATGTTAATATGAAAATAGGGATATTATCAAATAAGAAGAGCTTGTTAGAAGTTCAATAGGTTCTACAAACTCATCAGGTTATATCAAATGTAAGACAAGGTAATTAAAAAGAACTAGCCCATAAGAAGTAGATATTGAATGGGATTATTTCAAGCATAGCAAGTTAAATAGTGAGTTCTATTGCAACAATGGTAGTGGATCGATATAATGGGACAACAATGAAAGAGATGGATTATATCATGGAGACTACAAGGAAAGTAGAAGTACTTAGGAAAAATAGACAAGAATATGATGCAATGGAGAAATATAAAAGCGATTCAACATCAAAGAGAATGAGAATAAATTCAAATTTACAATTAAGGGAAGGCTCACATAAACAAATTATTGAGAAGTAGAAAGAAAACATGAAAAGTGTTGGTGGACTGATTCTTCGCAAGCATATGATTTCAATTTATTCATATTCCATCTATTAGTATGATTTGAATTTAAATAGGAACACAAAAAATTACAAATATAACCATAAATACAGAGATGCAGAAGAAATAACAGTATCTTTCATTAATATCAAATAATGAAATATGTTTACAAACAGAATGGAAATGAGACTAGCTTGGGTGATGGTAGCTTATCTTTGAGAAGAGATGTGGCAGCTACATGTCTCTGAATTGAGTTACAACGAGGATCAAGGGCCTTTTTATTATTGAACAATAAGAGAAAACCCTAAACAACCAAAACCCTAACTCGAGGAGATGTAACACCAAGAGTTTATGGGCCCCGTTGGGGTTAGTTGGGAAACCAACTTCTCGGGGTCGTAACTTGGTCATATTATCTTTGTTTGGCATGCATGACACCTCATTGGAAATATCTCTCAGAGGAATACAACTAAAAATGCTATTTCTTAGAAATTGCTTGGAGAGATCTTTCCAAAAAAACGTCATTTAGGGCCTCAAAATGACTCCAGAAGTTCAGGACCCGAAAAACTCCCAAAAATAGTAAACTGTGCTACAATTAAGGAAACTAAAAAACTAAAAGAAACAATGGTGGGGGTCCATGTGGAATAGGCGGGTGGCCACCAATATCCACCTGGATCGTTCCTCCCGCCTTAGGAAGCAATGGTCTCCTTCGCGTTGAGTTACTCCATGAGATGAGGAAACCTTTGCTGGACTTGGTCCCTAGTGAGCCATTTTCCTTGGTGCAGGAGTTGGCCGGATTTGACAACTCAATACAGTTGGATCTTCTCCTCGCAATTATTCTTGATCTACGTGTCCATGATCCGATCAGTTGCAGCTAGCCATATAAAGATAATTATATTTATTGGTTTTATATATGATATCAAAGTCATATCCATCTAACCATAAAGTCCATCTTAAAATTATGGAATTACCTTCTTCAAGCAATCTTTTGTTTTGCACCATTCCTTTCATGTGCCTGAGGTCTATCTTAACAATAAAGTGGACACTTTTAAGGAACAATCTGAATTTCTTTATTGGTAGAATTTCTTTATGGGAAGAAGGATAAATTTTTTAGCGTCTAAGAATGTGCCTGAGGCATATGCACACACTTCTTCCTTTTTTCCATCTTTCTGCAATAAGATTTTTGCCCAATAGTAATCTTAGGCATCTGTTTCAAGAATGAATGATAGGTTACTGTGGGGAAGAGCCAAATGTGGTAGCTGTTTGATTTTCTACTTTATATTTCTTATGGGTTTGGTCATCTGGTCATTCCAACTGCTTCCCTTTTTTAGCCTTTGTTGTAGAAGCATTGTATCTGTGGCCTGCTTTGGATAAAATTGCCTGATGTAATTCAAACATCCTAAAAGTATTTGTACAGTCTTAACATCTGGAAAATAGTCTGGAAAATTTGATAAATAATTCAATACATGTGGTTGTAATTCTATTCTTCCTTGGGATATGAAACCTAAGTACTCAATCTGGGTTTGCGCAATAATGAACTTATCTGGAGAGGCAGAAAGAACTAGACCATGCTTGAAAAAAACTTGGTAAAATATCTCTAAGTATTTTTTATGTTCACTAATATCCTTGCTGAAAATTAACAAATCATCTATGTAGACAATGATAAAAGAATAGTCTCGAAAAATACCTTCCATTTTCTTTTGGAATTTTTATGGGGCATTCTTCAAACCAAATAGCATAATTGTCCATTGAAACTATCCTCCACATACCACAAATTTTGTTCTATATCTATCTTGAGGATTAATGCCAATTTTCCAAAACCCACTTTTATGATCAAACTTACTGAATGCATTTTATTTGGCGATCTTTGATAACAACATTTATTTATTAGGTAAAGGATATTTAATGGGCACAAGAGCTTCATTTAGAGCTTTTTAGTTGATAACTAACCTCCTTTTTCCACATTTTTTCTATGAGTTCTTATTAACATATAAAGCTAGACATGCCCAAGAACTCATGCATGGTCCTATCAGTTTTCTCTTTATCAAGTCATTAATTTCTTCTTTAAAAAACTCATGTTCATATGACCTCATGTGATTTGATGATGCATTTTGTGCTTTGACATAGCCTTCTCTCTGAAATGGAAGTGAGACAAAATATTTTTCGTTAAACCAGAATGCATCAAGGTGTTCGATTGTACATTCATTTTTCAAATTATTTACAATATCAAATAGAATAGTAGGGCCATGGATTTTTGCATGCTTGACAATTTTCTGTATCTTGGAAAGATTTGTTATTGCTTCATCGAAATTTCTTACCTCATCAGGTTTTACTCTGAGTGTGTATTTACTATTAGTAGGGACTTGCTCCTTTTCACCTTGAATGCTGAAAATTATCATGTTCTTTTCAATGGTAATTGGCATGAATTTTTCCATAAAATCATGTCCAAGCAACATATCAACACTAGTATCATTATTATATAAATTTACATATGCTTCTTGTGATATAAGAGTATTGGAAAGTCTAGAGCAATATATGGAATTTTTATTAGTTGTTTGTTAACTGCTCTAAACTGGACTTGAGTGGGTTTCCAATAGTAAGCAGGAATGGCCTTGAATTTGCAACAGTTTCTCATAGCTCCAGTATCAATTTGTGCATCAAGAATGTATTCTTTGTAGCCCAACACTTTCATTTTTACATGGATGACCATCCTATCATCAATACCACTAATGTCATGAATGTTTTCATTACTATGTTGATTAGCTAATAGTAATGGAGTTTGATAGGAAAGGAAAGTAGAAGAAACAAACCATGAGTTCAGACTATCAAGTTCTTGCATGTTGTCTTGAATCCTTTGTGCAAGCGGATTCATCTCGTTTATGTCTCTTTGGAGATCTTCTTCTACCCTTTTAATCTTATCCAATAATTTTTCTGCAATATTACCAGTGGATTCTTGTGATGCTTCTGTTGTTATATGCCAATCTAAAATCTCAAAGTCCTCTCCATCAGTTATCTTGTGAGGAATAGAATTCTGCAAATGGTCAATATTTTCTTGGAAGTGTCTTCGAGGAATAATCAAGCTAGGATGAAGAGAGGCCTTTTATCTCTAGATTTCTTCAATTTGATGTTGGAGATCATAAAATGAAAACATGAAACAGTTGGACAGATATGTACACTCACTACTATCACTATTATTATCTAAAAGAGAAACCTTTTTGAATTTTTCATCAATGTCATAGCTATTATCTGAATCAATACTATGTACAGAAAAACATTCAAAATTGGAATCTATCTGAGAAAATAAATCCCAATCAACTAGGTCATAAGAGGATTTAAAAAATTTGGAAATCTTTTTTGGATTCCTTTCTTTCCTTTGTTGGGACATCTGTTGGTCCAATGACCAGTCTAACCACAAATAAAGCATTTAGACTATTTCGCTAGTTTAGACCTTTTCTTGAAAACAAATTGTGATCTTCTGGCTCTAGGAGATCTTGACCTATATTTCTTTTTCTTGGTAGTAGGAGGTCGAGATCTACAAGACCACTTACCACTTTGGTCTTTTTGAGAACCCTTTCTGGATTGGTTCTTATAACATCCAAAATGATATGTTTCAGTAAAGGAGTCACAGATGGTGGGGCTGAAATGCAACTGCTTTTTGACACTCTTACGAGATTTGTTGGCAGCACATTCATTCTTCAGAATGGTAAGAATGTGTTGGTGAAGTGCGGATAGAGACAATGTATCTATGGCAAAGTGTTGTGAAAATAGTGATTGTTGAACTATTTTACGTATTTTACCTATCATGGAGGCTATGTAGTGTCGGAGATAAGCCACATTATGGTGAGTAGGGATTTTATAATAAATATTTTGCATTGTTCCTTAAAAGTGCCCACTTCATTGTTAATATAAGGAGAAATGTATCTGTTGCAAGCAAAATCTAAAGGTGTCTACCGTGATAAGTGTCATTGTTGCCGAGGAAATGTGTTGTTGGGCGTAGGGCATGACCCATGATTACAAATCTGCAAATTTTCAGGTGCTTTTAATCCTTTTATCTTCATCATTATGGATGCTAGGAAAAAATTTAATTTCTCTAATGAATCTCATGAAGCAGCGCATGAGAAAAAATGGGCATGGCTTACAAAGTTTTTGAACAAAAGCAATACAAATGTTTTGTTTGATATTAGATTCGTAGCAAAGGAATTTAATCCACAACCTAATTGGGAACTACCAAACATTGAGATGGAAAAGATATATAAACTCCCATTTTTTTCTATTCCGCACTGCTACACTATTTAGATTTTCCTCTATAAATGTTCCCATTTCTGTTAGTCAAAGTTTATATCAAATTCCTCTCATTAGAAAGGAAGATGTAGAATGGGGTATGAGTCATGATTACAAATACATACATATCGGACTCATACAATTTGGGATTAGTCCTCTTGTATGACCAGGGTTAGATAACTCATGTTTAACTTATGTTCTTGATGCCAGACACAATAAGTTTGAAGATGCATTGATAGGAGGATTCGAAAGTCCCCTAAATAATGGTCATATTTGGTCTTCAGTCATCGCAAGATACAAGTGTCTTAAACTGAGGCTAATGCTTCCTTATATAGGATGAGCCCTCGGAGTGTTGATCAAGGTTTTTAATCTTTCCCATCCACAAAGTGAAATATCATATCCCACAAAATCTTCACGATATGATACAAAGTGGAGATTCCAACTAGGGGAACCCACGAAAGCTATAATGTATGTAGTAAAAGGTTATATACGGTAGATATTCATTTACAGAAGATATCATATATGTACCTTTTATATTCATCAATATGGATGCTAAGCAAAGTTTTAATTTCTCTAGTGAATCTCGTAAAGTAGCACATGAGAAAAATTGGGCATGGCTTCCAAAGATTTTGAAACAAAGCAATACAAATGTTTTGTTTGATACTAGAGTCATAAAGCAGGACTTTAATCCACAACCTAATTGGGAAATACCAAACATTGAGATGGAAAAGTGTAGAAATTTCTGTATAGATTAGCTAGCTATGATACCATGTAGAAATTCTGCAAATTCTCTACAAAACTCGCTCTGAGACCATATAGAAAATCTAACTGTAGATTAACTCGATAATGCAATATACCAAAGCAAAATACTATAATCTACTTCTACTATCAATTTGTGTTGTGGAAGCTTAAAGATTGAGCAAGATCGAACTGAGCACATATAACCAGAAGAAGAAGAATTAATACACATGAAACACAGAAGAATACTCATGGGAAAGCCTCAACTAAAAACCTCCTTATCTGTATTATCATACAAGGTGGAAATACATCAAGATTACACAAAGATTTAGCTCTCACAGCTAGCCAGCTCTCAGTACAATCCTCCTAGATGCTCACAGGCAATCAAAGCTTCTCACAAGCCTTCTCCTCTGCCCTCCAAGCTCCTATTTCCTTAATTTGTTTCTCCTGGGTGATCCTATTGTTACCAAGTGTAACACTGATCACTCACACTGATCTCACACCCTGTAAAACTGCGCAATCCTCAAGGAACCTTATTCCTTCTTCATGGATGAGTTTCCTTTATAGGAAAACTCATGCAACTGATAGTAACCTGTTCTTGACATTTAGCTCAATTAGGTCTTTCTTTGAATAGACATGAATGAATTTCTAATGAGAGAATCTTCAGTTATCTAGAGTAGACTAGTTGGATACATGCAAGCATTAATTGACTAAACTCACAATTAGTTCCTCAAATAGTTTGGAACTAATTTAACTGAACTTAACTCAATAAACTGAGCTAACTAATTACAACTCAAATAAAACTCAATCCAAACTCCTTAGTTAAGGGACAATCTCCTTAATTTAATGGATAACTATTGCATGACTTCACAAACACTTCTAACTTGAATTTCTCCAACTAGTTAATCCATAATGAATTAATTAATTAATTTCCAAGGAGCTGGTGAGAATAAATTCGAATTTAATTCACAATTTTAATTCAAGGATAAATTAAAATTGGAATTTATGGATTCTATTTTTATCATTTCTTGTTTCTATTTTCAACACTCCCTCTCAACAAGAAAGGAATTCAACTCAATCCCAATCTTGAACCTTTTGGAATGTTCTGCATGCAACACTTCTCTCTAGTGTTGTTGCTCCAACAATCTCCAGAAACAAAAAAAAAAACATCCAACCTAAATCAGAATGATGCCTCTGTCATCAAAGTCTCTGACTACTAATGCCTCTGTCGACTAAAAACTCTGCGCTTCTGCTGACTCTGCCTTTCTACATTGTTGTCAATCCTTCTCTACGCTCTTCAGTATCTGACTGCTCTGGCCTCTGTCACTTTTATCTCTGATTGCACCAATCCCACTGATTCCTCCCGCTACTATGTACTTTGGGCTCCCGTAGCAAGGTACGATCCATGAGATGAAACCTCTTAATGGACCCTGCCCAATTTCAACCTTCATGGGATTATCACTTCACATCACCCCACCTCACACCTGGAGATATGGCTACATGTGATCCCTTTGCTGACTTGGCTCGAAATTCCCCCCTACTGGAGGTCTCTACATGAGTGGATGCCTCCACTCGGTCTCCTCTCAACATCTCCAATTGTGGCTCCTCCACAATTTTCTTAGACTTCTTCTGGGGCTATATGTTGAGAGGTAATTTACTCTCCCTCTCAACCACCAAGTCTTTAACATTTGCCTTGCTCCTCAAGGCTTTCTATGCATCTTAAACCTTAAGAGCATACAGGTTCTTAACTCATGAACTAATATGTTTCACCTGTCTCGTGGTGATGTGTCTAAGGAAAACCTTTCCCTTACTGAAAACAACATCATAGCATTTTTCCTCCAACATCGCGATCGATACCAAATTCTTCTTCAGTCCAGGCACATACTTCACATCTGTCAAGGTGATAAGAGCTCCATGCTCCCTATGAAAAGCAACCGTGCCCACTCCTGAAACACTATACTTTTCATTGTCACCCATCTCTATGCGCATCTTGAGGTCTTTCTCCTCCCAGGTACTCAATAAAATTTAATCAGCGGTCATGTGGAATGAGGCTTCACTATCAAGAAACCAACCACAACCCATCATTGATGACACCATGCATGTAATGAGGGTGAAGTCCATCTAGAACTGATAGGCTAATGCCTCACCTTCAGATCCTTTCGAGGATCCCTTCTTGGACTTCTTCGATGGGCAATTAGTTGCATAATGACCCATCTCGTGACAATTAAAGCATCTCACTTTAGACTTGTCAACCTTCTTCCCTCCATGAGAAGAATTTGATTCGAAATGGAACGCCTTCCCCTTCCCTTTCCTTGTCTTACTTGCTAAAGCCAGATTTTCTTCATCATCCTTGGATGAAGAACCATCTCATGTGCTCCTCCTGATCTCCTCCTGCATGAGATCCAACCACAGTCATTCCCAATCCAACATTTTCTCTCTTCCATTCATGAGTCCTGGTAGCTATTCTAGCACTTTGGAAGACCGAGGAGAGCAAGGCTCACCATATCATCATCAGTAGTAGTTATTCCCACACTACCAAGCTCATCTCTGCAGGTGGTGAGCTTGTTCAAATATGTAGAAATAGTATCACCCTTCTCCATCTTGATTTTCCAAAGCTTATCCTTGAGTGTTAGTTTCCTCTAGTCGCTACTATTCTGATAGAGTTCCTTCAATGTCTTCCACATTGCAAAAGAGTCTCCTTCCCATGGAGACTCGAGACAATATGGTCTCGAACTCCCTCCAGAAGAATCCATCTCGCCTTTGCCACACACTTCTTCCATTCAACCAATTCTTATGCATTCCCTGTAGCTAGCTTGGGGATTTCTTGATCAATGAAATCCTTCAAACCATTGTCTTCTAATACCGCTTCCATTCTATCCTTCCATGATATGTAATCTGAGCTGCCTTTCAAGGCATACTCGAGTCTCAAGCCATAGAATGCCATTAACCAACATGAAGTATGAGATGAATTCGATTTGTACCTGCGATCCCAAACTTCAAACTTCGAATGCTCTTCTCCATATACTATTCACAACTCTCATAACCTTTTCTTTGATAAACTTGGCTCCGATACCATTTAGAAATTTCTCTATAGATTAGCTAGCTCTGATACCATGTAGAAATTCTGCAAATTCTATACAAATCTCGCTCCGAGACCATATAGAAAATCTAACTGTAGATTAACCTGATAATGCAATATACCAAAGCAAAATACTATAATCTACTTCTACTATCAATTTGCCTTGCGGAAGCTTAAATATTGAGCAAGATCGAGTTGAACAGATATAGCCAGAAGAAGAAGAATCAATACACATGAAACACAGAAGAATACTCAGGGGAAAGCCTCAGCTAAAAACCCCGCTATCTGTATTATCATACAAGGTGGAAATACATCAAGATTACACAAAGATTTAGCTCTCGCAGCTAGCCAGCTCTCAGTACAATCCTCCTGGATGCTCACAGGCAGTCAAAGCTTCTCACAAGCCTTCTCCTCTGCCCTCCAAGCTCCTATTTCCTTGCACTATTTCTCCTGGGTGATCCAACTATTACCGAGTGTAACACTAATCACTCACACTAATCTCACACCCTGTAAAACTGCGCAATCCTCAAGGAACCTTATTCCTTCTGCATGGATGAGTTTCCTTTATAGGAAAACTCATGCAACTAATAGTAACCTGTCCTTGAGATTTAGCTCAACTGGGTCTTTCTCTGAATCGACATGCATGAGTTTCTGATGAGAGAATCTTCAGTTACCTGGAGTACACTAGTTGGATGCATGCATGCATTAACTGACTGAACTCACAATTAGTTCCTCAAACAGTTTGGAACTAATTTAACTAGAGTTAACTCAGTAAACTGAGCTAACTAATTACAACTCAAATAGAACACAATTTTATCTCCTTAATTAAGGGATAATCTCCTTAATTTAAGGGATAACTGTTGCATGACTTCACAAAGACTTCTAACTTGAATTTCTCCAACTAATTAATCCATAATGAATTAATTAATTAATTTTCAAGCAGTTGGTGAGACTAAATTCGAATTTAATTCACAATTTTAATTCAAGGACAAATTAAAATTGGAATTTTAGGATTCTATTTTTATCATTTTTTCTTGCTATTTTCCACAAAAAGATATATAAACTCCCATTTTTTCAGTTCCATGTTGCTACACTGTTTAGATTTTCCTCTGTAAGTGTTCCTGTAAATATTAATTAATTAAGATGAAATTAATATTTCGTCTGATGCATTTAATTATATTAATTTGGATCTAAAATCATGTACAAGACTTTTCACTGTTTTCATTTTTGTATTAAAATCAGTTGACAAATAACAAAATCGAGGTTTTCATATAGATAGAGTAGGGAGGAGCGTAGCTTGGGCTAAAGGAACCATTCAATTTTCTAAATGAGGTTTTCATACAGACATGAGTGAGTTCAAATGGGTTAAAAGAACCATTCATTTTGTTGTAATCAATCAAACCAAGTGGTAATGGTGTCAATGAAGCCATTTGAAGCCTTTTCCCGACCCTTTTTTGTATTTATTTATTGACAAATTCTAATGCAAAAAGCAATGTGAGAGTTAATTGTTGTGGCAAACAAGCTTGTGCTAATTCTAGTTACTTTTCTTTGTAGGAATAGATTAAATTGTTTGTAAATTATTGTGATTGATTATCTTGTTGTGTGGTTCATTCTACAAGGATGTGAAATTTAACTAACTGATTGAGTTATTTTTTATTAAGTTAAAAATAGGTGTTGCATGATTATAGATTTTATAAAAGTTGTGCCATTATGTGTTGAGCATTTTTTTTAAATCAATGCCTACATATGCAATTTCAATGATTGCTATAACTCCTCACATAATTATTTAAATGATGCTAACTTAATGGAAGAGCACCGAGGGTGGTGGTTCGAACCCACTATGCCCTAATATGAATTAATGAATGATATTGTATTTGATTTTTAAATTACATATTTTTTATATTGATTTATTTCAATGGTGAGATATTTTTCTAGATTCATTGTTATATACTGTTTCTAAAGAGACAAAAGTGATATTATATTGCTCTTAAATATAATTTTTTTATTATCTCTAGAGAGACAACAACTAGCATTAAAGACTTATTGTCTCTATAAAGACATATTGTCTTTAATCCCAACTATTGTTTGTGGAGAGACAAAAATGAAATTGTCTCTAAGAGACAATAATATTTGTGTTATATATAGAAACAAATTGCTATGACTAATTTGCCTGCTTAAAGACAATATTTAAGACAATACACTTTGTCTCAAGTTAAAACAATTTACCTAAACATTGTCTCAAATATTATTTTTTAAACACCCATTGTGTAGTAGTGTACTCTTAACCAAAAAATACTTATTGCTTAAAAAAACATTAATTCTGATATGATAAAATAAATATAAGATGTTTTATATTAATTTGTACTTTTCTTAAAAGGAAAATTTATCTAACTAATTTGGTAACAATTTATTTCTTTAATTGAGCAGGTTCAAGTATATGACACTTCTAAAATAGTTATATCCGATATAATGATGATAGTGATGTAGTTTGTCTAAATGGCATGGCGATGATCTGTTTGATGCGGTGAGGATAGTCTAAGTTCAAATATGACATTTTTGAAATAATTATATATAATGAGTTTAAGTGTATAAGATTCTTAAAATAGTTATCTCTGATATAATAATTTTAATATATCTTTAAAAATTACTTATAATTTATCTTTAAAACTCACCCATTATTTTAATTCTGATTTCCATTAAAATAGGAAATCGTGATTTCCATATTTCGTAAAGGTTGAGATATGATTCTGGGCAGAAAATGTTTTTAGATAAGAATTTGTATGCGGGGCACTGTTATTTTCTCAGCCTTCAACGCTCGAGGTTTCGAAAAGACTTTGAACGAAAAAATCCAAGTTCTAGAAGAGAAGAAATACTTCAACACCCTCGATATGTTTTGTAATTTAGAGAATGGCAAAATTTCCATGATAATTATTATTTTAAAAACATTAATTCAGATGTTTTTATGTAAATTTGTGTTTTTTTGGTCAGAGGACAATTTGGTTGAGTAGTTTGGTTATCATTAGTTTCTCTTTAGTTCAGTAAGTCAAAGAATATGGCATTTGTGAAATAATTATACTATATAATATGTAATAGTGACATAGTTTGTTTAAGTGGTTTGGGGTGATTTGTTCCTTCAATCCGGTAAGTATGACACTTTTGAAATAATTATAGCTGTAATATCGTGATTTCCATATTTCGTGAAGGTTGAGATATGATTCTGCGCAGATATTTGCAACCTTTTCAAGACATGCAGAGAGACCAGTGGCAGGATTAATGGAGGCCCAAAGTCTAGCTCGCGTGCAAAGAGAATCGTGGAAGGTGATTTCCGGGCCCCAACTGGACCATAATTTCACGTGTGTTGACTCTGACCATACCCCCATCCTGTAAGTAATGAGACCAGTGTTGGGAATTTTTGCAATGGGAAAATACCAAAACCTAACAAAATAAACATCACAGAGCCAATGCTATGTTCCATTTCTTCCAGGACCTTTGCACAGCGAAGCTATTAAAAACAAAATGACTCATAACAGTCCGTTACACAGCCATAAAACATTTCTATTGATTTAAAAACAAAACTGTTACAAACTTCATCCTCTGCGCAGAGAGAGATTCACTGGAGAAACTATGTCTCCTCATTTCTGGTCTTCCACTGCTGTGGGTATTACAACAACAATTTCTTGCTGCTCCTATGTTTTACAATGGCGAATAAAACCATTACATCCCTCTTTTCTTTAACTTCTCGCATTGCTGTGCATTCAATACATTTCCATGAACAAAAAAAATTACAGTCCTATTCTAGTTGAGCCCTTGCACTCCTGTGCATTCTCCATATAAAGAAACGGGTTTATCACCGCGCGCAGGCATATATCACAATACATTTCCATTAAAAAATACAATGCACCATCGTGCGCAGCCACCATACATATACATAAAAACTAACTCACGTCGGCCTTTTTCTACAACATAAAAAAAACATATATAAAAAAACATATATTAAAACATGCCCATACCCATATTAAAAGGGCCTCCACCTAATCTACGTAAAACATTAAAGACCATTGAATTCCCTTCTTGGCGGTCAAAAAAAAAAAATCGAACACTCCACGCAAAATCTGATTTGACGTGGGCCGGAAAACTGTGCGTTAACGTCCTCGCACGTTGGGCAAAATCTCTGTCCGGTGACCTGATCCGACGTAATTCGCACACCGTCTTCAGGCAAACCAATCGACCCTTAACGTCCGGGGAGCAAGCGGTAAAGCTGTTGTAAAGGGGACGCGTGGCGCGTCCTGATTGTGTCGGGGCCTCCTCTGCAGGTACAACCTTCTGCCAAAGGCGGTGCGGGGAGACCGGGCCGGTTTTCCAAAACCGTTGTGCAGTTGGAATTAATATTCCAACACTCCCCTTTAATTTCCACTGCTGGGCATTAGGACATACCCAAACAGTTCCTCTCGTAGAGGGATTCCTCAATACTGCTGTTACAAAGATATCATCCTCACATAGAGGGATTCACCAACTGCTTCTGATGCAGTTCACAAACAAACAAAGTTGTCTTCCTCTTAATAGAGGGATTAACCTGAAACTATGCTTAAGATCACCTTCCTCATGACAGAGGGATTCACCATAACAATGTGCTGAAGAGCACCTTCCTCTTTAACAGAGGGATTCACCAAGAACTTCACTTCCTCTCACAGAGGGATTACTGCCAAACACTGCCTTAGATGCAGTTTCAAAACAATAAAAATTCATTGCACTGTTGTGCATACTCATTACATTGTTCTTTTATGCTGCTGCATATTCTCTGCTGCACTGTTGTGCCATCTTCTTTACTGTGTCTACCCCACACTGCTGTGTCTACACTTGCACTGCTTGTGCACTTTTCAAAGACAAAATACTCTGTCTTTTCTGGAACAATTACACTGTCCCAACTTACAAATTTACACTGCTGTGTGTAAATATTTCTTACATTCACTGCTGTTGCATATATTGCATTTCAATTCAATGAACAACACATTCATTACAGTTACATATACTGTTGTAAAGAAAAAAAAATTCTTTTACATGTGCTGTTGTCCATTACCTTTCATTTCTTCAACAAAACTTCATGCTGCTGCATTTTCTTATTTGCATTGCTGTGTGCTTCTCCTTCTTGCCATCATGCTGTTGTCCATAACTTCTTGCTGCTGCATTTTTCATATTCACTGCTGTCCATACCCATAACCATAGACTGTCATCCCTGGGTTTTTATTTGCTGTTGCGTTGCCTCTGCAATTTGCACTGTGGCTGCCTTTTGTTTCATCATACTGCTGTGTGCCCATACACTAACTCTTTACTCTCCATTACTTGCACATAGAGAGAAATCATCCTCACGCTGTTTTGCGCTGCATTCTCCACACAACAAAAAAAATTAACACGGGCTGCTGCCTTTTCTTTTTACACCCTTGCTTCACACAATCTTCATCTTCATTTTTTTTATTTTCATAATGCACTGCTGTGCAATTCCTTTCGATTTTCTGCTGCCACACACATTCTCATTCACCCATGTGCATTAAAAATCTGCTGTCCATGTTTTTCTTTAGGCATTTCTGTGCATGTTGCATTGCATACAAAAAAAATATTACATTTTTCACTGCTGTGTGAAAAATTTCATTGCATTCTCAGCCACTGGGCATTTATGCTCTGCTGCGTTTTTCCTTCTTCTCATTTTCTTCTCATTGCTTTGCATTTTCATTCCCAATACAAAACATTTCCATCTGCTGTGTATTATACTCACTCTGCTGTGAGTATATTCTCTCACATTACATAAAAGGAAAACTACATTCCATTGCTATGCATTTCAATGCATGTGCTCCAAAAAAAATTTCAAACTGCTGTTTTATGTTCTATCTTCCCACTGCTGTGAGGGTCTCCATGCTTTGCATACTTTTCTTATTGCACTGTTGCACTTCACATTTGAG
The DNA here is from genome assembly GCA_031772625.1 of Pinus tabuliformis. Taxonomy (NCBI): domain Eukaryota; kingdom Viridiplantae; phylum Streptophyta; class Pinopsida; order Pinales; family Pinaceae; genus Pinus; species Pinus tabuliformis. The sequence continues at coordinate 1,509,317,462 of CM062804.1, read as the reverse complement.
CGCTACCCCTTTTTCTTCTCTGCTCTTATGGCAAATTTGATTTCATGTCTTTCCTTTATAAAAAGAAGTCTTCATTAAAGAATGACTATTAAGACAGTTCAGCAAAAAAAATTACAAGCTCCCCTTTAATGTATGCTTGTCTTCTTTTGGCAGACTCTTCTCAAAACAAATTTAGATCCACTAGGGAGTTCAAGGGGCTTTCAGATTTCCTTTCCTTTCTTCTCCATACTTTTGTAACTTTCTTCTTTTGCATGGGTCTAGCTTGTGTAAGAGACCATGTCAAGTTACAATCTCGTGCCATATGCCCAATGTTATGACACTTGAAACATTCAACATTGTTCATGAATAACATTTCATGATTTCTTCTAGTGAAATTATTTCTTGGAGATTGTCGGGGACCACAACATCTATCTCCATGAAATGCTCTACAGTCTTTTGCCATATGACCAAAGTTTGAGCAAGCATAACAATAACCAAAAAATGAACTTTGGTACCTGGGAGATGGAGGTTTCCTTGATGCACTTCTGAACCCTTGCTGCCTTGAGATCCTTTGATGATCACCATTGCCTCTTGCCTTCTTGCCATCAGCTACATTTCTACTTGGAGCTGGATTTCTTCTATTGCTGCCTTCATTTTTCTCCTTGCCTTTGCTGGAACTAGGAGCATCACACCTTCTTTGTGGCTTCTTCACATCTCCTTTGCTTAAAGCATCCTCATGCTTGTTTGAGGGTTCACCTACATACCCAAGTCCTGATTTATCAGATGGAGATCTATGATAGCTAAGCATGTCATCCAAAGCTTGAGAGCTCTTCATGATCTTGTTCATCCCTTCAACCTTCTTCCTTAGGAGGACAATCTCTTCTTCTAACTTTTCACATTCATTATTTTTCTTTGTTAGTTGTCCCTCAGTTTCTTCCTTGCTACGAGTAGCTTCAGCTGCTACTATTTTGAAGGAGATAATATCTGTCTTCATTTTGGAGAGTTCTGCTTGACTGCTCTCCATTCTCTTTTCAGCTTCTTGTGCCTGCTTCCTGGCTTCTTGTAGTTCAGACTTAAGGGAGGAGACCTCTACCTTGTACTGTCCAATCTCTTCCACAAGCTTATTCACTCTCTTGTGTCTTTGTTCAAGTTGACTTGTCAAGACATCTGCTTGCTTCTTTGCTCCATTCAGCTGATTTGTCATGGATATGATTTCTTCATGGTGTTTCTTCTTGCATTGGTCAAGCTCCTTCTTAAGGTTGGCAAGCTCTTCATCCCTTTCTCTTACTTGAAGCTTGATGAGGTCAAGCTTCTCATTCTCAGCTTCTATGATGGGTTCATAACTTTCTTCTTCACTCATGGTCATGGTCAGTGTTCCCTTTGCATGAAGGTCATGCAGTCTGTCCCATATATCCTTTGCTGATGTATATTTTCCAAGATTCCTCTTCACTGAATCAGGCAATCCATCCAAGATAGTCTTTGCTGCTTGTGCATCATACTCCATGGATTCTTTATCCATCTTGCTAACATCAATCACTGATTCCCAGATTTCACTCCCTTGAAACTGTAAGAAAGCCCTCATTTTTATTTCCCATACATTAAAGTTTCCATCAAACTTTGGAGCTTCAAATAGAATGTATTCAAATGGATTGCCTTCTAGTTTAGTAGAGGAGGGAGACACATTTTTAGCAGGTTTGGAGGCTTTCTTCTTTGACCTTGCCATTCTTAACTAGGCTTCAAATACTTGACTGTGTTTTTTTTTTTAAATCACTGACTGTTTCTTCAACAACAACACAGAAAAAAAACTTTGAGGAATACCTGGGTTCTTTTTCCTGAGACTTCACACTGTTGGAGAAGCTTTTTCTGCTGCAACAAGAGTCTTTCCTTCAGCTTCCTTGACACTTTTAAAGAGCCTGAACCAGCTCTGTCACCATCAAAGAGCCTGGACTAGCTTTGATACCACTGTTGGGAATTTTTGCAATGGGAAAATACCAAAACCAAACAAAATAAACATCATAGAGCCAATGCTCTGTTCCATTTCTTCCAGGACCTTTGCACAGCAAAGCTATTAAAAACAAAATGACTCATAACAGTCCATTACACAGCCATAAAACATTTCTGTTGATTTAAAAACAAAACTGTTACAAACTTCATCCTCTGCGCAGAGAGAGATTCACTGGAGAAACTCTCTCTCCTCATTTCTGGTCTTCCACTGCTGTGGGTATTACAACAACAATTTCTTGCTGCTCCTATGTTTTACAATGGCGAATAAAACCATTACGTCCCTCTTTTCTTTAACTTCTCGCACTGCTGTGCGTTCAATACATTTCCATGAACAAAAAAAATTACAGTCCTATTCTAGTTGAGCCCTTGCACTGTTGTGCATTCTCCATATAAAGAAACAAGTTTATCACCGCGCGCAGGCATATATCACAATACATTTCCAAAAAAAAATACAACGCACCACCGTGCGCAGCCACCATACATATACATAAAAACTAACTCACGTCGGCCTTTTTCTACAGCATAAAAAAAACATATATAAAAAAACATATATTAAAACATGCCCATACCCATATTAAAAGGGCCTCCACCTAATCTACGTAAAACATTAAAGACCATTGAATTCCCTTCTCGGCGGTCAACAAAAAAAATCGAACACTCCACGCAAAATCTGATTTGACGTGGGCCGGAAAACTGTGCGTTAACGTCCTCGCACGTTGGGCAAAATCTCTGTCCGGTGACCTGATCCGACGCAATTCGCACACCGTCTTCAGGCAAACCAATCGACCCTTAACGTCCGGGGAGCAAGCGGTAAAGCTGTTGTACAGGGGACGCGTGGCACGTCCTGATTGTGTCGGGGCCTCCTCTGCGGGTACAGCCTTCTGCCAAAGGCGGTGCGGGGAGACCGGGCCGGTTTTCCAAAACCGATGTGCAGTTGGAATTAATATTCCAACAACCAGAATTCAGTTACCTGACGTTTATGCATGTTCGACCAGCCTATAAGTATTTCCACCACTCTACAGAAAAATATGTCCAGTAGTTCATTGTGTTGGAAGTAGTGAGCGTGCGCAGTTGAGATTGATCATGGCGATGGAGTTGGGTTTTCACCAGTTCCCAGTTTCGTGGAACGTAGGTAATTACTTTGATATTAAACTACTCAGTGCTTTTATCTTTGTATTGACAGTGGCGGCATGGAGTTTCCTTTTCAGGGGGAGGAATGGAAAATCTGGTAGCATGCCTAAGGGGAGGCTGCCTCCGGGGCCGTTTCCGTTGCCCATCATCGGCAACCTTCACCTGCTGGGAGACCTTCCCCACCGCGCTCTGGCGGCGCTATCTAAGAAATACGGGCCTCTCATGTCTCTCCGCCTCGGCTCCGCCCTCACCTTGGTCGTCTCCTCTCCAGATATGGCCAAGGAGTTTCTCAAGACCAATGACCGCATTTTCGCCAGCAGGTCTCCATACGCCGCTGCAAAATACTTGACCTATAATTCGTCGGATGTGGTCTTTGCTCCGTTAGGGCCTTATTGGAGGCAGATGCGCAAGGTCCGTGTTTTACAGGTGCTCCACTCTAAGCGCATAGAATACTTCCGCTACATAAGAGAAGAGGAAGTCTCCGACATGATTCGCTCTCTTCTGAATTCAGTTCATCAACCTGTAAACATTACTGAGATGGTGTCGGGTCTGGTGACTGACATAATGTGCAGGATGGCCTTCGGTAGAAAATATAGTGACCATGACATAATTGGCAACATAGGGTTTGTATCAATGGTGAAAGAAATTGTTGCATTGTCTGGTTCTTTTAACATCGGAGACTACATACCATACTTGGCCTGGATGGATCTCCAAGGCTTCAGCCGTCGCTTCAAGAAAGTAAGGAAGTCGCAGGACGATTTCTTAGAGAAAGTAATTGATGATCACGCTGCGCAGAATGACGCCAACGCTCCACGAGATCTTGTGGATGTTTTAATTGCAGCCTCTGTCGATAAAAATGCAGAGTTCCAACCTTCACGAGATAATATTAAAGCCGTTCTTCTGGTAAGTATGTTTGGCTTGAAATTCATCTTCTCCCAGATTCATTCATCACATTGAGGTTAGGTTATATTTTACTTTTCCTTTTTTGGCAAAAATAATTGATGTTTGGAACCATATAGTGTGATTTATCATTTTATGGGTAAGATAAATATTATTGGAGATGAACAATAATAATAGGTAGTTAGAAATGTCAAAAAAATATTGGCAAAAATAATTTCAATGTAATGGATGGGAAGGGATGATATTAAAGTTGTTAGTGTGGTAAGTATGTTGGTTTGAAATTCTTTTTCATGATCTAGATTTATTATGGTTGGTTATTTTATTTCAAAGATAAATATATTAGTTGGTTTAAAGTAGTGACAAAAATAATTTTCATGTGTTAAAAGATAATATTAAAAATGTTATTTAGTAAATCTGTTGATTTGAAATTTTTTTCACAACCAAATTATTTTGCCCATGTTTCAAACCATTCAATATGATTCATCATTTTAGTGTGATAGATTTAGAAAAGATAATATTAAAGTTGTTAAAGATAATATTAAGTGGTTATTCTAGTAAATATGTTGGTATGAAATTCTTTCCCTGATCTAGATTATTTTGCCAATGTTTTGAACTATCTAATATAATTCACCATTTTATTCCAAAAATAAATCATATTGGATGGTTCTTTGACAAAAATAATTTCAATGTGATAGATTCAAGGAAAAATAATATTAAAATTGTTATGATAAGTATGTTAATTTGAAATTTTTCTCCGTGATCTATCATATTGAGATTACTTTGTCAATTTCTCAAACCATCTAATACGCTTCATTATTAATCATTTTATCTGGAAAGTGAATCACACTTAAAGTTCAAGGTTCAGAATGTTTATCATATTGAGATTATTTTATCTATTTCTCAAACCATCTAATGCTATTCATTATTAATCATTTTATCTAGAAAATGAATCACACTTAAAGTTCAGGGTTCAGAATGTTGGGAAAAAAAGTTGTCAACTAAAATACTAATTTCAATATAACGAGCAGAACTATGTGCTAACTCTTCCTTCATTCTTAGGAATCACACAGGGAATATATATAGATGGCCAAGAAAATAAATTTCAAATGAATCCTAATCATATATATATATATATATATATATATATATATATATATATATATATATATATATACATATACATATGAATTAATTCTACGAGGAACAAGAATTGAAGTAACTCCATTGAGATACTAAGGAAGGTGGTGTGGGAGGCTAGGGTTTTGAACAGGGAGCGACAGGTGCAAGCTCGCAACAAAGGAGGGGCACAAAGGGGGGAGCTCCACTCCCTCCTACAGTAATGTGGTATCAAACAGAAGAAAGGAGGCGAGTCTGAACAATTTCTGGAAACCAACGGAGGCAGAAACAAAGAAAACAAGCACTCAAAATTCGTAAAGAAGAAAATCCCATAAACAGGAAGGGATCCACAAGGAAGTCAGGAGAGAAACAGAATCAGGAAACAATAGTAAGAGAACTGAGAACACATCTACAAAGGGACCCTGTAAACCCAAGAAAAACATTAAACCTTGGGTGGTCCTAAATGACCCTGCACTACAGGTGCATAGAGATTACATGGTGACATACGCGGTCATATGTAATTTTATGGGCATATGGCCTATGGAGAAGGCTCTGTACACTTGGATAAGAAACAACTGGAAACCTAAGGGAGAAATAAATCTGCATCTTGGGTCCAAGGGTTTTTTCACAGTGGTTCTCACTAACCTAGAGGACAAAGAGAGAGTTTTGAAGGAGGACCCTACTTCTATGATGTTGATGGCCTTTACATGTGACCATGGGTCATGAACTTTGTCCCGAAGCGAGAAACGCTTCCGTCCTGGTATGGGTTAGATTATACTCCTTACCTTTAGATTATTAGCTGCCTGAATCCTTAAAAGCTATCGGAAATAAACTAGGGCATTTTATAAAGATATCAGAGGTGACTCTCCGAGGTAAATATAACTCCTTCACCCACATATGTGTAGAGATGGACCTATCGGGAGCACTCCCTGATGAAGTCATCCTAGAGGATTATGATGAGGAATGGCTATAGGCAGTAGAATAAGAACATGTCCCATTCAGATGCCGTAAATGTCATGAACATGGGCACCTCTTCAGAGAGTGCCCACTCAAAAAAAGGGAGGACAATTTTAAAGTCAACACAGGAAAAGACCCTGAAGGTTTCACCAAAGTGGGAGGTAGAGGGAAAGGAGGGGGTAAAAAGTACCAAGAGAAACCTAGTGAGAACAAGCCACCAAGTCATAACAGTTTCAAGATTTTAGAAGAAGAAGGGGATGGGGGAAATGGAATGGACATGGAACCGAAGGACAATCATGCAGAGAAGGAAAAAGAGGATAACATGGAAATAATACATGGAAACAATGAACAAAAGGAGGAGCTACCAAGCACTATGGAACTCAGTAGGGACCATGAGATGACCCCAAGTTAAGGAGGCATGGAGGACCACGACCTTCAAGAGATTCTTGAAAGGGAGAATATTGATCTAGAAAAGTTTCTAGAGCAAGGAACCAACAAAGGGATTGACTCTCTACCACAAGAGGAGTTTGATAGAGTACAACAACTATTACTCTGAAGATCTCAAACTAAGGCTGTTGGAGTCAAAAGGAATCACAAGAGCTAGGAGAACAGAGGGGTTAAATCTATGGAGGTAACATTAGGACACTCCACCAAGAACCCAAGCAAGAAAAGAGGAAGGAAGAGAGGGAACGAATTGTTGATAAAGTGTGGGAAACTCATGATTAATTCAAGCAAGATGAAAGATCTTACCAGTTACTCTTTTACAAACCCATCATTATGAAGCTCATAACCTGGAACATGAGGGGACTAGGAAGTAAAAGGAAACAAAGAAATCTCAGTAATAGAATAAAAGAAGGAAAACCAGATATGGTGTTTATACAGGAAACAAAATGCTAAATAGATAAAATCAGAGAAATTCATAACAAATGTCCTATTAAATATGAGTACTTGGAAGTCAAAGCAAATAATACAACAGGAGGTATTCTCACTCTTTGGAATCCTTAGAAATTTGGTATCCTGGATGCTGAGGCATCTAGGAACCATCTTTCAATGGTTATCCAACCTTTGGGGGACAAGGAATGTTACATGATCACAAGCGTCTATGGTCCTCAAAAACTTGAAGACAAATTTAGTCTCCTCACCTCATTGGAGGAGCTTTTACAGGAGGGGACTTCAATATGATTAGATCTCTCATGGAAAAAAAAAGGAGGGACCAAAACACTAGGAAGAGACTCCATTGCCTTCCAGAACTCCTAATCAACATGAGGCTGGTAGACATGGAAACAATAAATGGCACCTTCACATGGAACAATAAGAGATGAGAAGCTTCTCAAGTTGCCTCGAAACTAGACAGGTTCATAATCTTGGAGGACCTCCTTCTCAATGGCCGTGTCCTAACTGCTCTTATCCTCCCTTTCAGAGGCTCGGACCACTGGCCTATTCAGCTAGAAGCTTCATGTATTGGCACTCTGAGGAACAGACCTTTCAGGTTTGAAAATATCTGGCTTACTCACCCTGACTTCATCACTAACATTAGGAAATGGTGGGTGGAAGACATGCCCATACAAGGAACAAAAATGTTCCTCCTGCAATAGAAACTCGAACTCATCAAGGTAAGGCTTAAATAATGGAACAAAAATGAGTTTGGCAACATTTTTAAATCCAAAAGAGAAGTGGAAAAGAAATTACAGGAAACTAACCAAAGTCTCATCACAGAAGGCTTCACAGAGGAAAGGAAAATGCAAGCTAACTCTCTTCAACAAGAATGGGACGACAGATGCCAGCAGGAGGAAATCTTCTAGAGATAGAAATCAAGAGTGCAATGGATTAAAAAATGGGAAATAAGCACAAGGTTGTTTCACAAGTCTACCATGGAACACAAGGCACATAATCAGGTCACAAAACTCATAGATCCTCAAGGGAAAGAACTAAATACTCACAAAGAAATGGAGTCTGTACTGGTACAACATTTTCAAAGCATAGCAGAGGAGACTATCATAGAAATATCTCAATTTATTAATAGCTTCACTCAGCATATTCCAAAACTGGTAACCGGGGAAGATAATTATAATCTTAATAGGCCAGTGACTGAAGAGGAGGTTACTGAATTAATCAAAGAGATGCACAATGGGAAAGCCCCAGGCCTGGATGGTTTCAATGTAGACTTCTTCAAAACATGTTGGGAAATAGTCAAACATGATATTCTTGATGTGGTGGAGGATTCGAGAAAATCAAGAACAATTCTAAGAGCGCCTAATGCATCCTTCATAGCCTTAATCCCTAAGCAGGAAAAAGCCATGACACCAGACAGATTTAGACCCATAGCTCTATGCAATGTGGTGTACAAAATCATTTCTAAAATTATTGCTAACAGACTTAAACCCCTTCTTCCAACGCTCGTGTCAAAGGAGCAGACTGGATATGTGGAAGGTAGACAAATTCTCAATAATATCATTCAAGCTCACGAAGTGGTTCATTCTCTCAAGAATAATAAGCAAGTGGGCATGATCATACAACTTGATGTAGCGAAAGCTTATGATAAGCTTAGATGGTCTTACATCAGAGAGGTTCTAAAAGCGTATGTCTTTGACCACAACTGGATAAGATGGGTCATGGCCCTGGTTACCACAGTTGATTGTTCAATCCTTCTTAATTGCTCTCCATCCAGAACCTTTTGGCCTTCAAGAGGTCTCAGGCAAGGAGATCCACTTTCCCCTTTCCTCTTCATTCTCATGATGGAAGGATTAGGCAAAGTGATCAATTTAGAGAAGGCAGAAGGAAGAATGCAGGGACTCAAACTAACCCAGAATGGGGACACATTGACTCATCAACAATTTGTGGATGAAACCATGCTACAAGGCACACCCATAGTCAAGGAAGCCAAAGCTTTCAAACAAATCCTGTACGATTTTGCCATGGATGCTAGCACAGAGGTAAGCCACACAAAATATAAAGTTTTTTTTTTCAATACTAACATTTCTATTCAGAGAAATCTCTCAAGAATTCTAGGTTTTCAAAGAGATCATCTTCCCTCCAAATATCTGGGAATACCTCTCACTGACAAACCTCTGAGTAAGGAAGTTTGGGAGCCAATGACTAATAAATTGAAGGACAAAGTCAGTAAATGGACAAGAAGATCTTTGAATTTAGCAGGTACGTTAGTTCTTACAAAGGTTGTCCTGCAAACCATTCCAATTTTCATGTTCTCAGCTCTCCCGGTCCCAAAAGTAGTTACTCATCAAGTCAAGAACATCCAAAGAGATTTTCTTTGGGGTAAAGGGGAAGAGAAAAGGAGATGGGCTCTAGTAGCTTGGGAAAAGCTATGCAAACCCAAAACCCATGGTGGTTTGGCCCTCCATGACTTGGATACTCTAAGCAAAGTTTTGGGGGCACAACTTTGGTGGATATGGATAAAGGAAATGAGAAAGCCCTGGGCTAAGCTCTAGAAACAGAAATATGCAAAGGACTGGCAAGAAAGGGACCACATTTGAATGATAGGACACATCGGGGGCTCCCACATTTGGAAAAATTCCTGGGAGAACAAAGCCTTAGTTCAGAATCATAGTTTTTGGGAAATCAGAAGTGGCAATCTAGCGTGGTTTTGGGAGGATAACTGGTAGCAGGAACCTAACCTATGTAGAGAAGGACTAGACATTATCAAATAGGATACCATCAATAAAGGACTGAAAAGGGTAAGTGACTTTTGGGATCAGACAAAGGACAATGGTAAATGGAGAATATGGAAGGTACCAGTGTACAATGAAGAGACCCCTTTGAAGGCCCAAGCTGAAGTTCTTGAAGCAATCCTGGAAAAGAGGAAAATTTTGGTTTCAACCTCAAATGACCAACTAATATGGGGGAGAAACAGTGAGCGCAACTTTAACCTCAAAGAAGCCAAAAGAATTGCCACCGGACTTAACTATCCAAGCCCTAATAAGATATGAAAGGAGCTATGGCAGAACCCACACTGGATGAAGATCAAAATGTTCATGTGGCCTGTAAAACAGAAGAAGATTCTGACTTGGGAAAATCTTAGAAAGAAAGGTTTTGTCGGCCCATCAAGGTGCCAGTTATGTGGTGTGCAGGAAGAAACTATGGATCACCTTCTCAACCTTTTCTCATTCACCTCCACCTTATGGAACTGGGTGGCCTCAATATTCAGACGAACTGACAGGAACGAAAATGACATCACTGGAAATTTAAAGAATTGGAGCAAATACTTCTCAAATTATGAGACAGTCAACACAGCCTGGACTCTGATTCCAGGATTTTTGATCTGGGATGTTTGGAAAGAATGTAACAACAAGATTTTCAAGGATAAATCTGGCACAACCCAAAGCATCATTATGTAAATCTTAAAGCAAGTCAAAGAAACTATTAATGCTAAAGCATCCCCCCGAGAAACCCCCTTGTCACCAGGATGCTCACATTCTAGGATTGTTGGGGCTCCAGCTCCTTGCCCCTTAAGGCATGAACAAGACCGCAAGACTGACTACACAGGGAAAGCCTTTCTGGCAACCCCCTCCCCATGGCTTTTTGAAATTCAATATAGATGGAGCCTCAAAAGGGAACCCTGGGGATGTTGGTTATGGAGGAGTCATAAGAGATGAAAATGGTAAAATAAAGTCATATTTCATAATCATTTGGGGAATGCCACCAATGATATGGTGGAACTCATGGTCATGGAGCAATGCTTAGAAATTCTGATTGATTTCAATTAACAGAACACAATCATAGAGGCAGACTTTGAATTAACAATTAATTCGGTCAAAAAGATAAGCACTGGCACAACACTAGATAAAGTTTCAAACCACTGGAGACTTCTGCAGGTCTATCATTGCATTCAATCTCACCTAAGATTCCTTAGAACTCTTAGATTTTTTCATGTTCGCAGAAACGCCAATATATTGGTGAATCGGCTGGCAAATGAAGGGGTGCTTTGTATAAGAGACAACAAGAGTTCATGGGAGTCGATTCCCTTAGGGAAACTATGTGAGGATTGCTACACTTTGGCAAACGCAGACAGGGAGCACTATCAGTGTAGGAAGGAGAAGAAGCTAATTGAAAATCAAGTAGATGGACGATAAGGGTTCATCAAGAAGAAGACCCAAAAAGCAGAGTAAATGGAAGAGCATGAAGCAAAACCACCGCAAAAAGAGTTTCGCTATAGTTAAAGCGGTTTTCGAGCGTCCTAATTACCCTAAGTGGTTTAATAGGAACGCGCCCGATGCTAAATACCTTCAGCATGTGGCTCACGGAGTAGAGAGAATATCGCCCTTATCGAGCGGGTATTCCTCATACTTCTTGTCAGCCCGATATTCGTTATAGCCGCTGGATCTAGTAGAAGCATACCAACGGCTGAGGTTCGTTGTGCAAGTTGGAGGGCCCGAGTTATCTTCCTCATTCGTTTCTCCTCAAGGTTGGGATCAGTGGAATTAGGGTTGACAACTTGCTCGATGATTATCCCCATAGCAGACCTAAATTCTTTTCATTGCGGTCTCTATTTCATCATCGGGTCCGCTTGAAGACTTTTTGAGTTTACTTTTTTTCGTTTTGTTAGAGATCCCCATCCGTCAACTCTCAGAAGACGGATCGAATGGTTTAGGCGGTTTGTTTTGTTTTGTGGGCTCTTGACCCGGTTTTCGAGCTGTTGGCTCAGTACCCAAAGTTCAGGGTGCTAGTTAACTCTTAGACCCTCTTGAGCTTTGGGTTGGTTATATTATATATAAACTATTTTTTAGCTAAAAGTGAATAGAAAAAACGACTCTTACTTCAACAATATATATATATATATATGAAATATAATTCAATTTCTAATAAAAAAATATAATTCAATTTCCAATGCCAAAATATAGATATCTTTATTAGAGTTATATATTTTTTTTGACTACATAAGAAATCCTATGATTTAAATTAAAAAGATATATACATATATAAATTTTTAATTAAAATCTCAAATTTCAATATGCCTTTAAAAATATGATTTAAATATTTTACATTAAATTAAATTAAAAAATAAAAATCATATTTTACTTTCCTTATTTGTGTCAAAATGATTGTAAATTTGATTGATAGCAAAGCCGGCGTAAAAAGATATTTTATCAATCCCCTTTCAACAAAAAATTAATGGTCATTTCATTAATTTTGAATTTTAAATATTAAAATTTAATTTTCTTTCACGATTTTCATTCAAAATAATATTTTCATAGAGCTTGGTAAACATTATGGAAAATTTTGCAAGTTGATAGAAGTCAAAATCACACTTTCAATCCCTAAGTTATTTCCCATGCAGCCAGGAACAAATAATGGAACGTGATCGAAGAATTATATGAGACAAAATGCATCATCTTTTGGTTCCCATGATAGTTTCACGATGGATTATGTTTCTCGTTTGAATTGGCGATAATTATCAAAGTTCAAATTTTGTTTGTGTAAGTTAAAATTAAAAAAAAAGAAATTAATAATAATAATAATAATATAAATTATAAAAAAAATTGCACTCAAAGAAATTGGATTCCTTTCGACTAATATTAAATCAGTATTTAAGATGGATTTATGCTAGTCTTATTTTCAATATTAACCATTTAAATCTATTTAAGATAATCTTAAAAAATGAAAGATAGAAAATGGGAAAACATGTAAGTAATATTTTTTAATATGAATAACAAAATCCTAAAACTCAAGTGTAAGGTAAAAAATGAGATAATAGATATCAATAAGCTTCAAGTGATCTCCATATACCAAAAAATTTATATGTTAATCATTATTCTTTTTCAATCTAAATTTATTCATCAATAAATATGTCTAAATTAATCCTTATAATAGATCACAGAAAAAATCTTTTAGTTGAATTCCAAACAAATTATCATTAAATTAACAACTATTCTCCAACAAACCAATTTCTATTCTTGGCTGAGAATAACAACGGGGACAATGTGAAGTCCGACTAGAAAAGGGAAGTGCGCTCGCTGCCAACTTCAACTAATTTCATAAATCAAAATCTCGTACCATATTGAAATCAACGTATTAGGTTGCGAACCGAATCAACCTATTAGGTTGGGTATCAACGAATCTTGGTAACTATGGATTGAAGACGTTGAAATATTGACCAAACGAAATTCAAAATCTTGAAAAATTTCAACTATACTACAAATTTTTAATTATTTAATCAAAATCTTATTAAATTATATAGATATTGCGGCAATTAGATAATTAAATAAATTAATAGGTCGATTTGGGTTGGCCTAATCAAAATCTTATTAAATTCTATAAAAATAACAAAAATTAAATTCACCATATTAAATTATGGATAAACAACATAAAATTTTAATCTCACACTAATACCTAAAAAACTAAATACCTGCAACAAATATAATAAATAATCTCAGATCATAATGCTTAATTAAAACCAGTAACACGTTAGTTAGAATGGAACGCCGCTGTTTAGATTACAAGGTAGGATTGGAACGTCATTTCTGCTATCAGATTCGTATCTACGTATGTAATGATAAAAAGTTTGTGACATTTGCATTTATTTATTTAGATTTATTAATTTAAAATTTATAAACTTTTAAAGGAATTTTATTATTATAAAAGTTTTACATCTACCATACCAAAGAATTCATCGTAGTTTTGTATTGTGAGACCCATTCATCAAAATCAAATTTGAAAATGACTTGACACGTGAAAAATAATAATAAAAAGAGAAAAATTGAGAAAAGAGGATGTTATGGCTTCGTGACTCTGATCCATGGGCAGGAGAATTTAAACATAGATTATAATAGATCAACCAATAACAATGAACAAATACTCTTAACTCATCTCCTCAATTAAGGCTTCTAAAACATCATATATTGGTTCAATGTATGTTTAGTATTGTGGGCAATTTTGGTATGAGTGTTAGTGTTTGATTGAATGTCATTCAAGTTGCTAGTTGAGTTGTTTGATTGAATGTCTTTGAAGTTGCTAGTTGAGTTTATGTCTTGCCTTGGATATTCCGGAGGAAATAATTGAATTTGTGCTTTAGTTTGGACTTTTTTATTATTGAAGATTAGTTTATGTTTAGGTTGAGTGTAATTCAAATTTTGTTTGTTAGTTTAAATTGTCATGGATGAGTTTGGTTTTAATAGGATAATTGTTTCAAAATATTATTGTATAAGTTATTTTTGAGTGGATTCTTAGGTAAATTTTGCAAGAAAAAAGAGATTCAAATATTTTCTCGGCACAAGCCTAAGCCTTAATCTCTCTTAAAATATTTAGATGCACTTATGTACCTACAAATTTAAAGGGAGAGGTTTGATCCCCTAACCTCTTCCTACCTCACCCTTTTTCACTTGGAAATTTCCATAAAACAAATCAAATTAGAGGAAGGGTTCAAACCGGTTACCTCTTCCCCCTCAAATTTTGGTATTGAACTATAATGAAAACCCCGTTATTCGAGGATTAGGGGTGGAAATATGTGATTGCTCGTGACATGAAAACCTCCTTCAGTGATGGTTTCTACAACCCATTGCTTACCCACCACTCATCAACCATCATTTCCACTTCTCTATCAGTTATTGCAATGCAGAGGGGTTAGGGGAATATCTTACCACTTGTGTGAGGCCATCATAACTACTCTTGTCCACCACCAAGGATTTAAGTTTTTGTTTATTTCATCCATTAACTATTCTCCAACAAACCAATTTCTATTCTTGGCTGAGAATAACAACGGGGACAATGTGAAGTCCGACTAGAAAAGGGAAGTGCGCTCGCTGCCAACTTCAACTAATTTCATAAATCAAAATCTCGTACCATATTGAAATCAACGTATTAGGTTGCGAACCGAATCAACCTATTAGGTTGGGTATCAACGAATCTTGGTAACTATGGATTGAAGACGTTGAAATATTGACCAAACGAAATTCAAAATCTTGAAAAATTTCAACTATACTACAAATTTTTAATTATTTAATCAAAATCTTAAATTAATAGGTCTCAAAATCGACCTAAACCCTTTCGGCATCAACCCGCGGAGCGCGGACTGAAGTCTCACCCGAAGCAGTATGGGGGGATGGTGGAACCAATTTTCCACACCATAAGATGGTCGTGATTTGTTTAATTACCTCTATCCTTGCCTTCGGGTAGGTTGCTTCGCTCTAGGGCTTGCAAAACAAAACTTGCATTCCATTCTTCAATACCTCCGTGAAAGGATACGATCGTCCTTCGTGTAGCCCAAGCCTGCTGCTTAGGTACTTTCGCGCTGCTATGGTAGCGTGTCATACAAATTCCCCAATTGATCTAAGTTCCTGGGTTATCTTATCAAACAATTATAGTTATCCCTACATAAACAGCTATTTGTATATGCGTTTAGTTATTCAATGTGATTGCATTCATTCGTGCACCATATAAGCATAATAAAGAAATTCATACATAACATATCAAGATGCATCAATAGAACAAAGACACATAAATTGTAGAATATCTCTCTTTATTAATATCTCCCAAGTGGTTACAAACTTTGTCCGCCCTACACACACAACTGCAGGGACCCGTGCACTTAGTTGCGGACTTCTACCCTAGGCCTTTGTGCACTCAGCGGCAGAGCATATACCTACACTACAACCCAAGACTTGGACTTCTTGCTCTAAAGCTATGATTTTATTACATCATCCATCATTGTCTATCTCTTCCAACTACTTAGAGCTTATCTCTTTTTATACAATCCCATGGTCCGCGGACCATGGGTAGTTCTCTTATAGCCGACTTTACTTTTACAAAACTAAGGGCAGACTACCCTTTATGACACATAAAACCTTTGTGCTCCATGACCACAAAATGTGGAGTCTTTACAATAATATTACAAAATTTGACTTAAACATGGGCTTTCAGCCCCAAAACTACCCTTGGGGGATCCCGCTCCCAACAATATCCTTTTGACTTCTTATTTCTCCAGCTCAATACCAAATTCAATGGTTATCCTCTCATCCTTGGAAGACCATGGCTAGCCACTGTTGATGCTTACATAAGTTGCAGAGCTGGGAACATGACCATTAAGAATGGGCATTTGTCCAAACAGTTGGTCTTATACCCTCCTACTCAACCATCCCTAGAGCATGACCTACCCTTATGGTTGGAAGAGGAAGATGAAGATGAAGTATATCATACCACATCCTATCCAATCTATACCCTAGATGTTATTATAGGAGGGGGGAAACCTGATGAAGATGACCTCATTGATCAAATCCTCCAGACCCAGCCCCCCAACACCATGCCTCTTGATGAGCTGGTGAAGGAATCTGAAGATAACCCTTGGACTAATTTATGCCTAGTTGACCCTAGTCCTGCTCATGTCAAAATGGTAGAATTTGGTCCATCTAAAACATTGAAAATCAACCCCTCTCTCTCAGCAAACCAAGAAGAGAAGTTGTGCAACATGCTGAGAGAGCACTTGGATGCTTTTGCCTAGAGATATAAGGAAATGAAGGGAATGCATCCTTTGGTGTGTGTTCACCACATCTACATCAAGGAAGGATGAAAACCAGTGTGCCAACCTCATAGGAGAATGAACCCAACCCTCAAATACATAGTGAAGGAAGAGTTATAGAAACTGTTGGATGCAGGGTTCATTTACCCCATCTCAGATAGTGAGTCAATGTCCCTTCTATTTTTGGTCCCAAAGAAGAATGGAAAATTGAGTATCTATGCGGGTTACATAGAGTTAAACAAAGCCACCAAAAAAGGCCATTTTCCTCTACCTTTCATTGATCAAGTCTTGGATGGCCTTGCAGGGAAGAAGTTCTTCTCTTTCCTAGATGGATTCAGTGGTTATAATCAGATCCAAATTATCCCAGAGGACCAAAATAAAACCAGCTCCACCTGTCCTTGGTGTACTTTTTCTTATAGGGTCCTTCTTTTTCAATTATGTAATGCCCTTGAAACTTTTCAAAGGGCAGTTCTTAGCATCTTTGTTGAGCTAGTCCATGACTCTGTAGAAATCTGTATGGATGATTTCACTCCCTATGGGTCTGACTTCCTGGAGGCTCTCTCTAACTTGGGGAAAGTACTAAATAAGTTCATTGAAATGAACCTATCACTGAGTCCTAAGTGTGAATTCTTGATGAATGTAGGGACTATTTTGGCTCATTCAATATCCTAGAAAGGAATACAAGTGGACCCAAATAAAATTGCCATCATAAAAAGGGTCCCCACTGCTCAAAAGTAGAGGGATGTCAAGAATTTCTTGGGCTTAACTAGATACTATAGGAGGTTTATCAAGGACTTCAGCAAAGTAGCCTCGCCATTGTTTGGACTGCTGGCCAAGGACTTTGAATTTCATTTGTCAGATAGTTTCCAAGAGGCCATATAAATCTTGAAGCATAAGTTGAATATTGTGCCCATACTTAGAGGCACAAATTGGGAACTTCCTTTCCACATCCATGTTGATGCATCTAAAAAAGATGTAGGAGAAGTTATAGGACAGATAGATGACAAGTTGACTTACGTAATTTACTTCATTAGCAAAAATATGTCTAAGGTTGAATTGAACTACACTGTGACTGAGAAGGAACTCCTAGCTGTTGTCTATTCCTTGAATAAATTCAAACACTACATCATTGGTTATCAAACCTTTGTGCATACTAACCATGATGATATCAAGTACTTAATGAACAAGCCTGATGTGAATGATATAGTTATTAGATGGTTTATTTTGTTGCAACAATTTGATTTAACCATCATTGATAAGCCAGGTAAAGAAAATGTAGTTGCAGATTTTTTGTCTAGGCTTGCTTTGCCTGTAGGTGAAGAAGGGATGGTTGATGACCAGCTGCCAGATGAACACCTATTTTCTATTTCAGTTCTCTCTCCATGGTTTGCTGACATAGCCAACTACCTAGTTGCTGCAAAGTTCCCTCCAAATCTATCATCCAGGGAGAAGAGCAAGATTGTAAGGAAGAGTGCCCCATTCACTTGGATTGGAGGCAATCTCTTCAAACTGGGCCCAGATCAAATCTTGAGGAGGTGTGTCAAGGAAGAGGAAGTCTTTGACATCCTCTTAGCCTGTCATGATGGGCCTTGTGGAGGTCACTTTGCTACTAAGAGGATAGCTTCCAAGGTAATGCAATGATCTGGATTTAAATAGGAACGCAACAAATTACAGAGATAACCATAAACACAGAGATGCAGTGGAAATAATACTTCATTTCATTAATGTAAAATACTGAAATATGCTTACAAACAGGAATGGAAATAAACCAGCTAAGGCGATGGTAGCTTATCTCTAAGAAGAGAGGTGGTGGCTACATGCCTTCGAACTCCTTACAATGAGGCTCAAGGGAATTTTTATTATTGAACAATAAAAGCAAACCCTAAACAACCAAAATCCTGACCCGAGGAGATGTAACACCAAGAGTTTATGGGCTCCATTGGGGTGAGTTGGACAGCCAACTTCCTGGGGTCGCGACTTGGTCATATTATCTCTATTTGATGCACATAATAGCCCATTGGAAATATCTCTCCGAGGACTATGACAAAAAAAATGATATTAGGCAAAAAATCTTTGGCGTTATATTTCCAAAAAAACGTCGTTTAGGACCTCAAAATGGCTCCAGAAGTTTAGGAACTGAAAAACTGCTAAAAATAGTAACCCTGTTAGGCCCCTATACTACTAGTGTAACCCCTTATTGTTATTAGTACAACCCCTTATTATATTATTGTACCCATGTAGACCCCATATTGTTATTATTGTGCTCCATAGAAGCCCACTATTTTTATTATTGTGCCCTTACATTATTATTGTTATGTCATCTCTGATTATATTATGACCCCTTAGACTCCTATATATAGAAAGGAGGTCTTGTCATTTGTATCATCCAAAAATTGTTCATTTGTGTAATGTAAAGGAGGTTTCCCCCTCAAAGAGGCTTATTTCTAAGGCATTCATCTATCTTTTCTATCTTTTTGTGAGCTAGTTTCATAACATTTGGTATCGGAACTTTGGATTATAGGGTTTTGCTGCTCCAAATAGGTCATCGTGGAATTTTCGCTATAACTATTTTTTTGCGAAGTTTCAGAAGTGAAAAAAAAACCCCACTTGAGAAGAAATCAGTCTGAAACTCGGCTCTGAATTTTAGATCCTGTCTCGCTAAAATTTTGGATATATAGTCTAAGGAAGTTAGGGTTTGTGCAGACCCCTGAATTACATTCCAAACAGGTCACCTTGGGAAAATCATCATAACTGTCTCTCTGAACATCAAATTGAAATTTCGTAAGAAGCTATAGAAAGAGAACGGACTGTAGTTTCTTGTGTATATTTTTCAGATCCAAAGGTCAAAACAGTGACACATGGCACTTCATACAAGTTTTCACTTCTAAAAAGGTATATAATCATGTCATCTTGGGAGATCGTGCATAACTCTCTCTTGGAGAGTCCAATTTTGATCAGACTGGTAACATTGGAAAGAGGATACAGAAGGCTACTGCAGAGCGTAATTTCAGAACTAGAAGAGCCAAAATTACAGAGTTATATTTGTTTCAAGATCGAGCTCCTAAAATCAAAAAAAGGAGATATGAGGAAGTTTGATGGCAAAGATCTGGTAAATTGGATACTACAGATGGAGCAATATTTTGATCTACATGAGGTGCAACTATTACAAAAGGTACGTATTGCATCTTCATGTTTAGAACTGGATCAATTTTTATGGTATAAAGGGCTTTGTTCTCATAAACCACTTGTTACGTGGTCAATTTTCATGGAGGAAATGATAGCACATTATGAGGATACAAAGAGAAACACCTTCTTTAGCCAATTGATAAATCTCAAACAAAAGTGTTCAATGGAAAAGCACATTGAAGACTTTCAAAAATTGAATATAAAGGTAAGTGATATTCCAGAGAAGCAAAGGATTGATGTCTTCATAGGTACTTTCAAGGATAACATTCAACATGAGGTTTGTCTTTGGGAACTTGATTCATTGGAGAAGGCATTCAGGTGAGCAAGAAAAATTGAAAGCAAAATTATGGAAACAAGGAATCCCACCACTCACGACTATAATTATGGAAGTGTTTCTTCTCCTAGCCTTCCACAACTACAAAGTTTACACCACAACAATTGGAAGAAAAAAGAGAAAAGGGGCTCTGTTACAATTGTGATAACAAATGCACTAAAGTTCATAAGTGTGTTGTGAAGAAATTATTTTACATAGAGTATGAAGAGGAGGAAGAAAATGATCAAGAAACATCAAAAGAAGAGGATATATGCCAGGACCCAACCCCAGAGAAAGAAGAAATGAATCCAACCATATCTTGTAAAGAATTGGAAAGAATTACCACTCCTCAAACTCTCAAGATAGAAGGACATATCAAGAAGAAAGAGGTTCAAGAAGTGAAAGACCACATCGAGAAAGAAGAAATGAATCCAACCATATCTTGTAATTCATTGGCGAGAATTACCACTCCTCAAACTATCAAGATAGAAGGACATACCAAGAAGAAAAATGTTCAAGAAGTGAAAGATCACATCGAGCTTCAAGAAATGAATCCGACCATATCTTGTAAAGCATTGGAAGAAATTACCACTCCTCAAACTCTCAAGATAGAAGGACATATCAAGAAGAAAAAGGTTCAAGCAGTGAAAGATCACATCAAGCATCAACAACAAGTTCTCCAACTTTTAAAGGATAACACCACTTTGGTGCAGAATCGAATGAAACAACAGGTAGATAAACATCACAGTAAAAAAGGTTTTGATGCAGGTGATTGGGTATTTTTATGGCTACATCTCAAGCAAGCTATTTATGAGAAGGAAATGTTGGCAATACTACACGCACTTAAGAAATGGTGATCTTACCCAATGGGAAGACACTTCAAGGTAACAATGGATCATGATAGTCTTAAATACTTTTTAGAACAAATATTATCTTTAGAAGAATAGAAAAAATGGGTCACAAATATGTTGGGTTATGACTTTGACATCATCTACAGAAAAGGGAAGAAAATTTTTGTTGCAGATGCACTCTGAAGAAAGGATGAGCATGTGGAAGCATTGTTTTGTGCTATTTCTATTATCCAACCAGATTGGATAAATTAAGCAAGGAATGAATGGAAGAAGGAAAAATAAGTGTGGCCGCTCATTCAAAAGTTGCAGAATATCCTAATTCAAACAATATTGCAAGAACTTGAAGAGGAAGGAAAAATCGTATTGGAACCTGGAGCGGTCACAAAAACAAGAACCCGACAGCTAGGAAATCGATCAATTTCAAAGTACCTCATCAAGTGGAAGAACTTACCCGTTGAAGATTCCACATGGGAGGACAAGGATTTTATACAGAAGCATCAAGAACTACTGAAGCATTGAGGACAACACTTTTTGAAGGAGAGGGGCATGTTATGTCCCTCTACTACTAGTGTCACCCCTTATTGTTATTAGTATAACCCCCTTATTATATTGCTGTACCCATGTAGTCCCCATATTGTTATTATTGTGCCCCATAAAAGCCCACTATTGTTATTATTGTGCCCTTACATTATTATTGTTATGTCGGCTCTGATTATATTATGACCCCTTAGACTCCTATATATAGAAAGGAGGTCTTGTCATTTGTATCATCCAAGAATTGTTCATTTGTGTAATGTAAAGGAGGTTGCCCCCTTGAAGAGGCTTATTTATAAGGCGTTCATCTATCTTTTCTATCTTTTTGTGAGCTGGTTTCATAACAGATGTAGCGGAAATAATACTTCATTCATTAATGTAAAATACTGAAATATGCTTACAAACAGGAATGGAAATAAACCAGCTAGGGCGATGGTAGCTTATCTCTAAGAAGAGATGTGGCGACTACATGCCTCTAAACTCCTTACAATGAGGCTCAAGGACCTTTTTATAATTGAACAATAAGATCAAACCCTAAACAACCAAAACCCTAACCCTAGGAGAGGTAACACCAAGAGTTTATGGGCCCCATTAGGGTGAGTTGGACAACCAATTTCCCGGGGTCACAACCTAGTCATGTTATCTCTGTTTTTTGCACATGATAGCCTGTTGGAAAGAGCTCTCCGAGGACTACGACGAAAAAGATGATTTTAGATAATAATAAAAATCGTTGGCGCATATTTCCAAAAAAATGTCGTTTAGGGCCTCAAAACAGCTCCAGAATTTTAAGACCCGAAAAACTACTAAAAATAGTAAACTGTGCTACAATTAAGGAAACTAAAAAACTGAAAGAAGCAATGGTGGGAGTCCAAGTGGAATTGGCAAGTGACCACCAATATCCACCTGGATCATGCAAGTTGGCTAGTATTGGTCCACTCTCCACCAAGATGCAACAAGTTACACTAGTCAATGTGATTAGTGCCAGAGGGTGGGGAAACCTAATCCAAAGGATGAAATTCCCTTGCAACATCAGATGGCTTTAGAGTTGTTTGACAAGTGGGGCATGGATTTCATTGGGCCAATTGATCCACCATCAAGGCATAAAAATTACATAATTGTATGCACTGGTTATTTGAGAAAGTGGGTTGAGACCAAGGCCGTCAAGGTAGCAACAGAGGAGAAAGTGGCTAAGTTCTTGAGGGAAAATGTGTTTTACAAATTTGGATAGCCTAGAGAGCTAGTCATTGATCAAGGAGATCAATTCGCATCACATTTGATCAAAAATTTGTTAAGACAACATGGGATAAAGCAGAGAACATCTACTACTTTTCATCCTTAGGCCAATGGACAGGTAGAGGTCACCAATAGAGCATTAGAAGGCATCCTCACCAAGGTTGTGAACAACAGCAGAAAGGATTGGTCACATAGACTAGTGAAGGCCACTTGGGCTGACAATACAACTTGGAAGACAACTAGTGCTTTCACTACTTATGACTCGGTATATGGAAAGAAGACGTTGCTCTTCATTGAGTTTGAGTACAACACCTTGAGAATGGCGGCACAATTGGATTTGGATGTTACAAAGGCACAACAAGAGAGGCTACTCCAATTGAATGGCCTAGATGAATTCAGGATGTAGGCTCTCCTATACACTAAAGTTATCCATGTACGGAGGAAGTTTTGGCATGAAAATAACATCAAGGACAAGGTTTTTCAAGAAGGGGATTAGGCTCTGCTATATGACTCCAGGTTTAAGGACTTCAAAGGAAAATTGATGACAAGGTGGTTAGGCCCATACTTGATAGAGAAGTTCCATGATAATGGAGTTGTTCAAATCAGGACCATTGATGAGGAATGTATTCCCTTGCTTGTCAATGGATACAGGTTGAAGGCTTACAAAATATTTATGTCTAGGGAAGAGTTCATCAGCACCATTAACAAGGAGGTAAATGTGATTGGAAGTTTCCTAGCTTCCAAGTCACAGAATTTTTGAAAACTATTTTTATTTGTGAAAAAAAAATATTAAGAAAAAAGTACAATAATAGGCCTGGATGAAAACCTCCATGAGGCATATGAGTCCAGCTCTTGGGTTGAAAACCTCCTTAAGGCAGCCTAGGAGTGAAAAAAAGAGAAAAAAGAAAAATAAAAGATCCATGGGTGAAAACCTCCCTTGAGGTGCCCAAGGTAGGTAGGCAGGTTGAAAACCTCTCCTGAGGCAACCTATGTGTCCCTAAAAAAAATAGAAGAAAAAGATAAAAAAACAAAAAAATACCATGACAAGGAACTCCAACCTATCCATTAATAAATTCTATTATTTTGTAGGTTTTTGAAGATAGCAGAAATTGCATAGGTACAGGGACAACATGCTCAGTTTCATTCCATTTCTCCCTCCATCCACTCCATCTCATCCATGCCAACCATGTCCCTACCACTCATATCCATTATCAGGCCTCAAAAATTAGTTTTTTTAGCATTTTCTGGTGTGCTACAGGAATTTCCTGTAGCAATACAGGATGTCCTGAAATGCTACAGGAAAGGGAACCCAATAATAAAATCATCCTGCATGCATATTCTAGGTTTATTAGGAACCCTACAATTCATCAAACCACTCACCTATCACCCATGCACCCCTGATTCAAATCACCATACCCATATCTAGCTCTATCTCATTCAAAAAAAACACAAGAAAATGTCAAAAGAAAATATAATTAAAAAAGGGAGGACATGTCCTCCATTGCCATAGCCCTTCACTACTCCACCAAAGATCTGCTATCATCCTCCAATCCCTACACCACTTTTCACCATTCCACTGAGAAAAAACCTTAAAAATGGAGGAAAAGGGGCTACTATAGGATTTCCTGTAGCAGCTACAAGATCTCCTATAGTAGCTTGTGCCACTACTGTAAACAACTTGAAACTTAGCTTGTCTTCCCAATTAGAGTGAGGAGGAGTACCATCATCCATGGACACCTTATTCTTCCTAGCAAGACTCCATAATAGCAGCAACAACAAAAGGATATCAAGCACCTACACACATGAACAGGACAAGCAGTCAACTATACGGGAGCCAAAAGAAAAACATAAAAAGAGAGAAAGGAGGCACTTCCCTGAGCAGCAGCACAGAAGTTAACTACTCTAGCATTGATCTGGATCTTGGGGGGAGGCCCCCAGGATCTAAAAAATTGAAATGGATCTTGAGGGAGATGCCCCCAAGATCTGAAAAATTGAAATGCCAGAAGAAAAATAGGAGAATTCCCAATAAACAAAATCACAAAGAAACTTTTTATTAAAACAGATAATAACTGTAAGGACTACATTGTGGTGGACAATCTGTCCTTTTACAAAATGTGACTTGTTACTTATAGTATTTTTCAGTTACAATACCACGGGTCAATTCCATTGGTGAATTAATACCATGGGTGGATGTCACAATACCACGAGTCAATTCCATGGGTGAATGAATACCATGGGTGGATGTCACAATACCACAGGTTAATTCAATGCGTGAATGAATACCATGGGTGGATGTCACAATACCATGGGTCAATTCCATGGGTGAATGAATACCATTGGTGGATGTCACAATACCATGGGTGAATGAATACCATTGGTGGATGTCACTTACAATACCATGGGTGGATAAATACCACGAGTGGATGCAACTTACAATTCCATGGGTAAATTCCATGGGTGGATGAATAACATGGGCAGATGAATACCATGGGTTGAT
The DNA here is from genome assembly GCA_031772625.1 of Pinus tabuliformis. Classification (NCBI taxonomy): domain Eukaryota; kingdom Viridiplantae; phylum Streptophyta; class Pinopsida; order Pinales; family Pinaceae; genus Pinus; species Pinus tabuliformis. Next base: position 1,509,292,296 of record CM062804.1, on the reverse strand, counting down.
GTCATTTTCCATTTGGATCATTCCTCCCTCCTTAAGAAGCAATGGTCCCCATTGCGTGAAGTTCCCTCCTGCGAAGCCTTTGTTGAATATGAAGATCCACTGAAGAGAAGGGTTTTATGTGGTTAACCCATAACCATGATGAACGAAGATCCGAGGATAGAGATACCTTGTAATGCATGTGACCAACTGTGATATTGACAATATGTGGCCTAGCAAATGGACTTCGATGAAGTGTGGGTTTGTGGATGACCCATAACCATGATGAACGAAGATATGAGGATAGAGATACCCTGTAATGCTTATGACCAATTGTGATATTAACAGTGTGTGGCCTAGCAAATGGACTTCAATGAAGTGTGGGTTTGTGGATGACCCATAACCATGACAAACGAAGATTCGAGGATAGAAATACCCTGTAATGCTTGTGACCAACTGTGATACTGTAATATCCCTCCCCTTAATAATAAATAATAAATAATAATATAATAATATAAGAATAATTAATAAATAATACAAAATAATAAATAATAATATAAATAATAAATAAATCACTTAATAATAATAAAAATAATAAATAATAAATAAGATTAAAAATATATACAAAGCAAATAAATAAAAATAATACTAACCATACTAAAACTCGAGATAAGAATAAATAAAACAAGGAAACTATCGAAAAGAAGGAAATAAAACAAGAAAAGGAAACTATCAAAAAAGAAGGAAATAAAACAAGAAAACTAAAATCAAAAGAAAGTTGCATGTAGACACATGGGTGTGTGCATGTGGTTTCCCTTTCAATATTGTTCTATTTAGTAGATGGGAGGGAGATGAGAGGCATGCCTGCATTCCATCTTTCCGAATTTCTATCTTTCATTCTCTTGGTAGAATGGTGTTCTAAGACTTAGGAGTCACTGGCAGTAGTATGTTGATTGAGGGCTCAGGGGTGGCTAGTTGTAGTAAATCCTTGATCAATTGAGCCTACAGTTGGGTGGAGAGTCGTCTCGAAAACTTTGTTGTCATCTGGAAGACATCGATCATAGGTAAAATAGGTATGTACTTATTTGTTGATTCTGATTTTTCTTATTTTAATTAGGAAATTAATTTTATAATTACTTTGGGTTGTTACATATGGTATCAGAGCGAGGTTAAAACACTTAAGGCCTATGGACATTTTAATGTAGAGAATTTTGATTATTTCTTGATATTTATTACTTTCATGAGAAAATATTCTCCCAAAAAAAAAATTATGGAGAAAAATCATGTTATCATTTTCTTTTATTATTGTTTACAATAATTATCAATAATATTATTTTATTGAAAAAATAAAATCAAAGATTCATAAAAATATTTTAATTGAAAAGCCAAATCCAAAGCAAAGCTTAAATCTCAGTTGAATCTATATACAACAGTAGGATATATATACATATATGCTCTCACAGAAGCAGGTTTCACTTGCAACAACTTTCTTGATTTTTCTCAGTTATAATTTCTTGATTTTCTAACTCCAAAATCTAGTGATTTTCTTGCATTGGCTAACCTCATAGACCCAGATCCACTTATAGACTTTATTTGTGTGTAAATGATCGCGTTCCCATTAAGCAATATGACAACAAAACAAGATTATCATGTCTCTGGTTATAGTTGCTGAAATTTAATATAAAGCTAGAATTAAAGAATGTTGAACCTGACCGACTCCGTTGCACAAGCTCTCTCTTAGATTACAATAGTATTTCTCAGACACTTCATAGTTTTTCAATATTTTTCAGTCTTGATATCTCGTTCGCAGTGGTTTTAGAAGTTCTCTTTGAAATTGATGACCACGTCACACAGGTCTCTAATTTCAACAGCTAAACAAAAGTCATGAAAGAGTATACGAAGTTTCCATGGACAGAAAGATAACAAATACCATGAAACATTATACAAAGGGTTTATAAACAGAAAAAATTAGATGTTGTCTTTAAGGCTTTTCATAGTGTTCAGTGGGGAGCATAATCTTAGGAAACTCAGAGATTAGGATTTCCTTTCCGTAATGCAAAGGGTCATGTTCACGAGCTCTTTAACTCCAACTGGAATCTCATTTAAATACTCGCCTAAATCTATGCAATGACATACTCCTACTCTTTCCACTTCTTTTAAACTTAATATAGAAAATGCAATCCCTGGATTTGAGGAGTTGTGCGTGAGAAGTTTAGATCCATGATCCCTGGATTCGAGTCGTTGTGCATAGGTTTTTTATAATTGTAATCGCTGCATTCGACTAGTTGTGCGTGGGAATTGTCCATGTTTCTTGGTTTGGTGATTTCTCTATCTGTGAATAATCGGGAAATTTTGCTATTCGGTGATTTACCTATCTATGAATATCGGGAAACTTTGCTATAATCTAACCAATGCTTTAAAAGGCAATGCGAGTCTCAGTGAAAGCCTTAGAGTGAAAGCCTTTAGAGACAAGCCTTAGTGTCTGTACAGTAAGAGCCCTTCATACCCTACATAACACCTTTTGTTGCTTAATTTACCATCCCCACAGGCCACCTTTTGTTCTTTCATTTCCCCATCTTGATAGGATCGCGTGAGCACTCTCTATTATATATGAAGCAACCTTTCTTTTCTTAATTTACCATCTGGATAGGCTACGTTCTCTCTCTATGCATACCCTATGCCACCTTTTATTCCTGAATTTTCCATATTGTGATAGGCCAGTTAATACTCTCTATCATCTTGACTATGCCACCTTTCCTTCCTTAAATTACCACTTATTGGAAGGCCGGGTTCAGACTCTATCTCATCTACCCATGCCACCTTATCTTTTTCAATTTACCATAAAAAACTAGCTTAAGAGAGAGTCTCTTAGTGTCCAAGCAATTAGTCTTTTAGCCTTATATTGAATGCATCCCATTCATGTCATTCCATTCATACGATCAAACGATATATAGAAAAGAGAAGGAACTGGAATTAATAGAAAAATATGTTTTATGCTTCGACCATTCACCATATGATATTGGAAAGTAGATTAGGCATGAATTTCCGAGGGAGGGAAATTCGTATAAGGAGCGAAATCGGAAGAATGTCTATCCACAACACCAGTATCTATCCTTCTCTTGATCTCCAGATACATATTAGTTAGTTCAGTGGACACGCACTGCAACACCTTCTTGATATGCTATATCTATTCTTTACTGTTATAGGGATTAATTATATGAATTAATAAAGATTAAAAGCACTTACACATCACTTTTTTTAACAAAGTTTCACCACAGTTAGCAATTCAACAAATAATAATTAAAATTAATAATACTAACTCGTGGTCTGACTGTAGCTTGTAGATGGGCTCTCAAGGTCTGCATGCTCATAACGCATATACCTCTTAGTTGATCACTGCAATTTTAATTTATTTATACCTCGTGGATATTTAGTTGATGGCTGGGGTCAAATATGCTAATTGTTGACTGGTTGTTTTGTGAGTATACTTTCTGGGTGATGGAATAGTTGAAACATTTATTTATTAATGGATTGTGGGTTAGTTTTCTGGTTTGTTCAATTGGTCTGTTGGGATACAGGGTCAGTATGGTTGATTGGTTATAAGTTAAATATTTCTTTTGGTTTGTTTTCTTTCGGGGCACTCATGTTTATCCACGGTAATAACAAGTTGAACAAACTATTCGGGTAAACTAAATAATAGTGCTGAAATTAACTTAGCGTCCTAACATTGGTGCAAACTTATGGACTTATTGCAAAAAGACAAGGGTTTTAATAGCAAGGCACTTTCAGAAGTTTTTGTTTTGGAATTTTTTTCTATGTTTGACTGCTAAATTGCACATGGATTAATGATGAAAATGACAATCCCTCATAGTTTTTTCAAGTTCGGTGTTCTAAATACGCAGATTTACCAGCTCACTGTTTATTTTTTTATTTTTTTGAAAATGCAAATATGATTGCCAAGTTCAAATAAAATTATGAATCTGTGAGACAAATATGATTGACATGTTTAAATAAAATTATGAATCTGTTCCGTGAAGCACTATGCGTTGTGAGTTTGAAGTACGATTTGCTCCATACAAATGTCAGGCCAATAAACTCTCTGTTGACTTTTGAATTCATGAATCTCTTTTCCCAATTAATGATCATCTCTTCCTTTTATAGTTGAAATATACATTGCGTTGTTCAAATGTCATTTCAAGTATGGTTAATACTTTCTCTCTATCTTTTGAATAAATTATTATTTCTTTCCAAATTATGTGCTCTGATTCCTGAAAAGTAGAATAACATTGCACCAACACAGCAGATTGAAAGAAATTTTTTGAAGGAATTACTCTGAATTTATGTTACTTTATTAATTCCTACATTGTCTTTGCAGTGCTCCAGCGATTTGCTCATTCTGCATACTGATTTTTAACTAAGTTGTTCTGATTTTTCTTGATTTTCTGATTTGTTGACCCCAGCTGCAATATTTATGAGCCCCATTTATTTTCAACATTGGTCTGGGTTGGTGATTTTATAAAATAGTCCACTAGTTGAATCATTAATGTGGATTTTGCAATAGTTCCAACTTTTCTAATGAACATTGAATCGTAAGCTTTGGTAAAGCAAAATGCAGGACATGTTTTACATACAATAAGATGAAGGAACATTTAAATAAACAACTTAAATCAAGAAACATATAATCTAGCTAAGGGAATCTGGAAGCTTAGCATTGTAGATTCCATTAAAGTTGGCACGATTGACTGATACAAGGATGAATTAGTGATGGTACAATCTTGACTTGCTTTTGCAGTGGTCTAGTTTTCTTTAGCTTAATATATCTACGTGATAATGTGGCTGCAGCAGTCATCTAAGCAAGGATAATGAATAAATGTGTGTGCATATGTATGAGAGAGAGAGAAAGAGCGAGAGAAGATGACCTCAATCATTTCTCTCTGAATTTCATATTGATTAAACTAACAAAAATAATATCTAAACTAAAAATTCATTTTTGATAATTAGATAATTATTAAATTAGATAATTATTATTTTATTGAGTAATTAAATACTATGACTTTTCAATGTATATAAAATTTATGATGTGTTATATGCTAAGTTTATATATTGTTTAATATCTCAACAAGTAAGTTTATGACAATATTGGGAGGATCAGATACAAATCACATATATTTATGTAGTTTTTATTTTACTTTTATAATTGATAAATTATTAGAATTATATTTTTCCAAGAATAGCATAATTACTATAAATTAAATTATCTTACTTATTCAAATTCTTGTGAACTTTGGAAATTGGTAAAAGTTGGATTTTAATATTTTTATGAGGGTTTAAAACAAAGATATAAACATAGAACAAAGGAAATAGATTGATGATGTTTCCATGAAATTAAGATCAAGTGATGAATTCATGGAAATACATCTTAAACTATGAAGGTATTTTTCACATTAGTAATACTTGAATTCAGAAAATGTGCAAGGATGAGAACCATACTTGATTACTTACACAACTATGAGAATAGAAGTATACTCCCCTAAGAAGTACACGTCAAATGAAGTCAAATTGGAAGAAATAATTATAGCCCTTAAAATAGTATCCATTTAATATTGAAGAATAGTGAGAAACATGATTGGTAATTGTCATAGTGATGATCTACATAATTCAAAATGTGAAGAACTTTTGTTCCCAAAGCGTTAAAAGAGGATTAACACCACACATTTAAATTTTTCATGGACAATGATAGTAGTATTTCCAACTGTTTCAAAATCTAAAATAAATATACTATTTAATGAGCAAGAATCTCTTGTCCAACTTGATGAAGAGTGAATTTACGATAAAGTAATCATGTGGTATTGAGATAGGAACTTGACGAGATAAGGAAATATTTTTAGATGAAAATGATAATTGTTAAATGATGTCAGTATAAGTCAACATGGATCAACAAACCCTCATTCAAGTAAATTACGCATGATATAAAATTAAATCATGATGACCTAGTAATTATATGCAATTGCATATAGTGGTATTGGAATCAGTAAGCCAAAGGGTAAATGGATGTAAAATCAAGGGGTTTTAATTCTAAGATAGATGATTTAAATAATGATGGTATCACTAGTAATATCTTAAATTAAATTCACTAGAATTTCCTTAGGGAAGAGATTAAGACTCAAGATGATGAGGCTCATGTGAAATTTAACGATGTACTTAGATGATTATACCTATGGTGTAAATGGTCAACTTCCTAGTTGAAGAAGTGGAAATGATTATTGAAAAACTAATTGATATCTTGATGAAAACATAACACTAATAACACTAATTGTTGGCATTATGGCTAAAGTGTTGTCCTTGATGGCAACCCATTCAGGTGATAGATCACAGTACTTCAAGTCAGCAGCAGAGATTGATGATTAGCTATCAAATATTGAAGAAAATAAGGGGTACGTAGGTACACCTTACATAAGGTGCGTACACACAGGTCGGAGTTACATAGAGTGCGTACATACCCGCAGGTCAGCCGTTCAGGAGGTGCGTACCCCCAGTGCACACATTTCAAGGCAAAGAAATTCACATGTGGGGTTTTCTTATGTTTTACTCTTGGTATTTAGCCGACGGTATTGGGTTATTATGGTGTCGACTCGTGGTATTGATCCATGTTTTAAGGAAGAGCTTTCCTATATAAAGCAAAGGAGATCATTTGGCTGGAGCATGTTTTTGGTTGAATATCTTATGAGGGCTAGATCTGGTCTAGATCTAAAGAAGGCGAATCTACTGATGGACCGAGATCTCTTCGGCGCATGTTCAGATCTGTAGATCTGACTGTCTGGGTTATTTCTGAAGTCTTGAAATCATCTATGCCCGAAGGTACGCAGGTACAGTGAGAGAAAAGTGCGTACATACGCAGGCACAGAAGGGTTTCAGGTGCGCCGGTACGCAGGCACAGAAGGGTTTCAGGTGCGCCGGTACGCAGGCACAGAAGGGTTTCAGGTGCGCCGGTACGCAGGCACAGAAGGGTTTCAGGTGCGTCGGTACGCAGGCACAGAAGGGTTTCAGGTGCGTCGGTACGCAGGCACAGAAGGGTTGCAGGTGCGCCGGTACGCAGGCACAGAAGGGTTGCAGGTGCGGAGGTCCGCAGGCAGTTCAATGGACTCAGAGCGAGGAACGCAGGCTAGCAGTTGAGCAGGGTGCATACATAAGCAAGCTAGCAGTTGAGCAGGGTGCGTACTGTAAGTAGGCAAGCAGTTGAGCAGGGTGAGTACTGTAAGCAGGCCAGCAGTTGAGCAGGGTGCTTACGTAAGCAGGCGAGCAGTTGAGCAGGGTGCTTACTTCTCTTAAAATCTTTGTTTATCATTGTTGTGTTCTGGGTTTGGTCCTATTATTGTTGATCTGGTTACTACAGTTGACTGGGTGATTCTCTTATACTTGATGATTATTTGATGCTTATGGATCCAGTTTGAAAATTTATGAAAAGTGGTTCTTGTAAGAAAAGAAGTAGGGGGTTGTAGCTCCCTTCCAGGAGAGACTGGAAAACGAGAGAGAGAGTTGTAGCTCTCTGCAGGTTGCAGCCTGCGTACTGGTAAAGGACTGCACCAGTACAAAACCATTGTAAAAGGAGTTTCTAATTTGAAAGAAGATAGAGACATATTGCAGCAGGTGGTTTTCACCCACATTGGGTTTCCACCTTACATCTTGTGTTCTTTGGTGTGACTATCTGTTTTCTTTTGTTCATGCTCATTATTTTATGGTACTGACATGCAAAAACAATTCAAAGAACAAATAAAGAAGATTTATTAAAAGAATTAGATAATACTGATTCACCCCCCCCCCCTCTCAGTATTATTTCCAACAATTGGTATCAGAGCAGGTCCTTCAGAGAAGCTTGATCGCTTGAAGGTAGATCGTTCATCATGAGAAACTACGAGAGAGAAGCATCAATCAGGCCACCAGTTTTTGATGGGACAAACTTCAATTATTGGAAGGTAAGAGTTACTGCCTATCTTCAATCTCTTGGTACAGAAGTTTGGGACATCATAGAGACAGGCTACGCTTTTCCTTCAGCTACTCCTACAGATGCAGCCGAGAAAAAGAAGTATGAAACAAATGCGAAAGCAGTCAGTACTCTATTAGGATGTATATCTCAATCAGAATTCATGAAGGTAATGCACTATAAATCCGCAAAAGAGATATGGGACAAAATTGTCACGAGCTATGAAGGAGATGAACAGGTAAAGCGTGCTAAACTTCAAACTCTCAGAATTCAGTATGAGACTCTCAAAATGTATAATGATGAAAGTGTGGCTAACTATTTTCTTCGGGTAGATGAGGTTGTTAACTGTATGAAAAATTTGGGTGAAGAAATAAAAGAGGCTATTGTGGTTGAAAAAGTTCTAAGATCATTGTCCCCCAAGTTTGAATCTAAAGTATCTGCAATAGAAGAAAAGGAAAATCTACGAATTCTTACTATGTCTCAGCTACATGGAATTCTAACTGCTTATGAAATGAGAAAGGGAGGTCCATCAGACAGAAGAGAAGCTGCTTTCAAGGCATCAGGCAAAGGAGATTATTATGAAGCGAGCCATGTCCCAGAAGAAGAGGAAGAAGAATCAAATTTTGTCAGAAATCTTCAAAGGGGTTCTGGAAGGTTCAGAGGTAAGTTACCTTTTAAATGCTTTGCTTGTGGAAGAGTAGGTCATTATGCTGCAAAATGTCCTTATAAGGATAAAGGAAAGGAACCTGCTAGATGGAACAAGAAACAGAATGCAAATAAGAAAAGCTACTACACTCATGAAGATAGTGATGGTCTATCAAACAGTGATGAAGATGAACAAGGTAATGAATATAAGTTGTTAATGGCATTTGAAGATGATGATTATATGGATGCTATAGATGTGGATAACCTTTATGATGAAATTACTAGACTCAAGAGATGTATAGAAGAAAAGAACATGATCATTGATACTCTACAATTTCAAATTGATGAAAAGGAAAAACATCTTGAAAAATTAGAAGGTGAAATTGTTGGTCTTAGAAAAGAGATTGAGAAAACAAAAGCTATTAATCTCAAGTTTGTCAAAGGATCTGAAACTTTGGATGAGATTATCAATGTGCAGCGGTCTCCACTAAACAAGACAGGTCTGGGCTATAATGGAGAAACTTCTCAAGCATCCACCTCAAAAAGTTATCTTGATGCAGCAAGAAGAAATGAGCAAAAGCACAATGAAGATCATCAGGTAAAGCAGGGACGAATTACAAACAGAAACTATCAGGGGCAATCCATCTTAAGGGTGAACAAAAGCTACAACCAGCCACAGGTAAAATCTTCTCAATTTGGTTCAAGAATAGATGACAATAGAAATTACAATCAATTGGCTGGTAGATTCGATAACCGCAGAAGTTTCTTCAATGGACAATGCTTTTCTTGCCATAACTTTGGTCACAAAGCAGCTCAATGTGTTGCATATAAAACGATCATGACTAGGGAAGCTCAAAAACAAAGAAGTATGATGGGGATTACAAAAAGGACCTATAACAACTTTTCGGTTCTTGAAAATGAAGTTGAATGTTCTATTTGCAATAACTTTGGTCATGAAGACTCTGAATGCAGGAGCAGGTTTCAGCAGAAAAAGGAACAAGCCTCAAGCACCAAAACATGGAGAATAAAGGAACCTCAAACAGAAAGATGTGGGATAGCATTTTATGCAGAGGGACAGGAAAATCTATGGTACATTGACAGTGGATGTTCGAAGCATATGACAGGTGATAAAGAAAAACTTGAGTCTTATTCTACTCTAGAAAAGGGAAAGAAAGTCTCTTTTGGAAATGATACTCCTGCAACTATAAAAGGAAAAGGCATTGCTCAGTTAAAAGAAAAGGTCAAGGCTGGAAATGTTTTGTATGTTGATGGATTGAAGCATAATCTTCTAAGTGTCAGCCAGATGTGTGATCAAAGAACCGAGGTTATATTCAGATCAAATGGATGTCTTGTTCGTGATCTTGATACAGGTAAAACAGTGATCAAAGGCAAAAGAACTCCAAATAATCTGTACATATTTGAAGAAGGACAACAACAATGCTATCTGAGCAAGGATGATGAGCACTGGTTATGGCATCGGAGGTTGGGACATCTAAGCTTTTCACAAATAAGGAAAGCATGCAAATATCAGGCAGTTCGCGATCTTCCAGATATCAAAATTCCTGACAACACCATATGCAAATCATGTCAGTTTGGAAAACAAACCAGAACTAACTTTCCAGAGAAAGAAGGATCAGCTAGCATGCCTCTTGAGCTAGTACATACAGATACATGCGGTCCTTTCAGGAAAAGAACACCTCGAGGAGAAGAATACTTGATATTATTCATTGACGATTTCTCCAGGTTTGTCTGGTTAGGACTTATGAAGCACAAAGATGAAGCATTCGAAAAATTCAAATCCTTCAAAGCCTTGGTTGAAAATGAATCAGGTCACAAAATTAAGTGCCTCAGATCCGACAGAGGTGGGGAATTTACTTCAAATGAATTTTTCGATTTCTGTGAAGAACATGGGATAAGAAGAGAATTCTCTACAGCAAGAACTCCTCAGCAAAATGGAGTTGTGGAAAGAATGAACAGAACAGTCCAACAAATGGCTCGTGCTATGCTTGATGAGTCAGGAACTCCCGCAACTTTCTGGGGTGAAGCTGCACATGCTGCAGTTGTTATTCTCAACAAAACAAATGTCCGGGTGAACAGCACTCAAACTCCTCATGAGCTCTGGAGTGGTAGGACTCCTTCAGTAAAGCACTTCAAAATCTTTGGGAGCAAATGCTATATCAAGAATACTGATGAGCAGCTTGGAAAACTTGAACCTAGAGCAGATGAAGGCATTCTTCTTGGTTACTCTCCACATAGCAAAGCATACAAATGCTACAATAAAAGACTTGGCAGAATTGTTGACAGCATTGATGTAGTGGTTGATGAGAAGGGATACATTCCTAGGCAAGTACATCATGAAGACATCGAAGAAGATGAAGGCTACCCCCAACGACAGAATGATGAAGAAGAAGAACCTCAAGAAGAACCAGAGGAGCAAACAAGAATAGAAGAAAAGACTCCATCCAGATATGTTCAGAAGAACCATCCAGAATCTCAGATTATGGGGCAGAAAGAAGCAGGTGTACAAACAAGAAGAACAGTTGCAGAAGCTTCAAGCTATTTGGCATTACTCTCCTCTACTGAACCACAAAATGTGAAAGAGGCATGCAAAGATGAATGTTGGGTGAAAGCAATGGATGAAGAACTTGAGCAGATCGAAAAGAACAACACTTGGGAGCTGGTTCCTAGACCAAAAGATAAGAATGTTATCGGACAAAATGGGTCTTCAAAAACAAATTGAATGAAAATGGAGAAGTAATTAGAAACAAAGCCAGACTTGTTTGTAAAGGGTATGCGCAGCAAGAAGGAATAGACTTTGAAGAAACCTTTGCTCCTGTTGCAAGACTTGAGGCCATCCGAATGTTCCTTGCTCTCTCAAGTTTTCAAAACTTCAAAGTATTTCAAATGGACGTGAAATCAGCCTTTTTGAATGGAGACTTGGAAGAAGAAGTGTACATTGAACAGCCAGATGGGTTCATTCTTGGAAATGATCCAAATCTTGTATGCAGATTGAAAAAGGCTCTCTATGGTCTCAAACAAGCTCCAAGGGCTTGGTACTACCGTTTGGACAAATATCTTCATCAACAAGGATTTTCAAAAGGATCGGCAGATAGCAATCTTTATATAAAAGTTGAAAATGACAAATTGCTAATACTTGTTGTGTATGTAGATGACATTATTTTTGGGAGCAATGAAGAAGCTATGAGTCAAAACTTTGCCTTGGTCATGCAGAAAGAATTTGAAATGTCCTTGCTAGGAGAACTGACATATTTCCTTGGTTTGCAAATCCAACAAAAAGAAGGAGGAATCTTTTTATCTCAAACAGATTTTGAAGAAATATGGTATGGAAGATGCAAAACCAGTATGTACACCCATGGTCACAGGATGTAGCCTCAGTGCAAATGATGAATCTGCAGCAGTACATCAACCAACCTACAGATCTATGATTGGAAGTTTACTTTATTTGACAGGTACCCGACCAGACATCATGCATGCAGTTGGAATAGTTGGAAGATTTCAGGCAAATCCGAAGGAGACTCATCTTCAGGCAGTGAAGAGAATTTTCAAATATCTTCAAGGGACTCAAAATTATGGCTTATGGTATCCTAGAGATACAGATCTTACACTTCATGCTTATACAGATGCAGATTGGGCCGGAAGCGTGGATGACAGGAAAAGCACAAGTGGTGGTGCGTTCTTTATGGGTTCCAGACTGGTATCTTGGTTCAGCAAGAAACAGAGTTCGATTGCCTTGTCTACAGCTGAAGCGGAATATGTTGCTGCTGCATCTTGTTGCACCCAACTCCTTTGGATGATGCAGACTTTGCAGGATTTTCAAATCACTTGTACACCACCAATCCCCATCTTATGTGATAACACAAGTGCAATCAGCATCTCAAAGAATCCTGTTATGCATTCAAAAACCAAGCACATACCAATCAAGTATCATTTTCTCAGGGAACAAGTGCTTGAACAGAAGGTCAAGTTGGAGTATGTTCCTTCTAAGGAACAAGTTGCTGATATTCTCACCAAACCATTGCCCAGAGACACTTTTGAATACCTCAGGCAAAAGCTGGGGGTTGTTGATGCATCATCTTATTGCTGAACCTCTTCTGATTGATGGTACAGGTTCAGGGGGAGCATATAATGCATTGTTGGCATTATGGAGGATGTGCAGAAGGAGATCTTGGAAGTAGCTGCAATATGTCTCTATCTCTTTCATGGTGGATTATGGTTCTTCGTTGTAGATCTGGTTCATATTCAGGGGGAGCATGTTCTTAGGGGGAGCATAACCCTTTGCCCTTGATGTCAAAGGGGGAGAATGAAGCTGATGTTTTGAGGTTTCCATCAAGTCCAAAGGGGGAGATTGTTGGCATTATGGCTAAAGTGTTGTCCTTGATGGCAACCCATTCAGGTGATAGATCACAGTACTTCAAGTCAGCAGCAGAGATTGATGATCAGCTATCAAATATTGAAGAAAATAAGGGGTACGCAGGTACACCTTACATAAGGTTCGTACACGCAGGTCGGAGTTACATAGAGTGCGTACATACCCACAGGTCAGCCGTTCAGGAGGTGCGTACCCCCAGTGCACACATTTCAAGGAAAAGAAATTCACATGTGGGGTTTTCTTATGTTTTACTCTTGGTATTTAGCCGACGGTATTGGGTTATTATGGTGTCGGCTCGTGGTATTGATCCATGTTTTAAGGAAGAGATTTCCTATATAAAGAAAAGGAGATCATTTGGCTTGAGCATGTTTTTGGTTGAATATCTTATGAGGGCTAGATCTGGTCTAGATCTAAAGAAGGCGAATCTACTGATGGACCGAGATCTCTTCGGCGCATGTTCAGATCTGTAGATCTAACTGTCTGGGTTATTTTTAAAGTCTTAAAATCATCTATGCCCGAAGGTATGCAGGTACAGTGAGAGAAAAGTGCGTACATACGTAGGCACAGAAGGGTTTCAGGTGCGCCGGTACGCAGGCACAGAAGGGTTTCAGGTGCGCCGGTACGCAGGCACAGAAGGGTTTCAGGTGCGCCGGTACGCAGGCATAGAAGGGTTTCAGGTGCGCCGGTACGCAGGCACAGAAGGGTTTCAGGTGCGCCGGTACGCAGGCACAGAAGGGTTGCAGGTGCGCCGATACGCAGGCACAGAAGGGTTGCAGGTGCGGAGGCCCGCAGGCAGTTCAATGGACTCAGAGCGAGGAACGCAGGCTAGCAGTTGAGCAGGGTGCGTACATAAGCAGGCTAGCAGTTGAGCAGGGTGCGTACTGTAAGCAGGCAACCAGTTGAGCAAGGTGAGTACTGTAAGCAGGCCAGCAGTTGAGCAGGGTGCTTACGTAAGGAGGCGAGCAGTTGAGCAGGGTGCTTACTTCTCTTAAAATCTTTGTTTATCATTGTTGTGTTCTGGGTTTGGTCCTATTATTGTTGATCTGGTTACTACAGTTGACTGGGTGATTCTCTTATACTTGATGATTATTTGATGCTTATGGATCCAGTCTGAAAATTTATGAAAAGTGGTTCTTGTAAGAAAAGAAGTAAGGGGTTGTAGCTCCCTTCCAGGAGAGACTGGAAAATGAGAGAGAGAGTTGTAGCTCTCTGCAGGTTGCAGCCTGCGTACTAGTAAAGGACTGCACCAGTACAAAACCATTGTAAAAGGAGTTTCTAATTTGAAAGAAGATAGAGACATATTGCAGCAGGTGGTTTTCACCCACATTGGGTTTCCACCTTACATCTTGTGTTCTTTGGTGTGACTATCTGTTTTCTTTTGTTCATGCTCATTATTTTATGGTACTGACATGCAAAAACAATTCAAAGAACAAATAAAGAAGATTTATTAAAAGAATTAGATAATACTGATTCACCCCCCCCTCTCAGTATTATTTCCAACACTGATGAGATAACATAGAGCCTAGATGGATGTTGAATAATCTTAGTTCATAGTTGAATGTTTGTAAAGTAAATGAAATTGATTTTTTTGATGAATCGTGATAAGAATTCTTATAGAGTATTATTCTATATTTGATAAGTATTGAGATGTTTCTCATATTGACGATGTTTCGTGATATAATGGTAGGAGGATAATGATGTACATGTGGTTCTTATAGTGATGATGTATCCTTATGATGATAGTGATATGCATAGGTATTATGATGTTATATTCATTTACTACGTGATTATAGATATTTAATGTTGAATACTCATGATGGATATGATATGCATAACGTGGCACAGGAATTATGATGCTATAATATGAGGTTATTGACATGTGGTTCAGTTATTATGTGAAGTCATGATATGTCTTGATGCAAATATGTTGATGTTCTAACTTATGATGGAATTCATGTGATAGTTGTGTACAAATTTATGACATGCATGAGCATGCAATTCGTTATCATTCATAATGTTGCGATTAAAATGATGAATGTTCTCATGATGACATGCAAAACTTGGCATGTGGATTATTTTCTATGATACTATGATGGTATAGCTAATGCATTGGTTGCATGTTGAGGTGTGAGGATTGACAGGACTCCACAAATGGGTTGAAAGGGCCAGTTTATTTGATGATCTCGTGCGAGCCCATGCGCACGAGGGAGAATAAGTAACACCATATGGACTGGGGACAAAACTCAATCAACACTACATATGCCAATGGTTCCTTTGTCTTGTGTAGCTCTTGATGGACAGCTCTTGAAGGGCTATGGGACCATCTTGAGGAGGCCAAGTGCCTGATGTTCTAGGCTAGGTGCCTGTTATTGGATTGGGATGCCGAAGTCTAGAAGGGATGTAAAGGACTTCGATGCCTGGGGCTGTGCACCTTAGTAGTTGTGGAGGGAGTGGGCCAGCCTTGCGAGATGCCCGGGGTCATTGAGTACCGGACCGGATGCCTGCCTTGGGGCAAATGAGGTCTGAGTTAGGCGCGAGCCTTGGGGCCAGCCTTGGACTAGGATACAGACCAAGTCAGGCTTATGCCTGGTGCCGAAAGTGGGAAAAAGGACAGAGATTCCTTGAGATTTCTCGGGGTGTTGGGGACTTTCGATGCTTGCTGTTTATACTAGTTCAGCAGAGGGTGTTGACAACATGAAGTAAATTAAATAATAAATAATAAAAAATTCAACTTAACTTCGGGATGAAGTTCCTTAAAGTGGGAGAGTATGTAATATCCCTCCCCTTAATAATAAATAATAATATAATAATATAATAATAATTAATAAATAATAAATAAATCACTTAATAATAATAAAAATAATAAATCATAAATGTTAAATAATAAATAAGATTAAAAATATATACAAAGAAAATAAATAATAATAATAACCATACTAAAGCTCGAGATAAGAATAAATAAAACAAGGAAACTATCAAAAAGAAGGAAATAAAACAAGAAAAGGAAACTATCAAAAAGAAGGAAATAAAACAAGAAAAGGAAACTATCAAAAAAGAAGGAAATAAAACAAGAAAAGGAAACTATCAAAAAAGAAGGAAATAAAACAAGAAAAGGAAACTATCAAAAAATAAGGAAATAAAACAAGAAAACTAAAAATCAAAAGAAAGTTGCATGTAGACACATGGGTGTGTGCATGTGGTTTCCCTTTCAATATTGTTTTATTTAATAGATGGGAGGGAGATGAGAGGCATGCATGCATTCCATCTTTCCAAATTTCTATCTTTTAGTCTCTTGGGAGAATGGTGTTCTAAGACTTAGGAGTCACTGGCAGTATTATTTGATTGAGGGCTCGGGGGTGGCCAGTTGTAGTAAATCCTTGCACAATTGAGCCTACTGTTGGGTGGAGAGTCGTCCCCAAAACTTTGTTGTCATCTAGTAGACATCGATCACAAGTAAAATAGGTATGTAATTATTTGTTGATTCTGATTTTAATTAGGAAAATAATTTTATAATTACTTTGGGCTGTTACAGATACTAACAGTGTTAGTCCTAGCAAATGGACTTCGATGACAAGGATTTTGTGCAGTTGACCCATAACCATGATGTTGGTTATTGATAAAGTAGAATGTGCCTACATAGCTTGGGGTGGGGGGGGCACATCTCCAAATAACCCAAGCCGAATGTTTCTATGCTGAAACTGATGAATGTGAAGCAAGCTTCTACTAAAGTGGGGTGGGAGGGCACATCTCCAACGGGAAGCCGCTCCGAATGTTGCTCCAGAATTAAAATGGACATAACTCAGTCAATATAACTCAGAATATTTATTATAAACATTTTTTGGAAGCAGAAGGACCATTTTGCATCTTCCCATGTGTTGGAAATCCTTATCTGGACACCCTAGAATCTCCAATTCACGCTGTAATTTTTTTCCGCCATCACAAAAGTTTTGAAAAAATAGTTGATTTTAAATGACAGATATCTCGCACATCTGAACTCCGATTCGACCATTTTTTTTTTAAATTGGGTGATTTTTCAAGAGGAGATCATATTTATAATCCTTTTTCTGAAATTTTGTACAAAAACTTCAAAAAATGATAGGAGAGTCATCGTCCACCAGTTGTCATCAGATAAAAATTCTACAACATAGCTCATTTTAAATCAACAATATCTCCCTCATTGAGACTCCAATTTGGCCTATTTTTATTTGAATTTTGGTATTTTTCGCAAGGAATCCAGATCTTTTTTTTGTAAATATTGTACCAAATTTTTCAGATCTGATCTACAAACTCGCTGCCCAAAAAAAATCCTGCAAAAAAATGAAAAAAAAAGAAAAATTCTTCCTGCTTGGCCCAAGAAAGTGCTCTGTGGAGGTCGCAGCGCATGCCTGAAGTTTGTTGAATATTGCTGCAAAAATTTGAAACTGAAATATGCATGAAACCCTCATTCCCATGGAATCATAACCTGCTCTGATACCACTGATCCGGATCTTGGGGGGAGGCCCCCAAGATCTAAAAAATTGAAATGGATCATGGGGGAGAGGCCCCCAAGATCTGAAAAATTGAAATTCCAAAAGAAAAATAGGATAATTCCCAATAAAAAAAACCATAAAGAAACTTTTTATTAAAATAGATAATAATTGTAAGGACTACATTGTGGTGGACAATCTGTCCTTTTACAAAATGCGACTTGTTACTTATAGTATTTTTCAGTTACAATACCACGGGTCAATTCCATGGGTGAATGAATACCATGGGTGGATGTCACAATACCACAGGTCAATTCCATGGGTGAATGAATACCATGGGTGGATGTCACAATACCACAGGTCAATTCCATGGGTGAATGAATACCATGGGTGGATGTCACAATACCATAGGTTTATTCAATGCGTGAATGAATACCATGGGTGGATGTCACAATACAATGGGTCAATTCCATGGGTAAATGAATACCATGGGTGGATAAATACCATGAGTGGATGCCACTTACAATACCATGGGTAAATTCCATGGGTGGATGAATACCATGGGTTGATGCCATTTTCCATTTGGATCAAGCATGTGCTAATTAGAAAAATGTAGTTTCAGGTGTGGTAGCTTACTCATCTCTTCCCTAGGTACGATATGATGAAAAATGTGTAAATGTCGAAGAAAGGTCTTTTATATAAGCTAGAGGTGGCCTGTTAACTTGGCCACCCTCAGCTCATGATCAAAAATTGGTCTTTCAGTAAGCATACCACATAAGGATGTCACATCAGTGGGAATCAGTTAGAAAGGTGGTCAAAATTAGTTAAGAGGGAGTGGGTGATGATTACGAGGAGCAAGTGAATGATCACCAATGGTGGGCCAATGGTCCCAATTAGAAAATCTTGTACCACTTCTATCCAGCACAGCACTCCGAGCCTCGACCATAAATAGCATAAAAACCCCAAACTTTCATGCATTCTTTGCTCATTTTGAAATCAAGGAGATAGGGACCAACTTGGGAAGCCATCGAAATAGTAGAACCCTACTATGGCCATCCTACAGGAAACAACTACAGGAAGCAATGAAACCTACAAGAAGCTGCAGGAACCACTGAAATTCCATAGGAAGTCTTCAAGGGTGTGCCTAGGGTCAACTTGGTCCTAAGTTTTCAAAATCCCAGGCATTACAGTGAGAAGTGATTGGCTTATCTCTCCTCTGTTCATGTTTTTCATAACTGATACACTCTGCATTATCTTAGTAATTATAGTCAGCTTGGGAATTAAAAATTGTTTGGTAGTGTAAACGGAAAATTTGTGTGGCTATAAGGAGTTGTAGTAATTGCATTCATCCACTAAAAATTTTAGCTCTCAGCTACCCTGAAATTCATACTGAAGCTATCCTACAAAACCTCATGTATTTAGTTGAAACCAAAGAAGAAAATGGGAGGGGGGTTCAATAGAAGAGAGCCCACAAATACATCAAGAATTCACATTCATCCCCCTTTGGTAGACATCTTCACGAGGCATCATTGGTTAGGCTTCTTTGAGTTTCTCAAGGGATATGATGATGATAAAACTTATGAGTTTTCCATGGCACTAAATCCTCAAGTAATAACAAGTGCTATAATTATGGTAATAGGGTTGTCCACTACCATCAATCCTGAGTTAATCAGCAGAGTGGCAACACTTCCTCTAGGGGTCAATTGGAGAATGGAATACAAGGCCAACAACACCTCTGCTAAGAAAAATTTCTTCACCAATGATGAGAGACCAATTGAAGACAAAAATGGGATCAGAAAGGAGATTCTTCCCTATCCCTAGGATGAGATAGCCTACCACATCATTAAATACATTTCTTGTGAAGGGAGACTAAGTGTAGTCTATGGCTACCAGTTTAGGTTGCTCCATGAATTGAGATTTTGAACCAATTTTCCCATAGCCTGAAGATTAAGTGTGACCTATTTTATGCTACAGTCAATCATAGACATGACCCAGAAGGTGAAGGATGGAAAGCAACAACAGTTAGAAAACCATGGTCTCATCAAATTGATAGTACAGGATGCTTTGAGTAGATCAAGAGTCCCTGTCCTATGGTCCACATTCAGAGATATGGACAGAGAAGCATTCCTCAAGGACCAAGTCCTTGCACTTGGTGAGAACCCAACTTCAAGTGAAGAAGAATAATAAAAAGGAGAAGGAGAAGAAGAAGAAGAAGAGGCAAAGAAATACAAAACAGAGGAAGAAGAGAAGGAAGAAGAAAAGAGAGAAGAAGAGGAGGAACAGCAAAAATAGACCAACCTTGAGAAGACCACTACACTTGAAGAGGAGAAGATATCCCTAGATCAGGGAAGGTTGTCTCCTAAACCCACTGAAAAGGAGGGAGATACTGCCTTAGTTGCTTTGATAACACCCATAAAATCCACAAATAAAAGGTAGATGCAAACTCCCCTCTATTTCAAAACAAGAAGAAGAACTAGGAGTAAGCAAGGGAGGCCACAAACCCCCACAAAAACCCTATTATAATTGAAGAATCACCAAGTAAACATGAGGAGTTAGAATCCCTGGGACTGAAGGTTGAGAAATTCACATCACCAGGAACAACCCCAAAGACTACCATTACCTATGTCAAGAATTTTCTCACCAGGTCAGCCTCATCTAAGTAACCCAAGGCACCTGTAACACTCCAACATAAAGGAAAAGGCTTGTTGCAGGATCCCCAAACAGTGCTACAGGAAACACTGGCAATGCTATAGGAAAGGTAGAAAGTTCTACAGGAAGAGCAGCAGGGGCAACAAGGAGGAAAATAAGCAATACCACAAGCACAAGAGGGGGGCAGCTTCTCAAAAAATAGTTGAGGGAGATTTTATACTGCTACATGAGCCTAGCCCACATCCTAACTTGAGCTCCTACTACAAGTTCATTGAATGAGGCACAGTGATCCCATAAAAATTTTCAATCCCTCTCTTCTTTGAACTTGAAAAAGAAAGAGGAAGGACACATCGATAGATGCATATTGTAAATCAAAGAAAGTAGAAGATATGGGCCTTGTGGAATTAAAAATCCTAGATATGGATAAGGAGTTGAGTGAATTGAGAGATAGAGAATACACCATGAAAACATAGTTGCGAGTAGAAAACACATGGCTAAGGAGAAAATTGTAAGAAAAGGAGACCCAATTGGCCACCATGGCAAGCCTCTCCATGGAGGCACTTCACTGCAAAATGCCATCCAAATCCTATGCACTTTATCTCAAGGACCAATGGATGCAATTCAAAATTAATACATTGGCATAGTAGGGGACCATGTCATTCCAAGATTATATGCAGTTCATTGATTGGTGTGACAAGAGTACCCTTGAGGACAAGGCCAAGGTATCTAAATTCTATCTGCACAACCTTTCCTTAACAGACCTAAATTTTGGGACCCTAATGCAAATTTTGGAGACTTGCAGCTGATGGCCCTTGCATCATGGATGAGTCATGAGGAAGCCCAAGCTCAGGAGGTGAAGAGAATAGTAGAAAAAAGAGGAAAAGGAACCCCTCTACATTAGGTCATAGAAAATAAATTCAAGTGCTTTAATCAGTAACCACAACATCTTTTCCAATGATGCTCAACTTTCACCAAGATACCCAGCTAACCAAGAACATGCCATATCCCATTTTGAGGACACTCGAAGACTATTTTGGATTGAGAGCCAACAATCATGCCAAAGGAGATGGAATAACATGCCACACAGTCTTAGGATCAGGGAGTATCTCTCTCTTGAGAGATTAAGGAATGCATTAGAGAGAACACCCATGTATAAAAAGGCCATGCAAAGACTGAATATCAATTGGATTGGACATAAGCTTAGTCCAAATTTGTTGTTGGTTTCGCTGGAAGGTAGGAAGTAAGAAGAGAAAATAAAGCAGTGAGAAGAGATAGAGAAAAATGAAGGGTTCTATCCTCAGGAAGAGACACCATCCATAGAATATTGGGATGTCATGGAGGCCACTAGGGTTATGAAGGATATAGATATAGATGACTAGGTTGCTCAGAGGATGAGCAACAGTTTTAGTAGGGGGGTGATGATGAGGCTCATCAATAAGTAAACTCTATGGGTCACAATTCCAATCTCCGTCTTATTAAATTGTCTTTTCTCACATTTATTTACAGCTTTTATTATATATTTCTTAGTGAGAATAGTAAAAGTGAGCTACTATGTCATATGGCCTAATGTGTGTTAAATGCAAGAAATTGAAGTAGTTTTGAGTTGACTTGAGTGCAGGGACTCGGATTAGACAAGCAAGAGAGATTATAGGAAGTGGTCTCCCTCCTTAACTCCTCAGATCATTCGAAGATTCTCCCACTCTATCTCATCAGCTCAGTGTCACTGGCAGCCAAGCTAGTGCCAATCAAGGAAAAGTTATTCTCGAGTTAGGGAGCCAAGTATCCCTATTTTCTAGGGAGTTGTTGGTAGCTCCATTTTTGTATAAATAAGAAAGCTAAGGGACTCATTAGGATTCAAAGTTTTATTGTAGCCAAGAGGCCATTAAGTTGAAGCACATTTGACTATTATTGTTATGATGTATTTGACATTTTTATGATAATGAGAAATTATTTTTTGATCTAGCAATGAGTTGACTCAGAGGGCTGAAGCTCTTGGGTTAGGGCCCAACCCTAGCAGCAGAAGTTCCTCTCCTTTGTATCTATATTCTTAGCTTAGAATGTTGATTTACTATTTAAGTTTATTTATGTTTATGTTTAGCTTATAAAGTTGATTAAGTTATTGCTTATCCGGGCTTTCATTATCTTGAAGAGCAAATTAGTGTCACAGTCTACTGAAGGAAAATATACCAGAAAATATTATGAACATGACCCCTATCCCATATCCCTTATGGGGTCATGATTAGGGGACCCAACTCTCACAACCCAAAAACATAGTTTGTCCTTTATTCATTGCCTACGTTAAGGTTAATTCTTAGCTAGATAATTTTTTATGATTCCTTGGAAATATTTGCAATTGTTAGTTTGATTCTTAGGATTGTTGTAGCTTAGAAGGTAGTCCATTCCATAGATCCAGTCTTTAACAATAGTTAGGTTAGACTTTCTAAATTCAACTCATCTTTTCCATGTTGACATGAAATAATTTGTAAATGAAAAGAGAAACATGTTTTATTGCAGAGATTGTTGATCTATAGGAAGGGAGACCTCCAACCAACTCCACCTAGATCTTCTCCACCTTCTATTGAAGCATACCAACCCATACTCCGAACCTCTGTTTTCCAGCCACCATGAGTAAGTTGTCTTGGGTAGATCCGACCTTCTTTAAGTGTTGGGATTCTCCTTGGGTGATGTTCACCTCCCCTACACCTTACAAAACTATCATGTGCCTTTCCAACACTTCTTCTCACCAATATTTCCCTTCAAAACCGCTCAGCCAACTTCCTGTAGTAGTACAAAACATCCTGTAGCAGTTCAGGACATCTTGTAGCAGTTTCCTGTAGCAAACATGTAGCTGCATGTTTTGACCCTATTTTGACCTGAAATGGTAGTATAGCCTAGTGTAGGAGTAGGTTAACCCCTCAACTTGGACTCCATGACCAGAAGTGCCACCTAGACCAACATTTTCATTCCTTTCCCTTATGCAAGATCAGATAACATTAGCTTTTATATTTCTAAAGTTAGCAATTAAAACTTTCATTTATTCTGCAAGTGTGAATGAGATAGTTAATGCGTGAATGTTTAAATTCTGAAATGATAGATTAACTTTCTATTTTCAAGCAGCCTTGGTAACTAGATGATCAAGTGCAAGGTTAGCATAGTTTCCTTCCTGTAAGAAATTTGTGTCATTTCATAGCTAGATTATTTATGTCATATCATAGCATTTACAAGTTAGCATATTTCATTTCCTGAATTGACCATCATTTACTTTTCCTACACTAGAACTAGTTTTACATTCCACTGTCAGTAGTCAGACTCCCTTTATTCCAATAGAGGAATGGTCTAGAACCCTAATGGTCAAGTGCCCCAGTTGATAAGTGACATGAGTAGAATGATGCATTTGTTGTGTATATAGCATTGTCACCTCCAAGTTTGTATGAAACCTTGGGTTGATAAAGTAAAGTTGGTAGCCCTAGGAGTTGCAACATTCTTGTTGCAATGCTGAGGCTCCTCACCACATCTATTGTATCTAGTCAAGATTCTCATTTTATTAGGAAATTTTGGTCAATTTTATGGGAAATGATGGACACCAAGTTGAAGAAGAGAACAACATTTCATCCACAAACCGATGGCCATACAGAAGTGGTGAATAGGAAAGTGGCACATCTACACTAAGGATACTGTAGGAAACATCCTAAGCTTTTCGATGAGCACTTACACTACATTCAACATGCCTACAATCATGCCAAGCATTCATAGACTAAGACATCTCCATTCAAAGCATGTTATGGTTATTTACCAAAATCTCCTTTAGATTTAATCTTTGGGAAATTTATTGCAGTTGATGGACATAGTGATGTGGAGAAAGCCAAGCATTTCATTGAACAAATCTAGTTGGTACATAAAATAGTGTAGGAATAGTTGGAAAAGAGCTAAGCCAAGTACAAAGTCAGGCATGATAAGCATCATGTTGATCACAATTTTCAGGTGGGAGACCAAGTTTGGTTATACATCAACAAAGAAAGGTTACAAGGAGAAGGTAAAAAGCTCAAATTGATCTGATATGGTCCATTTAGAATCTTAGAAAAGATTGGTAATAATGCTTTTTTATCAGATTTACCTCCTTATATGCAAATCTATTTTGTTATAAATTTTGAAAACTTGAGATTATATGAGCCTCCTATGATCATGGATCAAAAGGAAAGTATTGAGGTACCCGTTATCCTCCACAATATCCCAAGGCTGAAAGGAGATCGACGGAGGTAACCTCAAACTACTTAGGGTTTAGTAGCTAGCCCTACTAAACCAGAGAGGGTTCTCTCTATAAAGCTCACAGCCAAATATGACTGGAGTGGGAAAAATAGATTATGCTAGATATTTTAGCTCATGTAAGGTTTTGAAATTTAGGGTTTTTCTAGATGAAGCATGGGTCAAGGAACCGAGGCTAGGGTTTTAGGAAAAACTCAGTTGCATAAATACAAAGGAGAAAGGTAGGTATGTCTCAATGGCACTTCAAGGATTTTTCGGTGTAGTGTAGGGTCGAAAAACATAAGGTAAAAATGGGCATGGCAAGCATGAGTTCATTCATCAGAAGATAGATAACATAAAGATGAAATTCCTATCAAAACAGAGCTTAAACTTTAAGAATTATGTTCATCAAACTCATAGGAAGATCATTGAAAGCATAGACATGGAAAGAAGATACATTAAAAATTCATAAAAGTGAATCACAGAAGAAAAACACTACCACAAGATCATACCACATGAATTCCTGAATAATAGCTACAACTGGCTTGTATTACTACAAAGTGATCAAGTACAAAGGCTCCAAAAGACTCTCAAGCATCCAACCCTCTCTATGGCTTAGATTGGGTTACATATAGACCAAAAACTACATCCCCCTCTCTCAGGGGTCGAATTCCTCAATATAGAATCAGTTTACACAAATCTCTCTAACCAAACCTAATGACTAGGGAGGTTAAAACAAACTCCCAAATTGGCCTAAAACTGATTCATTTGACCATGGAAACCTTTACAAGCATGAATCTACTCAATTTTTAATTTAACAAACATAATTACACCCCAATACATCATTACAACACCATAAATGATAAATTCCATCAAGAAAACTCGAAATTGACAGAGGAAAGTAAAAAAAAAAAACTTCCATGCAAAAATGTAGCGAATTGCCTGAAAACATAGCATGTTGCTTGCAAAAGGCTTTTGGAGGGGTTCTTGTGCTCCAAATCAAGATATGTAAAATGTTGGAGAGATATTTTCATGTCTACTACATCATAGGATCCTCAAGCACTAAAAAATACTACTCCAAGACCTCAAAAATTCAATTCTCCCACAGCTACTCCAAAAATGTAGTGTGCCTCTGAAAAACATGGCAAAAAGGTGTTTTTTTGGTAATTTTTATATTGTTTGACCTAGAAAAAGCTACTAAAATGAATCTTAGGTTACATAACTTTAATGTTCAAGTCATAAGGAATACAAAAATGCAAAATTTTCATGATTTGGAGGCCTCCAACAAAAACATAGCATGGGGCACGCTACCTTTTTGGACAAAAAACTATGTAAAATTTATGGGTTTTCTGCAAAAATAGGCCTCAAATATAGAGAAATATCTCTCTAACCATGAAATTCTTTGCAAAACTGGGAGAATTTTTTGTAGATAAGGATTTTGTGAATAAAAACCTCTCTCGGGATTTGGAAATTGATTTTCATTTTCTCGAAATCCGTGCCATAAAATCATGACTAAAATAGAAAATTAACTTGGAAATTTTTGATTTTCTGAAATATGTCTCCAAGAAAGTTGCATATCTCCCAATATATGATACCTATGTAAAAACTAAAGGATTCTTTTGTTTCTTGGTCTATTATTGACAAAACCCTCTTTCGTTTTTTTTTAAATTCATCTTCCTTACTTCAGAAACTGATTTTGAAGTAAGATTGTCCCTATGTGTGGCAAATGACCTCAAAACCCTAAAATTATGCCAATCATGTCTGTTGATATGATGAAGTCTATCCCTGATATTGTGTTTTTTCCTCTTTTCAATTTGCTGGCAATGAGGCTTGTCAACTTGGCATGGTATCCCGCTTGCTGAATTTGCTCACAAAACCCTAAACAACCAACCTTTTGGAAACATATTATGGAAAATGTTGAAGACCTCAATTCTTTGGTGTCAAGTGGCTCAAACCTTGACACCTTACCTCCTTTTTTGTATGGCTTCTTTCCTCCCTCCATTGTTTACAATTTCAAAGAAAAACCCTAGTTTAAGAGATGGTAAAAACAGAGTACTTGGAGGGAGTAGGGGATTGGGATTAGTATATTTAGGTGAGGGAATGAAGGGGTTAGGGAAGAGATATGTGGGTAAGAAAAATTGGGGAGGTAGGGAGATGTGTTAGGAAGTTTAGGGAGGTGGAAAATGATGAAAATAGTGAAGGGATTGTTGTAGGGAATTTAAACATAGTCCTAACCCTAAAACTACCAAAAATGCAGTGTAGAAGCTAGGGTTAGGTCTAGGGGTTAGGGAAATGAGGGAGGAAGGGTAAGAAAGGTTGTGGGAAGTTTATTTGGGTGTGGAGAAGGGTAGAATATGTAGTGAACTAGGTATATTTTCTTTCAACCCAAACTATGGAGCTCACCCACCAAAAACGTAGCATGGGGACTGTGGGAGGGTTTCTCCACTGAAAAGATGAAATAAATGTTGATAGGAGGTGGAAAGAGCTTTAAATTACTTTTCAATAGGTTGATGGAACCTTCATTGGCCATAAAAAACCTCTGGAGATGTATTCTTTTCCTCTAGAAGTGAAAATATAACGAAGGGTAAAAAACGCAACGTGATTGGCCGAAAACAAAGCAGGGAGCTTTGGAAGGGGGTGCCAATCACCTTTTGAGAGTGTCCTTCAATGCTTGTTGTACTAATATGGCCTTTTATATTGAATTAGTTCTCAATGCCAATGGAATGAGTGAAATAAATACTTGTATGGTCTCTTATAAGAGTTAAATTCACTTTTTGCATATGTCATGACATGAGATCATCCTTCATTTTGAAACCAAAAATGAGGTGTTTTGAAGAAATACCTTTATGAACTAAGGTAGTACCTTTATCTTTATTACATGTGCCTCCTAAGATGCTAACTCCCTTATGTGTGGATTCAAGACCATAAACATGGCTTTCTTAGCTTAAAACTGACATAATGATGACAATTACAAGTGATGACCTAGACCAAGACCTATATGATTATTTAACTAATCCATGACCTATAATACCTAAATGATGACATGACCGTGATGAATGATGATAACCATGAATATTGTAGAGAGTTTAACTGACCTAGACACACCAACCAATGATCAAAATTTTATTTAAAAACTCATTTGAAACCATACAAATTTGACCTAACTCCCTAGCAAAAAACTTTGAAAGAGCATATTTGATCGCTGGTGACTAACATGACTGACAGGAACTAACAGTACCTTCCATAGAATATTTTTTCCCTAAATGCATGTATGAGCTGCAGTAGGACACCATTCTTGATAGGAAGACAAGGACTTCACGCAAGGGTGATGTGGAGTACCTTTGTGTGGGGTTGAAAGGTACCAATCCAAGAAAAGCACGATGGATTGAGATTAGGAAGGTGAGGGAGATTTATCCTGACCTATTTGCTATGTAGTACCAAAATTTTGGTGTTCCAAAAGCTTCCAGTGGAGAGGAGTTATCTAGAAGATCCAAAAGATGCTCAAAGTTCTAGAAAATGTTCAAAAATCAAATTTCTCAGATGCAGTTGAAACTAGGTTCAATGTGTAGTTCTCATCGCTCTAATTCCAACACAACTTGAACGGGTGAGAAAGGAAACTGTATGAAAAAGTTACAGCAAGTCAAATTCCAGGTCCAAACAAGGCAAAATGTCAAAATGTCAACAGGTCAAAGTCAATGGTGAACGCTCAAGGTCAACAATTAAATTAGGGTTTCAGGCTCACGGTTCCAGCTGACATGTGGCGCTTCCAAAGCTCTACAAATGGAATTGTATGGTTGGTGGAATGTAGACGAATGGATTGATACCTTATGGCCCAATTAGAGGGTGACACATGGACCTGTGGAGTGAACCAAAATTTATTGAAATGCACTCAACAAGGGTTGAACCTCGGACCTGCCGACAAACAATATCTCGTTTTACCACTATGCTTACAGTGTTGCTTGAGAAATATGGGAGAAATGTTCTATTTAAATTTTGTTTGGCACTGGTTTGGGGAAATGGATATGGCGGAGCCCTCCATATCCACAATATTGGATAGCAGTGCCGCCATATTATAAACAATCTTTACCATATATATTGAAACTGACCAAAAATCATTCAACAAGATAGCACCTATTGTGGATCGAACACCTGACCTCCACCTATATAACCAGAGCACCCAACTATTGAGCCATTGGGGGGGCAGGTGGGGGTTTGTTGAATAGTTTATAGAACCATTTTGTTTTAAGTTGCAGATAGGGAGTATTTTTGGCTTTTTGAGATCATATGGTAGTCGTTTTGAGCGTTTCAAGAGCCTTAACAGGGGTTTTTGGGCCTTCTAAACGCATTGGGAGCATTATTTTTACGAGATGGAACTTGTAAATAGATATAATTGATAATTTTATCATCTTCATAAAGTGGTCACACTCAAAGCAGACCCAGAGACGTAGCCCAGGAGAGGTGAACTCCATTATCAACTTGTATTCTTTTTATTGCTTCTATTTTCAGTCTCCATTCTTTTATTTTGCTAAAAATTCTTATCAAGTTTACATGTTCTTTAAATTTCAATTCGTTGCATAAGAATATATAAACTAACATGCAATTCATTCAGTAATACCTTCATTTCATTTTTGGATCACCATCACATCCTCAATAACTCGCTCGGGGGATATTGTGGATCTATCTGCAAGCTACAACATTGTGGTTGTCTTCCTCAAGGCTCCTTGGAGGTTGATCTTTAGCACGGATTCCTTGGTCATGACATTGATTGCATCCCCAAGATAAATCAAGGTGTTGTGGACTACAATATTGTTAACGAGCACATCCACTATTGGGATACCAGGATCCAAGTACTTTAGGGAGATTACTCTTCCCAACATTAGATAAGACAGTTTCCCAACAACATTGATAGTGTGGGCATCTCTTTTTATTCTTCCAGTCCTTTTCAAACATTCTTCCCAGATGAGCTTGTTGTAAATGGGGACATCTTTGATGGCCTGGAGAAGGGGTATATTAACACACAAATTATTTAATTCTCCCAAAATTTCAATCTCTTCTTGGGTGTGTTGTTTAGGTTGGAGCAACTTTTCAGGATAGGGAGGTTTATTGGGTTGAGGGGCACTATCTTCCTTCTCTTATTCAAGATCTTCAAGTGGAGAATGTGGGTGAGCATCTGGAAGTACCTTCTCAAACCAAAGGTTGATCTCTTGGATTTCCACAACATAAGCAGGATAGAATGTTCCCCCACTATAGACTTGGTGTGCCTGCTTATTGTTCGAGTTCATATTTGGATTGGTAGGCATCTAAGGTTTATTTGGTGGGTTATCGTGGGTTATTTGTGGTTGAGGTGGAGGAGGAGGCATTAAGGTGGGAGGTTTCGTTGCTTGATGCCTCCATCCTTATGAATGGTTTCCCCATTGAGGAAATTGAGGCCGATATGGCTAGAAAGGTGGATTGACAAGTTAAGGAAGGTATTGAGGAGTATAGGACCAAGGAGGGGGAATGGACCATGATGAGTGAGTTGAAGGATACCAAGGTTGGAAGAGTGCATTCTGATTTAGATTGTAAAAAGGATATTCGACACCCTACATGCATTGCTGGTATGGTTGAGGGCCTTTTGGCCTCCTTTGGTTGATGAATCAAAGTTGCTCTAAGCCATTATACGCCCCTTGGTGTACAACCTTCAGGCCTGGAAGAGAGTGACATTATCTGTTTCATGGTTCTCCTCACACACAAAGTAGACCTCTATGGTGTTCTTTGGACATTCATTTCTGGGGTGCCTCTTGGAGCATCTTGGGCAAAAGATAGCTAATGCCCTTTCTAATTCCTCTTGCTTCCTCTTAATCTACATAGTATGCATCTGTAAGGAAAAAGTGTGCAACATCTCACTCTTGAAGTCTTCTAGCATGCTCCCTATCTCATGTTTGATGGTCAAGGTGGAGGCAGAAGAGTTGACCAGGCCTTCACCAGACCTACCTCTCTTCCTTGTAGCCCTAGAATGATTCTTGAAAACTGTCTTAATGCCATCATAGGTTAGTTGGTAAATATCTCCACCAAACAGCATATTGAGGGTCTCCATTACATCCTCCCTAATCCCTAGAAGGAGTACAATCTTGAAAGATTCAAGGTGAAGGGTATTGTTAGCCATTCTATAGTTAATTTAAGTTGGAACCTTTCCTCATAATCTTCTAAGGACTCATCTAGTTCAAGGATCATCCTAAGGTTTTCTTATTTTGTCTCCTTATACATGAAATAATATTTGTACTTTTCATTAAAGGCTTGTTGCATTTGTGCCTAGGTAGTGATGCCACCTCTAAGTAGGCCCATGAACTAGCGCAAGGATACATCTGTCATCATGGAGGGGAACAATCTCAACCTTCGTTCATTAGAAATATACTCATAGGTCCTAGAACCATTAACAAACTTGAACATGAATTTGTCAGGGTCCTTAGAGGTTAGTCCATGGAAGTGTGGAAGAGCAGTGGGGATTATATTCTTCATCTTGGCCTCCCCATTCATCTCTCAGATACGAAATATCTCATTCTTCCTATTCTCAACCATGTTTTTCATAGGTGATATAGGTTCTTCCTTCCCTGTGGGTTCTTCAAAGATTTTTGGTTGCTCACCTAAATAATTCTCTAACTCCCATATGGTTAGAGTGGGAAGTTCACAGTAACCATAGAAGATGGATGGTTGACCACTTGAAGTGGTGGGGGTTTTTGGTAGAAATTTCCTTGATTATCCCTAATCCTACGAGGCATGAAAGAATTTGTGTTTTTCCTCTTTTTTTAATTTTTCAAATAAAAAATTGTTGATGCAAAACAACAGAAAGATTAAAAATAAAGGCAACTTCTAAGTAGAAAAAACACCTACTTGGAAACCTCCCCATCAACGGCGCCAAAAAAGTGATGAGCCTCAGTATTGCAACAAGAGTGTTGCAACTCCCAAGGCTACCAGCTTTAATTATCAACCTGGGGTTCATACAAACTTAAGAGGTGGCAATGTTATAAGCACAGTAAGTTAAGTTATACTCATGCCACCTTTAAGCAACGAACCATACCAAGCCATACAAATACCACTCTATCAGTTGACTCAAGGAAGGAAATTGCATAAAAAGAGAGTTATATTCTAATTGCAGAAATGGAAATACTATTCTACTTGCAAAAGGAATGAAGATGTTGCTTATGAAAATATAAATGATAACCCTAGTTGCAAGAATGTAAAGGCTATATTACTTGCAGAATTGGAAACATCAATCTACTTGAAAAATGTAAATCCTATACTACTCGTAGGATTATAAACATTAATCTAATTTTAGAATGTAAAATGTTGCATTGAAAAGGAAACTAACTTGTGCAATGACAGTGCTTGTAACTAAAACCCTAAAAGAAGAATAAATTCAAAAGAAATAGTCTTGATCCACTTTGTATGGATAAATCTACCTTTATTCATTGCGTTCGAGGATATTTAGCTTTAGTGGCATAGTTCATTACGCATTTCATGGGACAATCAAGAAAGCCATCTCTGTAACTTCAAATTCAGAAATTTATCTTCTCGCCCTAATTGCATAATTATGCTGCAGTGAATAAAAGGCAGGAATTAAGTGGTCTTTGGTCCTCCTCAATCATGGTTTCATATCCTAGGGAACATTATTCAAGGCTAAGAGGAAAAAATCAATATTTTGGAGCAAATCCAGTCAAGTTTACATAGTGCTACAAGATTGCCCTATTTTGCTACAGGATTGGATCCGTCAGCATTTTGGGGGTGGAAAATGTGATATAAAGGTGGGAAAGGGTATATGAAGGTATATGAAGATTTTTCCAATCTCAACACCTCTCAGAGGCCCATATTTCACAAAAACAAAGGCACACGGTTCCTTCAATGACCCAGAAATGTACTTTTGGTGGCAGAGTTTTGAGGGTGTTGTGAGGTGAGAAGAAAGAGGTTGATGATGGTAGTGGGAATGAAGGATGAATATGCCAACCGTACAAATCACTATTAGTACCTACACCAAAAAAATAATCATTTTTTCAACTTAAAAAGAATGCCAAACTAATAACCAAATTGCAGCAAAATGAACTAAACAAGGATGAGTTGAATTTTATTTTCATCAAAATACAATCTAACTTGTAACAAGAATATGACCTACATCCATAAAATCTCAAAGAATATTGTGATTTAGTCCCTAACTATGCAGAAAATAGAGCATGTAAAAGAGAATTAATCTAAGATCTAACCATCACAAAGGAGAGTAACCATATGTTTTTGGCTTGCCAATAAATATTCCTCAACCACACTTCCCACAAGTTAGGTGGTAGATATTCCTACACCATCAACTTTTATAAGCAATTTTTTATCAAGAAAGAAAAGAGATGTTGCTAACAAAGGTAATGTAGGGATAAAATACACAAAGAGAGAGACTAGAGCCTCTAGGTTAGGCCCTAACCCAATGGGATTCCACCCTTTCAAACAAACTCATATGAAATGTAAAAACAAGCTTCTCATTTACATAAAACACGGTTCAAATATATCATGTAAAGGGAATGAAAATGACAATCTCAAGCTCTTAGCTCTTAGTAACTCCTATTTGCTCCAAAAGTTTGAATCTTATTAAGACCTTAGGTTTGCTTATTTATACAAAAATTATTGAGGGGAAACCTCCTTAGAAAGAGGATTGCTTCCTTGTTGTGATGCAGGAAAGTGTTCCCTCTGCGGACAGAGGCAACCCCTCTAGCCCTAGAGTGGGTCTAGTCACAAACAAGGACAAATCAACAACAATTTTCCTTAAATAGTTCAAGTTGGAGGCCTACCTCAACCGGTGGTCGATGGAGTTCCGTTGCACTGCTCCGGCTTCCATTTTCTTCTCATAATGAGTAATCAACCTAAAACAAACCAAAGGAAATACAACAAAGCACGTAACCAGATACAAAAAAGAACTATTTACCCATAAAGTCAATAAGTCATGAGCTATCTCGTACATTGCATACAAGACATAGGAAAACTTCATTGATTGCATTAAATATGAAATAGAGTAAGCTTACAACCCAGGTCTTGACGTCACAAGCCTTCTCAGGAGGGTCCAGCCAGCATGTTCCTCAAGCATTCACTCTTAGAGATGGATCTCCCAAATTACAAGTCTCTCTCACACACAAGTTTCACACAAGATCAAAGGCACTTCACAACCTTCCTCAAGCTCTTAAACAATCCCACACTTGTCACACTCACACCAGCTATCTAACAAGCTCACAATACTATCAGCAACACTCCCAAGACTAAGAATTCCAAAACTAGCAGCTCATAGCAATGGTGAGAGCTTAAATAGGAGAAGGAGTCTCCATGAATGGTGGGAGGATGCGCTTATCTCCAAGGCGGGTAGCACAAATGACGGAACAGCCACGCCAAAGAAAGGAAGGTGACATAAACAAGGCCAACAACTAGGTCTAGAGTTATCTGGAAGGCCAACTGTTGGAACAAACTCGCCCAAACTGGATCATCGCGGGAACATAACTGGTCTGTCGCGCTGACATCGCTATTGCATAACGGAGCTAGTCATGTCATCGCGGGAAAATACAAGCAACGGTTGCGCTGTCACTTGAAATTCGACCATCGTGGGAATCACGTGTACTTCCGCGATGGCAGCGCTTCTTGACTGTTTTGGAGCGCTCATCAGTGCGTTTATCTGGCCAATAGACGCGATGAGGCAAAAAATTTTGCAAAGTGGGTCATTTGGCAACATCAGAGAGCATGAGCATGAATGATTTTGGACTCATGACACAGTAGGAAGACTGGGAGGAAGGTAGTGACAAATTATTGTGTAACATATGCCCCCTAAAGTATGAAGCCCGAGAGAGAGGGAGGGGTGAAATGCTTTATGAAACAGACTGAACTGGAACACCATCCGGAAGAACCTGCACGCAAGTACAACTGATATCTCTGATAATGAATTACATGTAGTCTAGGCATGGACGCAGCCATCCAAAAGACATACGAAATAGGTCTGTGGTATGGACACAGCCACCCAGCTAATGAGACCATGATGATAATAAAGGTATGGTCGCAACCATCCATGAAGACTCAGGTATGGTCGCAGCCATCCATCAATGAGTCATGTAATCATAAAACCAATCCACGTAGCCCAAACATGTGTAAGCTGAGTTCGGGGTCTTGAACCCATCCGATCATAGTACAAATCCTAACATGCGAATAGATGTGTTGAGGTCAAGCATGATAGAACATCGCTTGATTACCGGTCAATGATGAAAACCATTAACAAGCGCAAGAGAAACCACCAATAATGCCAATGGCTCTCAAGGTACTGTCCAGCACAATCCACGAAGTGTGAAAAAGGAGCTGAAGTCGAACACTTGTGGAATCACCCAATCGACGACCAATGATGAAAGTCGACCGTCAGGTGCGAAGAACTTGCCATTGAGGCACGCAAGCTCTAAGGTACCAAAGGGGATCTCTAGATCAATCTCCTGGATAATGAGCTGAACTCGACAGGAGACGACCCATCGCAGGAGAGCCATAATGTTTCCCCCATCAATGACACGAGATAAGGAACAAGTGGTAGATGGCGAAATAGAGTACCAAAGGAGAAGGCGAGGGTGTAAACTGCAGAAGGATTATACTCTTGAACACGTCGGTGACACGACTCCGAGGGGGGATGCGGCAGCATTCAGGCATCAATGGATCAGAGGCTCAAAGGAGACGGCATGAATCGATTGGAATGAGGCTAGAAAGATAACCCAAACCCACGGAAGGCCAAATGACAATGTATGGATGTCCCAACCCAACAAGAAGCAAAAGTGTCGATGTTCAAGAGTGACTAGCTGCCATAGACAATCAATGATAAACCTGTTGTTGAGTCCAACCTAGTAATAGTTTAACGAGCCCTAGGAAGGAGAAGCTCAAGTCCCGTCATGGTGACGAGTCCAATGTCGTCAGGGTTTAACGAGTCCGACATAGGTGAAACTCGGAGTCTTTTTCATGTTTAGAGAGTTTGAAAAAGACACGGAAAAGAAAACTCCAGGGGGGTCCTTTTTCGTAGAGTTGTGTCTCTCGAGCCCGAAAAAGTATAAAACAATACTCGAAAGAACCGCCTGACCATTACGATCGAGGAGTACTTTTCGTAAGTAGTAACTTCAACCCGAAAAAGTAAAAAAGCAGTCAGAAGCACGTCGTTTCGTAACCAATAACGAGCCTGAAACGACAAAAGCCCGACGATCTTTTTTATGTTTAAACGGTCGTAAAAAGAGATTAAAGGCGACCACCTCTTGTTCTTTTTAACGATTCAAGAGGGAAACTCGGCCATCTTTTCATGTTTCAAGTTGGAAAAGAGCTTAAAGACGACTTTTCGGGATCAAGTGTGTATAAAACTGTCGTAATTCCACTATCTGAGATCCTGCACAAAGAACACATCACACATAAACCCGTTCGAGATAATATGAACAATGCATATTAAAACATAGTTAGAAAGCATATTTTGACTATCCATATGGTAAAACAATGAGAAAAACCCACATTTACAAAATGTAACTTTTAAATTTGCAAAAATCACTATAAAAAGGAATTAACCCATTCATTTTTACCATAGCACTGTTCAGTTTACCATGGAGCACTTTGGAACACTGAGGTTGGCGAGCGAAATTCGGCCCTGTCCGTGCATCATTCGTCCCGAAACTCGTTCCAGGTAGACACACGTTGCCCTGTGCTTCATTTTGATGCTTCTTTCATGTGTTTTGAATGTTCCAAGTGGTAGTTTAGGCAGGTTTTTAAACTGCGTTCCGCCGCTCGGTCATCGTGGGTTTTCCCTATCGGGTCCGCAATGACCGAAGATTTTTTACACTGGGCATGCTCCGATCATCGTGGAAAAGTGATGTACTTCCATGATGATCACAAAAAATTTGAACTGGCTACATCGCATCATCGCGCCTGTTTTAAAATAGTTGCGATGACGTCGTGAACTTAAGATTTTATGCAAATTCAGCGTTGAAAATTATAAAATAAGTGCTAATTCAATTTCTCTCATTCTGCAGGCTATAATGGCAGTCATCTGGCAAGAATGTGCACATGATAACAATGATATAGAAGCTTTTGTCGATGCGGGGTGCCGAAACGCATTACGGGCATGTGGATTGCTCAAATTTGTCCTAACTCCACACCTGCGGGCACAACCTGACTTGTTGGAGCTACTGATCAGGGCCTGGAATCCCACAGATGGGAAATTTATCATCTAAGGCCATATCGAGTTTGATTCTACAGACATCTATTTTTTGACCGGGCTGTCTTGTCGAGGTGAGAGGCCCATTCTGGAGGGGTAGTGACCCGGGGGTGATACCTTAGATATGTTGATGGCTCAAGTGTGCCCACAGGCATGCAAGTCAAGGAGTGGGAAGGTGGCAATCCCAACAGTGGAGGATGTAATCCTTCATGCTATGCTTTTCATGGTGACACGGGCAGTGGGCTCCCAAGCCCAACATGAGGCTTCGAAGACCCATCTCCGGCTGGCCCTCGAGTGTCTCAATCCCACCATGTTTAACTGGGCAGAGGCAGTAGCGGCAAACATGAAGAGGCAACTCACCAACTGTCGTCGAGGAGAGACGAAGCAGTTTGGTTATGGATCCATATTAGTCCCGCTCATGCTGGAGGGGGTGCCGGCACTACACTTGTAATACATGGATTTGGACTTACCCAGGCCACGTGAGACGAGGGCCACGTGATGGGCTCACGTCATGCCATGAGGAGGTGGCGGACGACCAGTGGCGTGGGGGATATTTTTCTGAGAGTGGCTAGAGCAATAGACGATCTTCGTGGAGGATTGGCCATATGCCGGCATGGACTTCCGCGAAGATCCTGACATGCAGCTGCCCGCTGGAGAGCAGTGGGATGACGGCGGTAAGACACTTGATCACATTTTTTTATTTTTATTTTTATGATGTTTTTTATTTTTTCATGTACATGTCCTAATGACGAACGCTATGGTATGTAGATGTAGGACTAGTGAGACCCCTTGGACTGGCTCCAGAGGCGCGGAGGGACGCGCAAGGCGTTGGAGCACTAGCCCTGGCTCCTCTAGAAGATGATACGATGGAGACAGTGATCCAGAACCTTGAGGGCCTGCTAGCAAGGATTCCAGATTACATGGGTATCGAGGAGGTCCCCAGAGCGTCCCAAATCCACACAGTAGGAGTGGAACCTAGGATGCACCGCCTGTTGAGGCGGGTGGCATGAGCGGCGGTGCACTATAGGGAGCATAACCCACCGCAATAGACACCTAGGTTTTTATTTCCTGCTGGTGATTTTTGAGAGACATGTGTCTCAGATGTAGAGAGAACACAGACTCTATTTGGACATGTACACTTATTTTTGAGCGCCTCGGTGCACCACACTATATATATATATATATATATTCTTATGGTCTATTATTGTGTTTTACATGCTTTTTTGTATGATATTTTGATTACATGTTACGCAAATGTTTGTCTAAAACATGATTAGCCAATGCATCAATTAACATGTTCAATTGTCGTGGAATATGTTGATATGTAATGAAATCAAAATTCCTCTCTAACAATTTAACACGTAAATACAACCTTAAAATGCGATGGTCTCTGATGGAATATCGCCCATTGAGCTGGTGGACAACAAGTTGAAAGTCTAGGTTCACAACCAATGTACAAATACCGAGATTAATCGCCTCGGCCAGTAACTCAATCGCAACACTATATTCAGCGACATTGTTTGTGGTACAACCTAAACACACACCTTGAATATCGAACAACTCACCGTGAGGATCGTAGATCACCCACTCCGTAGAGGACAAGTTGTGGGTACTGCGGCAAGCACCATCAACAAAACCAACGTAAGGTGCACCAGAAAATTGCACAAGAAGCAAAAGACACAATAAGCAGCAATCACGCCTTCACACCAAGCCAAAAACATGAAAACACACACACATGACACACCTGCTAAAACACATGTATGTACAAACCAAAGTGCATGGAATTCATGCACAGTACTTTTTCAAGTATAGCCCGTTTCGGGGCTTATCGAGAGGATTCCCTTCGTAATCAATTAGCTCGTAGGCCCCTTTCTGCAAAACTCTCTTTACAATATAAGGCCCAAGCCACATGGGCTCGAGTTTTCCTGCCCCCAGCTTATCATTCGCTTGATCGTAAAGCAGGACTAAATCTCCCTCAACAAAAGAACGAGGATGGACAGTATGATCGAAGTGAGTTTTCACTCTCTTCTTCTGTGCTTCGATAGCTAGAGAGGCTAGCCGACGGGTCTCGTTTAGCTGGTCTAGGTAAAGAAGGCATTCTTCTACCAGAGTAGTGTTGGGAAGTAATTCGACGGCAAACTTCAATGAAGGGATCTCGCACTTGATTAGAAGGGTAGCCTCCAGTCCGTAAACTAATTGAAATGGAGTGAAACCGGTGGCATCCTTCACAGAGGTTCGGTAGGCCCACAAAGCGGAGAACAACATCAAGTGCCAGTTAGACTTATTCATACCAATGGTACGTTGAAGCATCGTAACAAGAACCTTGTTGACGACTTCAACCTAGCCATTGGCCTGAGGATAGTATGGAGTCGAACTATCATGCCGTAAGCCTAGCTGGGTTGTTAGCTCAGTCATCATGTGATTATAGAAATGCTTTCCGTGATCAGTGATGATGGCCTGAGGGACTCCGAACCGTGAAATAACATGGTTGAACAAAAATTGCGCCGCTGTGTGACCGTCTTTAGTTAATGTGGGCATCGCCTCGGCCCATTTTGTGAAGTAATCGAGGCAACAATAATATACCCATGCCCCCCGGCCAAGCGAGGGTTACAGGTCATATAATCAATGCCCCATTTTGCAAAAGGGCCAACGGTAATAACAGGGTGCAATGGAGCAGGAGGCACACGCATCTTTCGTTGGTATATCTGGCACTCGTGACAGGAGCGGATGGCAAGAATGCAATCCTTAAAGATGGAGGGCCAGAAATAACCAGCGTGGAGGATTTTTTGAGCAGTAGCATATCCGAACATGTGACCACCACAGGCGCCAAAATGGCAGTCATTCAAAACTCGCTCAGCTTCCTCGAAAGTTAGGCATCGATGGAGAATGGAGTCAGCGTCGAGACGGTACAGGGTGTCCCCAATGATACGATAGGGCTGAGACTGATGACGAATCCGTCGCCGAGCATCCTTAGACACATCGGGACGAAAAGAGGACGTCTGCAGATATACAATGATATCCCCGTACCAAGGATCGAGGGTGCTAATTAGGAACAGAGTTTCGTCCAAGATATGGTCCTCTGACCGAGAGGGCGCGGTAGGAGATGGCAAAGAGCAAAGTAACTCAGCAAAGACAAGGGATTTCTTAGACTTGGCAGTGGTGAATTCCAAGTCAAACTCTTGGAGGATGACGATCCACTTCGAGTACTTGCCCCCCAGCAACTGACGTGACAGAATGTACGTCATCAGGTTGCAATCAGAAACCACGGTCGTAGTGCGCAACAAGATATAATGGCGGAAACGTTGGACGACACAAACGGCGGCCAATGCCAACTTCTCGACGTAAGCGTATCGAGTTTCCGTATCTAAAAAATTGCGGCTGAGATAATATATGACATGCTCAGTATCATCATCATCATCTTGAAAGAGAACCATGCCGATAGTGGTATCGGCAACGACCAAATACAAAGTATAGTCGCGATGATAATTCGGAGGACGCAACAATGGAGCAGAAACAAGGAGACCCTTGAGACGCTCGAAGGACTCTTGAGCGACGACATCCCAATGAAAAGGGGTATCTCGCTTCAGTAACCGTGTGAAACCTTTAGCTACTTCGACATAGTTCGGAATGAATCGTCTTAAAAAAATTTCTTTGCCCTGCAAGCTCTGCAATTGCTGCAAAGAAGCAGGGGGAGGAAGATTCAGAATAGCCTCAACTTTAAGGGGATCCAAACGGATGCCCTCTCGGGAGACAATAAACCCGAGCATTCTGCCTAACTCAACGCAGAAGACACACTTGTGAGGATTAACCCTGATGCGGTAGTGTTGACGGTGGAGAAAGATTTCGCGAAGATGAGCGGGATGGTCCTGACGTTTTGCAGAATGAGTTGGTAGATCATCCAGTTATGGTTGTACAATGTGACGAATGTCATGGAATGCATAGGAAATTTCACGTTGGAAGGTAGCATCGGCGTTCTTCAAACCGAAAGGGAGCTTTTTGTAGGCGAAAGTGCCCCATGGACAGATAAACGCAATCTTGCGCTGATCGGAAGGCGCAATATTGATCTAGTTATACCCAGAAAAACTTTCCATGAATGAATACATTTCGCTCCCAACACACTCATCAATGAGCTGATCAATGAAGGGTGTGGGGAAGTTATCTTTGGGACAAGCCTGGTTAATATCATGGTAATCAACACATACTCAAATGGTACCCTATTTTTTATTCACAGGGACAATATTGGAGACCCAATCTGTGAGTGGGAGGGGGTAAATAAAACCAGCCTTAAGAAGCTTTTCAACTTTCACTTTAATGGCTGCAGCCTTTTGGGGGTGCACAGGGCGTAGACGTTGATGAACAGGCTTAGCACCTGGATACGTAGGTATCTCATGCACCACTATGGTAGGATCAATGCTGGGTATTTCTTCATAGGACCAAGCAAAGACATCACGAAATTCGCGAAAAAGAGCGGTATAGAGCTGAATTTCCTCCGGAGTGCAAGTGACTCCAATATGAATATGCTCGACAATCCCTGGTTTCGCAGAGATGTCGATGGGATGGGTCTGTGTGATGTTTCCCATATTTCCATCAGAAGACACTTGATAAACTTGAATGGGTGTCTGAAGGGGTTGAGATGGGAGACAAGGAGCAAACCACTCGAGACGGGTAAGCATTTCCTCGTGGTCAGGGAGAAACGAGGAACGATGGTGATGATTAGACCAAGGAGATTCCTCGAGAGACATGATCTCAATAATGGCTTCATCATAAGGAAATATTTCCTTTAAAGGATCCGAAGAAGCGTCATCTCCAAGCCAAGGGGAATGAGCGTATGAGTCGGGAGCCCTGCTCGAAGGAGCAGGTTCAGAAGGGGGAGCCGATGCAGCAACGATTTCGACGTAGTTGAGCTCGGCAGGACTCAACGGCATCTCATCGCCCCAAGATTCTACCTGATTAGCGGGGGGAAGAACCCACGGATCAGAGAGAATGGAAATCATATTGATAGGAGCGACGTTAGGAGGTGGGAGTGAAAAAACACCCATTAGGGCAGGATCTTTAAAAAGTCCAGCTCCCACACTCTCATATGGTTTGGAGGTATGCTCCACAAAAGGCACGTTTCCTTCGGAAGAGGAGGCGAAGAAGGACAGCTGGTCTACGGTGATGATCTTCCCCTGATGAGGGAAATGAATGACACGAAATAAAGATGAAGCCACGGCTTGCATGGCGTATGTCCAGCTACGTCCCAGAAGGAGGTTGTAGGTAAGATTAGCATCAACAACTTCAACTTCCACTTCGACCGTCTTCCCTTCCAAAGTAATGGGAAAACGTTGGAGTATACCATAAGGGCGAGACTCTCTCCCATCAAAGGCTTCCAAGGTTGTAGGAGACTGGCTCAGCGTCGGAGAACCAATAGCCTTCCAACAAGCAACAAACATGATGCAAGTTGAATCGCCTTCATCAATGACTCTACGATGAATCATTTTGGAATTGATAATGACTTGTATGAGGAAGGTGATTTGGTGAGGCAATCTCGGTATATGGATTTCAAGGTCAAAAGTAATCAGATCCGAGTCAGGCGGGTCTATGCCACCGATGGTCGATAGCAAGGACTTCCTCTGAGAGGGGCAGCCCTGGAGTACTTCTAAGGCGGACATAGCTGACGAAGCCTGGGCTAAGTCCTCAACGATGCTGTAGTGCTGGGTAGCACAAGCATTAGGGTTGTAAGAAGATTTCTGGAGTACACCTTTTGGAGGGGGTCGGATGGGCGTCTCAGTGCTAGGTCTCTCGATATGGAGCGGACCAAAACTGGACGGGGGAGCACTAAAGGGGACCTCAGTCTCTTTCCTGGCAGGCGACGGATATTCTTTTGCCCGAGTACTGATGTGGACGGGAATTGTCCCAGCCATAAATACTTGAGAACCAAAGGAAGAAGAGGGTTGAGATGGATCAGCCACCATTTGCATTTGCTGTGAGGGAAAAGGTTCTTTGAGCACAGCAAGAGTCCCGGGAGCACCTTTCAACAAACGACTAACTTCAGACTGCCTCGGGTAGTCTTTGGTATAGTGATCCTCGTCGCAGATAAGACAAGGGTACTTGGGATTGCGTTTGGCACCTTCCTCGGGTAGAGGTTTAGGGGAATCCTGCTTAGGTTGATCCACTTTATTCTTCCCTTTTCCCTTCTTCTTTCCTTTCGAGGCTTTGTCCGCCGTGGTGGACTGGACGACGTTAACCTCAGAAGTATTACCAGAATTGGATACAGCCTAAGAAGTATTTTCATTCGGAGCATTCGACTTTTGCTTCCCAGGGTTCACAGAAGTTTTCTTTGAGGACGGATTAATGGAACCAATGATACCGTCAACAGATGGTGTTAGCGGGGCTTTGGAAGTTCCTGGTCTCGGGGCATCAGGAAAATAATCATATAATGTACCAGACTGGGAGTAAACCAAGTCAAGGTACTGAGAGCACACAATGTCTTGCTCTTCAGTTACACATGCCCCATAGCAATGTCTTGTGCTATCGGACCGACGAATGAAGTCGTGAACCAGTTGGTGAGAAGCTGATCGGAATCCAAAACTTAATCAAACGACGACGCCGTCTCCATTCATGGATATGATCAGAGATATGCGTAGCTGTTGTCT
Organism: Pinus tabuliformis; assembly: GCA_031772625.1. NCBI lineage: Eukaryota > Viridiplantae > Streptophyta > Pinopsida > Pinales > Pinaceae > Pinus > Pinus tabuliformis. Next base: position 1,509,249,092 of record CM062804.1, on the reverse strand, counting down.
ATTTTAAGGATGTCAGGAGGTGTGTGCCCGTTTCATATCGAATCGGCAACTGAAAATGAGTTAAAAATTCCATAGCCAACGAGTTAAAATCCTGAAAAGATCCGCGAGATAACTCAATATACCATTTAGCAGCAAAGTCGGTGAGAGTCCTTTGAAAAAGGTGAAGCTGAATCGAACCATCAAGCCACGAATTCGATGAACACCATAGATGATAAGTCATGATGTGAGCTTGGGGATCTTCTCCAGCTTTACCATCGAATTTGGGACAATCACCAGGAATCTTAGTTGGAACCGGTGGCCAATACGGATTATGAAGAATAGGATCATTGGTCAGTTTGGACACATCCGGTAATTCCAACGTCGCTAAAAAGGGTAATTGAGGGTTAAAGGACATCTGGGGCTACGGATAGGAAGGAGTACCAGAGTTCTAGCCAGTTGGCGGTTGCCCCCATTGATTTTGTCCAGACGGATTTGGCCCCAGAGGGTTTCGTCCGTAAGTATTTTGTCCATAGGGGTTATAGGATGGCTGACCCTGGATTTTCCCCCCAGCATTCCATTGATTACCAACTTGGCCTATAGGAGCAACATAAGGTTGCTGGTAATTCTGATAAGGACTCACCTGCAGTTGTTAATAATTTTGATACGGGGAAAATTGAGTTTTCCCTTGGGATTGCTGGAAACCATAAGGCGGCTAGGTTCCAAACTGAGCCTGAGAGGTAGGTTGCGTTTGATAGGCTGGTTGATATTGAAATCCAACCTACATTTGAAGACCGGCTTGGGTCTGGGGCCTAGCCTGGGGCTGAAAACTGGGTTAGGCTTGAGAAGAAACAATCATTTGAGTGCCCGGTTGAGCAAGCCCAGAAGGATGTCCTTGAGAGAGCTGAGGCTGATCCATCTGGCCAGAAGGTTGACCCAGTTGAGATTGAGATTGGCCCATCTGCCTAGAAGGCTGAGCTTGCTAGGTGTTGGGTTGTCCTTGCACAACTGAGGGTTGTCCTAACAGACCGGATGGTTGAGCGAACTGGACAGTTGGTTGACCTGATTGGATTTAAGGCTGACCGACTTGTCCAGACATTTGACCATACTAGACAGTGGGTTGGCCTTGTTGAACGTAAGGTTGACCGGCTTGCATGTAAGGTTGTCCCAGATTACCATAAGGTTGCGCAAAATAGGTAAAAGACGGACCACCAGAGGCTGAAGGTTGTCCCTGAAAGGGTTGTCCTTGTGGGCCTCCAGGTTGCCCAGGATAAGACTGCCCGTAATACTGCTGCCCTTGAGAGGTTTGCACGTAAGACGGTTGGCCTTGATTAGGTGGTCCTTGAATATGTGCAGGCGATACTTGGCCACCATGATAAGTGGTGGTGCCCCAAGCAACTGATAATGGAACCGAGACCTCAACGGTAGGCTGAGATGGCAAGGATTCGGCAAGATAAAGGTGATGTCCTACGGGATCATAGTAATGGAACGGACCTTGCAAGCCCAGATGTTGGACAACTTGTAAATACTGATCGTATGCCCCCCCTGCTGGAATGGAACCAGAAGAAGGTGGGGCATTTAACGTAGGATTAACAACTCCAGGTACGGATGCCGATGGGCCACTATAAGCTGACCCTGAAGAAGGTCCAGCTGCAGCGGTCACAACTGAGGATGCAGTAACGGCACCGGCAACGGGGGTTGAAGAAGCCACACAAACAGTTGGAATAGTCAGGACGGAAGTGACAGACACATTGTGAATTTGAGGAATAAAGGACTCTGAGGTCGGAGTGATGGTGTGTGACCACATAGAACTCGTGGAGGGAGTCCTAGAAGACATAACATCCCTTAACGCCTTATAGCGTAAAGGCAGCGTAACACCAAGAGAGGTAATACGAAAAGGTGTAGTTTCCATTGAGGTGGTAATTTCACCGCTCATCGCAACGGATTCTTCACTTGTGACAGGGGATGTGTCCTCCATATCAAAAGAAGACATTGGAACCGAAACACCAGGAGGAGTAGGATGGATATCTTCTTCAGAAGGCTCCCAAATGGGGTTCTAATGAAGCTCGTAAGTCTCATAGTCTGGAGCAAGAGAGTTAATCAGTTGGATACTCGGAATAACAGGGAGAGTATCACTCACAACCGGTAGCTCGGGAGCAACAGAGGAAGGAGACCCTTGGTCACTTGGAACGGGAGACAAGATCGGTGAATCTGCCAGGATGACAACTTCAAAATATCCTAGGCAAGCTAACGAGAAAGGACCCTACTCAAGCTAATGCAAACAAGATCTAACCGGGTAAATGTGAATTGTGGCCGAATAAGTTTTAAGACACAGGAACAAAACTTGACCTTTTCATTTTTAAAGAGTCGAGAAAAGGACAAAAGATGACTCTAGTCGCCTTCGAATATTTAATGAGCCTGAAGTGACAAGTGCTCAGATGGACCTTTTCTTTTAGGGAGTCCAAAAAGGAACGAAAGTGACTACTCTGGAGAACTAGGCAAAAGGTTTACCAAACAAATCCGTAAAACTGCATATACACCTTGGCAGTCATATGAAAACCAAGGACTTTCCGTATGGTAGTCAATCTTCCCGAATGTTGTGTTCGGTGCATTACAGCTTGTAAGGTGGCAGACACAGCTTCCTATGGATAAAGGATGATAACCTAGTGGGGTCTCCCCATATACTCGACAATACATGGGAGCACAAATCCGTACTAGACCACTATTGAGTCACAGAAGGAGGAATCACCCAACCTTGAGTGGAAACAAAAGTGACTAGGTTTAACGACGCCGGAGCACGTCTCTAGCCTAGACCTCTAAATGTGTGCGTTATGTTCCAATGCGTTGTTAGATTTATTCAGTTCATTTTAAAGTTGATCTTGGATTATGTTTTAGTTTTCAAGCCTTACCGTATGTATATATCAAAGCCTAGGATGCAGCTAAAATGAATGAAATATCCTTTTTCTTCGATGAACAACTACCTATGGGAGGGTAGAGAGATCATTCCAAAACCAAGAAAACCAAGGCAGCAAACAGTCACTCAATGCAAGCAGACATCAAGTCTTAAAAAGCACGGATACTACTAATTAGAGATCTAATCATTCTCTTTTCAATATGCAACTTGAAATGTAAATTTAATTTCACTTTTGTATGCTAAATGAAATGCAATATTTTTGATTTTGATGCCTTTAATCTAAAGAAACCAATAAGCAACAAACAAATTTGGAAAAACGGTTGATCCAAACAATTGTAATCTATGTCCGAGTAGTGAAGATAAATCGAAACAATGGAAAGATTGGTCCAATAACAATCACTAAACAATCAACCAAAAGTAAGCAAAGGGGAAGGCTCAATCAAACCAACAGCAAACAGCAAACGAATCTTTGCAAACAAGCAACGAAGCAAAACTTATCCAAAGGACTTGAAACAATAAAACTAGGTCACAAAGAAAAAAGGAAAGATTTGTCCAACAAAGCTCACAAGAGAGTGCCTCAACCTCTAGACAGTGAAAAACAAGTCATCAACCAAGTGATAATAGTAGGGACTAGCAAGACTGACGGATTCAGGAGGCAAAATTGAAAAAATTCAATTCTACAACAATCAGCACGGGCAATACACAGCAACAAAGCACTGATAAAGAACAACACGTCGCAACAAAGTGATGTCAGCGCGGAAGTACACGCCTTTCCCACGATGGTCCGATTTACAGAACTGTCGTGACTGTTAGGTGTAATAACGCGATCGACAAGAAATTACAAACAGGGTGACGTGATGACAGCACAACTGTTAAGTTAAAAAACGCGATGATGTTCAAAAACAGCCACAGGCGAACCAAAAATTCCCAAATCAAAAACAATCAATCTTTAAGCAAATAAGGACATTTCCCAGATCAGGCCAGGAAACTCAGAAAACAGACAACTAATCCCCAAAAACTTGAAAAGAGACCAAAACAAAAACTCAAGGCAAGAGTGAACAAGAAAAGAACAAAGGCCAGCTCCCCAGCGGAGTCGCCAATTTGTGATGCAGGAAAGTGTTCCCTCTGCGGACAGAGGCAACCCCTCTAGCCCTAGAGTGGGTCTAGTCACAAACAAGGACAAATCAACAACAATTTTCCTTAAATAGTTCAAGTTGGAGGCCTACCTCAACCGGTGGTCGATGGAGTTCCGTTGCGCTGCTCCAGCTTCCGTTTTCTTCTCCTAATGAGTAATCAACCTGAAACAAAGCAAAGGAAATACAAAAAAGCACGTAACCGAATACAACAAAGAACTATTTACCCATAAATTCAAGAAGTCATGAGCTATCTAGTACATTGCATACAAGCCATAGGAAAACTTCATTGATTGCATTAAATATGAAATAGAGTAAGCTTACAACCCAGGTCTTGACGTCACAAGCCTTCTCATGAGGGTCCAACCAGCATGTTCCTCAAGCATTCACTCTTAGAGATGGATCTCCCAAATTACAAGTCTCTCTCACACACAAGTTTCACACAATATCAAAGGCACTTCACAACCTTCCTCAAGCTCTTAAACAATCCCACACTCGTCACACTCACACCAGCTATCTAACAAGCTCACAATACTATCAGCAACACTCCCAAGACTAAGAATTCCAAAACTAGCAGCTCATAGCAATGGTGTGAGCTTAAATAGGAGAAGGAGTCTCCATGAATGGTGGGAGGATGAGCTTATCTCCAAGGAGGGTAGCACAAATGACGGAATAGCCACGCCAAAGAAAGGAGGGCGACATAAACAAGGCCAACAACCAGGTCTGGAGTCATCTGGAAGGCCGAATGTTGGAACAAACTCGCCCAAACTGGATCATCATGGGAACATAACTGGTCTGCCGCGCTGACATCACTATTGCATAATGGAGCTAGTCATGTCATTGCGGGAAAATACCAGCAACGGTTGCACTGTCACTTGAAATTCGACCATCGTGGGAATGACATGTACTTCCGCGATGGCAGCACTTCTTGACTATTTTGGAGTGCTCATCAGTGCGTTTATTTGGCCAACAGACGCGATGAGGTAGAAACTTTGGCAAAGTGGGTCATTTGGCAACATCAGAGAGCATGAGCATGAATGATTTTGGACTCATGACATAGTAGGAAGATTGGGAGGAAGGTAGTGACAAATTACTGTGTAGCACCTGCAAAACCTCTAAAAAAATGGATTTAGCTCCCTTAGATCCTTGCAATTCCTTGGGTGCATCGGCTGCTAGTAGATCCTTAAGTTGTAGGTGAGTAAATGTAACGTACAAGCCTCCTACATCTCCTCTAGTTTCCTCCAACGTGCCTTTGCATAGTAAATGCACTCAAAATCATTCTTTTCCTAAACATTAACCACATTAAGCCATGAAGTATAACAAACATCCTTCAGTCTCCCTATTAAGCACATTATAGTAAAAAAGATGTCAATAAATGCGAGGAAAGAGGAAATTATAGGCTAGAGGATGGAAAAATGGGCCTTATGATATACCTATTGATGGGGCCCATCAAATATAAAGAGTGGTTTGGGTCATGGATCCAATATTCATGTTGAGCTTGTTATCCTAAAATTTCTTCTTCTCTTCACCTTTAAGAAAGGATGTCAAATATTGCAGGTTTTTGTTGATTCCTGAGTGGCTATAGATTGGTTTTATCAACATTGTATCTATCATGTGCACACACTCGGTCCTATCCTAGAGGAATTTATGATGATTAAAAGGAATTTTAATATTATCACTTGTCATCATATTTACAGGGTCCAAAGAAACATTATTTATGATGGACTTTACAAAGAAGGTGCGCAGCAAGCATGGGGTGTATAGAAGATTCTAGAACACGTTGGGAACAACAGTTATGAGTATTATAATAGACCTTTTGTCGATGATCTTCAGGTGGATGTTGTTCATGAAAGATATGGATACACAATTTTTTCTATTTCGAAGCAGTTTGGTTTTTGGATAGTGTTATGCACCTGATGGAGACCCTCTAACTATTTTTGTTTATAAAATCGGTTGGATATTATGCCTTGTTACAGTTTTTGTTTTTAGTACAAAAGCATATGCAAATTATATATATGTACATGAACTCGTGATATGGTTGTAATAGTCAACAATCTTTTTGATGTGTTTTTTTAGCACCTTCAACATGTAATTTTCATCTTTATCCAATGGAAATTACAATTTTTCCTTATTTAAATTTGTTTTTATCAAATGTGAATTATTTATAAACATGATTATAAAAATCAAAGATATCATAAATTAGCTCTAGTAAATTAGTTGCAAGAATAAAACAAACACTAATTTTCTGAAAATTAAAAAATTAAAATTTGATTTCTAAATTAAATAAATTAGAAATTAAAAAATATAATTTTGTGAAAAAGCATTTAATTTAAAGTGAAATAAGAAACACCATTTATATAATATATTTGAAATAAATAAATATAAACATTTCAAAATACACAAAATTTAATTATACAATAAGAAACAAAATCAATAAATATAAACATTTAATTATACACTAGGAAACAAAATCAATCATATTCCAAGATTTCTATACTATAACTTAGCTTAACATTTCAAAGTTTTATAACTTAAATTTCATTCCATTAATAAAATAAAATAACAACAAAAATATTTATATGGCAAATTAAATAATAATATAATAAAATAACATATACCATGTTCCATAATTTATGGCAATATGATTAAAATTAAATGGAATGACCATAAGCATGGTTAAATGTTGAGAAAGAAATTTAAAAATTAAGTAATTTTAATAAATGGAAAAATTTTATTTGTAATCAAGGTTATTTACAATACTTCACTTTAGGAGAGCACTAAAAGATGATGGACTCCGTAACTTACTTGAACCTCTGAAAGGTGTGCTGAAGCAGAACTTCCTCACATCAACCTGAGATATACGCGGACACACGCGACCCTTTCGCTTCCTCAACGCGCTTTACAATCTCCTTCTTTGAGATGATCTTGGAACAAACTGTCCTCAGACAGGCGGCCCAACAGGCTTCAGTATTAATTCAAGCAAAATATTACATACCAAGTTAAGCCTCAAGAGTAGAGCTTTCTAGTCTCTGGTCTCTGAGAGCTCAGAATACAAACACTCTTACACTCACACACTCGCACTCGATGCCTAACTACTCACACAAATCCACTATATATAGAACTAAAAGCATATGAGAATTATTGAGGGTCCTTGTCCAACATTTCTTAGCCGAGACGGTGTCTACCCAATATTCTCGAGTACAAATGCACTAACAAAAAGTAAGATGCTACCAAGGTCCTTTCGGACTTCGGTCACTGTCGTAATCTGATCCTGGATCATGATCTTCAGATGATTGAGATGGAAGCTTTTGCTTTAACCAAGAAGTATTCAGCCACCTCAAATACTCGTCCTCCCATGTGGGGTCATTCTGTGGGGTTATTCTGTTCTTGAGCATCTTGGTACATGTCTATGAACAATGTTTCCTTTTCCTCGGATACCTTCTCTTTTCCTTTTGAGCTGGCCATGACTATAGAAGATTCGCCTTTGAGTGGTGCCCGTGAAGTTTGTCCTGTGTCAAACTTTATCGTATCTGTCGTGACATAAAGATTCTTTTGAGGGAAAACATATTCATTGTCAGCGCTAGTCCATCTGTTAACATAGGCAAGTGGATCGATTTCTATGTTAAGGAAAGAATCTTTTTTACTTTTACGAAACTCGGGCATTGTTTGAACTGACAACTCCACTCCATCTAATAATTCCCACTTGAATATTTGGAACATACTAACCGATCGTTCAATGGCATATTGGACCCATAGCTTGCAATTATGGCTGATATTTTCTTGCTGTTGCCACCCAAGTTCAAAAATCATAGAGGAGCATGTTGAAGTTGATAGTAACAAATTGATCAGGCAAACTACATCATCAGTCCAATTTCCAGACATTACACTGATCGTAATGAAAGTCTTTTGATTAATTAACAATTTAATAACACCAAATCTTCCTTGAAGCTTTTCCAATGTTCTGATTAATGACAATTTTTCTGGTAGCTTCAGGGTATGGAATTCTTTAAGCCACGATGTAATTTTCTTGATTTCTTCTTGATTATTAGCAATCATGGAAGCCTCAACTTTGTGCGAACCATATACCTGTGCAAAAGGATTTGGCACTATAGGAGTTCTGAATTCCATACTTTGATAATCCCATGGTGCAGAGAAAGTTCTCAAATACTGTAATGATCTTTCTACACATTGAGAAGCTCTTGTTTGCATCTTCTTTTGACATAAGCCATTTCGGATTTCCCAATCTGCAAAGGGTGCAAAAATTTCATACTAGGGAAATGAATTTGTTCCTGCAAAATTCTCGTCATTGCTTTGAAGAAATGCAACTTCCAACTCCTCAAAAAGATTAGGAATTCTTAATGATTTCAAAAATCTTTCAACTTTCTCATTCATATTAATCTCTTCTAAATCTAACATCTTGGCAGTAGTATATACAGCAAAAGCAAAATCAACTCCTCCAATTATTTGATAATAATTCAAAATCTGCAAAACTCTGATCATGTCATCAGTATAGCTTTTGGTCCAGTAATCATCAAGAGTCTTGAAAAACAGCTTTACTTTCATATTGGGTAAAGGATATACCTTCACCAAATCTTCATCTAGGCCTAAAAGAATACCAACATTTTTAGTCTGCCATGCTTGGCATTGTTGTATCCATTGGTTTCTTCTAAGTCTCAGACCAACAACCTTTTTGATTTCTTTAACAACATCATTAAGAACAAAATCAAGAAGTTGGAATCTTTTGACAAAGGTTTCAAAGCTGTCATCCATAGGAGTCTTACCAGGAAGATCAAAAATATCTCTGTGAACATGAGCTTTGTTCATTTCTCTGGTAAGAGCATCAGCTAAATAATTGGAGTTACCAGGAACCCATTCAATATCAAAATCATACATCTGGAACCACATTTTCCATGCCAAGAGTCGTCCTTGTGCAAGCTGTTTAGAAATCTTGGCTACCAGAAAATATTTAAAATTCATAGAATCAATTCTGATTAAAAATCTGGCGAGAGCTAAGTAAAGCTAAAATTTCTGTATACTGTCATGCGGAAAGAGTCAATTTTGCGGACAAAACCGACCTCCCTATAAGCTAAGGCTTTCCAGTGACAAACAAGACAATTAAGCACTATCTTTCCCTAAATATGCATTTAAAATACAAGCAACCAGGTGTTTAAAGCATACCTTTAGTCCAACGTTGTTTGTAGCAGTCCAGCCTCTCTGATCCAGATGAGCTCCTCCTTCTCTTTGAAACCTGCATTCACTAACAAGCAAACGATTACATAGCACCTGAATAACTCATAAAATAAAACATATTCATCATAAAGACCAAGGAGTATATGAAATAAATTATATATAACAACTTGTTGAGAAAAATGAACTTAATTGTATTAAGTGGAAACAAAAGAAACCATTACAACCAGTGCCTTGGTGTTGTGCAGGTCCCTCCCAGGGTCCAGCAAGAGTTCTCCTTTACTTTGATCAGCTCACCCACTTCCAAATGAAGCTAAGAAAGGATGGGAATCTCTCCTCTCAAGCTCTATAAGGGAGTCCTAATTTCAGCAGCATCTACCCTTAGGAATGTTCAGCTTTCAACCTCCCCTCCCTCTGGCCCAATGCCTGTATTTATAATGCTTTGGAGGAAGTTAATCAGGTCCACCATCAATGGGATAAGCCCCTCTTTCAATGGGATAGCTCCCCTCTTGATGGGATAAGTTCCTCTTTCATAGGGATACATGAACCATATGGAGGCGCTCAATACACGTCAAACCAACTTCTAGAATGCACTAGAATCGACCACAAGTAACTTTTTGAAGTAAAACTCGCACCTTTTGACCTTTACAGGAGTACGCACCCACCCCTTTACAGACAGAGCGTACAAGTACGCAGGTATTGTGAACTTGGGGTGCGTACACGCAGGTAAGGTTAAGAGAAACTGCGTAACCAGAGTTATTTGACTTTTTAAGGACTTTCTCTCTTTCTTGGAGTTTGACATGAGGAGCAGAGGTATAAGACTTGCCAAGGAGGATAGTATGACAGTTGATGGAGCCATACTAACTGCAAATAGTCATAGTGACAAATTTTAGTGTAACAGATTGCCCCCTAAAGTGCGAAGCCTGTAGTAGATTAGGGTTTCATATCATCTAGGAAGGGTGAAGTACTTTATCATTTCAAGGATTATCTTGTGGAGAGCCCAGTCGGAACCTGTAAATATTCAACACAAAATACATATATAAGATCATATCATCGCTGAGGTAGGCATTCCCATACTCAGATTGAAAACTTTAACTAACAAACTAACTACTGCTCTGATATAGAAATGATTTCGCAGTACATCATAATCATAGACCCTTGTAGACACGGTATGGACGCAGCCACCTGTTTATGATTAGTCCACTATATAATGAATACAAAACTCCTCACAGCCTGGATGGTGGAAACTAGATCCAGGGTCTTCATTTCTACTTCCCAAAATGGTACGATTCTACCCATGCGAATAAATGAGTTGATGTCGAACATGGTAGAAACCACTTGATTACCAGTCGATGATGTAAATTGTTAACAAGTGTGAGAGAGACCACCAGTGATGTCAATGGTTCTCAAAGTATCGAGTACAATCCATGAGATGTGAATGAATGCGTTGAGGTCGAACATGTCACGGAATCCTTCGATCGAAAGTCAATGATGTAAACTGTCGTCAAAGGCGAGAAACCTGCCATTGATGCATGCAGATTTCAAGGTATTGATGATTTCTAGGTTATCTTTCTAGATAATGTGCTGATGTCGATAGAAAGCGACCCGTTGCAGGCAAGCCCACAACACAAAATCATAGATCAAGTTGAAGAAATGTAGCTGTAAGGACTTACTCAGGGATGGTCGAGATGGATGACAGGTATTTTGCAGATGAATGGTTTATTTGCAGTGACCTCTTGAACACATAACGACACGACAGATGGCTTGGTGACAATTGACCCAAAGTTAATACCTAGAACCAGTTGAAGATTTTCAATGTGGTTTGATCAACTGTTAGGCAAAGGATTTCCCAACCCAGGTGAATGAAAAGTGTCGTGTTCAAGAGTGGTGATAAGGTTTCTTCTGAGACAAAGGATAACAAATAGGCTCATTTTTCTCTCTTTTCCCCCACCATTTCTGGCAAGTACCTCTTTATTTTTTACAAGCTTGAGGAGGATAACATATGCTTGATTATAAGCTCATCCTTCGAATGAGTCCAACTTAGTTTAGATTCGAACCCTAAGAAGGAGTGGTCTGTTCTTGTTTGTAATCGAACAGGTCCTTTACTGTGAAATTTTAACGAGTCCAGTCTAGGAGAAACTCGGCGTTTTTCAATTTTAGAGAGTCTGAAAAACTTAAGAAGACTCCAGGGTTGAACTTTTTGGTAAATTTGTGTCTCCCAAGCCCGAAAAAGTATAAAATAATACTTGAGAGAATCGCTTGATCTTTTACGACCAAGGAGTACTTTCATAATTAGTTTCTTTGTCCTGAAAAGTAAAAAGCGATCAAGGACACGTCGTTTTATTTCTAGTATCGAATTTGAAATGACAAAAATCCGGCAATCTTTTCCTGTTTTTATGGTCAGAAAAGGGCTATAAGAGGACCATCTTTTAATTCCATTTTAACGAGTGTAAAAGAAACGCTCGGCAATCTTTTCATGTTTTAGGAGTCAAAAAAGGGCTTAAAGATGACTCTGATGTTTTTGTTTGTGAAAAATGACAATTTTCCCTGAAAATCCTTTTATCCTGCACAAAAACCAACACATTACTCATACCTGTTTAAAGATAGATAAAAATACTTTGAAAAATACCTTTTCATGGTGAAAAATAAACAAATTTACCATTTATTTACCCAAAAAACCTATAAAAAGGGCTTTTACCAATTCATTTTTACCATTTTACTGTTGAGGAGAGAAAAAGGGCTTTTGGCAAGAAACTTCCCGTGGACATTGCGGAGAATCCGACCGTCGAAATCGAACGCCGTCTCTTTCAGGTATTCTACAACATCCTCCTCTTCATTTTCATCCGTTTAGAATTTGTTTTTAGGCCCTAGTTTTATTTTTTGGAGGCTATGGGGTTTCAAGGTCCGCCTTTCGGGGTACACAAGTGCTCCACTGGTGACCCGCATACCCCGACATTTTCTCAGTTGGGAAAATGCCGAGCGTACGCACCTTGCCTTAAGGGAAGCCGCGTACCCACGCCCTGTTCCTAAAGGCAGGGTGCGTACCCCGCAAAACGAATTTTCAAACCCCAATTTCTTCAAAATGGACCAAAATTTTTTGATTTCATTGAATCTAACAGATGTTTTTTGGTGTGTAGATTGCCCACCATGCTTGATTGGCGCGAGAGAGAGCACGAATATGTTGATTTGGCCGCCATTAATCATCAACCATCCATTGATTCTTTGAAGGCATGCGGCCTTTACAAATACTGGGCCATACCTGGCATGAGGGCCCAGGTGCGCTTTCTAGAGTGGCTGGTAGAGAGATGGAACGTCCAGGACTAGTGCTTTTACATTGGAGGGCACCAGCTCGAGATAGAGCCCTCAGATATTTATTTCCTCACTGGTTTGCCCAAGAGAGGCGAACACTTGACTCTGTTCGGGACTAGGCCGGGTGGCCAGTCCATCGCTAGTCTCCGACAAGAGTGGTGTAAAACTCAGTCTCAGGAGAAGGGGATAGAGATCAAAACTATATCCCGACCTGAACTTATGGTGATTTCTTCTACAGTTACCAGACTTTGCGGGGCTGCCGCTTTACACATTGCCACTGGATCCCAGATGCGGATGGCGATTGATTGCTATCGGGGCACCATTTTCAACTGGTGTGATGCTGTGTTGGCCAATTTAAAGGGCCAACTGACTAGGACCAAAAACGGACAGCTAAAGACTTTTGGTTATGGGCCTTTAGTTGTGAGTTTTTCCTTAGAGAGGGTTCCGATGCTAATCCCACAGCAGCTCACTATTGAGGTTGGGCCTCTCCGAGAGCCTAAATTGATGCGATGGGTTGTGGTTATGGCCCGTCATCCTGACGAGGGCACGGAGGTTGTCCGATTTACTCCGGAGTATTTTCACTGGTTGGAGGACCAGATCTTTTCTATACAGGATTTTCCTTATGCCGGAGTTGAATTTCGTGGAGATCCGGACATGGTTCTTCCACCAGGAGAACAATGGGATGACACAGGTACTTCATTTTTCACAAGTTTTTAAATTATCTATATTTTTTTGTTTTTTATATCGTCTCAAAACTGATAGTAATAATTTTCAAAATGCAGATGTAGGCCCACGTCGTCCAACCAATCTCCGACCTTTCGAGAGGAGACTACCAGTTGCAGCGGCACCGACCCCACGGGACGAGGCCACAGAGACCCTGGCTGAGTTGGAACAAGACCTAGAGCGTCTTACAGCAGACATACCAGAGACTACTATAGATGATATTCCTATCAGGTTTTAGCGCTATGTAGTCGTAGTCCCAGGACCTTTTAGGAGGTTCTTGTGTAGGGTGGCTCGTGCAGTGGTGTCGTATAGGGAGCATCACCAGTGATTGGACGGTCACTTTTGTAGACACATGTGACATTTTGGTTTTTTGTACTTATCATTTTTGCCGATCATAAGGTGTTTTTCAACCTATGATCGAAGACGATGTATTTTTTGACACACTCCTATCTATATATATCATTATTACTGGCTTATCTTGTTAAACATGTGTGATGAAATGTTTTTAAATTTACATGTATGATTATTGCAAATGTCTGTTTAACATTCGAGAAGCAATTGCATCTGCTAATGTATTTAAAGACCTTGGAATATGCTGATATTCAATGTAATAAAATTCACGTTCCAAGAGATGCACTCTCAAAAATAACCTTAATAACACTGGATTTCTAATGGCATACACTCTATTAAGCTGTAATACAACGAGTTCAGAATCTAACCTCACTATCAAACTCCGAATCCCAAATGAAATAGATTCAGACAATAACTCAATCACTGCACTGTATTCTGCAATGTTGTTTGTTGTTTGACCGAGGCTCACCCCATGCATAGAAACTAACTCGTCAGAGGGTGAATAGATAACCCAGGCTGCGGAAGAGATATTCCGTGTACTACGACAAGCACCATCAGCAAATCCAATGTATGTTTGGAGAGGCATCGACATCTGCAAACATCAAGCGTAAAACCAAGATAAGCAGAATAACGACGAAAAACACACTTTCTAAGCTAAGCACACTGTCTAAACTAACAAACACGCCAGCTAGAAAGAAAAACCTAACCTAACTAACATCTCCATACCCATCATTTAAGCATAATACCTCTTTAGGTAAAGTCCATTTCTGGGTTTACCCAAAGAGTCCCCGTCAAAGTCTACCAGCTCATAGGCCCCTTTTGCTAGCTTTCGCTTGACAATATAGGGCCCATGCCACATAGGAACGAATTTCCCAGCATCGAATTTATCGTTAGCTTGATCATATAATAGCACTAGGTCTCCTTTCGAAAAATTTCGAGGGGTCACATTTCGATCATACTGAGCTTTCATACGTTTTGCATGAGTCTCGATCGCCAATGCAGCATCACGTCGAGTCTCATCTAATTGAGCTAAGTATAATAAACGCTTCTCCTCTTCGAAAGTACCTGGAAGTAATTCGACAACCATTTGAAGTGACGGGATTTCGCATTCAATGGGAAGCACAGCTTCCAAACCATAAACTAGTTGGAAAGGAGTGAACCCTGTTGATGTTTTCACTGAGGTTCGGTACGCCCAAAGCGCAGAAAATAACATGTTGTGCCAATTCGACAAATGAATACCAATGATTCGTCGGATCATGATTACTAAAACTTTGTTGATGGACTCAACCAGACCATTCGCTTGTGGATACTTCGGAAGTAGCTGGAAGTAATTCGACGGCCATTTGAAGTGACAGGATTTCGCATTCAATGGGCAGCACAGCTTCCAAACCATAAACTAGTTGGAAAGGAGTGAACCCTGTTGATGTTTTCACTGAGGTTCGGTACGCCCAAAGCGCGGAAAATAACATGTTGTTCCAATTCGACCGATGAATACCAATGATTCATCGGATCACGATTACTAAAACTTTGTTGATGGACTCAATCAGACCATTCGCTTGTGGATAATAAGGAGTTGAGCTATCGTGACGCAAACCAAGCTGGCCTGTAAGTTCTGTCATCATAACGTTTCAAAAATGGCGCCCATGGTCAGTGATTATCGCTTGTGGGACACCAAACCTAGCAATAATGTGATTGAATATGAAAATTGCAGATGTCTTGCCGTCTGCCTCGAATGTAGGCATCGCCTCGGCCCACTTAGTAAAATAATCTACCGCAAGGATGATATACGCATTTCGAGGGGTCACATTTCGATCATACTGAGCTTTCATACATTTTGCATGAGTCTCGATCGCCAATGCAGCATCACGTCGAGTCTCATCTAATTGAGCTAAGTATAATAAATGCTTCTCCTCTTCGGAAGTAGCTGGAAGTAATTCGACGGCCATTTGAAGTGACAGGATTTCGCATTCAATGGGCAGCACAGCTTCCAAACCATAAACTAGTTGGAAAGGAGTGAACCCTATTGATGTTTTCACTGAGGTTCGGTACGCCCAAAGCGCGGAAAATAACATGTTGTGCCAATTCGACCAATGAATACCAATGATTCGTCGGATCATGATTACTAAAACTTTGTTGATGGACTCAACCAGACAATTCACTTGTGGATACTTCGGAAGTAGCTGGAAGTAATTCGACGGCCATTTGAAGTGACGGGATTTCGCATTCAATGGGCAGCACAGCTTCCAAACCATAAACTAGTTGGAAAGGAGTGAACCCTGTTGATGTTTTCACTGAGGTTCGGTACGCCCAAAGCACGGAAAATAACATGTTGTGCCAATTCGACCGATGAATACCAATGATTCGTCGGATCATGATTACTAAAACTTTGTTGATGGACTCAACCAGACCATTCGCTTGTGGATAATAAGGAGTTGAGCTATCGTGACGCAAACCAAGCTGGCCTGTAAGTTCTGTCATCATAACGTTTCGAAAATGGCGCCCATGGTCAGTGATTATCGCTTGTGGGACACCAAACCTAGCAATAATGTGATTGAATACGAAAATTGCAGTTGTCTTGCCGTCTGCCTTGAATGTAGGCATCGCCTCGGCCCACTTAGTAAAATTATCTACCGCAAGGATGATATACAAATGCCCTCCGGCTGAGTGAGGGTTACATGTAATAAAATCGATACCCCATTTGGCAAAAGGACCAACGGCAATTATAGGGTGGAGAGGAGCAGGTGGAGTGCGCATCTTGCCATCAAACACTTGACAGTTGTGGCATTTCTGGACCACAGTAATACAGTCTTTAAATAAGGACGGCCAGAAGTAGCCAGCGCACAATATCTTTTGGGCTATGGCATACCCAGACATATGACCGCCACACGCTCCAGAGTGACAGTCATTCAGAACCCTTTCAGCCTCCTCGTGATTTAAACAATGTCGAAAAACCAAGTCCGCCCCACGGCGATAAAGAGTATCTCCAATAATTTTGTACTGTTGGGACTAGAATCGAATTTTCCGACGTTCTGACTTTGAGACTTTGGGCCGAAAGGATTGGGTCTGGAGATAAACGATTATATCCCCATACCACGGATCTAAAGTGCTGATGAGAAACAAAGATTCGTCCACAATGGGTTCCTCTGCCACAGTTTCTGTGTCAGCACGCGGGAAGTCACACATTAACTCTGCAAAAACTAAAGATTTCTTAGACTTAGATTTCTCAAACTCTAAGTCGAACTCCTGCAGGATAACAATCCATTTAGAGTACTTTCCCCCTATCAATTGTTTAGTCAAAATGTAAATCATAGGGTTGCAATCCGAAATGACTGTAGTTTTACGGAGTAAAATGTAGTGACGAAAACGTTGGACAGCTTGAATGGCTGCCAATGCCAATTTCTCCACATGTGAATATTTTAGCTCAGTTTGGTTTAACGTCCGACTAAGGTAATATATCACATGTTCCGTTCCGAATTCGTCTTCCTGAACTAAGACCATTCCAATGATGGAATGAGCGGCGGCGAGGTACAAAAAGTAATCCTGATTGTAGTTGGGAGGATGCAGCAACGGTGCATGGGTCAACGCGTGCTTGAGTGCATCAAAAGATTTCTGAGCTATCTCATCCCAAGAGAATTGAGCATTCTGTTTCAACAACCGGGTAAAACCCTTTGTAATCTCGGCATAGTTACGAATGAATCGTCGTAAAAAGTTTGCTTTCCCCTGCAAACTTTGGAGTTGGCGAAGACTTGAAGGAGGAGGCAATTTGATGATAGCTTCTACCTTCGAGGGATCGACGCGAATGCCGGCTTTCGAAACTACAAATCCCAGCAATCGTCCCACTTCTATACAGAAGACACATTTGTGTGGGTTCAACCGAATACGATAATGCCTACACCTCATGAAGATTGCTCGTAAATGGACAAGGTGGTCAGCTCGATGTAATGAATGAGCGGGAAAATCATCGAGATACGGTTGCACAATGTGTTTGATGTCATGAAACGCATAAGACATCGCCCTTTGACAAGTAGCTCCGGCATTCTTAAGCCCAAAAGGTAATTTGCAATAAGCAAATGTCCCCCATGGACAAATGAAAGCCATTTTTGGTTGATCGGCAGGTAGAATATTGATTTGATTGTAACCGGAAAAACCATCCATAAAGGAAAATATTTCACTGCCGGCACAATCGTCAATTATTTGATCGATATAGGGTGTTGGCTAGTTGTCCTTGGGACAAGCTCGATTGATATCCCTATAGTCGATACATATTCTTATTGTTCCCTGTTTTTTGTTAACCGGAACAATATTCGATACCCAATCCGTTAATGGGATCGGATAAATGAAACCTGCTTTCAACAGCTTCTCGACTTCTGCTTTAATTGCAGCCGCTTTTTGTGGGTGAATCTGACGCAAACGTTGCCGGACGGGTTTAGCGTCCGGGTAAGTCTTGATCTCATGGACAACAATCGCGGGATCAATTCCTGGCATTTCCTCATAGGACCAGGCAAACACGTCGCGGAATTCTTGAAATAGGGCCTTGTATGTCTGAATTTCGTCATCTGAACACGAGGCACCTATATGAATGTGCTCAACAATTCCAGGCTTGACTGAAATGTCAATGGGAATAGTGCGAGAAATGTTTCCCAAATTCAGCTCTGAATCAGGATGTTTCATTGGATTCTGAGCTTCTTTGACATATTCAGCTGTAAAGATTGATGAGAAATCGTTTTCAAAACGATCATCCTCAGGTAAAAACGAAGATCTGTGATGGAGATCTTCCCATGGTAAATCATCTACACACAGGACTTCATGAAGTTTCTCGTCAGATGACACAACTTCGGGAAACGTTATTAACTCCGAGGTTGACGTGAAAAGTGATTCCTCACAGACCACATTCATTTGGTCGATTTTGGTTGAACTCGGGTCGGTAAAAGACTGCACGGCTTCATAGGCAATTTCATATGGACTCAAAGGCATAGCAATACCAAATGAGTCTATCTCAGATTTAGAAGGAACGATCCAAGGATCGTCATAAACAATGGTATCTGATGTAATCATATGAATGGATGCAAACGAAGACAAGGCGTGGATTGGAGGAAAAGGAAAAGT
The DNA here is from genome assembly GCA_031772625.1 of Pinus tabuliformis. Taxonomy (NCBI): domain Eukaryota; kingdom Viridiplantae; phylum Streptophyta; class Pinopsida; order Pinales; family Pinaceae; genus Pinus; species Pinus tabuliformis. Next base: position 1,509,230,393 of record CM062804.1, on the reverse strand, counting down.
TCCCAGTAAACCGGCATCTTTAACTAATCCTACTCCAACATCCTTATAAGGGATAGTCGTTTTACCGACATGCTGGATACTCTCTGAAGAGGCTGGGTCGGATGAAAAGTAAGCCAGCTGGTCTATTGTTACGATCTTGCCATTATATGGAAATTTTATTACTCTGAAGACCGATGAAACGACCGTTGTCATAGCGTAAGACCAACTTCGACCCAAGAGAAGGTTGTAGTCTAGAGGGGCATCAACCACCTCCACATCTAGACTAACGGTTTTTCCTTCAACCCCTATAGGCAAATCCTGTAGAATGCCAAACGGATGAAGCCCACGGCCATCAAAGGCCTTAAGAATTGTCGGGGATTGATTTAGTGAAGGAGAACCAAGCGATCTCCAGCATTGTATCGACATAATACACGTGGAAGCTCCCTCATCAATTACAGTCCGATGAATAGGCCTGTATTTTACTATCACTGGGATCTGGAAAGCCATTTGATGAGGTAAACGCGGTGTACTATTTTCTAGATCAAAGATTATTAGGTTCGGGTCCTGAACATCAACAGCTTCTATAGCCGACAAAAGTAATTTGCGTTGTACTGGGCATGATTGCAACACTTCCAAAGCCGACATTGCTGAGGGTGAAACAGCTAAATCCTCAACAATGTTGTAATTCTGGGCCGCTCTCGCATGTGGATTGAAAGCAGACCTTCAAAGTACACCCTTGGCGGGCGGTTTGATTACTAAGTCCGGGTTAGGTTTCTCGATCTGTAGTGGATCGGAACCGGGAGCTGAGGTCAATGGATGAGAATGAGAAGATTCTGCTTCTTTTCCATCAACAGGACTTTTACCACCATAATCTTGCGATCGAGTCGCAATCCTTACATGAGACATCATCAATATGGGTTCTTCACTGGCACTCGAGGAAGAACCTATCATCTTACTCTCCTGCTTTGGAAATGGATCTTTCAAAACAATAGGAGTTGGGGAACCCTTGACGATTTTCACAACCTCGGCCCGATGAGGGAAATCTCTTGTAAAATGATCCTCTTCACAAATAAGACAAGGATATCGAGGTTTGCGCTTTTCGTCATTGGTTTCCAACTTTTCAATTTTCTCCTTTGGAGTTTTGTCTGCCTTATTCTTCTTCTTACCTTTCTTTTTCCCACCAGATTTTAATTTAGCCGTAGATGACTCGATAGCGTGAATATCGGTGGAAACTTCAGCAGAAGATTCTCCTGTCGGGGAGTCTGGTAAGGTTATAATCGGAGAAGAATTCTTTGAGGATTTCTTCTTACTTTTAGTATTCACCGTACCAATCATGCCATCAGCGGCATGAGACCCCGAAGGAGCAGCAGCAATTTGATTTGACTTAGGAAGATCTGGGATCTTTTCGTGTAACGTACCTGACTGAGTGTAAACTAAGTCAAGGTACTGCGCTTGAGCAATCACTTGCTCCTCAGTAACTACTCCGGCCTTAGCTACATCTTCAGTAATCTTCGGTAACAATGATTTAACAAACCATTCAGCTAGGATTTGGTCCGGGATAAAAACTTTCACTAACCGCCTTCGACGTCTCCATTCATGAATATGATCAGAAATATACGTGGACGTCGATTGTTTTAATGAAGTTAGTAACTCTGTGCCATTATCATATCTGACCGGCAACTAAAAATGAGTTAAGAATGAGGTAGCTAATTGGCTAAAATTATAAAAAGAGGCCCATGGTAACTCAATGTACCACTTGGTCGCGAGACCAATGAGAGTACGCTGGAAATGACGTAAGCGGATCGAATCATCCGAGATGGAATTAGAGGCACACCAGAGGTGGTAAGTCATCACATGATTCGACGGGTCCTCTCCAGACTTACCTTCGAACTTTGGTATGTCACTGGGCAACTTATTTGGCATTGGCGGCCAAAACGGAAGATAATTTATTGGATCGTTCGTTAGGCGCGACAAGTCTGGTAAATCCAAAGTTGCGATAAACGGTAATTGCCAATTAGGATCCCTAAAGCTTTGGGTCACGAGACCAGTCCCAGGAGGAGGATATCCAGGATAACTAGGAATAGGAATCGCATTCGGTAGATTGTATCCTCTTGGAAAACCAGGATTAACCAGACCGTACTGGGGTTGTTGAGGTTGTTTATAAGTGTACCCAGGATACGGTTGATACTGGTAAACTGGCTGCTGGATAGCAGGCCCGTATTGGTACTGTCCCTGGTACAGTTGATAAGTGAATTGTGGTTGACTTGTGACAACCATACTTAAACCAGGTTGTCCTATAGGCATCTAAACCGTAGTTTGAATCGTGGATCCAGACAATGGTAAAGATGTCTGAGGAGTAGTTACAGAGACAGTAGAAACCGGAGCTATCGATACTCCAGAAGTAAGCGGGGTAGATTGAACAGATGTTGCGGTAGTTGCAGCAGTCGTTTGAGATGGAGTACTAGGTGAAATAGGCCCAGACTGAGAAACTACCGAAGGTACAGAAGTTTGAACATTAGACTGGACTGGTTGCTGGGGTGAACCAGAAACTAAGGGTTGTCTAGTTTGAGATGACAACTGTACACTTGGCTGCAATACCTATTTAACTTGCGATGGATCCCACACTATGTTCATTCCGGGGTATTGACCCATAACAGGTTGAGGATATTGAGATCCATAACCGGATTGAGGGTAGGATTGATAATTGAAAGGTACATTTCTCGTACCTTGAACATAAGATTGACCTTGGGGTGGTTGATAACCTTGACTCAAGTACTGACCTTGGGGTAGATACCCTTGAGGTAAGTACTGATACTGGGGTTGACCTTGAGGTATAAATTGATACTGAGGTTGACCTTGGGGTACATATTGAGGCTGGGGTTGACCTTGAGGAATGTATTGCACGACGGGTACATACTGTCCTTGAGGTTGCCCCCCAGACAAAATTTGTGTACCTTGAGGTTGCCCCTTAGGCGTTAATTGAGGCTGCCCCCCAGGCGGTAACTGGCCACCTTGAGGTTGAGAACTGGGAATTGAACCTGACATCATGTAAATGTCTCCTAAGCCCAACGGTTTATTACCATTGTTTCCAGTTAATAACCCATGTTCAATGGGTTGAGGAGATGCTCCCGCAAAAGTACCAGAAAGTGACTGATACCCAGAGGGAACAGAAGGACCGCCGTACAAGAAAGATTCAGACGATTGAGTAAACATGGATGACTGACCAGACATATTTACAGGAGTATAAATACCTCCAGGAGGATAAGGGGCACGAGGTGGAGAAAAACTTGACCCTGAGTTGTCCAAATAATTAGTTAACGAAAGATACCAAGTAGTACTTCTAGGTGGACTGTAAAAAATGGATTCACGCTCCCTTAGATCAATAGTAGGTTGATCTTTAGGGATAGGGACGCCTACTTCTTCTTCTGGAACAAGTTCTTCAATAGCTATCAAACCAGAAGGAAGATTTTCGGTGATGACTCTTTCTACCCTAGGTGAATCAGGAGCACTGGAAGTTGGAGTAACAGGTTCAGATATTTCAGGTTCTTCACCTATATCACTAGTAGATGAAAAACTACCAGCAAGCTCGGAAACTGCAATAGCTTCGGGATTATAACCTGTTTCTAGACTTTGGTAATCAGGATGAACTACCAACGAAGACTCTCCTTCTTCAGGTGAACCTACTTTACTGCCACTAGGAGTTACAAGGACTTTCAAACCTTCGTAATGACTCGGGACGTCTTCAGGAGGTTGGCCCCGAAGTCTACGGGACTTCCTCAACAAATCGGCCACGGTTACAATCTCAGGAGACTGGCCCCGAAGTCTACGGGACTGTCTCGGTAATTCAGCCACAGTTAAAAACTTTTAACTACTGCACACGCAAACAAAGTAAAATCTCAAAGAAAACCGCCTAAAGTCTCTAAAGAACCAAACAAATTCGAATCACACGCCTAAAGAATCTAGGGCGTCAAACCATACACAAACAGTAGCCTTCCGGACCGAAAACACTAGTTGGTGATGAAGTCCAACATCGTCAAATTCAGTACAGAAGTGGCGGGTGGAACAGTTACCCCGGCAACCTGCTTAATGAATAGACCGGCATAAGTTCCTCCACTTTAACCGTATCGAGTGAAGTGAACCCCCCGGAAAATCCAAGTGAGTCTAGCCGACGTCTGCTCCAGGTACAGTGGGATCTTCCCTCCACCGTCACCTTGGGTAGAACCCTAAATATAATGGTCACTAAGGTCACCAACAGCAACAAATATACCTGGGGGAACAGTCTACGATCCGATAGCACACAAGGGCAGAGTATCAAGCTCAATCCCCTTGCCAGCTCCTTGACAATAATCCAAGGTTTACCGACAAGTGACCCCAGGCTCCTCGACAATAATCCGAGGTTTACCATTTGTAGTACGTGCGTATCTAGCGTCGTTCCCAATGAAGGAGGATTGATCCCCTCACTGGTTCAGACACGATCTCATGCTTCTCCTTTAAGAGGAGCTTTCCTAGAGCATAAATGTAACAGTTGGATTTATCCTACCACAAGATGAGCTAATTGTTTGGTTTTGTTGTCTTGGAGAGTTAATTACTCTCCTACTCCAAGACACTAGCCTGATCTATATTGGTGTTTCAAAGCCCTAGTAAATAAAAAGTTACTAAGTAAATTTTACTTTAAGCGTTAATTTTATGGCTTTTCTTTAGGACAAAAGGTAGTGGAGATGAAACTGATGGTGTGTAGACTCGACTCAAATCCACTAAAAAGATGCACCTAGGATGATTTATACTATCTTTCCTTTTTCAATGAATTCCCTAGCTAAGAGAGTTGGAGAATGCAAAATTGATATAAAGACAACTTTCTTGGCAATGAAAATCAAAGAAACAATCTCTTTATCTTTTCCAAAGCATACAACGCATGACCACTAATTATTTCACGAAAATTCCTTTTTCTTTTCAAAGACTTCAAATGCTACTAAAACAAACTTTTCTTCAAAAGAGATTTTTGTATTTTTTCCTATATTAACAAAGCATGTAAAACTACTTAACAAAAATCAAATTTAAAAAATCTATGACAATCAAATCAATTTTACCTAAAATCAAATCTAAGAGAAATTCACCTAAAAGCAAATCTAATGAGGCAAAAGCCTACAAAGTATAATTCCAGGATGTTTTACTCAGTTACAATTCAACCAAGGACTAGTTCATGCAGAATCATAAACCAGTCAAAAACAAAAATCAAAATCTTTTGTTCTTTTTCTTAAGAATGAAATTCACAGCTTAACCAACAAGCTTTCTCGAAATTCCGCAAAGAGACAACACAAAGGTAGGTTTCTCACAAAGGTGGATTTTATGAAAGGTCCGACTCCTAAGAAGACTGAAAAGACCAGGGATATCCAAGGTTTTACAACTTCTAAAGCCAAAGTCACTACAGGACCAATGCAAAAATCAAACCTAGGGCCAGAACTTCTATGAACTTCACTAAAACCCTTGATACTAATGAAACAAGCTGAGATGAAAACTTTTGACAGGTAACCAGTGGATCTGGGCAGCAAAAAACAAATTATAAACAAAATCTAAGAGGCAAAAAGGAAAAAATTGGAAATTTCTCAACTTTTGACAGGGTACGTAGGCAGCCTGTTTGCACAGGTGCGTGTACGCTCTGTGTACAAAGCTGCAGTGCGTACAAGTACGCACTGTGCTTAACGCAGAGGGTGCGTACTGCTAGCAAAACCAAGAAAAATAAAATCTAACTTAACCCTAAGCTATTACACCCAAATTCACAGTCAATCAGTCAAAAACCAAAAAGAAATCGACTTTTCTGAAATCAAAGTATCAATCAAAAGAGAAATCAATCAAATCCATGGATTCCCCAGTGGAGTCGCCATTTTGTCATGTGGAAAGAGTCAATTTTGCGGACAAAACTGACCTCCCTAGAAGCTAAGGTTTTCTAGTGACAAACAAGACAATTAACCACTATCTTTCCCTAAATATGCATTTAAAATACAAGCAACCAGGTGTTTAAAGCATACATTTAGTCCAACGCTGTTTGTAGCAGTCCAGCCTCTTTGATCCAGATGAGCTCCTCCTTCTCTTTGAAACCTGCATTCACTAACAAGCAAACGATTACATAGCACCTGAATAACTCATAAAATAAAACATATTCATCATAAAGACCAAGGAGTATATGAAACAAATTATATATAACAACTTGTTGAGAAAAATGAACTTAATTGTATTAAGTGGAAACAAAAGAAACCATTACAACCAGTGCCTTGGTGTTGTGCGGGTCCCTCCCAGGGTCTAGCAAGAGTTCTCCTTTACTTTGATCAGCTCACCCACTTCCAAATGAAGCTAAGAAAGGATGGGAATCTCTCCTCTCAAGCTCTATAAGGGAGTCCTAATTTCAGCAGCATCTACCCTTAGGAATGTTCAGCTTTCAACCTCCCCTCCCTCTGGCCCAATGCCTGTATTTATAATGCTTTGGAGGAAGTTAATCAGGTCCACCATCAATGGGATAAGCCCCTCTTTCAATGGGATAGCTCCCCTCTTGATGGGATAAGTTCCTCTTTCATAGGGATACATGAACCATCTGGAGGCGCTCAATACACGTCAAACCAACTTCTAGAATTCTCTAGAATCGACCACAAGTAACTTTTTGAAGTAAAACTCGCACCTTTTGACCTTTACAGGAGTACGCACCCACCCCTTTACAAACATAGCGTACAAGTACACAGGTATTGTGAACTTGGGGTGCGTACACGCAGGTAAGGTTAAGAGAAACTGCGTAACCAGAGTTATTTGACTTTTTAAGGACTTTCTCTCTTTCTTGGAGTTTGACATGAGGAGAAGAGGTATAAGAATTGCCAAGGAGGATAGTATGACAGTTGATGGAGCCATACTAACTGCAAATAGTCATAGTGACAAATTTTTGTGTAATATATACCATTGAATATGGCAAGGGTTTCTTTTTCTGCTGGAAAATAATTCTTCTGGTGAATTTAAAATTCGCCAAAGGCATATGCACATAACACTTCTTCTTTTTCTTCTTCTCCCTTTCGTTCAAAAAGGACTGCTGCCCAAAAATTATCAGAGGCATCAGTCTGTAAAATAAGGAAACCATTACCTGGTGGTTTGAGTTCAGGGAGATTCTGACATTCAGCTTTTAGTAGTTGGACTGCCTTTGTGGCCTCAGTTGACCAACCAGAATGTAAATGTTTACGTATCGGGGCAGTCTTTTCAGAAAGTCAAGGAATATATTTATGTACATAATTCAAAATTCCTAGAAAACGCAAAATCATCTTAACATCATGCAAATGATCAGGGAACTCAGATAATTTGGTAAGAACATGAGGCTGCATCTGAATTTTCCCATGGCTAACATGAATACCTAAAAAATCAATGCTATCTTGAAAATGAAGCATCTTCTTTTCTGATAAAACAAGACCATGCTGTTGTGATTCCTCAAGAAAGATCTGTAAATGCTTCATATGTGTTTCAAGATCAGGACTATGAACCAAAATATCATCAATATATACAACAATGAAATCATATTTACCAAAGATATGATCCATTCGTCTTTGGAAGAAGGCTGGAGAATTCTTCAATCCAAATGGAACAACTTTCCATTGATAAAAACCGGCAGGACATGTGAAAGCGGTCTTATGACGATCTTCTTCCTTGATTTGAATCTGATAATAACCAGATTTCATGTCGAACTTGCTAAAGATCTTGCTATTTTGAATTTTTTGCATTATTGTTTCTTGTCTGGGCATAGGATAATTAAAAATTTTGGTTATAGCATTGAGACGCTTATAATTGATAACCATTCTATCTTTTCCTCTGACAATTTCAGAATGATTTCTGACCAAAAATGCAGAACAAGAATAATGTGAAGCACTTGATTTGATCAACTGGAGATGCAACAATTCTTCAATCTGTTTTCTTATTTCCTTTTCATCTGCTGGAGTACAGGGTATTAATTTTCCAGTTACCCCGTTGTCATGGAGAGTAATTATTTCTTGTTGAGGACTTTCTATACTCCAGGATTCTCAGAACAACATTTTAATAATTCATCACAAAGACTGATTTGTGCTGGAGACCACTCAGGGTTTCTATTGGCTTTTTGTTTTGGCTAACTCATTTTTTCATAAATCTGCAATACTTCTTGCCAGTCATGAGAACCATCTTTGTTTTTATTAATGCCTGCTTTCCTTTGACTATTCTCTTTTCTAGCTTCAGAATTAGCTAAGGTCAACCTTGGGACTGTTATTTCTTTTTTCTTGATATTACAAATGATCTTGTCTTCACTAATAGTCACAGGCAAAATAGAATTTATAAATGGCATTCCAAGAAACAAACTTGCAGAGGCATCATAGTGTTGAATTGCAGACATTTTGACAATACTCCCCCCATTTAAAGAAACATTATCAACATAATGGGTGAGATTTACAGAGCCACCAATGGTCTCAGAAACTAAGATATTCTGCAAAGGTTTCCATAAACCTTTAAATAATGAAGGTCGAGCCAGATTATTGGAACCACCTGTATCAATGAAAGCATCAATAGAGATCCAATCTCCTTTTACAAGGACTTCAACTGGAATAGATAGAAGATTATTAGATTTAACAATCTTTTTAAGGAAAGAGCTTTCATCTTTGCTGACAGGGGTAGAAATAGGCAATGATGAAGATGAAGATGTTGGCATTATGATTTCTAGTTTGGCTCTATGGTTCATGTGTTGTACTTGATGGCAACTCATACAGGTGGCAAAACTCTGATCAGGCTCTTAAAATGATAAAAATTAAGAGGTCCGCATGTGCTCAGTGAAAAGCATGCGTACCCGCAGGTACGCCGTGCAGGAAATGCGGTCATACCCACAGGTTACCCATTCAGAAGGTGCGGCCCCCCAGTGCACTCACTTCAAGGCAGAGAAGCGCACTCATATGGGGTTTCTTATGTATGGCCCGTGGTATTTAGCCCGTCGTTCATGATCCTATGGTTTTGGCCCGTGGTATAGGATCTAATTTAGCCCCGGTTTGGATCCCTTGTTTTGGTTATTTGATGGTTTTGTCCCATGGTGTGAATGAGGGTTTGACTATAAATAGGGAAGGAGATCACTTGGCCAATGTATCTTTTGCAAATTGAATATCTTAAGATCTGAAATATTAGTTTATCGGTTTAAAAGCTTGATCTATATAAAAGTGAAGTTGAAAGTGAATCTATGAAGTGTGAGCTCTCAGGCACATGATCAGATCTGGGCATCTGACTATCTGTGGCACACTGGTGGACTGCCAATTTGGCCCTAATCAGAGGTTCGCAGGTGATTAACGGTGCAAGTGCGGGGGTACGCATAGCAGAAGAAGGCGCAGTGCGTGGGTACGCAGCACGACAGAAGTCCAGGTGCGGTGGTTCATGGTGAAGAGAAAGCAGAAGCGCGGAGGTACGCTGTGCGACAGAAGCCGCAGTTACGGGGACACAGTGAAAGTACGCGGCGCGATAGAAAAAGTAACTGTGAAGGCACGCGGCGCGATAGAAGTAGTGACTGCGGAGGCACAGTGAAAGTACGCGGCGCGATAAAAGCAGTGGGTGCGGGGGCACAGTATAGGTACGCGACGCATTTAAAGGCACAGTGCGTAGATACGCATTGTAGTTCAAGGCTCTGTGCGGGGATACGCAGAAGTGCATGAGGTGAAGTGCGTAGCAACGCATGCCAGATAAAGAAAAATTGCGGATCTGTATTAAGGCATTTATTTGACTGACCTTTCTCTGTTGATAAGGTGTTCTGGATTTTGTTTACTGTTACTATTGATCTTGTTACTGCAGTTGACTGGGTGATTTACTTGTACTTGATGATCACTTGATGTTTATGGATCCAGTTTGAAAATTTATGAAAAGTGATCCTTGAAAGAAAAGAAGTAGGGGGTTGTAGCTCCCTTCCAGGAGAGACTGGAAAACGAGAGAGAGTTGTAGCTCTCTGCAAGTTGCAGCCTGCGTACTGGTAAAGGACTGCACCAGTACAAAATCATTGTAAAAGGAGTTTCTAATTTGAAAGAAGATAGAGACATATTGCAGCAGGTGGTTTTCACCCACATTGGGTTTCCACCTTATATCTGGTGTTCTTTGGTGTGACTATCTGTTTTTCTTGTTCATGCTCATTATTTTATGGTACTGACATACAAAAATAATTCAAAGTATAAATAAGGAAGATTTATTAAAAGAACTTGATAATACTGATTCACCCCCCTCTCAGTATTATTTCCAACAATTGGTATCAGAGCAGGTCCTTTAGAGAAGCTTGATCGCTTGAAGGAAGATCACTCATCATGAGCAACTACGAGAGGGAAGCATCAATCAGGCCACCAATTTTTGATGGGACAAACTTCAATTATTGGAAGGTAAGAGTTACTGCCTATCTTCAATCTCTTGGTACAGAAGTTTGGGATATCATAGATACAGGCTACACTTTTCCTTCAGCTACTCCTACAGATCCGGCCGAAAAGAAGAAATATGAAACAAATGCTAAAGCAGTCAATACTCTGCTGGGATGCTTATCTCAAACAGAATTCGTGAAGGTTATGCAATATAAATCCGCAAAAGAAATATGGGACAAGATTGTCTTGAGCTACGAAGGAGATGAACAGGTAAAGCGTGCTAAACTTCAAACCCTCAGGATTCAGTATGAGAATCTTAGAATGTATAATAATGAAAGTGTGGCTAACTATTTCCTTCGAGTAGACGAGATTGTTAATTGCATGAAAAACTTGGGTGAAGAAATAAAAGAGGCTATTGTGGTTGAAAAAGTTCTAAGATCATTGTCCCCCAAGTTTGAATCTAAAGTGTCTGCAATAGAAGAAAAGGAAATCTACGAACTCTTACTATGTCTCAGCTACACGGAATTCTAACTTCTTATGAAATGAGAAAGGGAGGTCCATCAGACAGGAGAGAAGTTGCTTTCAAGGCTTCAGGCAAAGGAGACTACTATGAAGCAAGTCACGTGCCAGAAGAAGAAGAAGAATCAAATTTTGTCAGAAATATTCAACGGGGTACTGGAAGGTTCAGAGGTAAGTTACCTTTTACATGTTTTGCTTGTGGAAGAGTAGGTCATTATGCTGCGAAATGTCCTCATAAGGATAATATTGACAAAGGAAAGGAACCTACTAGATGGAACAAGAAACAGAATGCAAATAAGAAAAGCTACTACACTCATGAAGATAGTGATGGTCTATCAAATAGTGATGAAGATGAACGAGGTAATGACTATAAACTTTTAATGGCATTTGAAGATGATGATTACAGGGATGCTATAGATGTGGATAGCTTTTATGAAGAAATTTCTAGACTCAAGACATGTATAGAAGAAAAGAATATGATCATTGATACTCTACAATTTCAAATTGATGAAAAAGAAAAATATCTGGAAAAGTTAGAAGGTGAAATTGTTGGTCTTAGAAAAGAGATTGAGAAAACAAAGGCTATTAATCTTAAGTTTGTCAAAGGATCTGAAACTCTGGATGAGATCATCAATGTACAGCGTTCTCCTCTAAACAAGACAGGTCTGGGGTATAATGGAGAAACTTCTCAACCATCCACCTCAAAGAGTTATCTTGATGCAGCAAGAAGGAATGAGCAAAAGCACAATGGAGATCACCAGGTAAAACAGGGACGAATTACATCAAGAACAAACAAAGACTATCAGGTAAACCAAGGGCAATCCGTCTTAAGGATGAACAAAAGCTACAACCAGCCACAGGTAAAATCCTCTCAATTTGCTTCAAGAATGGATGACAATAGAAATTACAATCATTTGGCCGGAAGATTTGATAACCGCAGAAATTTCTTCAATGGACAATGCTTCTCTTGCCATAACTTTGGTCACAAAGTAGCTCAATGTGTTGCATATAAAACAATCTTGACTAGAGAAGCTCAAAAACAAAGAAGTATCACCGGGATTACAAAAAGGACCTATAACAATTTTTCGGCTCTTGAAAATGAAGTTGAATGTTCTATTTGCAATAACTTTGGTCATGAAGATTCTGAATGCAGGAGCAGGTTTCAGCAGACAAAGGAACAAGCCTCAAGCACCAAAACATGGAGAATAAAGGAACCACAAACAGAAAGATGTGGGATAGCATTTTATGCAGAGGGACAGGAAAATCTATGGTACATTGACAGTGGATGTTCGAAGCATATGACAGGTGATAAAGAAAAACTTGAATCATATTCTGCTTTAGAAAAGGGAAAGAAAGTTTCTTTTGGAAATGATACTCCTGCAGCTATAAAAGGAAAAGGCACTGCTCAGTTAAAAGAAAAGGTCAAAGCTGGAAATGTTTTGTATGTTGATGGATTGAAGCATAATCTTCTGAGTGTCAGCCAGATGTGTGATCAAGGAACCGAGGTGATATTTAGATCAAATGGATGTCTTGTTCGTGATCTTGATACAGGTGAAACAGTGATCAAAGGTAAAAGAACTCCAAATAATCTATACATATTTGAAGAAGGACAACAACAATGCTATTTGAGCAAGGATGATGAACACTGGTTATGGCACCGGAGGTTTGGGCATCTAAGATTTTCACAAATAAGCAAAGCATGCAAATATCAGGCAGTTCGTGGTCTTCCAGATATCAAAATTCCAGACAACACCATATGCAAATCATGTCAGTTTGGAAAGCAAACCAGAACTAACTTTCCAGAGAAGGAAGGATCAGCTAGCATGCCTCTTGAGCTAGTACATACAGATGTATGTGGTCCATTCAGGAAAAGGACACCTCGAGGAGAAGAATACTTGATATTATTCATTGACGATTTCTCCAGGTTTGTCTGGTTAGGACTTATGAAGCACAAAGATGAAGCATTCGAAAAATTCAAATCCTTTAAAGCCTTGGTTGAAAATGAATCAGGATACAAAATTAAGTGCCTCCGGTCTGACAGAGGTGGGGAGTTTACCTCAAATGAATTTTTCAATTTCTGTGAAGAACATGGGATAAGAAGAGAATTCTCTACAGCTAGAACTCCTCAGCAAAATGGAGTGGTGGAAAGAATGAACAGAACAGTCCAACAAATGGCTCGTGCTATGCTTGATGAGTCTGGAACTCCCGCAACTTTCTGGGGTGAAGCTGCATATGCTGCGGTTGTTATTCTCAACAAAACAAATGTCCGGGTGAACAGCACTCAAACCCCTCATGAGCTCTGGTATGGTGAGACTCCTTCGATAAAGCACTTCAAAATCTTTGGGAGCAAATGCTATATTAAGAATACTGATGAGCAACTTGGCAAACTTGAACCTAGAGCAAATGAAGGCATTCTTCTTGGTTATTCTCCACACAGCAAAGCATATAAGTGCTACAATAAAAGACTTGGAAGAATTGTTGACAGCATTGATGTAGTGGTTGATGAGAAGGGATACATTCCTAGTCAAGTAAATCATGAAAATATCAAAGAAGATGAAGACTACCCTCAAAGACAGAATGATGAAGAAGAAGAACCTCAAGAAGAACTAGAGGAGCAGATAAGGATAGAAGAGAAGACTCCATCCAGATATGTTCAGAAGAATCATCCAGAATCTCAGATTTTGGGGTAGAAAGAAGCAGGTGTACAAACAAGAAGAACAATTGCAGAAGCTTCAAGCTATTTGGCATTACTCTCTTCCACTGAACCACAAAATGTGAAAGAGGCATGCAAAGATGAATGTTGGGTCAAAGCAATGGATGAAGAACTTGAGCAGATCGAAAAGAACAACACTTGGGAGTTAGTTCCTAGACCAAAGGATAAGAATGTTATAGGGACAAAATGGGTCTTCAAAAATAAATTGAATGAAAATGGAGAAGTAATTAGAAACAAGGCTAGACTTGTTTGTAAAGGGTATGCGCAGCAAGAAGAATAGATTTTGAAGAAACTTTTGCTCCTGTTGCAAGACTTGAGGCCATCCGAATGTTCCTTGCTCTCTCAAGCTTTCAAAACTTCAAAGTATTTCAAATGGACGTGAAATCAGCCTTTCTGAATGGAGACTTGGAAGAAGAAGTATATATTGAGCAGCCAGATGGTTTCATTCTTGGAAATGATCCAAATCTTGTATGCAGATTGAAAAAGGCTCTCTATGGTCTCAAACAAGCTCCAAGGGCTTGGTACTATCGTTTGGACAAATATCTTCATCAACAAGGCTTTTCAAAAGGATCAGTAGATAGCAATCTTTATATAAAAGCTGAAAATGAAAAATTGCTAATACTTGTTGTGTATGTAGATGATATTATCTTTGGTAGCAATGAAGAAGCTATGAGTCAAAGCTTTGCCTTGGTAATGCAGAAAGAATTCGAAATGTCCTTGCTGGGAGAACTGACATATTTTCTTGGTTTGCAAATCCAACAAAAAGAAGGAGGGATCTTTTTGTCTCAAACCAAGTATCTCAAGCAAATTTTGAAGAAATATGGCATGGAAGATGCAAAACCAGTATGTACACCCATGGTCACAGGATGTAGCCTCAGTGCAAATGATGAATCAGCAGCAGTGCATCAACCAACCTACAGATCTATGATTGGAAGTCTACTTTATTTGACAGGTACCCGACCAGACATCATGCATGCAGTGGGAATAGTTGGAAGATTTCAGGTAAATCCAAAGGAAACGCATCTTCAGGCAGTAAAGAGAATCTTCAAATATCTTCAAGGAACTCAAAACTATGGCTTATGGTATCCTAGAGATATAGATCTCACACTTCATGCTTATACAGATGCAGATTGGGCCGGAAGCGTGGATGACAGGAAGAGCACAAGTGGTGGTGCATTCTTTATGGGTTCCAGATTAGTATCTTGGTTCAGCAAGAAACAGAGTTTGATTGCCTTGTCTACAGCTGAAGCGGAATATGTTGCTGCTGCATCTTGTTGCACTCAACTCCTTTGGATGATGCAGACCTTGCAGGATTTTCAAATCACTTTTACACCACCTATCTCCATCTTATGTGATAATACAAGTGCAATCAGCATTTCAAAGAACCCATTCATGCATTCAAAGACCAAGCACATACCAATCAAGTATCACTTTCTCCGGGAACAAGTGCTTGAACAAAAGGTCAAGTTGGAGTATGTTCCTTCTAAGGAACAAGTTGCTGATATACTCACCAAACCATTGCCCAGGGAGACCTTTAATTACCTCAGGCAAAAGCTAGGGGTTGTTGATGCATCATCTTGTTGTTGAATCTCTTCTGATTGTTGGTTGTACACAAGGTTCATCTGATGTATATGCGTACATGTGCTGGGTTGCGGATTGGTCAAAGATCGAATGGCACAGGCTCAGGGGGAGCATATCATGCATTTTTGGCATTATGGAGGAAGTACAGAAGGAGATCATGGATGCTGGTCTGAATATTGCTGCAATACGTCTCTATCTCTTTCATGGTCATTTATGGTGGTTGATGGATTATGGTTCTTCTTTGCAGGTCTGGTTTATAGTCAGGGGGAGCATGTTCTTAGGGGGAGCATAACCCTTTGCCCTTGATGTCAAAGGGGGAGAATGACATGGAGAATCTTGAGGTTGCCATCAAGTCCAAAGGGGGAGATTGTTGGCATTATGATTTCTGGTTTGGCTCTATGGTTCATGTGTTGTACTTGATGGCAACTCATACAGGTGGCAAAACTCTGATCAGGCTCTCAAAATGATAAAAATTAAGAGGTCCGCATGTGCTCAGTGAAAAGCATGCGTACCCGCAGGTACGCCGTGCAAGAAATGCGGTCATACCCGCAGGCTACCCGTTCATAAGGTGCGGTCCCCCAGTGCACTCACTTCAAGGCAAAGAAGCGCGCTCATATGGGGTTTCTTATGTATGACCCGTGGTATTTAGCCCGTCGTTCATGATCCTATGGTTTTGGCCCGTGGTATAGGATCTAATTTAGCCCCGGTTTGGATCCCTTATTTTGGTTATTTGATGGTTTTGTCCCATGGTGTGAATGAGGGTTTGACTATAAATAGGGAAGGAGATCACTTGGCCAATGTATCTTTTGCAAATTGAATATCTTAAGATCTGAAATATTAGGTTATCGGTTTAAAAGCTTGATCTATATAAAAGTGAAGTTGAAAGTGAATCTATGAAGTGTGATCTCTCAGGCGCATGATCAGATCTGGGCATCTGACTATCTGTGGCACACTGGTGGACTGCCAATTTGGCCCTAATCAGAGGTTCGCAAGTGATTAACGGTGCAAGTGCGGGGATACGCATCGCAGAAGAAGGCGCAGTGCGTGGGTATGCAGCACAACAGAAGTCCAGGTGCGGTGGTTCGCATTGAAGAGAAAGCAGAAGCGCGGAGGTACGCTGTGCGACAGAAGCCGCAGGTGCGGGGACACAGTGAAAGTACGCGGCGCGATAGAAAAAGTAACTGCGGAGGCACGCGGCGCGATAGAAGCAGTGACTGCGGAGGCACAGTGAAAGTACGCGGCGCGATAGAAGCAGTGGGTGCGGGGGCACAGTATAGGTACGCGGCGCATTTAAAGGCACAGTGCGTGGATACGCATTGCAGTTCAAGGCTCTGTGCGGGGATACGCAGAGGTGCATGAGGTGAAGTGCGTAGCAACGCATGCCAGATAAAGAAAAACTGCGGATCTGTATTAAGGCATTTATTTGACTGACCTTTCTCTGTTGATAAGGTGTTCTGGATTTTGTTTACTGTTACTATTGATCTTGTTACTGCAGTTGACTGGGTGATTTACTTGTACTTGATGATCACTTGATGTTTATGGATCCAGTTTGAAAATTTATGAAAAGTGATCCTTGAAAGAAAAGAAGTAGGGGGTTGTAGCTCCCTTCCAGGAGAGACTGGAAAACGAGAGAGAGTTGTAGCTCTCTGCAAGTTGCAACCTGCGTACTGGTAAAGGACTGCACCAGTACAAAATCATTGTAAAAGGAGTTTCTAATTTGAAAGAAGATAGAGACATATTGCAGCAGGTGGTTTTCACCCACATTGGGTTTCCACCTTATATCTGGTGTTCTTTGGTGTGACTATCCGTTTTTCTTGTTCATGCTCATTATTTTATGGTACTGACATACAAAAATAATTCAAAGTATAAATAAGGAAGATTTATTAAAAGAACTTGATAATACTGATTCACCCCCCTCTCAGTATTATTTCCAACAGAAGAAGCAACTGTCTTAGGGTAAGGACAAAAAGAATTCAAAGTGGACTGTGGAGGCGGAGAAATGAAAACAGAGCTTGAATTCTCAGGGCCTTGACAAGTAGAAGAGACAGTGGCATCTGAAAAATCTTCTGAAGTTTCATCAGTGTATTCATCTGAACTGTATTCATCACTGTAATGCAGTTCTTGTTCATCTTCTGATTCCAAACAATCATTATAATAACAAATATTCATTTTTTGACTCACATCTGGGACAGACTCGGTATCGGACAAGGAAGCATCAGTTAAGATATATACATCGGACACTTCATCTTGGGAATCAACAATAGACCAGTTATCTACAAAGTCTTCAATTTCTATACAAGATTTCAATTTGTTTGAAGAACTCTTGGGACACTTGCGAGCAAAGTGACCTTCTTGCTTGCATATAAAACAGGCATTGTCTCTTTTAGGCTATCGGCGTTTTTTCAGATATTTGAATTTTCTGAAATGTCTTCTAGGATTAGGAACTCTCTTGGTTCTAAACTTACCGTATCTCTTAGATTTTCTCTTTTTAAATGGCATCCATGGTAACACAGAGCGACAAACATTTAAACCAGGAGACAAATCTTGGGATTTTTTTGCCAACAAAGATATTTGATCTTTTCTTGGCATCTGAACAAGAGATCTATCCAGTAAGTTTGATCAACCTTTTTGCCTTGGATTTCTAAATCTTTCATTATCATATCACCTAAATTTCCAGGAAATTTAGACAAAAAGGAAATCTTTTGAGTTGCATCATTGGTGAGATTAGCCTTATAGATTTTTTCCATGTAGTCATTGCCAAATTGATCTAAAAACTTTAGATCTTTTAGTTCCATTCTTGCTAAATCAGTGATGAGTTGTTTCTTCTCATCAGCTGGTTCGGGAACAAACTGAGTTAGCAAGAGTATTTCTAATGTGGTTAGACCAGCAACAGCTACATTCTTTCTTTCTTCTTCCAATCCACCCATCCACCAATCATGAACTATGTTGGCCATCCGTTTTTCTACTAAAAAGAATATAGATATATTATCCAATTTTGAGACAACTTGCATCTGATAAAGGGCACCAATCCATATTCTAATAGATTCTGTTGGATTTGTAGATTTATCTAAATCAAGCACATATCCAGATGAATTTGCAGCAAACAAATCTTCTTCGATTCTTGGGTATCTTTTGACATCATTGAAAACATTAGCTTTCTGGAGAGAAGGGTGTATAAATGAAGGGAATTTAGAAGCAGCATTCTCTAGAGTGGCTATTTCACTTTTAGCCTTTTGAAATTTTATAGGCTTAGCTGATTCTATTCGCTGTTCAGCTTGAGCACTTGACTCAGCTTCACTTCCTTCTTGGGTTTCATCCTTATCCCAAAATTTTGGACTTTCCATAGATCTAGAAAATTTTGGTGCTTGGGATTCTCTCCTTTTCTTTTCTCGTTTCCTTTTTTCTTTGGCTTCTCTTCTATTTTTATCTGCTTGTTGTTCATCTTGCAACAGCTGGAGATTAGCCAAAATCAATTCACTCTGGCAACCTAAATCATCTAGGACTTCTTCTGCATGTGCACACCATGTAGTAAGATAGTTACCAATTTGGTAAGTCTGATCTAAATCTGTAGTGTTGTGTGCATTATGTTCTATAAGAGGAGCACAATCAGCTCTTGTGGCTGGCTGCTTGGAGGATGAAGAAGTTGTGCAGAACTTGGTTTTAGGAGGCCATTTACCACCTTTGACAAAGCGATGATTGGCATATTGCCATTCTTCAACAGGAGGATATCTAGTATGAGACACACGATGCATTTTATTTACAGGTAAAAAAGGCTTGGATTCAGGTATACACAAATCAGTTGGCGACGATTGTGGTTCAGTGGTATCAGTATGATTTTCTTCAACTGTAGATAAACCATTATGGCTAGAAGAGGCTTCAACTGGTGCTAATGGGAACACATAGCGACGAGGCCTGGTAATTGGTTTATGAATTTTGGGCTTAGCAGGAATAAGCTTTACTTGAACATTATCAATTGAGACTCGTTTAAGCTTAGACTCAGGTGATTTTTCATCAGCCAGTGACTTATATTGGAAATACCAGTTGTTTGGTAATTCAAAAGGATCATACAGAACACCTTCGACTTGAGCATTTGACAAACCAACTGTAACACAATCTTTCAGAACACGTTGTTTCAGCTTTGGATGACCAGTATTAGTTAACTGAAAAGATACTTGAACTATAGTAGAGAGATATTCACTATCTTCTATCATATTGAGACCTTGAACTCCAATTAAAAGTTTCCAACAGTCTTTCAGATGGGCATCATTCAAACTGATAGAATAATCAGGAAATATGGTTCCATATTGACATCCAGTAGACAGATTTCCCATGATAGTTCCTATACGTGCACTATCATATGTTTGATGATGGGTATCAAATAATTCAGCAATACAAGGAGTGTTTATCCCATGTCTAAATAACGGAGCAAGACCAATTCTGATTCCACCAAAATGGAGATAGGAATATTTTCCATCTTTAACATACTGCCTAAAATTTTTAATTTCATCATCCAAGAACATGTTCAGAGTGGTGATTTGAATAGAGGGAACAGAGACTTTGATGGTTACTTCCACCTCTTTCAAAAAGGATTTTCATTTAAAAACAAAAGTCATAGGCAATTTATAGACATCAGTAACATGAAGAGCAGGAGGATTCCAATTTTCAGGAGTATCAACAACTTCATGACTTTCAGTAGTTTCGACTTCAGTTTCATGAGAGCGAGCAGAGACTTCAGTTATAATTTTACGATCAAAAGCTTTTAGTGGTATCAGAGCCCTGTTCTAGTCCTGAGTATATAAACTACAGACAGAGTCTAAAGCAAGCCAGGCAGCCTTTGAAAAGCTTTTGTTTTACAACTGCTGAGTAGATAAACACTTCTTTAGTCAATCTCTGGTCTAGTTTATAAAACATGGCCAATCTCTTACGTTCTTTCTCTGCTATTGATCGTAAAATTATAACTGAAGTCTCTGCTCGCTCTCATGAAACTGAAGTCGAAACTACTGAAAGTCATGAAGTTGTTGAAACTCCTTAAAATTTGAATCCTCCTGCTCTTCATGTTACTGATGTCTATAAATTCCCTATGACTTTTGTTTTTAAACGAAAATCCTTTTTGAAAGAGGTGGAAGTAACCATCAAAATCTTTGGTCCCTCTGTTCAAATCACTGCTCTGAACATGTTCTCGGATGATGAAATTAAAAAGTTTAGGCAGTATGTTAAAGATGGAAAATATTCCTATCTCCATTTTGGTGGAACCAGAATTGGTCTTGCTCCGTTATTTAGATATGGGATAAACACTCCTTGTATTGCTTAATTATTTGATACCCGTCATCAAACATATGATAGTGCACGTATAGGAACTATCATGGGAAATCTGTCTACTGGATGTCAATATGGAACCATATTTCCTGATTATTCTATCAGTTTGAATGATGCCCATCTGAAAGACTGTTGGAAACTTTTAACTGGAGTTCAAGGTCTCAATATGATAGAAGATAGTGAATATCTCTCTACTATAGTTCAAGCATCTTTTCAGTTAACTAATATTGCTCATCCAAAGTTGAAACAACCTGTTCTGAAAGATTGTGTTACAGTTGGTTTGTCAAATGCTCAAGTCGAAGGTGTTCTGTATGATCCTTCTGAATTACCAAACAACTGGTATTTCCAATATAAGTCACTGGCTGACGAAAAATCGCCTGAGTCTAAGCTTAAACGAGTCTCAATTGATAATGGTCAAGTAAAGCTTATTCCTGCTAAGCCCAAAATTCATAAACCAATTACCAGGCCTCGTCGCTATGTGTTCCCATTAGCACCAGTTGAAGCCTCTTCTAGCCATAGTGGTTTATCTACAGTTGAAGAAAATCATACTGATACCACTGAACCAAAATTGTCTCCAACTGATTTGTATATACCTGAATCCAAGCCTTTTTTACCTGTAAATAAAATGCATCGTGTGTCTCATACTAGATATCCTCCTGTTGAAGAATGGCAATATGCCAATCATTGCTTTGTCAAAGGTGGTGTTGATGCCTCGAAAATTGTTGTATCAACATTGGGGGATAACCACCCGGTCCGGACCTTAGTATAGCTCCTTTTCCATTTGGAATGGTGGCTTCGACTGGGGATAATGGGACCAGTTTCCCAGAAATGGATAAACAGGATGAATGAATGATTGGTTGACTAATCTGATGATAGGCAAGTAACTTAATCTATCGGCGAAATAAAAGAACTACTACTAATCCCGGGAGCTATTGTATTTTTTAAAGTGTACCGCTTGATGATCTATGTTTACAAACAGGCATGTAGATGACTCTATTCAATAAACATGGACTTTTATTCGTTCAAGAATTACTCTGCTTAAATCGTTAAACAAAGGGATTAGCACAATATTGCTACACTTTATATATCATCGATACATATATGATCACAGGAAAAGCATCCCATAAACATCCAATAGTGGAGGGAATAAAGAAATGTTGTTAAAACACATACATATATTCGATAATAGCGAAGGCAATCAGATAACAATTCATATGAAAAGAATGAATTCAGACATAGATAATAGTACCATATGAGCTGCTAGACACTCCCAATATCAATCGCTATTTGAGATTCTTCTTCCAACGCAGAAACACTTTCAAACAAAGACAGTAGTGCACATTTGCATAAAAGCTTCCTTGTCAAAATTAGAATAACTGGTCCAGTTTTATAAAAGAATATGGCTGAAGCACAATAGTGTGACTTCAGTCTTTAAGTCAAGTACAAAACTTTACAACCCTTTCCAAAACAATGAAAGGGTCTATAAATACTTAACTAATCTAACTATCTACGAAACTGAAATCCTACTTAATTGGTATCAATTGATTTTGATCATATTTTCCTCAGCAACCTGGCAGTCGGCGGCATGAATCATCAAGTAGGTTGTTTGCCTTTAAATCTGAGCTGACTTATCGCAAGCATTGGCTCCACTTCAGGCGGTCTGTTGAGGCGAGAGCTAAGCTGGGCGGCATAGGTGGCATCCTGAATATCGGGGATAATATACCCGATTGCATCTATAAGGCACTTGAGGGCGGCTCTTTGAGTGTGTGGTTTTACCAAGAAGAACCAATAGGTGTCCCATGTCAAACTGTTAATTCCAGCAATTAATCTCCCCTTTTCCTCTAGATCTGGATAACATGACTGCTCCAATGTTTTCATTGTTGTCAACTTTCCTGGCGTGCATTGGGAAATCATATTTGACAAGTAGAGAGTGTTATTAACTGTTAAACACACATGGATAGGAAAACAATAGGAAAGATAAATCAGTGAGTGCATTTTTTATTAAGATGAGATACACATTTATAGTACAATAGGTGACTCTTGGGATTCAGATCCCAAGGTCTCTTGGACTTCTTTTGTCCATTTGAATTCCACACTAACCCTTTAGGATTAGGTGTCCAACATTCCCCCCCTTAATCGGAAGGGTTATGTATGAGTCCAAGAAGAGAGTTGTAATACAAAATGTGCAAAAAATGCATGGCAGCACTAGGCTGAATGTGCTCTATGAAATGTTGGTAAAAAAGGGCGGTGGTTTAAGGATGACCACCAACACTGGAACGCTTAGTGCAGTTCCCAGAACTCTTCCAAAACTAGCAAGAAACTGAAGTTTTCTGCTAGAGGAAGTGTTCTCAATCTGTGATGGTTTAAGGATGACCAACAACTCTGGAATGCTTAATGCAATTCCTGGAACTCTTCCAAAACTGACAAGAAGCTGATGTCTTCTGCTAGAGGAAGTGTTCTCAATCTGTGATGGTTTAAGGATGACCAACAACTCTGGAACTCTTCCAAAACTGGCAAGAGGCTGGAGTCTTCTGCTAGAGGAAGTGTTCTCAATCTGTGTTCACGGGCATCTTTGTCTCTGGCTGCAACTCTGAAACTGGTGTGGCAGGTTGTGGCTCAGGCTCGCTTGATGTGACTTTGAAGCTTGTAGATGACCATCATTTCCCCCCCTGTCAGATACAAGGTGAGAAGATGGAGAAAACTCAACTGCAAGACTGTTCAATACTCTGGAACAAGTTCTGGCATGTGTTTGGAATATCTTCTTGGCTGTTGATGCCCATTGCCAAGAAGCGATCCATCCAAGATGAATCTTTGTTCTTGCAGGTCGTTTGTTTTTGAAGCATCTGTTTGAAGAATGGCTGGTTTTATGACAGTGCTCACATGGATGAAGATCAAAACAGTGATCTTTCAAATGGCCAACTCGGTCGCAGTGTTGGCATTTCACGATCTGTTGTTTTTGTTGTTGTTGTTGCTGTGAAAGAGGGGCAGAATCTGGAACAGCTGAAACTGAACTGTCATAAGGAGCAGGTGAACTGTCATAAATGAATCCAGCACTCTGAAACTGAATGGGCTTGTCATGGTCTGGAATATGAAAGGACAAGTCCTTGTCATATCCAAGACCAGTTCTGTGCTTGTTGTGGACAAGCTGTTCCCAAGGTCTGATGATGGGCTTGGGAAGTGCAGACTGAACCTCTGCATCTGCATGTAACTTTGCTGCTTTATCTGAATGAACTGTAACATTATTGACTTGCTGTTTATGGGAGTCTGCTTCATTGTTCTGAACAGAAACAGGTTCAGAATGATGACTCCACTGGTGTAATTCTTCCTGCTGTAGCTTTGTTTCAAGCTGCAAAAACTCAATATTCTCATGTGCAGTTTGCAGAGAGGTTTGGATGTCAAAGAGAGTTTCTTTGTTAACTTTGACCATCTCACCAACAGTGGAATGAATTAGGATATTCAATAACTTTAATGCATCTTCAAGTCTGGCCATTTTTCTTCAATGTCACTTAAAAAACACAACTGAGGCAACAGCAACAGAAAAATAATATTGTACTCTTACTACAAGATATTGTAATGGCTTATCAAATGGCAACAATGTCGCGAAAATGGTTGATGGAGCAATCTTGCCAATGTCCTCATCAGCTTGCATTATCTTTTTTAATCCGAGACGCAGGAAATCGAGTATCGAGTTTTTTTCTTCATGGTAGACTTATGCTTCGCCAGATTGCTCATAAAAATATCTGAGTTTTGGGTGTGAGCTGTGTTAGTTTGCACTCCGCTGCAGCTATTCTATAAGACTCTGGTTTTATGAGCAATATGTTCAACATACAGGCACCGTACAGCATTCAAGAAAGCAATTATACATTCACCATACGTGCTCAGAAAATTCACAACATCACTGATATATAATAAGGCAGCCCACAGAATAAATTCTTTTTATGGAAATCTGAAAATACAGTGAGGGAATCAGTAATATGGAACCAGATATTTGAAGACAGTCATCAATAGAGATAGCCAACAATTATAACCCATATGAAATGACAGCTTTCAGCTTAGTTGAGAAACTGAAATATGCTGCCCAGAATTCGAGGCACAGGTCCATGCTAGTTGACAGCCATTGTTTAGCACCCACGTATAAAGGTCATAGCAGCAACAAATCGTGCAGATATTTTAGATCTAGTTTTAATGCGTTCAGGCCATCTAGACAGGAAGATAGAATTCCCTCACCCAACAGAGGGTGCACCGGCACGGATTTTACAGATTCATTATTTCTGCACTTGCCTACTACAGGTATATATCCACAATTTATAACTTTGCATACAAATTACTAAATGCTGAATAACCTGCTGTAACCATGAGTGTACTAATGTATTACTCTCACCAGGAGCTGGACATGATTGACTATTTGAATATACCGTATACTACTGGGGATATTACCAAACAAATCGTTCCACAGCTTTAATACCCTGCTTGAAGATTAGTGCGATTCATGATAGTGATTTTCCATCATCTTTGTTTGACCACATCTGGATCAATGATTTACTTGCTGGGTTTTTCCTCCATTACCAATGCCCATTTCTCATGGTTTAATTCACCACTTGGATCTGCTATATTGCTCAACACAGAGCAATGTTAGTCCATGCCATTTAAATACACAGAGACACTTACCACAGACAATTGATCGATGCCATCAGCTTATCCTCAAATCGAAACCACTGTACCATTATCTCAAGAGGTTGTAAGTCCTCCTCATAACAAACACATACTACTGTAATTACTGTCTGCTGGAGATCACCCAATTATCAACCTCCTGTACTCATATTCCATATTCCATTAAAAGAATTTCATACAATTTTCATATTCCATATTCCATTAAAAGAATTTCATACAATTTTCAGACTATACAATCACATGCTCAGTCTGTTTACCATTTATGCTCAACAGAGAAAAATGACTGTTCATCCAGATGTCAACTTTGAAGAGCTTGCACGCTCCACTGATGATTTTAATGGTGCACAGTTAAAAGCTGTTTGTGTAGAAGCTGGTATGCTTGCTCTGCGTCGAGATGCAACTGAGGTTACCCATGAAGATTTCAATGAAGGAATAATTCAAGTTCAAGCCAAGAAGAAGTCCAGCTTGAATTACTACGCATAGACATGCTTTTCGTTGAATCAGAATTTGCTACTTGGTTCTGTGTTGTGATGAATACATATATAATTTAACTTTCCAGTTTCCCTGAGCATCATCATGGACACGTATATATGTATCGAACGCCCTTTTTATGCCAACAGCAGCATATCATTAATGAATCTTTAATGGTTGCATACAATAGAGATATGGCCGAGAGTTATAAACAGTTATACCTGATGCTCCAGCTGTTCTTGGTCCACCTACGACGGGTCTGATCTCTGGAATACTGAATCCCTTTGTTTAAAAAGAAGTCTCTGCTTAACAACACGGTCTAGCCATCATCACCCTCGCAGCAAATTTCAGTATCACGAGTCCCATATGAGCCCTCTTTGTTACGAAAATACCTCAAAACGAGGCCTAGCACATAGTGGCAAAGGAAATGGGGCTTCGCATGCCAAAACCTACGATTAATCTCATGATCTGGTCATCCGTTGGTCAAGCTGTGGTGTAGCGAGAAGTGGGGGATCTTATCAAATTTCGAGTCCTGATGGGCATGCCCCACTTGCTAACAGGCTGCGGAAAAAAGGGGCAGCGTTTACACGCTCGTTGTACCAATTGTACACAAACGAAGTTTCAGTTTCTCTGAATAAACAAAGGGCGTTTCACTCGCCAAAAATATGATCTGGATCAAGTCTCAATTGGGCTAATGAATACGGCCTCTTTCCTGAACTGGGTATTGTGGTAACTCTGTGGGGATTGAACTCGGCACCTCCACAACAACTAAACATAAACCCACTTCACCAAAAACCCGATTTGTCTCAAAACTGAGAAACAATACAATGTCATGCAATGCAATGAAACCCTAGATTGTAATGTTTGAATAATTTCAGTAAAAGTGCACCAGATCAGTCCGCTGTGAATAACTGATTTCAGATTATAATCGGCCTTGAACTAATTACAGAGCTGGGAAGAAACCCTCGAAACACCAATTTATTAAACCAACCTGGTTTCACGATACCGGCATTTGTAAACCGCTCAGTGCTCTGCAATAATCATCGCTCAAAGCATTCCCGTTCGCAGGCTGATGGATGTGCAGCTTCGAACCAACAACGACCAATAAATCCGGCAGAGAGCGTTATGTCAGGAACAGCGCAGAGAATGAAACGTTCACACAGTCAGGATGCGTTTGTGGGTACTGCGCTTCATATGGCAGAGAGGACAGAGACAGCGCTCAGGAGAATGCGAACGTTTAGGCAGGCCCAGGCATTGATTCTTTCTGCGCCAGGCACAGGCAGAGCAGTGCATGGACAGGGGCGTTTCGAATCAGGTCAGCAGCGTGAGAGAGGGCAGCGTTAAATACCATTCACTGTCACCATGTCAGGCACCAGTAACAACACTTCTATGCATTCATCAACGCTCAGGTAAAAAATGCATGACAGAGGTAGCGCTCAGGTATGAGCAGGTCAAACACAGAATTATGGGCAGAGGTGCAGGACTGACATGCACATAACAGGCCACAGAAACACAAGTGGCTCTGATACCATGTTAAACACACATGGATAGGAAAACAATAGGAAAGATAAATCAGTGAGTGCATTTTTTATTAAGATGAGATACACATTTATAGTACAATAGGTGACTCTTGGGATTCAGATCCCAAGGTCTCTTGGACTTCTTTTGTCCATTCGAATTCCACACTAACCCTTTAGGATTAGGTGTCCAACATTAACTAATTCAACCAAATTGCTTGTAGTTGATTTACACCTTGAAACTGCCCTCTCTGCTTTCATTAACTGGGACTGCCATTCTGTAAATAATATATCTTTATGTGACTCTAAAATTCTTGGTAAATTCGCCACTTGTCCCTAATCAGTATCTTGCCAGTCAAGAAATGCAGCTATCGTTTCTTCAGCTTGATCCAATTCCGTCCTAGCCTTTTCTATTTTCTCACTTATTGCTGCCGTCAATTCACATAGTGGCTCTGCCTGGGCGATTTGTTGACATAGAAGCTTAATTTGGGCTATCAATGCCGTATTAATCTGTACTGCTTCTACTCTGAATTCAGTTATTTGTGGAACGCCCTTTGTCTTCTCAAGCTGTGCTGATAGTTGAGCAATTTGCTCATCTTTTGTTTTCAGCATTTGCTCATTTGTTGCCTTCAGTTGTGCCAAGGCCTTTGATAACTCTTTCTGCTTCTGGATTGCGCTGTGTTCAATCCTTTGTTTCTATGCCTGCAATTGTTGAGTTAGTTGATTGTTTACTTGCTGTTGTGTCAACAATTGTTGTTCTGTCTGCTCTGCTTTCTGCTTTGCTTCAGTTAGTTGTGCCTGTAATAAGAAGATTTCCTAGTCTTTTGTTTTCAATAAAAGACTCACCTTTGATGTCTTATCTATTGTTGCTGCCGAATAGTCTCCAGCATATTGTGACAGTTTTGTCAGGTCATCGGAGGGGTCAAATTCTTCCTTCCAAACCACATTTCCCATGACCGTCTGTTCTGGGAAAAGGGAAGGTTGATCAGTCCTTCTTCTCTTCCTCTGTCGTTTTACTACAGCTTTATGCCTCGGGCTGTAGAAGACATCCAAGGGAGGAATCTCTTCTACCTGCAAAATGATTTGATCGGAGGGGTCCTTTGGTATTATTTCTACTTCTTTTGAAATGGGTGGGCCGCTGGTTCCACTTAGAACCTGTTGTGAAGTGGTTTCCTGTGTGTCTGCTGCTTTCGAAGTTTTGGTGTCCTTTGAACATTCCAGACTGTTGATAATAGAATCAAATTACTGCCATCCCTGGAGCAATTTTGGATCAATATGAGTATCCACATTTACTTCAATGTTGGTCTATTTCTGCTCTTTAGTCTGGGTCTCCTCCCGCACTTTCTCCTGCTCTTTAGTCTGAGTTTCCTCCTGTGGTTTTTCTTGTTCTTTTGTTGTAACCGGAGGTTCTTTTGTTGTAACCGGAGGTTCCTTTGACTGTTCCCGTTCAGGCTCGCTTGACGATGTTGTTGGGTTTGTTGCTAACAGATCTAGAGGCAGAGTTTGAAACCTCTGTTCTCTAAGTTTTTTGAATTCAACCAACCCTTCATCTTGATATTTCATTCTGGAAAATGCCTTAACCTGCATTATTGACTCAGCTGAGGAGAACAGGTCATCAAACATATCTTCTTTATGATCAAACTTTGCCAATTTGGCCTGTTCAAGTGCATTATAGGCGACTTTGTTGGGATCAAATTTCCTATTAGGGAGAGTTGCTAGAGTTAAGGAATTTATCTTTGTAGCTTCTTTCTCTGCATGTTTGAAATCATGCAAGGTATAGACACCGCATCTCAAAGGAAAAGAGGGCCAGACCTGCTTCTTATTTTTCTTGAGAGTCTGTGTAACACCCTCAGCAATGATCTGATAAGCTATTTCCCTCGCCAGCAGTTTATCAGGTATGTACAAAGGAAGGACGTGAGGTTCGGCTTGGCTACCGAAAACTCTTATATAAGTGAACTTTTCCTCCCCGAACCATCTTCCTACTGATGTTAAGTCAATCCCGGCTTGGTAGGAAATCTTGGGAGCAGGTTTATCAAAAATAGAGTAATGAATGGGTAACATAAAGCCATTGCAGACTTGGTATAAATGGTGCTTATAAGAGGATTTCCATAATTTCTGATGGTATATGTGAATAGGCATGGGGTCTTGTGGTGTCCACCTCCAGCCGAGCACCGAAAATTCAGAGTTAAAACACAAGGTATCTAAAATATAGGCACTGTAGTAGAATGGGGGAATTAACCTTTCAGTAACGCGGGTCTTATTTCTAAACTCAAGAACAGATGTTGCTAGTTTATCTGAGAGTATAGTTTCCCAATCCATTATTTCGCTGTTACACGCCGCTTCCATCAAGGGAACCATTTCTATAGTGAAATTAGAAGAGTCGTGCAACCCCCACAATCTACACATCATTATTCCAGCATAACAATAAGGAGAACATAGGGAATCAACCGAGTACTTACCGGAAGATTCATGTTTGTGTTTTGCCGGATTTTGTCTCCAATCCTGAATGGGTTCGGATTCAAATTCATTCTCTTTTCAGAATTTCTCCAAAAACGCTTTGGTGTACTTCTTCTCTAGCTCAGGCAAATGATACATTTGCCTTAAATCATCAGCCTTGAATGACCCAAAAATTCTCCCGTCTCTGGTGCAGAAGGTTCTGTCCATGATTGGGATTTCCTCAATTGCCCACCGCACTACATCCGTATATGGGAGAATTTGTTCCCGAGCTGCTATCCGATGAAGGAAGGAGTCAGCTAAGTTCTTTAAAGTACCATCAGATTTCCGAGTTGAATCTGTAGAGGCTTGTATTGTTTTCACTTCAGGTTCTTCGGCTTCAATCAAATTGTAGGTACTTTGCCAAGTAGTTTTGCTGAGACCAGAACATGTAGTATCAGATATCAATCCTTTCTTTTTATTTGTTGGATCAGCAACGGCTTGTCCTTTGGCTGGCACAGCGGAGGCGACTGTGGTTTTCTTAGACTTCTTCCCCATTCTGTTTGAGTTTTCTGCTTTGGAAGAATTCTGCACAGGAGTGAAAGTAAACGTAACACAGAGAATTGGTAATGAAAACCGAATATGAGAAAGATATATTGATCAATGCATGATGAGGGATTAACTTTTAAAGTGGTCGTGGATACAATCTATGGGAAGATTTTAGGACTTACTATTACATTAAATGGTCGTTTAAAACCTGCCAATCCTTTAAATGCCCATCATATCATTAATCGGCCGAATGATTCGTTTAAGCGTGCCTTGGATGTTTTGGCGGTTGAGCGCAGGTAAATCATTGTTCGACAGATCAAGCTTTTAATATGAATTGATCGTAATATCCCTCTGTCTTAACGGCTTTTTTGAAATTTGCGCTTTATCGCAATCGGGTATCGGGGAAAACTTAACTCCTTATATTGTCACCTTTTGAAATCCCCGATTGCCGATAGCGATATCGCATCGCATCGGGAGTATTGGCATTCTACAAAAACATGGAAAGCATATCGCCGATCGCCGATAGCGATATCGCATCGCATCGGGGTGAATTACCTGGGGCGCTTTAAGAACATGCATAGAATATTGCCGATAGCCGATAGCGATATCGCATCGGGGAAAACCAATGGGTCGTTAACGTATGCTCCCTATGTCATTGCGATATGTGATCTTGCGATCGCTTTATCGCAATGATAAAAGATTGATTATTTGTATTATTAAGATCAAAATGGGTTTATCGAAAAGGTTTTCATAATGTTTTTCATTTTGTTTTCGGACCTTTTTTGAATAATACAATATTGATACCAATCAAAACTAAAGGGACCCATTTCATATGATAGTTTTTCTAAATAAATAATGATATGAAATGGGGGGTTGTTGTAGAGCACAACAATTGGCGATTCGCTAGAAGAAACAGTTATCTCTGAAAAGTATGGAAATACTTAAACTTTTTCAAAATAGAGTTCTCATTAAAGGGGAAAATTCTAATATAACTAGGTATATATGCATTCTAAATAAAATGAATATATCTTTGTTATTTTCCTCTCTTGTTTAAAATTAGATACATTCTAAGTTTTAAATTGGCCTTTATTAGTTTATAATGATAAAACAGAGAACCTTTCCAAATCAGCTTTTAAAATTGACTCCTTTGTCATAGGTAGAGCCTCTGCTACCAGCAAACGTTCATAGTTTCAATAGGGATACCTTTAAACCATATTATTGTCCATGATCCCATCCATTTAAGAGTGTGATTAAAAGAATGAACTCAAAACATGTTTTCATATTTTGTATTTCCTTTCATTTTCTGTTATTGCTAAGATAAAAAAGCCATTGTCTAGGTTTGGTGGCCAGCTATTGACAATGCCATTCACTGGTATTAATCTAACCGAACAAGCTGGCTCGTGATGAGACCCCTTGTCTTATAATTCTAAGCCGTTACCCTATTTTGGTATGCAGTATTGGTAATGTCGGTTAAACTATTTCCCTATGAACATGGTAAGCAGGCTTGTAATAAGACCTCTTATCTTTAATATCAGATATTTTAGAATTACACTCTGAGTAACCATAAACTTTGGTGAATGGGATGGACAATTTTCTCCTTAAGAGTAAATGGATGACAAGGTAAGAGTTAAAGATGCTGAAGTTGGATTAGTTTCTGTTTTGATATTGATAACCCTTTTGTGGCCAATCTGAAAACATAAAATGATTTACAATACTTCTAAACTTTGAGAAGGGTTCACAAAAATTGAATTGTGATTTTGGAATGCAATTATACCTAGTTTCCTAGAAATTATCCCTCTTATGTAAGACTTCTATTATTTAAAAGTAAATATCCACACTACTTCTGCTGAGAAACTTTTAAATACAGCAAAGGTCAATGGAAGATACCTTACAACTTTATTTTCTAATGGTCCTACAAACTACAAAACTCTATTAAACTAAAAAGGAGAAGGGGTTACCTCCTCAATTAAAGAATTTCTTTAAGATAAGGCCATTAATAGGGAGAGAATCTCTCAAACCTGATAAATCTTGTAATATGAAGGTCGAATGGCCTATCTTCTCACAGATCTGAAATGGCCCAAGCCACATCTTCTGGAACTTGGTGTGTTTTCCCTTGTCCTCATGGGCTTTGTCCCATTTCAGAACTAAATCACCGACTTGAAATTGTTTTGAACCGGATGAGACTGAATCAAAGGATGACTTGATGATTTGTTGATGTTTTGCGTGAATAACCTTGGCTTTTTCCCTTTCCTCTTCTAATTTTAGAATTTGGTCATGTCTAAGTTGAATAGAAGAAGAAGGGCTTTCCTCAATAAACTGAACTAAGGCTAGAGAAGGAAGGACAAGATTTGTTGGTAACACTGCTTCTTTTCCATACACAAGGTTAAACGGAGAAGATCCTATGGAAGCCTTCTGTGTTATCCTATCAGCCCATAGTGCGAATATTAAGGATTCGTGCCATGTTTTATGGTTCTGTTCGATAGTTCGCTTAATAATTTTAATCAGATTTTTATTTGTAGACTCTGCTAAACCATTACCCTGAGGATAGTAATTAGCAGAGTATTTTAATTTAAATCCTCTTTTAATAGCGAAATCAAACATGGCATTGCCTGAAAAATAAGATTCATTATCAAAAACAAGAGCATTTGGGACACCAAACCTGGTAATGATGAATTGATGTATAAACTCAATGATTGCCTCAGAATTTGTTGTCTTCAAAGGAATTGCTTCAACCCACTTAGTAAAATAATCAGTAGCAGTAAGGATATACTTATGTTGTTTGGAAGAATGCGGAGTTATTTCCCCAATGATATCCAATCCCCATTGCTCAAATGGCTGTTCAATGTTGACCGGCTGCAAACGAAAAGCTGATTTTCTTTGTCTTCCACTAGAAGTTTGACAATTTTGGCATTTCCTTACATATTCATGAGCATCTCTAAACAGAGTGGGCCAATAATAGCCAGCATGAATGATTTTATGGGCTGTTGTGTTAGCTCCAAAATGTCCTCCTGCTGGTCCATCATGTAATTCCTGCAAAACCTTTTGTGCTTCAGGTTTTTCTAGGCATCTTAATAAGATTGAATCATAATTTTGCCTAAAAAGCACATCATCAATAATTGTGAAATTTTTTGCTTTCAATCTAATGGCCCTTTTGTTTTTGTAAGACAGGTTAGGAGGTGCATATCCATTTTTCAAATAAAATATTAAGTCAGCATATTGTGACTCAGAATCAGTAATACTTATCTGGTTGATTTCTTCGGTTTGATCTGTATCACCTGATTCTGGAATGTTGGATGCTCCTGCCAATAACCTGCAAAAACCTTGGCCTCTAACAATCTTTGCTGGTTTAATTTCTAAGTCATATTCTTGAAGTGATGTAACCCAATTTGCCCTTTTTTCACCTAGTTCCTTTTGGATCAATAGTTGCCTTACTGCAGGAAAAGGAACTATAACTTTTGTGTGGGTTTTTAAAAGGAAGGATTTGTAATGTTTGACAGCTTTATATACAGCAAAGGCTTGTTTTTCTACTTCGGAGTAATTCAATTCAGCACCCTGAAGATTTGAACTATAAAATGAAATGGGTGCTTCCAAATTGTGATCATTGAGCTGCGTGAGTACTGCTGCATAAGACAAGTTGGATGCGATAGTATACAATGTAAAATGATTAGAAAAATTAGGAGTATTTAAGGCTAGGGCATTGATTATTGATTGCTTGATTAAATCAAACGCTTCCTTTTCTGTTGATCCCCACTTAAAGACTGAATTTTTCTTAATCATAGTTTGAAGTGGCAAAATAATTTGAGAAAAATCTAGAACAAATATTTTTACAAAATTGATTTGGCCTAAAAATGACTGCATGGATTTTTTATTATGAGGGAAAGGGATTTCAGAGATTTCTTTGATCCGGTCAGGATCAATATAAATGCCATCTTTAGACAAAATAAAGCCTAAGAGCTTTCCTTGGTCAAGAGCGAAGAAAGATTTTTTAGGGTTAAGAGAAATACCATATCTTTACAGCGTTGAAATATTTGATTTAGATCATGCAAATGATTGGACTTCTCTTTAGAAAATACAGTAATATCGTCTAGATAGACGACTACTGTTCTATTAATCAACCCTTTAAAAGCTATATCCATCGCTCTTTGGAACGTCGCTCCTGCATTAATAAGTCCGAAAAGCATTTTCTGATACGCATATGTTCCACATTTTGTTCTGAATGTGGTTTTAAGCTGGTCATCAGGATGGACCAGAATTTGGTTATATCCTAAGAAACCGTCTAGAAAGGACATTAACTCAGAGCCTGCTACTGATTGGAGTATCTGCTCCATAGTAGGTAATGGGAAATTATCTTTTAAGCTCGCCTTGTTCAAATTTGTGAAATCAATACAAATCCTAATGTCGCCATTTTTCTTTCTGACTGGCACCATATTGGAGACCCAGTTTGAGTGCCGAACGGGAAAAATAATCTTAGCTTTCAAGAGTTTGTTAAGTTCAGATTTTATTTGACTCTCTAAGTTCGGATGTATTTTCCTCAACTTCTGCTGAATTGGTTTCTGATCGGGAAGCATTGGAATGGTATGCTGGATGATGGATGTATCATATGTATTTAAATCATCATATTTCCAAGCAAAAACCTGTTTATTTTTCCTTAACAGTCTAATGAATGCCTCCTTCTCTTCCAAGGAAAGTCCTAATCCTAAATTAATGTTTTGAGGAGTTTGCTCAGTGCTAAGGTTTATCAACTCAAACCTTAGGGTAGAACTATGGAGCTTTGCATTAGTCACAGGTTTAAACCTGTCTTTAATATCATAAAGATCCTCAAGTTTCACCACAGGCTTAGGGATTGAATTTTCCTCAGGTTTACCTCTCATTTGAAGGTCATGCTCGTTTTCCTCGATGATTTGATCATCATAGGACTTTTCGGAAGTTAAGAACTGTAAAATGTCTTCATCATGGTTGAATACTCTCCAATTTGTGACATTGTCAGGAATTGATGGCCTAAAAAGCAACTCTACTGAAAATCTATCTGGGCTATAGTCTTCGGAAGGTAGGAGCTTGGAGGCAACATTGGCTAGCAGGTCAGCTGCCGAATTTTGAGATCTAGGAATAGGAGAAATATTGAATGCCAAAAAGTGGGAGGTAAGTTCCTGTGTCAGCGATTGATAATGCTTGAGATGGGTGGAAAGACAATGAATTGTATTTCTTACCTGTTTGATAATAATTTCAGAATCCCCGAACACTTTCAAATATTGGACCTTGAGGCCAATGGCTTTATATATTCCTTGGACTAAGGCTTCATACTCTGCTGTGTTATTCTAACCTACAGGACAACATTGTTTTTTCCCCTTGTGGGCTAATCAAAATACATCCTGCTCCTGAGCCCTCACTAGATTTGGACCCATCGAAATATAACGAACAAAATAAAGAAGTATTAACAATTTTATTTACAGTTTTCTCAGTACCATTGAAACATCTTGACCTATCTGTTTGTGAAAAATTTTCAATCTGAGATGTAAAATGGTTTACTGAGAAAGGGGATGGCTGGGCAGCGAAGTTGCCAAAGAATGACTTTGATGAATAATTCCCCAAAATGTTGTTATTAAATGCTATTGGTTGGTTTTCTTGCTCAAACGCAGTAACTATATGGGTCATATGTTTTTCTCGATCGATCCTTATTTGATTTGGCTTACCCTTATAGGGAAGCCACATATGTGACCAATCAGTAGAAATATACCCATGTAGTTTCTCAAACCAATCCCTACTCAAGATTAAACCGTAAAATTCAGGTATATCGGCTATTAGGATATCAATCCTTTGTACTATTCTGGGGTCAGCAGATAACCTGATAGTTACGGAATTAATCTCTCCCAAAACCTGTACTTTAGTCCTGTCCAACTGTACAATATGAATAGCAGACTTTTGGGGTTCAATGTTCAGTTTGGAACAAACTGAAGCTGGCATTATGTTAGAAGATGCCCCTGAGTCAATCAAACAGTTGTGCAGGTTTCTATTGTAGATCTCATAGGTTAGAAGGAAAGGTGGAGTATGAGAGTTTGATCTATCTCCTATTAGGACTGCATCAGTAGCTTCAACCATACCAGAAGGTGGTTGACCTGTATCGTTAGCAGCTTTAGCACTGGGAAGAGGTGTAGTGGGAACAACATTTAATTCTTTGAGAAGAAATTTATGCTGATGTTTTAATTTGCTAATTTCAAACATGGTAATGTTTGCCTTAGTTTTCTTCATGTCATCAACAATATTGTAATCCATTGAATCGGATACTACTAAAGTTTTAGATGTTAAAGGAGTATTTGAGGTTGAAGGTTGGTTTTGAGGAACTGCTGCAGGTGGCTTCTTTGTAGATACTTTTTCCTTTGTTGTAGCAGCACCTGCACTCCTTTTCTTTGAAGTTGCCTGAACAGGTTCGGAGGTACTTTTACTCCTAGTAGTGACAACAAACGCTTCTTCTTCATTATCTGTATCGGAGTTAGGCAGTATGAAATCCCACATTCCATGACATTCAACAATCTCCTCTTCTTCATCATTAGGTGTAACTGTTTCTTCTTCTCCTTCTTCAAGATCTGAATCTACATTTGATATAACATTTGGTGGTTTTGATTCAGTTTTCTTATAATTTCTAAAGGGTCTTTTGGTTGAGGTTTCGGCTACCTGTTTTTTGATTTCAACCATTTCGTTTGACAAAGTCTTGAGGACCTTTTGCAGACCCTCCATGTCATATGGATCTTTTGGGGTTTTCTTCCTTGAATCTTCTTTAAAAGAAACTTTTTTGGCTTTTCTGTCTTCCAGAGCAGCTTTCTTTTCTAGAGCATTAATGCGTTTCTCCACAGCAAGTGCTTCTTTCATGTTTTCAGCTAAAGTAGGTTTTCCAGCCCTATCTACAAAAATAGCTATATTGGCAGGTAGGGCGGTTATATACCATTCGCTTCGGATTTGCTCACTTGGTTTGGAGGCTGTTGGGATTTTATTCAAGAGTTTATTGAATCGGGCATTAAATTCCTTAATCGGTTCCCTTGCTCTATCCTAAGATTGGAGAGATCGTTTATTAGTGTAGCCAAAGACCTATCATCTCCATACTTAGTAAGAAACTGTTCTTGGCAAGTGTTCCAACTGGTAATGGAACCAGAGGGTAAAGAAAAATACCAGGATCCTGCTGATCCTTGCAAGGTATAAGGGAAAAGTCTAACAACAACATCTTGTTCCGTTACTCCTTTCAAGTTGACTGCCAACATGAAGTTAGTAATATGTTCCTCAGCTTGGGTCCCATCATCTGGGTTAAACTTGGGTAGCCATTTTTCAGGAGCATCAGGTAATGCATGCAATGGTGCAGGCATGTTGACTGCACCAGGCCTGGTCCATGGATCTGCCATTATAACAGCAGTAGCAGATGATGCTACTGTTGAAATTCCAAATGTCTGGGAAGGAAATAATGTTGCGGAGTGAGCAGGTTGGGATGTTAAAGCTCCTAATCCCTGATGAACAACAATATGTAATGGGGGAGTGAATGATTGACTTCGCACAGGGGAGAGTGAGATGGAGGATGTGGATGAAAGCTCTTCACTGTCAGATCCTTCAGTATATTTCTTCACCTTTCTCCTTTTGGGTAAAGGGAACTCAATAGGTTCAATACCGAGCTTTTCGCTCTGAAGTCTAGTGAGAGGGTGAGGTAGATTAAACTGCGAAGTCGCACTGCTTTGTGATACCTCAGATTTCTGTGGTGAAATCGAGAAGCTCTGAAGTTTGTGGATAAGAGACTGGACTTCAGGGGATTCAAGACTTAATTGTTCTGGAGTATGATGGGTTTGAGCAGTGGTAGTTGATTCCTCTTCTTCTTGTTTGGATACTGGAGAACCAGCATGCAATTGGGAAGTACGAGGAGATACGGAGGGAGAATTACTCTTAGAATGGCCTGCAGATTTAGGCTTTCTTGCCATTCACAGTTGAGGCCCTCTTTCTAGCGCCAAAAATGTTGATGCCCCGAAAATTGTTGTATCAACATTGGGGGATAACCACCCGGTCCAGACCTTAGTACAGCTCCTTTTCCGTTTGGAATAGTGGCTCCGGCTGGGGATAATGGGACCAGTTTCCCAGAAATGGATAAACGGGATGAATGAATGATTGGTTGACTAATCTAATGATAGGCAAATAACTTAATCTATCGGCGAAATAAAAGAACTACTACTAATCCCGGGAACTATTGTATTTTTTAAAGTGTACCGCTTGATGATCTATGTTTACAAACAGGCATGTAGATGACTTTATTCAATAAACATGGACTTTTATTTGTTCAAGAATTACTATGCTTAAATCGTTAAACAAAGGGATTAGCGCAATATTGCTACACTTTATATATCATCGATACATATATGATCACAGGAAAAGCATCCCATAAACATCCAATAGTGGAGGGAATAAAGAAATGCTGTTAAAACACATACATATATTCGATAATAGCAAAGGCAATCAGATAACAATTCATATGAAAAGAATGAATTCAGACATAGATAATAGTACCATATGAGCTTCTAGACACTCCCAATATCAATCGCTATTTGAGATTCTTCTTCCAACGCAGAAACACTTTCAAACAAAGACAGTGGTGCACATTTGCATAAAAGCTTCCTTGTCAAAATTAGAATAACTAGTCCAGTTTTATAAAAGAATATGGCTGAAGCACAATAGTGCGACTTTAGTCTTTAAGTCAAGTACAAAACTTTACGACCCTTTCCAAAACAATGAAAGGGTCTATAAATACTTAACTAATCTAACTATCTACGAAACTGAAATCCTACTTAATTGGTATCAATTGATTTTGATCATATTTTCCTCAGCAACCTGGCAGTCGGTGGCATGAATCATCAAG
Source organism: Pinus tabuliformis (assembly GCA_031772625.1). Taxonomy (NCBI): domain Eukaryota; kingdom Viridiplantae; phylum Streptophyta; class Pinopsida; order Pinales; family Pinaceae; genus Pinus; species Pinus tabuliformis. The sequence goes on along the minus strand of CM062804.1, from coordinate 1,509,191,396 downwards.
TAGGCTGTTTGCCTTTAAATCTGGGCTGACTTATCGCAAGCATCAGCTCCACTTCAGGCGGTCTGTTGAGGCGAGAGCTAAGCTGGGTGGCATAGGTGACATCCTGAATATCGGGGATAATATACCCAATTGCATCTGTAAGGCACTTGAGGGCGGCTCTTTGAGTGTGTGGTTTTACCAAGAAGAACCAATAGGTGTCCCATGTCAAACTGTTAATTCCAGCAATTAATCTCCCCTTTTCCTCTAGATCTGGATAACATGACTGCTCCAATGTTTTCATTGTTGTCAATTTTCCTGGCGTGCATTGGGAAATCATATTTGACAAGTAGAGAGTGTTATTAACTAATTCAACCAAATTGCTTGTAGTTGATTTACACCTTGAAACTGCCCTCTCTACTTTCATTAACTGGGACTGCCATTCTGTAAATAATATATCTTTATGTGACTCTAAAATTCTTGGTAAATTTGCCGCTTGTCCCTGATCAGTATCTTGCCAGTCAAGAAATGCAGCTATTGTTTCTTCAGCTTGATCCAATTCCGTCCTAGCCTTTTCTATTTTCTCACTTATTGCTGTCGTCAATTCACATAGTGGCTCCGCCTGGGCGATTTGTTGACATAGAAGCTTAATTTGGGCTATCAATGCCATATTTATTTGTAGTGCTTCTACTCTGAATTCAGTTATTTGTGGAACGCCCTTTGTCTTCTCAAGCTGTGCTGATAGTTGAGCAATCTGCTCATCTTTTGTTTTCAGCATTTGCTCATTTGCTGCCTTCAGTTGTGCCAAGGCCTCTGATAACTCTTTCTGCTTCTAGATTGCACTGTGGTCAATCCTTTGTTTCTCTGCCTGCAATTGTTGAGTTAGTTGATTGTTTACTTGTTGTTGTGTCAACAATTGTTGTTCTGCCTGCTCTGCTTTCTGCTTTGCTTCAGTTAGTTGTGCCTATAATAAGAAGATTTCCTGGTCTTTTGTTTTCAATAAAAGACTCACCTCCGATGCCTTATCTATTGTTGCTGCCGAATAGGCTCCAGCATATTGTGACAGTTTTGTCAGGTCATCGGAGGGGTCAAATTCTTCCTTCCAAACCACATTGCCCATGACCGTCTGTTCTGGGAAAAGGGAAGGTTGATCAGTCCTTCTTCTCTTCCTCTATCGTTTTACTACAGCTTTATGCCTCGAGCTGTAGAAGACATCCAAGGGAGGAATCTCTTCTACCTGCAAAATGATTTGATCGGAGGGGTCCTTTGGTATTATTTCTACTTCTTTTGAAATGGCTGGGCCACTGGTTCCACTTAGAACCTGTTGTGAAGTGGTTTCCTGTGTGTCTGCTGCTTTTGAAGTTTCAGTGTCCTTTGAACATTCCAGACTGCTGATAATAGAATCAAATTCCTGCCATTCCTGGAGCAATTTTGGATCAATATGAGTATCCACATTTACTTCAATGTTGGTCTGTTTCTGCTCTTTAGTCTGGGTCTCCTCCCGCACTTTCTCCTGCTCTTTAGTCTGAGTTTCCTCCTGTGGTTTTTCTTGTTCTTTTGTTGTAACTGGAGGTTCCTTTGACTGTTCCCGTTCAGGCTCGCTTGACGATGTTGTTGGGGTTGTTGCTAACAGATCTAGATGCAGAGTTTGCAACCTCTGTTCTCTAAGTCTGTTGAATTCAACCAACCCTTCATCTTCATTTTTCATTCTGGAAAATGCCTTAACCTGCATTATTGAGTCAGCTGAGGAGAACAGGTCATCAAACATATCTTCTTTATGATCAAACTTTGCCAATTTGGCCTGTTCAAGTGCATTATAGGCGACTTTGTTGGGATCAAATTGCCTATTAGGGAGAGTTGCTAGAGTTAAGGAATTTATCTTTGTAGCTTCTTTCTCTGCATGTTTGAAATCATGCAAGGTATAGACACCGCATCTCAAAGGAAAAGAGGGCCAGACCTGCTTCTTATTTTTCTTGAGAGTCTGTGTAACACCCTCAACAATGATCTGGAGCTATTTCCCTCGCCAGCAGTTTATCGGGTATGTACAAAGGAAGGACGTGAGGTTCGGCTTGGTTACTGAAAAATCTTATATAAGTGAACTTTTCCTCCCTGAACCATCTTCCTACTGATGTTAAGTCAATCCTGGCTTGGTAGGAAATCTTGGGAGCAGGTTTATCAAAAATAGAGTAATGAATGGGTAACATAAAGACATTGCAGACTTGGTATAAATGGTGCTTATAAGAGGATTTCCATAATTTCTGATGGTATATGTGAATAGGCATGGGGTCTTGTGGTGTCCACCTCTAGCCGAGCAACGGAAATTCAGAGTTAAAACACAAGGTATCTAAAATATAGGCACTGTAGTAGAATGGGGGAATTAACCTTTCAGTAACACGGGTCTTATTTCTAAACTCAAGAACAACTATTGCTAGTTTATCTGAGAGTATAGTTGCCCAATCCATTATTTCGCTGTTACACGCCGCTTCCATCAAGGGAACCATTTCTATAGTGAAATTAGAAGAGTCGTGCAACCCCCACAATCTACACATCATTATTCCAGCATAACAATAAGGAGAACATAGGGAATCAACCGAGTACTTACCGGAAGATTCATGTTTGTGTTTTGCCAGATTTTGTCTCCAATCCCGAATGGGTTCGGATTCAACTTCATTCTCTTTTCGGAATTTCTCCAAAAATGCCTTGTTGTACTTCTTCTCTAGCTCAGGCAAATGATACATTTGCCTTAAATCATCAGCCTTGAATGACCCGAAATTTCTCCCGTCTCTGGTGCAGAAGGTTTTGTCCATGATTGGGATTTCCTCAATTGCCCACCGCACTACATCCGTATATGGGAGAATTTGTTCCCGAGCTGCTATCCGATGAAGGAAGGAGTCAGCTAAGTCCTTTAAAGTACCATCAGATTTCCGAGTTGAATCTGCAGAGGCTTGTACTGTTGTCACTTCAGGTTCTTCGGCTTCAATCAAATTGTAGGTACTTTGCCAAGTAGTTTTGCTGAGACCAGAACATGTAGTATCAGATATCAATCCTTTCTTTTTATTTGTTGGATCAGCGACGGCTTGTCCTGTGGCTGGCGCAGCAGAAGCGACTGTGGTTTTCTTAGACTTCTTCCCCATTCTGTTTGAGTTTTCTGCTTTGGAAGAATTCTGCACAGGAGTGAAAGTAAACGTAACACAGAGAATTGGTAATGAAAATCCAATATGAGAAAGATATATTGATCAATGCGTGATGAGGGATTAACTTTTAAAGTGGCCATGGATACAATCTATGGGAAGATTTTAGGACTTACTATTACATTAAATGGCTGTTTAAAACCTGCCAATCCTTTAAATGCCCATCATATCATTAATCGGCCGAATGATTCGTTTAAGCGTGCCTTGGATGTTTTGGCGGTTGAGCGCAGGTAAATCATTGTTCGACAGATCAAGCTTTTAATATGAATTGATCGTAATATCCCTCTGTTTTAACGGCTTTTTTGAAATTTGCGCTTTATCGCAATCGGGTATCGGGGAAAACTTAACTCCTTATATTGTCACCTTTTGAAATCCCCGATCGCCGATAGCGATATCGCATCGCATCGGGAGTATTGGCATTCTACGAAAACATGGAAAGCATATCGCCGATCGCCGATAGCGATATCGCATCGCATCGGGGTGAATTACCTGGGGCACTTTAAGAACATGCATAGAATATTGCCGATAGCCGATAGCGATATCGCATCAGGGAAAACCAATGGGCTGTTAACGTATGCTCCCTATGTCATTGCGATATGCGATCTTACGATCGCTTTATCGCAATGATAAAAGATTGATTATTTGTATTATTAAGATCAAAATGGGTTTATCGAAAAGGTTTTCATAATGTTTTTCATTTTGTTTTCGGACCTTTTTTGAATAATACAATATTGATAACAATCAAAACTAAAGGGACCCATTTCATATGATAGTTTTTCTAAATAAATAATGATATGAAATGGGGGGTTGTTGTAGAGCACAACAGGTGGTAAATGGCCTCCTAAAACCAAGTTCTGCACAACTTCTTCATCCTCCAAGCAGCCAGCCACAAGAGCTGATTGTGCTCCTCTTATAGAACATAATGCACACAACACTACAGATTTAGATCAAACTTACCAAATTGGTAACTATCTTACTACATGGTGTGCACATGTAGAAGAAGTCCTAGATGATTTAGGTTGCCAGAGTGAATTGATTTTGGCTAATATCCAGCTATTGCAAGATGAACAACAAGGAGATAAAAACAGAAGAGAAGCCAAAGAAAAAAGGAAACGAGAAAAGAAAAATTGAGAATCCCAAGCACCAAAATTTTCTAGATCTATGGAAAGTCCAAAATTTTAGGATAAGGATGAAACCCAAGAAGGAAGTGAAGCTGAGTCAAGTGCTCAAGTTGAACAGTGAATAGAATCAGCTAAGCCTATAAAACTTCAAAAGGCTAAAAGTGAAATAGCCACTCTAGAGAATGATGCTTCTAAATTCCCTTCATTTATACACCCTTCTCTCCAGAAAGCTAATGTTTTCAATGATGTCAAAAGATACCCAAGAATCGAAGAAGATTTCTTTGCTGCAAATTCATCTGGATATGTGCTTGATTTAGATAAATCTACAAATCCAGCAGAATCTACTAGAATATGGATTGGTGGCCTTTATCATATGCAAGTTGTCTCAAAATTGGATAATATATCTATATTCTTGTTAGCAGAAAAAAGGATGGCCGGCATAGTTCATGATTGGTGGATGGGTGGATCGGAAGAAGAAAGAATGAATGTAGTTGTTGCAGGTCTAGCCACATTAGAAGTACTCTTGCTAACTCAGTTTGTTCCCGAACCAGCTGATGAGAAGAAACAACTCATCACTGATTTAGCAAGAATGGAACTAAAAGATCTAAAGTTTTTAGATCAATTTGGCAATGACTACATGGCAAAAATCTATAAGGCTAATCTCACCAATGATGCAACTCAAAAGATTTCCTTTTTGTCTAAATTGCCTGGAAATTTAGGTGATATGATAATGAAAGATTTAGAAATCCAAGGCAAAAAGGTTGATCAAACTTACTGGATAGATCTCTTGTTCAGATGCCAAGAAAAGGTCAAATATCTTTGTTGGCAAAAACAATCCCAAGATTTGTCTCCTGGTTTAAATGTTTGTCACTTTGTGTTACCATGGACGCCATTTAAAAAGAGAAAATCTAAGAGATACGGTAAGTTTAGAACCAAGAGAGTTGCTAATCCTAGAAGACCTTTCAGAAAATTCAAATATCTGAAAAAATGCCGACAGCCTAAAAGAGACAATGCATGTTTTATATGCAAGCAAGAAGGTCACTTTGCTCGCAAGTGTCCCAAGACTTCTTCAAACAAATTGAAAGCTTGTATAGAAATTGAAGACTTTGTAGATAACTGGTCTATTGTTGATTCCCAAGATGAAGTGCCCGATGTATATATCTTAACTAATGCTTCCCTATCCGAGACCGAGTCTATCCCAGATGTGAGTCAAAAAATGAATATTTGTTATTATAATGATTGTTTAGAATCAGAAGATGAACAAGAACTGCATTACAATGATGAATACAGTTCAAATGAAAACGGTGATGAAACTTCAGAATATTTTTCAGATGCCACTGTCTCTTCTACTTGTCAAGGCCCTGAGAATTCAAGCTCCATTTTCATTTCTCCGCCCCCACAGTCCACTTTGAATTCTTTTTGTCCTTACCCTAAGACAGTTTCTTCTTCATCTTCATCACTGCCTATTTCTACTCCTGTTAGCAAAGATGAAATCTCTTTCCTTAAAAAGATTGTTAAATCTAATAATTTCCTATATATTCCAGTTGAAGTCCTTGTGAAAGGAGATTATATCTTTGTTGATGCTTTCATTAATACAGGTGGTTCCAATAATTTGGCTTGACCTTCATTATTTAAAGGTTTATGGAAACCTTTGCAGAATATCTTAGTTTCTGAGACCATTGGTGGCTCTGTAAATCTCACCCATTATGTTGATAATGTTTCTTTAAAAATTGGGGGGAGTATTGTCAAAATGTCTGCAATTCAACATTATGATGCCTCTGCAAGTTTGTTCCTTGGAATGCCATTTATCAATTCTGTTTTGCCTGTGACTATTAGTGAAGACAAGATCATTTGTAATATCAAGAAAAAGGCAATAGCAGTCCCAAGATTGACCTTAGCTAATTCTGAAGCTAGAAAAGAAAATAGTCAAAGGAAAGCAGGCATCAATAAAAACAAAAATGGATCTCATGACTGGCAAGAAGTTTTGCAGATATATGAAAAAAGGAGTCAGCCAAAACAAAAAGCCAATATAAATCCTGAGTGGTCTCCAGAACAAATGAATCTTTGTGATGAATTGTTAAAATGTTGTTCTGAGAATCCTAAAGCATTCTGGAGTATAGAGAGTCCTCAACAAGATATAATTACTCTCCATGACAACGGGGTAACTGGAAAATTAATACCCTGTACTCCAGCAGATGAAAAAGAAATCAGAAAACAGATTGAAGAATTGTTGCATCTCCAGTTGATTGAACCAAGTGCTTCACATTATTCTTGTTCTGCATTTTTGGTCAGAAATCATTCTGAAATTGTCAGAGGAAAAGATAGAATGGTTATCAATTATAAGCCTCTCAATGCTATAACCAAAAGTTTTAATTATCCTCTGCCCAGACAAGAAACAATAATGCAAAAAATTCAAAACAACAAGATCTTTAGCAAGTTCGACATGAAATCTGGTTATTATCAGATTCAAATCAAAGAAGAAGATCGTCATAAGACCGCTTTCACATGTCCTGCCGGTTTTTATCAATGGAGAGTTGTTCCATTTGGATTGAAGAATGCTCCAGCCTTCTTCCAAAGACGAATGGATCATATCTTTGGTAAATATGATTTCATTGTTGTATATATTGATGATATTTTGGTTCATAGTCCTGATCTTGAAACACATATGAAGCATTTACAGATCTTTCTTGAGGAAGCAAAACAGCATGGTCTTGTTTTATCAGAAAAGAAGATGCTTCTTTTTCAAGATAGCATTGATTTTTTAGGTATTCATTTTAGCCATGGGAAATTCATATGCAGCCTCATGTTCTTACCAAATTATCTGAGTTCCCTGATCATTTGCATGATGTTAAGATGATTCAGCATTTTCTAGGAATTTTGAATTATGTACATAAATATATTCCTAGACTTTCTGAAAAGACTGCCCCGATTCGTAAACATTTACATTATGGTTGGTCACCTAAGGCCACAAAGGCAGTCCAACTATTAAAATTTGAATGTCAGAATCTCCCTGAACTCAAACCACCAGGTAATGGTTTCCTTATTTTACAGACTGATGCCTCTGATAATTTTTGGGCAGCAATCCTTTTTGAACGAAAGGGAGAAGGAGATGAAAAAGAAGAAGTTTTATGTGCATATGCCTCTGGCGAATTATTAATTCACCAGAAGAATTATTTTCCAGCAGAAAAAGAAACCCTTGCCATATTCAATGGTATACAGAAATTTGAGCTTTACTTAGCTCCCGTCAGATTTTTAATCAGAACTGATTCTTTGAATTTTAAATATTTTCTGGCAGCCAAGATTTCTAAACAGCTTGCACAAGGACGACTCTTGGCATGGCAAATGTGGTTTCAGATGTATGATTTTGATATTGAATGGGATCCTGGTAACTCCAATTATTTAGCTGATGCTCTTACTAGAGAAATGAACAAGGCTCATGTTCATAGAGACATTTTTTATCTTCCTGGTAAGACTCTGATGGATGACAGCTTTGAAACCTTTGTCAAAAGATTCCAACTTCTTGATATTGTTCTTAATGATGTTGTTAAAGAAATTAAAAAAGTAGTTGGTCTGAGACTCAGAAGAAACCAGTGGATACAGCAATGCCAAGCTTGGCAGACTAAAAATGTTGGTATTTTGTTGGGTCTAGATGAAGATTTGGTGAAGGTATAACCTTTACCCAATATGAAAGTAAAGCTGTTTTTCAAGACTCTTGATGATTACTGGACCAAAAGCTACACTGATGAAATGATCAGAGTTTTGCAGATTTTGAATTATTATCAGATAATTGGAGGAGTTGATTTTTCTTTTGTTGTATATACTACTGCCAAGATGTTAGATTTAGAAGAAATTAATATGAATGAGAAGGTTGAAAGATTTTTGAAATCTTTAAGAATTCCTGATCTTTTTGAAGAATTGGAAGTTGCATTTCTTCAAAGCAATGATGAGAATTTTGCAGGTACAGATTCATTTCCCCAGTATGAGATTTTTGCACCATTTGCAGATTGGGAAATCCAAAATGGCCTATGTCAAAAGAAGATGCAAACCAGAGCTTCTCAATGTGTAGAAAGATCACTACAATATTTGAGAACTTTCTCTGCACCATGGGATTATCAAAGTATGGAATTCAGAACTCCTATAGTGCCAAATCCTTTTGCACAAGTATATGGTTCATGCAAAGTTGAGGCATCCAAGATTGCCAATAATCAAGAAGAAATCAAGAAAATTACATTATGGCTTAAAGAATTCCACACCCTGAAGCTACCAGAAAAATTGTCATTGATCAGAACATTGGAAACGCTTCAAGGAAGATTTGGTGTTATTAAATTGTTAATTAATCAAAAGACCTTCATTACGATCAGTGTAATGTCTGGAAATTGGACTGATGATGTAGTTTGCCTGATCAATTTGTTATTATCAACTTCAACATGCTCCTCTATGATTTTTGAACTAGGGTGGCAACAGCAAGAAAATATCAGCCATAATTGCAAGCTATGGGTCCAATATTCCATTGAACGATCGGTCAATATGTTCCAAATATTCAAGTGGGAATTATTAGATGGAGTGGAGTTGCCAGTTCAAATAATGCCCGAGTTCCGTAAAATTAAAAAAGATTCTTTCCTTAACATAGAAATCGATCCACTTGCCTATGTTAACAGATGGACTAGCGCTAACAATGAATATGTTTTCCCTCAAAAGAATCTTTATGTCACGACAGATACGATAAAGCTTGACACAGGACAAACTTCACAGGCACCACTCAAAGGTGAATCTTCTACAGTCATGGCCAGCTCAAAAGGAAAAGAGAAGGTATCCGAGGAAAAGGAAACAGTGTTCGTAGACATGTACCAAGATGCTCAAGAACAGAATGACCCCACATGGGAGGATGAATATTTGAGGTGGCTGAATACTTCTTGGTTAAAGCAAAAGCTTCTGTCTCAATCATCTGAAGATCATGATCCAGGATCAGATTACGACAGTGACCGAAGTCCGAAAGGACCTTGGTACCATCTTACTTTTTGTTAGTGCGTTTGTACTTGAGAATATTGGGTAGACACTGTCTCAGCTAAGCAATGTCGGACAAGGACCCTCAATAATTCTCATATGCTTTTAGTTCTATATATAGTGGATTTGTGTGAGTAGTTAGGCATCGAGTGCGAGTGTGTGAGTGTAAGAGTGTTTGTATTTTGAGCTCTCAGAGACCAGAGACTAGAAAGCTCTACTCTTGAGGCTTAACTTGGTATGTAATATTTTGCTTGAATTAATACTGAAGCCTGCTGGGCCGCCTGTCTGAGGACAATTTGTTCCAAGATCATCTCAAAGAAGGAGATTGTAAAGCACATTGAGGAAGCAAAAGGGTCGCGTGTGTCCGCGTATATCTCAGGTTGATGTGAGGAAGTTCTGCTTCAGCACACCTTTCAGAGGTTCAAGTAAGTTACGGAGTCCATCATCTTTTAGTGGTATTAGAGCTTGACTCAGCTTCACTTCCTTCTTGGGTTTCATCCTTATCCCAAAATTTTGGACTTTCCATAGATCTAGAAAATTTTGGTGCTTGGGATTCTCTCCTTTTCTTTTCTCGTTTCCTTTTTTCTTTGGCTTCTCTTCTGTTTTTATCTGCTTGTTGTTCATCTTGCAACAGCTGTAGATTAGCCAAAATCAATTCACTCTGGCAACCTAAATCATCTAGGACTTCTTCTGCATGTGCACACCATGTAGTAAGATAGTTACCAATTTGGTAAGTCTGATCTAAATCTGTAGTGTTGTGTGCATTATGTTCTATAAGAGGAGCACAATCAGCTCTTGTGGCTGGCTGCTTGGAGGATGAAGAAGATGTGCAGAACTTGGTTTTAGGAGGCCATTTACCACCTTTGACAAAGCGATGATTGGAAAATTTCCATTCTTCAACAGGAGGATATCTAGTATGAGACACACGATGCATTTTATTTATAGGTAAAAAAGGCTTGGATTCAGGTATACACAAATCAGTTGGAGACAATTGTGGTTTAGTGGTATCAGTATGATTTTCTTCAACTGTAGATAAACCACTATGGGTAGAAGAGGTGGAAGTAACCATCAAAATCTCTGGTCCCTTTGTTCAAATCATTGCTCTGAACATGTTCTCGGATGATGAAATTAAAAAGTTTAGGCAGTATGTTAAAGATGGAAAATATTCCTATCTCCATTTTGGTGGAATCAGAATTGGTCTTGCTCTGTTATTTAGACATGGGATAAACACTCCTTGTATTGCTGAATTATTTGATACCCATCATCAAACATATGATAGTGCATGTATAGGAACTATCATGGGAAATTTGTCTACTGGATGTCAATATGGAACCATATTTCCTGATTAGTCTATCAGTTTGAATGATTCCCATCTGAAAGACTGTTGGAAACTTTTAACTGGAGTTCAAGGTCTCAATATGATAGAAGATAGTGAATATCTCTCTACTATAGTTCAAGCATCTTTTCAGTTAACTAATACTGCTCATCCAAAGCTGAAACAGCCTGTTTTGAAAGATTGTGTTACAGTTGGTTTGTCAAATGCTCAAGTCGAAGGTGTTCTGTATGATCCTTCTGAATTACCAAACAACTGGTATTTCCAATATAAGTCACTGGCTAATGAAAAATCGCCTGAGTCTAAGCTTAAACGAGTCTCAATCGATAATGGTCAAGCAAAGCTTATTCTTGCTAAGCCCAAAATTCATAAACCAATTACCAGGCCTCGTCGCTATGTGTTCCCATTAGCACCAGTTGAAGCCTCTTCTAGCCATAGTGGTTTATCTACAGTTGAAGAAAATCATACTGATACCACTGAACCACAATTGTCTCCAACTAATTTGTATATTACTGAATCCAAGCCTTTTTTACCTGTAAATAAAATGCATCGTGTGTCTCATACTAGATATCCTCCTGTTGAAGAATGGCAATATGCCAATCATCGCTTTGTCAAAGGTGGTAAATGGCCTCCTAAAACCAAGTTCTGCACAACTTCTTCATCCTCCAAGCAACCAGCCACAAGAGCTGATTGTGCTCCTCTTATAGAATATAATACACACAACACTACAGATTTAGATCAAACTTACCAAATTGGTAACTATCTTACTACATGGTGTGCACATGCAGAAGAAGTCCTAGATGATTTAGGTTGCCAGAGTGAATTGATTTTGGCTAATCTCCAGTTGTTGCAAGATGAATAACAAGCAAATAAAAACAGAAGATAAGCCAAAGAAAAAAGTAAATGAGAAAAGAAAAGGAGAGAATCCCAAGCACCAAAATTTTCTAGATCTATGGAAAGTCCAAAATTTTAGGATAAGGATGAAACCCAAGAAGGAAGTGAAGCTGAGTCAAGTGCTCAAGCTGAACAGCGAATAGAATCAGCTAAGCCTATAAAATTTCAAAAGGCTAAAAGTGAAATAGCCACTCTAGAGAATGCTGCTTCTAAATTCTCTTCATTTATACACCCTTCTCTCCAAAAAGCTAATGTTTTCAATGATGTCAAAAAATACCCAAGAATAGAAGAAGATTTGTTTGCTGCAAATTCATCTGGATATGTGCTTGATTTAGACAAATCTACAAATCCAGCAGAATCTATTAGAATATGGATTGGTGCCCTTTATCAGATGCAAGTTGTCTCAAAATTGGATAATATGTCTATATTCCTCTTAGCAGAAAAAAGAATGGTCGGCATTGTTCATGATTGGTGGATGGGGCCATCGGAAGAAGAAAGAATGAATGTAGCTGCTGCAGGTCTAGCCACATTAGAATTGCTCCTTCTAACTCAGTTTGTTCCTGAACCAGCTGATGAGAAAAAACAACTCATCACTGATCTAGCAAGAATGGAACTAAAAGATCTAAAGTTTTTAGATCAATTTGGCAATGACTATATGGCAAAGATCTATAAGGCTAATCTCACCAATGATGCAACTCAAAAGATTTCCTTTTTGTCTAAATTGCCTGGAAATTTAGGTGATATGATAATGAAAGATTTAGAAATCCAAGGCAAAAAGATTGATCAAACTTACTGGATAGATCTCTTGTTCAGATGCCAAGAAAAGATACCACAAAAAGATGATGGACTCCATAACTTACTTGAACCTCTGAAAGGTGTGCTAAAGCAGAACTTCCTCACATCAACCTGAGATATACGCGGACACACGCGACCCTTTCGCTTCCTCAACGCGCTTTACAATCTCCTTCTTTGAGAGGATCTTGGAACAAACTGTCCTCAGACATGCGGCCCAGCAGGCTTCAGTATTAATTACATACCAAGTTAAGCCTCAAGAGTAGAGCTTTCTAGTCTCTGGTCTCTGAGAGCTCAAAATACAAACACTCTTACACTCACACACTCGCACTCGATGCCTAACTACTCACACAAATCCACTATATATAGAACTAAAAGCATATGAGAATTATTGAGGGTCCTTGTTTGACATTGCTTAGCCGAGACAGTCTACCCAATATTCTCGAGTACAAACGCACTAACAAAAAGTAAGATGCTACCAAGGTCCTTTCGGACTTCGGTCACTGTCGTAATCTGATCCTGGATCATGATCTTCAGATGATTGAGATGGAAGCTTTTGCTTTAACCAAGAAGTATTCAGCCACCTCAAATATTCGTCCTCCCATGTGGGGTCATTCTGTTCTTGAGCATCTTGGTACATGTCTACGAACACTGTTTCCTTTTCCTCGGATACCTTCTCTTTTCCTTTTGAGCTGGCCATGACTGTAGAAGATTTGCCTTTGAGTGGTGCCCGTGAAGTTTGTCCTGTGTCAAACTTTATCGTATCTGTCGTGACATAAAGATTCTTTTGAGGGAAAACATATTCATTGTCAGCGTTAGTCCATCTGTTAACATAGGCAAGTGGATCAATTTCTATGTTAAGGATGTTGGCATTATGATTCAGGTGTTGTCCTTGATGGCAAACTCTTTCAGGTGGTAAATCAAGAAGGACGCAGGCAATTTGTTCAGCAAGTGCGTCCCCGCAGGTATACCATACAGAACCCGCGTCCAGGGACGCTGGCCAGCCGTTCAGAAGGTGCGTCCGCCCAGTGCACACATTTCAAGGTAGAGAAAAGCTCGTGGGGGTTTCTTGTGTGGTATCTAGCCGACGGTTGTGTGTTTCTATGGTGTCGGCTCGTGGTATTGTTCCACGCTTTGGGGAGAAGCTTGCCTATATAAAGCAAAGGAGTTCATTTGGATTAAGTATCATCTTGGTTGATCATCTCTTGGTGAGATCTAGTCCATATCTTTAAGGGTAAATCTTCTAATGGACTACGATCTATATGGCGCATGATCAGATCTGTGGATCTGAGTGTTTGGGTTGGTTCTGAAGTCCTCTTATCTTCTATATCTAAAGGGACGCAGATTCAGTGAAGGGAAAGTGCGCCGGGACGCAGTACAGTAAAGGATCAGGTGCGTCTCTGAAGCGAAGGACGCGGCGCGACTGTGGTATTGGGTGCGTCTCTGAAGCGAAAGACGCGGCGCGATAGTGTTGATGTGTGCGTCGGTCGCAGACAAGCAAAAAGGAACAGTGCGTCTGCACGCAGAACAGCATAAGGTATACTGCGTCCAGTCGCAGGCCACAGAAAGAAAATATGCGTCCCTGTCTTAAGATGATCTGTTAACTGTATATTTCTGTTCATAAGGTGTTCTGGGTTGTTTCTGTAATAACTGATCTGATATCTGTAGTAGACTGTATCTGTTGTATACTTGTTGATCATTTGATTCTTCATGAAAAGAAGTAGGGGGTTGTAGCTCCCTTCCAGGAGAAGTCTGGAAAACGAGAAAGAGTTGTAGCTCTTTGCAGGTTGCAGCCTGCGTGCTGGTAAAGGACTGCACCAGTACAAAATCATTGTAAAAAGAATTTCTTGAAAGAAGATAGAGACATTATTGCAGCAGGTGGTTTTTCTCCCGCATTGGGTTTCCACCTTACATCTTGTGTTCTTCGGTGTGACTGTCTATTTTCTTTATTCATGCTCATTGTTTTATGGTACTGATATGCAAGAATATTTCAAAAGATCAAATAAGGAAGATTTGGTAAATTGCTAGATAATACTGATTCACCCCCCCTCTCAGTATTATTTCCAACAATTGGTATCAGAGCAGGTCCTTCAGAACAGCTTGATCGCTTGAAGGTAGATCGATCATCATGAGCAACTACGAGAGAGAAGCATCAATCAGGCCACCCGTCTTCGATGGAACAAACTTCAATTATTGGAAGGTAAGAGTTACTGCATATCTTCAATCTCTTGGTACAGAAGTTTGGAACATTGTAGAATCAGGCTATGCCTTTCCTTCAGTTACTCCTACAGATCCAGCTGAGAAAAAGCAGTATGAAACAAATGCAAAAGCAGTCAGTACTCTATTAGGAAGTATATCTCAAACAGAGTTCATGAAGGTCATGCACTTCAAATCAGCAAAAGAGATATGGGACAAAATGATCACCAGCTATGAAGGAGATGAACAGGTAAAAGAAGCTAAACTTCAAACTCTCAGGATTCAATATGAGACTCTCAAGATGTATAATGATGAAAGTGTGGCTAATTATTTTCTTCGGGTAGATGAGATTGTTAATTGTATGAAAAATTTGGGTGAAGAAATAAAAGAGACTATAGTAGTTCAAAAGATTCTAAGATCTTTATCTCCCAAGTTTGAATCTAAAGTATCTGCAGTAGAAGAAAAGGAAAATCTCCGTGTTCTCACTATGTCTCAGCTGCATGGAATTCTAACTGCTTATGAAATGAGAAAGGGAGGGCCATCAGACAGAAGGGAAGCTGCTTTTAAAGCATCAGGCAAAGAAGATCACTATGAAGCAAGTCATGTTCCAGAAGAAGAAGAAGAAGAATCAAACTTTGTCAGAAATCTTCAAAGGGGTTCTGGAAGGTTCAGAGGTAAGCTACCTTTCAAATGTTTTGCTTGTGGAAGAGTAGGTCATTATGCTGCAAAATGCTCTTATAAGGATAAAGGAAAGGAACCAGTTAGATGGAACAAGAAACAGGGTACAAATAAGAAAAGCTACTACACCCATGAAGATAGCGATGGCTTATCAAACAGTGATGAAGATGAACAAGGTAACAAATATAGATTGTTAATGGCATTTGAAGATGATAATTATGAGGATGCTATAGATGTGGATAACCTTTATGATGAAATTACTAGACTCAAGAGATGTATAGAAGAAAAGAACATGATTATTGATACTCTACAATTTCAGATTGATGAAAAGGAAAAACATCTTGAAAAATTAGAAGGTGAAATTGTTGGTCTTAGAAAAGAAATTGAGAAAACAAAAACTATTAATCTCAAGTTTGTCAAAGGATCTGAAACGTTGAATGAGATTATCAGTGTGCAGCGGTCTCCACTAAATAAGACAGGTCTGGGCTACAATGGAGAAACTTCTCAAGCTTCCACTTCAAAAAGTTATCTTGATGCTGCAAGAAGAAATGAGCAAGAACACAAGGAAGATCATCAGGTAAAGCAGGGACAAACTTCAAACTATCAGGGGCAATCCAGCTTAAGGGTGAACAAAAGCCAGCCACAGGTAAAATCTTCTCAATTTGGTTCAAGAATAGATGAAAATAGAAATTACAATCAGTCGGCTGGTAGATTCAATAATCGCAGAAACTTCTTCAATGGACAATGCTTTTCTTGCCATAACTTTGGTCACAAAGCAGCCCAATGTGTTGCGTATAAAACAATCATGACTAGGGAAGCTCAAAAACAAAGAAGCATGACAGGGATTACAAAAAGGACCTATAACAATTTTTCAGCTCTTGAAAATGAAGTTGAATGCTCTATTTGCAATAATTTTGGACATGAAGATGTTGAATGCAGAAGCAGGTTTCTGAAAAAAAAGGTACAAGAACAAAAAAGGGAACAAACCTCAGGCACCAAAACATGGAAAATAAAGGAACCTCAAACAGAAAGATGTGGGATAGCATTCTATGCAGAAGGACAAGAAAATCTATGGTACATTGACAGTGGATGTTCAAAGCACATGACAGGTGATAAAGAAAAACTTGAATCTTATTCTAATTTAGAAAAGGGAAAGAAAGTCTCTTTTGGAAATGATACTCCTGCAACTATAAAAGGAAAAGGTATTGCTCCTTTAAAAGAAGATGTTAAGGCTGGAAATGTTTTGTTTGTTGATGGACTAAAGCATAATCTTCTAAGTGTAAGCCAGATGTGTGATCAAAGAACCGAGGTTATATTCAGATCAAATGGATGTCTTGTTCGTGATCTTGATACAGGTAAAACAGTTCTCAAAGGAAAAAGAACTTCAAATAATCTATACATTTTTTATGAAGAACAACAACAATGCTATCTAAGCAAGGATGAAGAGCACTGGTTATGGCATCGAAGGTTGGGACATCTAAGCTTCTCACAAATAAGGAAAGCTTGCAAATATCAGGCAGTTCGCGATCTTCCAGATATCAAAATTCCTGACAACACCATGTGCAGATCATGTCAGTTTGGAAAACAGACTAGAACTAACTTTCCAGAAAAAGAAGGATCAGCCAGCATGCCTCTTGAGCTAGTTCATACAGATGTATGTGGACCATTCAGAAAAAGAACACCTAGAGGAGAGGAATACTTGATATTATTTATTGACGATTTCTCCAGGTTTGTTTGGTTAGGACTTATGAAGCACAAAGATGAAGCTTTCGAAAAATTCAAATCCTTCAAAGCCTTGGCTGAAAATGAATCAGGTCACAAGATTAAGTGCCTCAGATCCGACAGAGGTGGAGAATTTACTTCAAATGAATTTTTCGATTTCTGTGATGAACATGGAATAAGGAGAGAATTTTCTACAGCTAGAACTCCTCAGCAAAATGGAGTAGTGGAAAGAATGAACAGAATAATCCAGCAAATGGCTCGTGCTATGCTTGATGAATCAGGAACTCCTGCAACCTTCTGGGGTGAAGCTGCACATGCGGCAGTTATTATTCTCAACAAGACAAATGTCCGAGTGAACAGCACTCAAACTCCTCATGAGCTCTGGAGTGGTAAAACTCCTTCGGTAAAGCACTTCAAAATCTTTGGGAGCAAATGCTATATCAAAAATACTGAGGAGCAGCTTGGCAAACTTGATCCTAGAGCAGATGAAGGAATTCTTCTTGGCTACTCTCCACATAGCAAAGCATACAAATGCTACAATAAAAGACTTGGCAGAATTGTTGAAAGCATTGATGTAGTGGTTGATGAGAAAGGATACATTCCTAGGCAAATACATCGTGAAGACATTGAAGAAGATGAAAGCTACCCTCAAAGACAGAATGATGAAGAAGAAGAACCGCAAGAACAATTTCAAGACGGACCTCACGAAGAAGCAGAAGAAAGAACAAGAATAGAAGAAAAGACTCCATCCAGATATGTTCAAAAGAACCATCCAGAATCTCAGATCATGGGACAAAAAGAAGCAGGTATACAAACTAGAAGAACTGTTGCAGAAGCTTCAAGTTATTTGGCATTACTCTCCTCTACTGAACCACAAAATGTGAAAGAAGCATGCAAAGATGAATGTTGGGTGAAAGCAATGGATGAAGAACTTGAGCAAATCGAAAAGAACAACACTTGGGAGCTGGTTCCTAGACCAAAGGATAAGAATGTTATCGGAACAAAATGGGTTTTCAAAAATAAATTGAATGAAAATGGAGAAGTAATTAGAAACAAAGCCAGACTTGTTTGTAAAGGGTATGCACAGCAAGAAGGAATAGA
The DNA here is from genome assembly GCA_031772625.1 of Pinus tabuliformis. Lineage (NCBI taxonomy): Eukaryota > Viridiplantae > Streptophyta > Pinopsida > Pinales > Pinaceae > Pinus > Pinus tabuliformis. Next base: position 1,509,173,388 of record CM062804.1, on the reverse strand, counting down.
CTTTGAAGAAACTTTTGCTCCTGTTGCAAGACTTGAGGCCATCCGAATGTTTCTTGCTCTCTCAAGTTGTCAGAACTTCAAAGTATTTCAAATGGATGTGAAATCAGCTTTTCTGAATGGAGATTTGGATGAAGAAGTGTACATTGAACAGCCAGATGGTTTCATTCTTGGAAACGATCCAAATCTTGTATGCCGATTAAAAAAGGCTCTCTATGGTCTCAAACAAGCTCCAAGGGCTTGGTACTACCGGTTGGACAAATATCTTCATCAACAAGGTTTTTCAAAAGGTTCAGCAGATAGCAATCTTTATATAAAAGTTGAAAATGACAAATTACTAATACTTGTTGTGTATGTAGATGACATTATTTTTGGCAGTAATGAAGAAGCTATGAGTCAAAGCTTTGCCTCAGTCATGCAGAAAGAATTTGAGATGTCCTTGCTAGGAGAACTGACATACTTCCTTGGTTTGCAAATCCAACAAAAGAAAGGAGGAATCCTTTTATCTCAAACCAAGTATCTCAAGCAGATTTTGAAGAAATATGGCATGGAAGATGCAAAACCAGTATGTACACCCATGGTTACAGGATGTAGTCTCAGTGCAAATGACGAATCTGCAGCAGTTCATCAACCAACCTACAGATCTATGATTGGAAGTCTTCTATATTTGACAGGTACCCGACCAGACATCATGCATGCAGTTGGAATAGTTGGAAGGTTTCAGGCAAATCCAAAGGAGACTCATCTTCAAGCAGTAAAGAGAATCTTCAAATATCTTCAAGGGACTCAAAATTATGGCCTATGGTATCCTAGAGATACAGATCTCACTCTTCATGCTTATACAGATGCAGATTGGGCCGGAAGCGTGGATGACAGGAAAAGCACAAGTGGTGGTGCATTCTTTATGGGTCCCAGACTGGTATCTTGGTTCAGCAAGAAACAGAGTTCAATTGCCTTGTCTACAGCTGAAGCGGAATATGTTGCGGCTGCATCTTGTTGCACCCAACTTCTTTGGATGATGCAGACTTTGCAGGATTATCAAATCACTTGTACACCTCCTATTCCTATCTTATGTGACAACACAAGTGCAATCAGCATCTCAAAGAATCCGGTTATGCATTCAAAAACCAAGCACATACCAATCAAGTACCATTTTCTCCGGGAACAAGTACTTGAACAGAAGGTCAAGTTGGAGTATGTTCCTTCTAAGGAACAAGTTGCTGATATTTTCACCAAACCATTGCCCAGGGACACTTTTGAATACCTCAGGCAAAAGCTGGGGGTTGTTGATGCATCATCTCACTATTGATCATCTTCCTATTGATGGTATTGGCTCAGGGGGAGCACATAATGCATTGTTGGCATTATGGAGTAGGAGATCTTTGAAATAAGCTGCAATATGTCTCTGTCTCCTTCATGATGGATTTCTGGTTACAGATCTGGAGAAGCATGAGCATAGGGGGAGCATACCCTTTGCCCTTGATGTCAAAGGGGGAGAATGATGAAGCTGAAGATTATGTGGTTGCCATCAAGTCCAAAGGGGGAGTTTGTTGGCATTATGATTCAGGTGTTGTCCTTGATGGCAAACTCTTTCAGGTGGTAAATCAAGAAGGACGCAGGCAATTTGTTCAGCAAGTGCGTCCCCGCAGGTATACCATACAGAACCCGCGTCCAGGGACGCTGGCCAGCCGTTCAGAAGGTGCGTCCGCCCAGTGCACACATTTCAAGGTAGAGAAAAGCTCGTGGGGGTTTCTTGTGTGGTATCTTGCCGGCGGTTGTGTGTTTCTATGGTGTCGGCTCGTGGTATTGTTCCACGCTTTGGGGAGAAGCTTGCCTATATAAAGCAAAGGAGTTCATTTGGATTAAGTATCATCTTGGTTGATCATCTCTTGGTGAGATCTAGTCCATATCTTTAAGGGTAAATCTTCTAATGGACTACGATCTATATGGCGCATGATCAGATCTGTGGATCTGAGTGTTTGGGTTGGTTCTGAAGTCCTCTTATCTTCTATATCTAAAGGGACGCAGATTCAGTGAAGGGAAAGTGCGCCGGGACGCAGTACAGTAAAGGATCAGGTGCGTCTCTGAAGCGAAGGACGCGGCGCGACTGTGGTATTGGGTGCGTCTCTGAAGCGAAAGACGCGGCGCGATAGTGTTGATGTGTGCGTCGGTCGCTGACAAGCAAAAAGGAACAGTGCGTCTGCACGCAGAACAGCATAAGGTATACTGCGTCCAGTCGCAGGCCACAGAAAGAAAATATGCGTCCCTGTCTTAAGATGATCTGTTAACTGTATATTTCTGGTCATAAGGTGTTCTGGGTTGTTTCTGTAATAACTGATCTGATATCTGTAGTAGACTGTATCTGTTGTATACTTGTTGATCATTTGATTCTTCATGAAAAGAAGTAGGGGGTTGTAGCTCCCTTCCAGGAGAAGTCTGGAAAACGAGAAAGAGTTGTAGCTCTTTGCAGGTTGCAGCCTGCGTGCTGGTAAAGGACTGCACCAGTACAAAATCATTGTAAAAAGAATTTCTTGAAAGAAGATAGAGACATTATTGCAGCAGGTGGTTTTTCTCCCGCATTGGGTTTCCACCTTACATCTTGTGTTCTTCGGTGTGACTGTCTATTTTCTTTATTCATGCTCATTGTTTTATGGTACTGATATGCAAGAATATTTCAAAAGATCAAATAAGGAAGATTTGGTAAATTGCTAGATAATACTGATTCACCCCCCCTCTCAGTATTATTTCCAACAAAGGAAGGAATCTTTTTTACTTTTATAGAACTCGGGAATTGTTTGAACTGACAACTCCACTCCATCTAATAATTCCCACTTGAAGATTTGGAACATACTGACCGATCGTTCAATGGCATATTGCACCCATAGCTTACAATTATGGCTGATATTTTCTTGCTGTTTCCACCCAAGTTCAAAAATCATAGAGGAGCATGTTGAAGTTGATAGTAACAAATTGATCAGGCAAACTACATCATCAATCCAATTTCCAGACATTACACTGATCGTAATGAAAGTCTTTTGATTAATTAACAATTTAATAACACCAAATCTTCCTTGAAGCTTTCCCAATGTTCTAATTAATGACAATTTTTCTGGTAGCTTCAGGGTATGGAATTCTTTAAGCCACGATGTAATTTTCTTGATTTATTCTTGATTATTAGCAATCATGGAAGCCTCAACTTTGTGCGAACCATATACCTGTGCAAAAGGATTTGGCACTATAGGAGTTCTAAATTCCATACTTTGATAATCCCATGGTGTAGAGAAAGTTCTCAAATACTGTAATGATCTTTCTACACATTGAGAAGCTCTTGTTTGCATCTTCTTTTGACATAGGCCATTTCAGATTTCCCAATCTGCAAAGGGTGCAAAAAGTTCATACTGGGGAAATGAATCTGTTCCTGCAAAATTCTCGTCATTGCTTTGAAGAAATGCAACTTCCAACTCCTCAAAAAGATCAGGAATTCTTAATGATTTCAAAAATCTTTCAACTTTCTCATTCATATTAATCTCTTCTAAACCTAACATCTTGGCAGTAGTATATACAGCAAAAGCAAAATCAACTCCTCCAATTATATGATAATAATTCAAGATCTGCAAAACTCTGATCATTTCATCAGTGTAGCTTTTGGTCCAGTAATCATCAAGAGTCGTGAAAAGCAGCTTTACTTTCATATTGGGTAAAGGATATACCTTCACCAAATCTTCATCTAGACCCAACAAAATACCAACATTTTTAGTCTGCCAAGCTTGGCATTGCTGTATCCACTGGTTTCTTCTGAGTCTCAGACCAACTACTTTTTTAATTTCTTTAACAACATCATTAAGAACAATATCAAGAAGTTGGAATCTTTTGACAAAGGTTTCAAAGTTGTCATCCATAGGAGTCTTACCAGGAAGATCAAAAATGTCTCTGTGAACATGAGCCTTGTTCATTTCTCTAGTAAGAGCATCAGCTAAATAATTGGTGTTACCAGGAACCCATTCAATATCAAAATCATACATCTGAAACCACATTTGCCATGCCAAGTGTCATCCTCGTGTAAGGTGTTTAGAAATCTTGGCTGCCAGAAAATATTTAAAATTCATAGAATCAGTTCTGATTAAAAATCTGGCGGGAGCTAAGTAAAGCTCAAATTTCTGTATACCATTGAATATGGCAAGGGTTTCTTTTTCTGCTGGAAAATAATTCTTCTGGTGAATTAAAAATTCGCCAGAGGCATATGCACATAACACTTCTTCTTTTTCTTCTCCTTCTCCCTTTCGTTCAAAAAGGACTGCTGCCCAAAAATTATCAGAGGCATCAGTCTGTAAAATAAGGAAACCATTACCTGGTGGTTTGAGTTCAGGGAGATTCTGACATTCAGCTTTTAATAGTTAGACTACCTTTATGGCCTCAGGTGACCAACCATAATGTAAATATTTACGAATCGGGGCAGTCTTTTCAGAAAGTCTAGGAATATATTTATGTACATAATTCAAAATTCCTAGAAAATGTTGAATCATCTTAACATCATGCAAATGATCAGGGAACTCAGATAATTTGGTAAGAACATGAGGCTGCATCTGAATTTTCCCATGGCTAACATGAATACCTAAAAAATCAATACTATCTTGAAATAGAAGCATCTTCTTTTCTGACAAAACAAGACCATGTTGTTTTGCTTCCTCAAGAAAGATCTGTAAATGCTTCATATGTGTTTCAAGATCAGGACTATGAACCAAAATATCATCAATATATACAACAATGAAATCATATTTACCAAAGATATGATCCATTCGTCTTTGGAAGAAGGCTGGATCATGCTTCAATCCAAATGGAACAACTCTCCATTGATAAAAATCAGCAGGACATTTGAAATCGGTCTTATGACGATCTTCTTCCTTGATTTGAATCTGATAATAACCAGATTTCATGTCGAACTTGCTAAAGATCTTGCTATTTTGAATTTTCTGCATTATTTTTTCTTGTCTGGGCAGAGGATAATTAAAAATTTTGGTTATATCATTTAGAGGCTTATAATTGATAACCATTCTATATTTTCCTCTGACAATTTCAGAATGATTTCTGACCAAAAATGCAGAACAAGAATAATGTGAAGCACTTGGTTCGATCAACTGGAGATGCAACAATTCTTCGATCTGTTTTCTGATTTCCTTTTCATCTGCTGGAGTACAGGGTATTAATTTTCCAATTACCCCATTGTCATGGAGAGTAATTATTTCTTGTTGAGGACTTTCTATACTCCATAGTGCTTTAGGATTCTCAGAACAACATTTTAACAATTCATCACAAAGACTGATTTGTGCTGGAGACCACTCAGGGTTTCTATTGGCTGACTCCTTTTTTCATAAATCTGCAATACTTCTTGCCGGTCATGAGATCCATCTTTGTTTTTATTGATGCCTGCTTTCCTTTGACTATTCTCTTTTCTGGCTTCAGAATTAACTAAGGTCAACCTTGGGACTGCTATTGCTTTTTTCTTGATATTACAAATGATCTTGTCTTCACTAATAGTCACAGGCAAAACAGAATTTATAAATGGCATTCCAAGAAACAAACTTGCATAGGCATCATAGTGTTAAATTGCAGACATTTTGAAAATACTCCCCCCAATTTTTAAAGAAACATTATCAACTTAATGGGTGAGATTTACAGAGCCACCAATGGTCTCAGAAACTAAGATATTCTGCAAAGGTTTCCATAAACCTTTAAATAATGAAGGTCGAGCCAGATTATTGGAACCACCTGTATCAATGAAAGCATCAACAGAGATCCAATCTCCTTTTACAAGAACTTCAACTGGAATATATAGGAGATTATTAGATTTAACAATGTTTTTAAGGAAAGAGCTTTCATCTTTGCTGACAGGGGTAGAAATAGGATGTGATGAAGATGAAGAAGCAACTGTCTTAGGGTAAGGACAAAAAGAATTCAAAGTGGACTGTGGAGGCGGAGAAATGAAAACGGAGCTTGAATTCTCAGGGCCTTGACAAGTAGAAGAGACAGTGGCATCTAAAAAATCTTCTGAAGTTTCATTAGTGTATTCATCTAAACTGTATTCATCACTATAATGCAGTTCTTGTTCATCTTCTGATTCAGAACAATCATTATAATAACAAATATTCATTTTTTGACTCACATCTGGGACAGACTCGGTATCGGACAGGGAAGCATCAGTTAAGATATATACATCGGACACTTCATCTTGGGAATCAACAATAGACCAGTTATCTACAAAGTCTTCAATTTCTATACAAGCTTTCAATTTGTTTGAAGAACTCTTGGGACACTTGTGAGCAAAGTGACCTTCTTGCTTGCATATAAAACAGGCATTGTCTCTTTTAGGCTGTCGGCATTTTTTCATATATTTGAATTTTCTGAAAGGTCTTCTAGGATTAGCAACTCTCTTGGTTCTAAACTTATTGTATCTCTTAAATTTTGTCTTTTTAAATGGCGTCCATGGTAACACAGAGCGACAAACATTTAAACCAGGAGACAAATCTTGGGATTATTTTTGCCAACAAAGATATTTGATCTTTTCTTGGCATCTGAACAAGAGATCTATCCAGTAAGTTTGATCAACCTTTTTGCCTTGGAGTTCTAAATATTTCATTATCATATCACCTAAATTTCCATGCAATTTAGACAAAAAGGAAATCTTTTGAGTTGCATCATTGGTGAGATTAGCCTTATAGATTTTTTCCATGTAGTCATTGCCAAATTGATCTAAAAACTTTAGATCTTTTAGTTCCATTCTTGCTAAATCAGTGATGAGTTGTTTCTTCTCATCAGCTGGTTTGGGAACAAACTGAGTTAGCAAGAGTACTTCTAATGTGGTTAGACCTGCAGCAGCTACATTCATTCTTTCTTCTTCCGATCCACCCATCCACCAATCATGAACTATGTCGGCCATCCGTTTTTCTGCTAACAAGAATATAGATATATTATCCAATTTTGAGACAACTTGCATCTGATAAAGGGCACCAATCCATATTCTAATAGATTCTGCTGGATTTGTAGATTTATCTAAATCAAGCACATATCCAGATGAATTTGCAACAAACAAATCTTCTTCGATTCTTGGGTATCTTTTGACATCATTGAAAACATTAGCTTTCTGGAGAGAAGGGTGTATAAATGAAGGGAATTTAGAAGCAACATTCTCTAGAGTTGCTATTTCACTTTTAGCCTTTTGAAATTTTATAGGCTTAGCTGATTTTATTCGCTATTCAGCTCGAGCACTTGACTCAGCTTCACTTCCTTCTTGGGTTTCATCCTTATCCCAAAATTTTGGACTTTCCATAGATCTAGAAAATTTTGGTGCTTGGGATTCTCTCCTTTTCTTTTCTCGTTTCCTTTTTTCTTTGGCTTCTCTTCTATTTTTATCTGCTTGTTGTTCATCTTGCAACAGCTGGAGATTAGCCAAAATCAATTCACTCTAGCAACCTAAATCATCTAGGACTTCTTCTGCATTTGCACACCATGTAGTAAGATAGTTAGCAATTTGGTAAGTCTGATCTAAATCTGTAGTGTTGTGTGCATTATGTTCTATAAGAGGAGCACAATCAGCTCTTATGGCTGGCTACTTGGAGGATGAAGAAGTTGTGCAGAACTTGGTTTTAGGAGGCCATTTACCACCTTTGACAAAGGGATGATTTGAATATTTCCATTCTTCAACAGGAGGATATCTAGTATGAGACACACCATGCTAGGTAAAAAAGGCTTGGATTCAGGTATACACAAATCAGTTGGAGACAATTGTGGTTCAGTGGTATCAGTATGATTTTCTTCAACTGTAGATAAACCACTATGGCTAGAAGAGGCTTCAACTGGTGCTAATGGGAACACATAGCGACATGGTTTATGAATTTTGGGCTTAGCAGGAATAAGCTTTACTTGACCATTATTGATTGAGACTCGTTTAAGCTTAGACTCAGGCGATTTTTCGTCAGCCAGTGACTTATATTGGAAATACCAATTGTTTGGTAATTCAGAAGGATCATACAGAAGACCTTCGACTTGAGCATTTGACAAACCAATTGTAACACAATCTTTCAGAACAGGTTGTTTCAGCTTTGGATGAGCAGTATTAGTTAACTGAAAAGATGCTTGAACTATAGTAGAGAGATATTCACTATCTTCTATCATATTGAGACCTTGAACTCCAGTTAAAAGTTTCCAACAATCTTTCAGATGGGCATCATTCAAACTGATAGAATAATCAGGAAATATGGTTCCATATTGACATCCAGTAGACAGATTTCCCATGATAGTTCCTATACGTGCACTATCATATGTTTGATGACGGGTATCAAATAATTCAGCAATACAAGGAGTGTTTATCCCATGTCTAAATAACGGAGCAAGACCAATTCTGATTCCACCAAAATGGAGATAGGAATATTTGCCATCTTTAACATACTGCCTAAACTTTTTAATTTCATCATCCGAGAACATGTTCAGAGCAGTGATTTGAACAGAGGGACCAGAGATTTTGATGGTTACTTCCACCTCTTTCAAAAAGGATTTTCGTTTAAAAACAAAAGTCATAGGCAATTTATAGACATCAGTAACATGAAGAGCAGGAGGATTCCAATTTTCAGGAGTTTCAACAACTTCATGACTTTCAGTAGTTTCGACTTCAGTTTCATGAGAGCGAGCAGAGACTTCAGTTATAATTTTACGATCAATAGCAGAGAAAGAACGTAAGAGATTGGCCATGTTTTATAAACTAGACCAGAGATTGACTAAAGAAGCATTTATCTACTCAGCAGTTGTAAAACAAAATCTTTTTGAAGGCTGCCTGGCTTGCTTTAGACTCTGTCTGTAGTTTATAAACTCAGGACTAGAACAGGGCTCTGTGCTGAAGCTTTTATAAATGGCATTCCAAGAAACAAACTTGCAGAGGCATCATAGTGTTGAATTGCAGACATTTTGACAATACTCCCCCAAGTTTTTAAAGAAACATTATCAACATAATGGGTGAGATTTACAGAGCCACCAATGGTCTCAAAAACTAAGATATTCTGCAAAGGTTTCCATAAACCTTTAAATAATGAAGGTCGAGCCAGATTATTGGAACGACCTGTATCAATGAAAGCATCAACAGAGATCCAATCTCCTTTTACAAGGACTTCAACTGGAATATATAGGAGATTATTAAATTTAACAATATTTTTAAGGAAAGAGCTTTCATCTTTGCTAATAGGGGTAGAAATAGGCATTGATGAAGATGAAGAAGCAACTATCTTAGGGTAAGGAGAAAAAGAATTCAAAGTGGACTGTTGAGGTGGAGAAATGAAAACGGAGCTTGAATTCTCAGGGCCTTGACCAGTAGAAGAGACAGTGGCATAGACTTTTTTAACTAATTTTTCACGTGTAAAATTCAAAATACTCGGCATAGCTAAAAGAATCCAATCTTGCAATTACACAATATCAAAAATATCAATAAAACAACATTGCATTATATTATTCATTAGATTTTAAAAATATATATTTATTCAATTTTTTTAAAGAAATTTACTACATGCAATAACATATTATTAAACATATGCAGGGAGGCACGAGCAGGAGGGATTATCTTTCACCTCAATGAAGAAAGAGAGTCTCAATTCGTTTGGGGCTTAAGAGTTGCTTCAAACAATCAAGCGGAGTATCTTGCATTGTGGGAGGGTTTGTAAATGACGAGATTATCTTTTGCCTCAATGAAGAAGGAGAGTCTCAATTCGTTAGGGGTTTAAGAGTTGCTTCAAACAATCAAGCGGAGTATCTTGCATTGTGGCAGGGTTTGGAAATGACCCTCTCCAAAGGTCTTTTACATCTAATAGTTTTCGGGGATTCTAAGATTGTGATTCAACATGTTATCAAATGTCAAAAGAATGAGGACCAATTTCTTCCTCCAATATTGCATCGAATTAAGTTGTTGGTGGTTAAATTCAATTTAATCAAATTTTACCACATTAGAAGAAACCTTAATGTGGTAGCTGACTCCTTGGCCAACCAAGGAGTGCAGTTAAAACAAGGAGAAATAAGGTATGATGATGGGAATATTTTAAACAAGGTTATACCATATTAATGCCAAGTCTAATCATTGTTATTACGATTTTGAGGTGCATTAAGCTGAGGAATAAGCTGAGGAAAGAGTGTCAAACTAAGGTCTTTATTCTCATGAGGTATAACTATGGATCCTTCACAAACGAAAGGATGAAGTGGCTCTAGGAGAATATGGAGAGATGTGCCAAATTGGACATTTGGGAAGGTGATGTCACCTTGAGAAGTACAACATACAAATGGAATAAGGCAAAAAAGATATATATAGTGCAGATCATATGTGTGATCTCTCATTCTACAAGATTGAACTTAAGTGTGACGATGTACATTTCATTGATTTTTGCAAGATCGCCATGTTCTTCATTATGGATGGTGCTCTAGCGAAACATGTATAATTTAATTCATCTTGGCGTGAGATCGACGCAGAACAGGAAGGTATGTCAATATTTATATGAAGCATGGGAGAGTCAGGCCGTTGTGAACGGGAAATTTGGGCCAGTATATGTCAAATTTACCTTTGTCTCTCGTCTATTCTCAAAATAATGGAGCGCATTCTTAGGGATGGCGAGGGAGCACTTAAATTCATAATCTCCATACAGAGATGATCTCGGCTAACGATGTTCCGCATCCAACATGCGAGGGAGCGGAGCAGCTTGAAGTCGAAATGCATGATGAAGATGACAATACTGATCGTGTGGGTGGCAACAGCGATGGTGCAGGATCTTGTTGAGACAGACTCTTGGAAGACATGTAGTTTTTCATACTTAGTATTTTATTATGTTATGCAGATATGTGGTTTTTGCTAGAGTTTTTTTTTGAGAACATATGGAATCCATAATTTTAGTTTCGTTAAATGCAGTTTAGGGGATAGCAAAGATACGATAATTTTGGAATTTTAGATAGATGTATCAAATTATCTTAATTATGTTGTAAAAAGCCTTGGCCTTCAAACCAGGTTTTTCTAATATAATAAATACTTGTTTCCTTTATAAAAAAATCATATTAATAAAAATATGAATTAATCATCATTTAATTATATTAACTGATGATTTAAGAACATTAACACTACCTTTATTATCTCCTTGAGTGTTGTTGTTTCCTCGTCGATAAAATTATTATCCCACTCTTTAATTTCATGTGAAGTTTGAGTTGAGATTTGTAAGTGATACTCATAGTATTGAATGACCTTTTCTAGTATTGGACTTTATATATACAGTGGCACAATTTCAAGATATATTTAATCCTCACCTTAAAAAATTGTCATATTTTTTTATCACATTTTATTTTATTACAATGTTTTTAACTATTTTAAAATTTTGTTCATTTGAAGTTTTCAACTCTATTTTAATGACCATTTCATTATGCATTGAAATGTTTTGTTTCATTGTCCAGTTACAGATTTGAGGTTTTAGATCCACCTTTGATGGGAGAATGGGATCAAAGGATAAGGGATGGAAACTCCAAAGTAGGGTAGGATAGGATCCGAATGTTTTCTCTGAGGTAAATGGTTGTAACAAGTTCTAGAAGCTTCCGAAGAGAAAGCTTCCAAAATTTCTCTCTTTTCCCAGATTTTTAGAACCAACGCAGGTGCAAAGGGGATCAACCTATAGGTGATCAACGCAAGCCACAATGGAGCAACCTATAGGTGAACGTTGTCCAACAAGAGGCCAAGTGGTGTTGGTCCTAAAACTGGCTCAGATTTAGTTTCAAACTGAAACTCTAGCGAATGAAAGAGGCATGCTTAGGGCTTTGTCCAAGATGATGACAAGGGGGAATAGGATGTTGATTGATCCCATTAGGAAGCCTATTGATAGGATGTGAAAATTTTTCCTATAATAGATTTCCCCATAAAGTGCAAAGTCAAAAATGACGAATGATGATTGAAGTGCTTTATCTTATGACAAGTCAGGATCAAGAACAACTGGCGAGCTTCATCTGTTACAATACATTTTCATCATGACATCTTTGTTGCTAAGGGAGGCATACTCATACTCAGCACATAATGTAACATAACATGTACAATGATCAAAAGATGCATCCAAAGATGACAAATGGTGGATCCATGACTAGATGACTGTCTGTATGATCATGGCCATCATACATTGTAATCTTTGTATAACTCCTGAAATCACAGCCCAGATGGATGAAACTAGATCTGGGGTCTTCTATCTTCTTCACACAACCAACCAACGTACGATTATAACCATGTGAATCAATGAGTTGAGGTTGAACATGGTAGACACCATCTGATTACCAGTCGATGATGTAAGTCATTAACAGATGTGAGATAAACCACTGATGATGTTAATGGCTCTCAAGGTACTACAGTACAATCTGTATGGTGTGAATAAATGAGTTGACGTCAAACACCACAAATAATCTTTCTGTCAAAGGCAATTGATGTAAACTTGTCGTCAAAATCAAGGAAAATTTCCATTGATGTATCCAAGCACCAAGGTACCCAAAGGTTTATTTCTAATTCAACTTCCTAGATAATGTCTTTATGTCGACAGGAAGGGACCTATTGCAGGAGGGCCTTGATATATCACCCATCAATGACACGAAACGGGTATCATGATTGAGACAAAAAGATATTGATACAGAACTGGGTCAGGAAAGGCAAACATGGAACGAAGGTTTAAGAGTATTTTAATGGATATTAACTAAATGAATTATGTTGAACACATCAACGACATTGAATGGAGTTGGCAACATTGATCCAAAACTAAAATGGAGACTCTGAAAATGGTATGATAACCAAAATACAAGCAGATTACCTAACCCAATAGGCACGGAGATGAAGTGGAAGACTATCGTGTTCAAGAGCAACTCGCTACCATTAGAAAATGGATTACCTTGTTTTCCCAATTTCCCCAACCATATTGATCAGTGCCTCTTTATTTTTTAACAAGCATAATGAAGATAACATATGCTTGATATATAAGTTCACCCTTCGGATGAATCCCTCAAAGTATATTTAACGAACCCTAAGAAGGAGAGGTTTGGCCTTGTCATGTTCGACAAGTCCATCGTTGTTTGATGTTTTAACGAGTCCAATGAAGGTAAAACTCAACATACTTTTCATGTTTAGAGAGTTTGAAAAAGAGGTGCAAAGAAAACTCTAGATGTCCCTTTTCGTAGATAGTTTCTTAAGTCTGAAAAGGTAGAAAACAATACTCAAGAGAACCTCTTAGCCATGTTCGACTAAGGTATTCCTTTTTCGTAGATAGTCTATCTTAGTCCAGAAAAGGGTTAAACTTATATTGAGTAGACGTCTTTTCATTTACTTTTACGAGTTTGAAAAGACAAGTGCTCGACAATCTTTTCATATTTTGGGAGTCTGAAAAGAGATGAAAGAGGACTCCAAGGGGTTCCTTTTTCATAGGTTTACAGAGCCCGAAAAAGAGATAAAAGTATACTCCTTGGTCAAAATAACATGTTTAAAGCATGATAAAAATATGTTAACAATTTTCAACCTACCAAAAACATCACAAAAAGGATTAAACATACATGTTTCATAGTAAAAATGAAGCATATCTAGGTCAAAATATTAAATATGAATAAAATAGTGTGATATATGACCATAAATACTTAAAATGACTATTCATTTTTACCATTTCACATTTACCTTCAACTGTGAGAATTCTCAGTTTTTTTCCCTCAATCTTCTGCAACTGATTGCAGCCAATCCGGTGGACCATTCCAAGTAACGTCACTTCTAGGTAGAAGTTAAAACCCTTCTCTTTCTTTTCACTGTCCATTTTTGTGATTTCATGAAAATTTGTTGAGGTTTTGAGAGCCTTGGGGTTCCAAGAACATGCCCTAGGACCAACGCACCCCCCCCCCCAACCCCCGCCCCCGAAAATCAAAATATGCGTTGCACCTATGTAGATTGTCACTGTTGGGAGAGGTGCAATGCTATGTCATGCACTACTGGGGTGCGTTTGGTGCAAAATGATAAGTTTTTTCTCAGTTTTCCCTCAATTTTTGTCAAATTTTTTTCATCAAAAGGAGTCTAATGAATCTCTTTTTGATGTTTCAACTGTCATTAGCACCAAGTGGCATTAATTTGGAGAGAAATAGAACATGAGGAACATGATTTAAATGCAGAAAATGATCCTGCTACCATCTAGGCACTGAAAAACTGTGGATCGCTAAAATTCTTTTGGTTTCCTAGTATGAGGCAACAGATCGAATTATTGAAATATCTTGTTTTTTCATGGGATGTTCAGGCACAAGCATTCAGGTTTGGGGAACATTTGCTCGAGATAAAGGTAGAAGATATCTACTTTCTGACATGTTTATCCAAGAGGGGTGCCCCCATCTCTCTCCTAGGTGGGAGAAGTGGTGGGGAGACAGTGAAATATTATATCACTACCTATTGCAGACCTCGATCCTAACCAACTAGGGATAGAAAGATCAATATAAATTATGTAACCCAATTGCCTTTGAGAATGATCATGTTCATTATCGTGAGATTGGTAGGTAACTAAACACTTCATGTAGCAAGTAGATCGTACATGCAATACGAGTTGGAGTGTTTACAGCCAACAGTGTTCAACTAGAGCGAGGGATTTTTGGTCCATATGAAGAAACAACTGACTAAAGCAAGAGAGGGGAAGTTAAATAACTTCAACTATAGTTCCATCTTAGTCTATTTTTCTCTAGAGAGGATGCCACTACTTAGGCCTCAGCAGATTATACTCAATCCTATCGATCTGAGGGTCCCATGGATGAGGAGGTGGATAGATCATATAACCTAACATGAAAGTCCATCAGATATTAGCTTCTCATCAGCCTTCTTTAGTTGGTTGCATAGAAATTTCATCATGATTAATGATTATCCTTATGCAGGGATGGATTTTCGTGATGATCAGAGCTTATGCTTCCTGAGGGTGAGCAATGGGATGCTTCAGGTAAAATATTTCAACCATTTAAGTTTTTGAAAGTTTTACAATTTTTTGTGTTTTTTTTATGTTTCTGAGACTAAATTATTAATGTTTTCATACAGATATTAGAACAATTTGACCAGTAGGTGCTTCATATCTCTGTCGTGCTGAGAGACAACCACATGAGGAGAAGTGGAACCAATGCAAGTTGATGCGGTAGGACGGGATGCACTACGGGATCTTGCAATAATTGATATTCTATCAGAGGAGGAGCACAACATGGAGGGGTTGACACATGGGATTGGTGATACCAAAGTTGAACAAATTTGAATGCGACTTCAGCGACACGCTATCAGAGTGCCTAGTCGTATTGGTCGATTATTGTGTAAGATAGCTCATGCAGTGTCATTTTATCATGAGAACCATTGATTTGTCTACTTAGATATTTGGATGTAGTTTTTTATATGGGCGATGTATCCTTATGTGTCTTAGGGCACAAATTTTTGTAAAACCAAACTTATATATATATATATATATATATATATATATATATATATATATATAGATATATATATATATAGATATATATATATATATAGATATATATATATATATACATATTCTCACTGTTTCCTAGTTCCTATTATTCTTTCAATATGATGCGATGTGAATTGAAACTTATTTACATCTGTTGGAAATTTCTATCTAAAACATAATTAGCTAGGGCATCTACTAATGTGTTTAGAGTTCTAGAAATATGTCCATATCATATGAAATCAAAAAAAAAATCCAGAAGACGTACTCTCATAACCATGCAAAGGATGGCGAGATTTCTCACTAAATAGACATTAGCAAGTTGTAGTACTACAAGTTGTGAGTCAATCTTGATGACTAAATGATGGATAACATGTAAAATAGCATGAGATAGTAGCTCAACCACTGTGTTACACTCAATGATGTTGTTAATAGAGAAACCAATGAAAATCCCTTACATACTCACTAGCTCACCATTTGGAGTAAAGATATCGTGGGTTGTAGAAGATAGGTTCCGAGTAATACAACTAGCACCATTGGCATAACCAATATACAGTTCAAGAGAGGTCAACGTCTGCAAACCAAATGTAAAATGGATCAACAGAAACCGTGGTAATTTTTGAAAATACACACTACAAACACACTCAACACACCTATAAACAATATGTACACAGTGTACTACGCATGAGATCAAGCATAGTATTTTTTGAGGTACAACCCATTCCTAGGTTGCGCCAGTGGAACTCCATCGAAGTCTACTAACTCATAAGTGCCTTTTGCAAGGACTCACTTGAAAATGTATGGACCCAGCCACGTGGGTTGGAACTTTCCTGGACCTAACCAGGTCTTCTTCCAAGAAGACAGAGGCTTGACATTTTTGTTGTACTGTGCCTTGACACATCTTTTATGAGCTTCATTGGCTAAAGCAGCATTGCGCCGAGTTTCATCCAAATGAATCAGATATAAAAGATTCTCCTCCTCTACAGAAGTGGCACGAAGAAGTTTTACAACTATTTTTAATGATGGAATTTCACATTCGACGGGGAGTATTGCTTCTAGACCATACACAAACTAAAAGGGTGTGAATCTAGTAGCAGTCCTAACAAATGTTCGGTATGCCCACAAGGCAGCGTAAAGAATCAAATTTCAGTCTGATTTGTGGACCCCTACCATACGTTGAAGCATATTCTTAAGAACTTTGTTAACAACCTCAACCTATCCATTAGCCTAAGGATAGTAGGGAGTGGAATTTCATGTGAAATTCCTAGATTAGCAGCTAGTTCATTCATCATATGATTCCAGAAATGCTTTCCGTGATCCGTAACTATTTCTTGTAGAACACCAAACCTAGCAATAAAATGATTGAAGAACCATTATGCAGTCGTTTCGCCAGTTTTGTTATATGTAGGCATCAACTCGTCCCACTTAGTAAAGTAGTCTACATAGAATATGATATAACCATGACCCCCGGCCGAGTGAGGGTTACACGTCCTAAAGTCAATACCCCATTTTGCAAAGGAAGCAACAATGACAACGGGATGCAATGGAGTAGGAGGAGCACGGATCTTACAATTGTAGATCTGGCATGAATGACACTTCTGGATGGTGAGAATAAAATCGCAAATGATAGTATGCCAAAAGTAACCAATGTGTAAGGTATTCTAGGTCGTATCTTAACCAGATAGATGCCCAACACATGCCCCTGAGTGGAATTCATTAAGGAATTTCTCGGCCTCCACAAGGGTGAGGCACCTTTGTAAAATAATGTCAATACCATGACGGTAAAGGGTGTCGCTAATAATAATGTAATTTCAAGATTGGTATCAAATGGGTCATTGCTCGGAGTGAGAGGTATTGGGTTGGGAATTCTAGGTCTGGAGATAGATCAGAAAACTTCCATACCATGGGTCAAATGAAGAAATCATAAACAATGAACCATTAAGGATAGAATCTTCAGATGTACATTCAGAATCGGGGGAAGGAAGATCGCACATTATCTCGACAAAAACTAGGGATTTTTTTGACTTGGACTTGATGAACTCCAGGTCAAAATATTTCAGAATAATGTTCCACTCAGAGAACTTTTCCCGCAGCAATTGACGTGATGTAATGGTGAAACCTTTAGACGACTTGAACAGCCACCAAAGCCAACTTTTATACGTGAGTATACCTAATTTCAATATCATTAAGGTTCAGAATCAGATAATAAATGGGATGTTTAGTCCCTATATCATCTTCTTGGACCATTACCATTTCTATAGTAGAAATTGAAGCATCGAGATACATGAAAGAGTCACGCTGATAATCATGGGGGTATAAAAGAGATGCCCAAACCATTACATCTTTCAGGGCATCAAACGCCTTCTGAGCAATGTTGTCCTAATGGAAGGGGACCCCTTTTTCAGCAAGCGAGTGAATCCTTTGGTCAACTCAGCATAATTAGGGACAAACCTCCACAGGAAGTTAGCTTTCCCTTGGAGTCTTTGTAACTTAACAAGAGAATAAGGAGCACAAAATTCAATGATTGCCTGTACTTTCAGAGGATCAATATGAATTCCTTGTTTTGAAATGAAAAAACCCAGGAGTTGACCAGAACCAACGCAGAACAGACATTTTTGTGGGTTAAGTCAAATTTTATATCGTCTAAAATGGAATAAAAGAGCCCTTATATGTATCAGGTGATCAGCCTGATATTTAGAATGAGCAGGGAGATCATCCAAATAGGGTTGGACGATGTGTTTAATGTCATGAAAAGTGTAATCCATAGCATGTTGAAACATGGCCCCAGCATTCTTCAAACTGAATGGGAGATTTTGATAAGCAAAAGTACCCCAGGGACAAATAAGTGCAATTTTAGGTTGGTTTGTTGGGAAAATGTTGATTTGAATATATCCCTAGAATCCCTCCATGAATGAATAAATCTTGCAGTCGAAGCAGCCATCAATAATCTGGTCAATAAACGGGGTCAGATAGTTGTCCTCTAGATAAGAACAATTCACATTCCAATAATCAACACATACACAAAACATGCCATGTTTCTTCATGACAGGGACAACATTTGATACCCAATCAGTTAGAGGAACTTGGTATATGAAACTAACCTGAAGAGGCTTTTCAACTTCAACCTTAATTGAGGCATCCTTCTTCGGATGGACTAGATGGAGGCACTTCCGGATTGGTTTTGCTTCATACATTTTAATCTCATGCATTACTATATTTGGGTTGATATCTGTCATTTATTCATAAGTCCACGCAAAGACATCCTGAAACTCACGAAATAGGGCCTTGTAGATCTCGATCTCAAATGGAAAACAAGATGCTCCAATGTATATATTTTTGACAATACTTGGTTTGACAAAGATATCGAGAGGTATCGTTTCTTCGATATTCAAATGGTTCTTTTTTTATTTGGCCTCATGAATGGAGACAGAATTCATAAAAGGCTCAAAAAAATTGGGCAAGTACACACCACCGAGATTATCCACAATGGAATCTGGTAAGGAAGAACGTTGTTCATCACATGACTCATGATCTGGCCTCATGATCTCCGTGATGCTCTCATCAGTGGAGAATACATGAGAAAAAGGATCAAAAGATGTGCCATAATCCAGTGATTGATCTACTGAGCTAATCGAAGAGAAGGTGTAAGCCACGCAAGCTGAATAGATGGCTTCATAATCTAGCTCAACAAGGCTAAGTAGAATTTTGTCACCAAAACTTTGGATGTTCGTTACATTAGAAACAATCCAAGGATCAACCAAAGATAGTAGAGGATGATATCATGTTGATATAAGCAACTGAAGATGAGTTGTCGGGAAGGAGAGGAGTAGGGAGTGAAAAGGTTCCCATAAGTGAAGAATCCTTCAACAATCCAACTCTGACATGTTGATAGGAATGTAGAGTTTCCCATAGAAGAGGGACAGCTCCAATAACGTGAGAATCAAAGGCAAAAAAAGTGATTTGATCTATGGCTACAATCCCTCCTTTGTGAGGAAAGGAAATCATACGGAAGTAAGTTGAAATGATGGTATCCATGGCGTAAACCCACGTGTGTCCCAGTAGAAGATTATAATCAAGAGGTTCGTTAATAACTTCAACTTCTATGGAAATTATTTTTCCCTTTAGTTATGATTGAATGGGATTC
Source organism: Pinus tabuliformis (assembly GCA_031772625.1). Taxonomy (NCBI): domain Eukaryota; kingdom Viridiplantae; phylum Streptophyta; class Pinopsida; order Pinales; family Pinaceae; genus Pinus; species Pinus tabuliformis. The sequence goes on along the minus strand of CM062804.1, from coordinate 1,509,153,753 downwards.
AAAATCCCTCAAGGTTTGTAAGTTCTTCAATCAAAGGCTTTCAATGTGGTGTTTGATTGACTCAGTTGAGGTGAACCAATCTCCTTCCAACAAGACAAGGATTTAATGTAGGTCGAGGCTCCCTTGTCCACAATAGAGCGATGAATTTTTCACCATGGATGACGGTCTGGATTATAAACGCTAACTAAGCTAGAAGTTGAGGGGTATACTTTTCATGAGCGAAAATCACTATGTTTGAATCTGATGGATCTACACATCCGATAGATGACAACAAGGTCTTGTTTTGGGTGGGGCAGTACTACAACACCTCAAGAGTTTACATAACTGATGTAGACTTAGCCATCTTCAACTACGTTATATTTTTGGGCAAATCTTGAATGAGGTTTGAAACAGACTTATGAATAGTGCCCTTCGGAGGCTTGATAGTCAATTCTACAAGAATCGGAGGTGGAGTAGGATCAGATGAAGGTGATGTCAAATTAGCAGGTTGATCAGTAGCTTGATCGTTCAGTGGATTCACATTACCATAGTCCTTGTTCTGAGTGGCCACAATAACATCCGATTTCAGCTTTGAGGAGGAAAGCATCAAAACCATATTAGAGGAAGAAGGGTCTCGGGAAACCATATGAACCCTTTGATTGGGAAACAAGGCGGTCAATACAGTGAGAGAAGTGGAATATTTGAGAAATTGATTCACTTTAGTGTGATGCAAGTAATCATGTGTAAATTGATCCTCGTTGCAAATCAAGAATGGGTATCAAGGCTTTCGTTTATCATCAGAGGATTGATTTATTTATTTATCTTGCGGTGAGGGGTCTTTCTTCTTCTTACCTTTCCTTTCTTCTTACTTCCAAGTTGTTGTTGAGACTTGCCTTTATCAGATGAAACAACATTTATCTCAGAAGAAGAAGTCGTAGGAGGATGGTGTTATCACTGTGTAATTTCCCTAGGTTGTGGAGAGAAACCCAGAGGTAACCATAAAACCACTTGCAAAGGTGGGATCTATCCCTTCTAGCTTCATAAAGGGATCTCTCTTTCTGATTTAGATTTATGTTTTAAGATATTAGGCTAGTTATTGAGTTCTAAGGTTGGTTTTTCAAAGATATGGTTGAAAATTGCAGAGAAATTCCATTGGGCGTGGATTCATGAGTCTTTGGGTGATCAAACACAAAAATGGAAGAGTTGTTGTAATAGGGGAGGATAGGAAAACTTTTGGATCTCTTAAAGTATTTGTGGAGTGTATAGGATGAATATGATTTAAGTTCAATCAAATATAGAACATGCTAGGATGAATTATATACTTAACATCAGAATGAAAACATTGATATTTATTACAAGCCATAGCAAAGTACACTTAAGAAAATTCGGCCCTTTATCTTCTTGAAACAATAGAGACAAAAAAATATGGAAAACTAAGAAATTAACAAATTCACATGAGAAAGTACAACATCAATTGCTTGACACAGGAATCCTAGAACAAAAACTCTTTGTGTTTGTTATCACAAAACCAGTACTAGGGACTGCAACCAAGCCAGGTCTCATCTAACTGTTTCAGACCATACTTTAGATTAGGAATTAGCCTTCCTAATCAGAGAGGGCTCTCTCACAACTCTTGACAAAATCCTTCAAACGCATGACCCCAGATCATCATAGGCAATATTCTCACCGCAGTTACCTTGTTCTACTCAGTCATAATAACCTTCTCATCATGGCTTAGGAAGTCCACCATCTATACTAATAACATTAACAGGCCCATTATTTTAAATACAAGCAGTCTCTGTTTCACCCAGATTTTGCATGTCATGATTAGCTTCTGGGACAATCTTAAAGCTAGCAAACATTGAAGCGGCTTCAACTGCATTCCTTACATTGCCTTTCTCATCAAATGTGCAGCCTTCCAAGAGGCCACGAATTTTATGGTTCTGAATATTAAAATAATGCCAAACTGGATTTAACTCGGGCTCCAACTTCAATAACAGTACGATGGTGTTCTCAAGCTAGGATACATCAGATGCAACAAGCCGAGGCTCGCACTGCATTCAAGGGTGCAAAGTCCTTCCCTTAAATATCTGTCATTTCCCAATTTCGCAGCACAGCCACTGTAATGTCAGTGTTTTCGCTACGAAATCACTAAAATATATGGCGCTGCGAAACTGTTAACAAGTTTATGCGCTGCGAAAACACCCTGCCTTTTAGATATGCTAAAAATTTTTGACAACTGCATTTTCAGTGATAACAGTGTTATTGTAAATTAATCACTTCAGTGCAATGCACAACTTACATCAAAATATGGCTCCTTTCTTCGTATAAGTTCCAACATTTTCTAAGTCATTTTACTAAGTATTTATATAAACTTTTTACATCTCAGATCGGACTTCAAAATAAAATATATTTACAAAATAATATATGTTAAAGACACATATATTTTAGATATAGAAGAAGAAGAAAAGGAAAGTCTACTCAAATTTGTTGCGTTGTTGAGGCTTTGAAGGAATTTGGTGTTGATTGTGGTTATTTTGCTGCAAATGTTGTTTCTCTGCTGTCAAATTTCAGGGCTTCAGTTATACTTACTCGATCAACTCTAGAAACTAGTCCCACCTTTCTTCATTTGGGATAGAAAAGTTTATCATGTTTCTAAACCTTTCATCCACTTCAGTGTAAATGTCAAAAGTTGGCTTATTGACAAAAAGGTGATGAATCTCATGTTGAATATTTAAATCAAACTATAGGCCTTCTATAAATGCTTCTCCACTAATAGCTCCTTTGGCCTTTACAAACTTTGAAGCATCAGAAGCTATGTTACATAGTTGTTCCTAGTAGTTTTTTAATGGAATCAATTTTCCATTAGAATTTCTCGGGATAGGTAGACCCTTTTCCTGCATTAGTGTGAACTTTCTGTTGAATCTTCTTACTTGCAACTCTAGCTCTTTACATTTCTCTAGTTGTATCATCAAATTATTTTTTGATAAAACTCTTTTAACCTCCATTGTTGTTTTGTCCTGTCTGGAATGTTTACATCCTCTAATTCATCCTTGGTCTTAGAGTTTAACAGCTTAATAATCCTTTGTGCCTCTTCTGGTCTATGCTCCAAATATTCTTTAGTATTTTGTATTGTTAACTTAACTCTTTTCATGAGTTCTTCCTCCTCAAAAGTGATTTGAATTGATGGCCACATATCTATTATATTAGCATTTATATTCTGCCAAATGTTATTTTTGGCCTCTGCCAACATCTAAATGATAAAAGACTAGTCTTCATATTTCTGAATTTGTTGAATGAGCTTGAAGTTCTTCTATAGTTCTATTAAATAGGAATTATCAGCTTTAATTTTATTCTCCTCCATTCGAATCAATGTTGTTGATAACTTCTCTTTCTCTGCCTTAACTGATGATAATTCTTCCAAAACTTTAGAAAGTTCTTCTATAGAATCTAAAGATGTTGTCGTTGCTGAAGTCTCTACTGTTGTACCTATGCCTAATGTAGATGTCCTTGTTGCTTCCCACTATTCTTTTCCTCTTAACAATGTTTCCATGTCCTGCTTCATTTTCTGTATTTTTGCAATCTACTCAACAACTATTGCAAATACCTTTTCCATTTCCATTTCTATGCTAGAAACTTCTTTTTCTTGAGGATATTCCGTGGATGGTAGCTTCAGTTGATTTCTTAATGCTTGAATATCTTCCTCTTTTCTCTTTACAATCTCTTTTGCTACCTTAATATTAGCAGGGTCATGTCATAGCTTCATTATCAAATCTTCTAGAGATTTGATTATGTTGTCTTTAGCAAATGAGGACATCTTCTCAATATTCAACTGAGAATGCATGTTGTTCAAATAGAAGAAGCCATGGCCGAACTAGTAATTGTTGAAAATATCAGCTCCCCTGTTTGCTTATGTAAATTGATTTGATCGATTTCATGTATCTTCTTTGTATCAATTGAGAAGATGGAGGCTTTGTAGTCTTCATCACTCCTGGGGGCTAGCATTGAAGGTCCCATGAAGGTCATTTGGAACTGTCCTTTCTCTGAGTCGAATGCAGAGAGAAATCTACGTTGTGTTTTCATTGTTTGCTTCCAAAATTATAATTTGAAGCCTTTAAAGCTTCATTTTTCAACTTTATCTCCCTGTACCTTGAAAATATACTCTGCTAAGTTGAAATTTGAGAACTAGTATACACTGGAGACTAAATTGTTGCTTCTATAGTGGGTGACTGAATTGTTTCTTATGCTTGAGGAAAAGGAGTGACAGGAGTTCCTTTCAAAACTATTGAGGGCGGTTCTTTTGTATCCCTTTCTTCTAGAGATTCATCTTGGATAGTAATCACCTAAGGATCAACTTGAGGGTATAATTTTTTAGTACTATTTAGGTCCTTATTTTTCCTTCTAAAAACAACAAATTATGCACCTTGTGTTTCAGAGTCAGTAGGGGACATGGCCTCTCTCCCCCTTTTGACCTCCTTTTCCTTAGGAATAGGCATCTACATGGATGGTTGATTAACTAGTCGTTCTTCAGCTTCTTTTAAAGTTCCCTCTGTCCATTCCTCTTACTTAGCATATTGTTCAATTTCGGGCCTTGGTGTATGTGCATATGAAGTACTCTTCTATTCCAATCTAAGTTTTGAAATGATGCATAGGGGATCATAAGACCAAGAGAAACTAGGATTAAATTTCATTTGACTTCCACCTCCTTTGCTGCAGCTCTGGTGTTGAAAATATAAGGACCTATATTCGCCTCTAGCTTAATTGTGCTTTCTTTTTGTAGGATACAAAGTGCAGCTCATCCATGTTCAACATTTGTTTAGTGTATTCTATTGCAAATATTCAAACTAGTACAAACATTGGTAACCTGTAAGGAGGTAACTATGATCCATATCTTCTAATTTCAGTATAATTCTGGTATAAATTCCAATCTCCAACTTTTGATTTCTCTGACAAGTGCAATATCTTCTTTATCTCTAGTGAAATCCTCAGGATCACATCACTGCAAAGAAAGAAAAATGAGATATGTAGAAACTTATCAACAAAATCAATGTAAGTATACTCCTATGAGCTATTTCTAACCAGAGAAGTTGTTAGGCCCCTATACTACTAGTGTAACCCCTTATTTTTATTAGTATAACCCACTTATTATATTGATGTCCCATGTAGTGCCCATATTGTTACTATTGTGCCCCATAGAATCCCACTATTGTTATTATTGTGCCCTTACATTATTATTGTTATGTCGGCTCTGATTATGTTATGACCCCTTAGACTCCTATATATAGAAAGGAGGTCTTTTCGTTTGTATCATCCAAGAATTGTTCATTTATGTAATGTAAAGGAGGTTTCCCCCTCGAAGAGGCTGAATTCTAAGGTGTTGATCTATCTTTTCTATCTTTTCTTGAGCTAGTTTCATAACATTTGGTATCAGAGCTTTGGATTCTAGGGTGTCGCTGCTCCAAACAAGTCATCGTGGCATTTTCGCTATAACTTTTTTTTGTGACGTTTTAGAAGTCGCAAAAAAAACCCATTTGAGAAGAAGTCGCGCTGAACCTTGGGTCCGAATTTCATATCTTTTCGCGCGATATTTGCGGAGATATGATCTGAGGAAGTTGGTCTTTTTCCAGACTCCTGAATTACATTCAAAACAGGTGACCTGGGGAAAATCGTCATAACTTTCTCTCTGGGGATCGGATTGAAATTTCGTAAGAAGGTACAGAAAGAGGACGGACTGTAGTTTCTTTTATGCATTTTTCAGATCCAAAGGTTGAAACAGTGACTCGTGGCACATCGTACAAGTTCGCTCTACTGAACTAGTCTATAATCAGGTCATCTTGGGAGATTGTGCATAACTCTTTCTTGGAGAATCCAATTTGGATCAGACTGGTGGCATTGGAAAGAGGACACAGAGGGATACTACAGGTCACAATTTCAGAACTTAAAGATCCGAAAGTACAAAGTTACAGTCGTTTCAAGGTAGAGCTCCTAAAATCAAGAAAAAGCAAGATGAGGAAGTTTGATGGCAAGGATCCGGTAAATTGGATACTTCAGATGGAGCAATATTTTGATATACATGGTGTACAACTGTTACAAAAGGTATATATTGCATCTTCATATTTAGAACCAGATCAATTTTTATGGTACAAAGGGCTTTGTTCTCGTAAACAACTTGTTACGTGGTCAATTTTCACGGAGGAAATGATAGCACATTATGAGGATACAAAGAGCAACACCTTCTTTAGAGCAACACCACAACAATTGGAAAGAGTAAAAGGGCTTTGTGACATAGTGGAAAGCAAAATTATGGAAACCAGGAAGTGTACCCCTCACAACTATAAAGATGGAAGTGTTGTTTCTCCTAGCCTTCCACAACCTACAAGGGTTTCACCACAACAATTGGAAGAAAAAAGAGAAAAAGGGCTTTGTTACAATTGTGATAGCAAATGCACTAAAGGTCATAAGTGTGCTGAGAAGAAATTATTTTACATAGAATATGAAGAGGAGGAAGAAAAGGATCAAGAAACAACAAAAGAAGAAGATATACGCCAGGACCCCACCCCAGAGAAAGAAGAAATGAATCAGACCATATCTTGTAAAGCATTGGCAAGAATTACCATTCCTCAAACTCTCAAGATAGAAGGACATATCAAGAAGAAAAAGGTGCAAGAAGTGAAAGATCACATCGAGAAAGAAGAAATGAATCCAACCATATCTTGTAATTCATTGTTCGAAATTACCACTCCTCAAACTATCAAGATAGAAGGACATATAAAGAAGAAAAATGTTCAAGAAGTGAAAGATCACATCGAGCATCAAGAAATAAATCCGACCATATCTTGTAAAGGATTGGAAGACATTACCACTCCTCAAACTCTAGAGATAGAAGGACATATCAAGAAGAAAAAGGTTCAAGCAGTGAAAGATCACATCGAGCATCAACAACAAGTTCTCCAACTTTTAAAGGATAACGCCACTTTGGTGCAAAATCAAACGAAACAACAGGCACTTAAAAAATGGCGACCTTACCGAATGGGAAAACTCTTCAAGGATGAGGATGTGGAAGCATTGTTTTGTGCTATTTATATTATCCAACCAGATTGGATAAACGAAGCAAGGGATGAATGGAAGAAGGACGAAGAAGTATAGCCACTTATTCAAAAGTTGCAAAAGATCTCAATTCAAACAATATTGCCAGAAATTAAAGAGGAAGGAAAAATCATATTGGAACCTAGAGCAGTCACAGAAACAAGAACCTGACAGCTATGAAATTGATCAATTTCAGAGTATCTCATCAAGTGGAAGAACTTACCCGCTAAATATTCCACATGGGAGGACAAGAATTTTATGCAGAAGCATCAAGAACTACTCAAGCGTTGAGGACAACACTTTTTGAAGGAGAGGGGCATGTTAGGCCCCTATACTACTAGTGTAACCCCTTATTTTTATTAGTATAACCCACTTATTATATTGATGTACCCATGTAGTGCCCATATTGTTACTATCGTGCCCCATAGAAGCCCACTATTTTTATTATTGTGCCCTTACATTATTATTGTTATGTCAGCTCTGATTATGTTATGACCCCTTAGACTCCTATATATAGAAAGGAGGTCTTTTCATTTGTATCATCCAAGAATTGTTCATTTATGTAATGTAAAGGAGGTTTCCCCCTCGAAGAGGATGAATTCTAAGGCGTTGATCTATCTTTTCTATCTTTTCTTGAGCTGGTTTCATAACAGAAGTCCAATGAATCATTGAGAAAGGATTGCCCTCATTATCTAGATTTTGTAAAGGAAATTTGAACCTGTCTAACTGATGAAATAATATAAGATAAACCAATACCAACTGATATTTGAAAACACCTTCAACTTTGAAATTTACAAATTGATCATGCATTGCATTGGACAGAAATTGATTGTAATTGAAAAGAATGGATGGCTTTTTTCCAACTGCAAAAATTGACAAAAATCCCACAACTATTTCATCTACCCATTGATCATTATAATACCCAAGCAGTCGGGTTACCATAGAAATTACTTCTTTGGACATTTCTTGGAAGATTGAGACTAGGTATGGGGGATTTGTCTGGGGTAATTCAACATTTTCGGGAAGGAAACATTCGAATATTTGTGCTCTCTGAAGGAAAGTCAGATTTTTGTATAATTCCATTAATACATCGGCTGAGAAAGGATGATGGGAGGCTTGGTATTCAAGTTGTAGGGCCTGGAAAATAATTTCAGGGGAAATGGAGAAGATGACTTTGTTATTTTGGGAAATAACATCTTTTTGGCTTGGCAGGTATTAGAGATGGCACCAAGTGGAGAATTCAGGGAAAAAGTGAGTTTGGGGGAAAATAAACTGAGGGAGAAGGGATTCCCAAATGTTTAGATCATCACTTTTGTCAAGGAATTTTTGTTTGGCCCAGTTGTAAAGTTCGTAAAGGTCAAATTCACACTGGGTCTCGGTAATTTTATATTGGGTGTCAATCAGAGGGGATTTATCAAAATCAGGGACAGGGGGAATCATGGGATTTTTCTCTAGAACTTTCCCCTTTCCTTTGCATGTCGACATCTTGGAAATGGAACAAAAGGAAGGTGGAAACGGTATCAGAAAATTCTTGATAGAAATAATTCTAAAGGACAAGGTTACCCGAGTGAAATTTGGTCGACTTCGCGGAGGAAAAACTGTTGTAGAATGTTGACAGTTGGTGGCAGCTTGATCTTCAACCTGTAGAATCAATGGTGTGGTGAAAGGAGCAAATTATAGGCTTCCAAGGTTTTTTATGGAAATTTGATCAGTTGTATAATGAAAAACTTAATGTTATGGAGCGAAGGAAAAGTTATTGAGAAAACGGATAAAGAGCAGGAACTTTAAATGCAATAACATTCAATATTGAATTTGGCGGTCAATATTTGAACATTGAATGGATAGTCGACATGGAGAGGGTGACATGGAAGGACAAACAGTGGGAGTGGAGTGTTTTATGAGAAGACAGGTGGCAGGAGTGGAGTGGTGGAGGTAACGGATATTTGGCAGGAGATGGCAGTATTTCGAGGGGGGGCGTGTAGGTGGTAAGTAGTTTCGGGAGGGGACCCCCCAAAATGATCCGAGATTCTCCATGTCGCTCCAAGTGGTTTGGGCAGAAACCATTTTTCGGACCCACCCCCTCATGTTAACCATCGAGAGTGTGGGGGGGAGGGACAAAATTATCCCTCTGCCATAGATCTTGGTGAGGCTAATCTCGACCACCGGTTTGAGCGCACCGTTTAACCACAAATGAAAAAGAACCTTGTCATATTATTTCATAACATAATACAATTATAACCAAATTTTAAAGCATTATAGCCAAAGTTTGATAATATTGTATGAAATTGTCATTTTTAAATTTAAAGTGGCATTTTGATTGGCTCGCTATAGGGGCTTATTTTATTTTATAATTTTCTTCTCCCCTATATATTTCTTTTTCCTTTTTCTTTCTCTTTTTTTATAACATATTTTTTATTTTTATTCTTTATTTGAAATTTTGAAAATTATTATTAGAATGTAATAATTATTTACAACATCCCATGGGAGGAAATCAACAAATAATCATCAATTGATCCTATAAATTATAGAACCCTAACAGTGACTCCAATGTGGATGGCATCCTCCCTGTGAGACGCCAAGAACACCATATATTAGTAGCCTTTGTCCATTGTGTGATGGTACTTTGCTCTTATTCTGTAATTGAATTGATTACGTGTTGTTATTACAAATATTGGCAGCAACTCATCAGAATATTAGGGCCTTCTCTGTAGGCTTCAATTCTTGATGTTAGCCACCCTCACTTGCAATAAAAGATAAAACGATATTTACAATGACATGTATGAAAACTTATCTATCCTTTAGTGAAATAGTGTTTGAGAAACTTGCCATTAACAGGGCCTCGGGCAATGTTTCTCTATTGAGATCTTCCAACAAAAATGCATGAGTTCCTCAAATTGTTGCAATCCTGTAAGGGCCTTTCCACAATGTTAGGTCCCTATAATACTAGTGATTCCCCCATTACTATTGTCATTGTAGCCCTTATTGTTATTGGTGTTCCCCTATTGTCCCCATATTGTTATTATTGTGCCCCATAGAAACCCACTATCATTATTTTTGTGCCCTTATATTATTATTGTTATGTCCGCTTTAACTATATTGTGACCCCTTAGACTCCTATATATAGAAAGGAGTTTTTTTCATTTGTATCATCCAAGAATTGTTCATATATGTAATTTGAAGGAGGTTTCCCCCTCGAAGAGGCTGATTTTGAAGTCATTGGTCTATCTTTTCTTCTATTTCGTGAGTTGGTTACATAACATTTGGTATCAGAGGAAAATAATGTATAGCTGAAAATAATATCCAAACATATTGGATAAAGGAAGCAAGGGATGAATGGAAGAATGACAAATAAGTGTGGGCACTCATTCAAAAGTTACAACAAGATCTCAGTACATCTGATACATTTAGCTAGAAAAATGATTCGTTATGGTACAAATATCGCTTATACATATGTAAGAATTCCCAACTCAAACAAAAGGTTCTTATGGAATTGCACACCTCTCCCTTAGGAGGGCACTCGAGATTTTTAAAAACTTACAACAGGGTTAAGAAGGAATTTTTTTGGGATGGCCTTAAATATGATATTCAAAAGTTTGTGGCGGAATGTTTGGTTTGCCAACAAAATAAAGTTGAAAAAAATTAAGACCCCAAGTCTATTAAAACCTTTATCCATTCCAAGCCAATGTTGGTAGGAGGTTTCAATGGATTTAATCACGGGTTTACCAAAGTCCGAAGGAAAGAGTGTCATCATGGTGGTAGTTGATAGACTTACCAAGTATGCACACTTTTGTGCAGTATCTCATCCATTTAAAGCCAGTACATTTTCTATTGCATCTATGGAAACAATTCAAAAGATACATGGAAATCCAAAGATTATTGTAAGTGACAGAGATCCCATTTTCACTATAAATTTTGGACAGAATTATTTGCTTGTCTTGCTACTTAATTATCTCATAGCTCATCTTATCATCCTTAATCTGATGGGAAAACTAAGATAGTAAACAAATGTTTGGAAGGATATCTTCGTTGCATTGTATCTGATAAACAGACAAAATGGGTCAAATGGTGGCCTCTGATTGAATGGTGGTATAACACTTCCTTCCATACTGCAGCAAAAATGACCCCATTTATGGCACTTTATGGATATCATCCACTGTCCATCACATAATATTTAGGAGAAAATTATAAGGTTCAAGTAGTGAAAGATCACATCGAGCATCAACAACAAGTTCCCCAACTCTTAAAGGATAACCTCACTATGGCACAGAATAGAATGAAACAACAGGCAGATCAACATCGCAGCAAAAGAAGTTTTGATGTAGGTGACTGCGTATTTCTACGGCTACATCCATATAAACAAATGTCCCTCAACCAAGCTAAGAAGGATAATATATTATCACCAAAGTATTATGGTTTGTACAAGGTGTTGCAAAAGATTGGTATTATGGCATACAGATTGGAGCTTCCTACAGCTTCCCGAGTGCACCCATTTTTCCATGTTTCATGCTTAAAGAAGGTTATAGGTGACAAGCTCCCAGTTCAAACAATATTTTCAGAACTTGACAAGGAAGGAAAAATCATATTGGAACTTGAAGAAGTCACAGAAACAAGAAATCGACACCTACAATATCGATCAATTTCGGAGTATCTCATCAAGTGGAAGAACTTACCCACTAAAGATTCCACATGGGAGGATGAGAATTTTATATAGAAGCATCCATAACTACTCAAGCATTGAGGACAACACTTTTTTGAAGGAGAGCGGCATGTTAGGTCCCTATAATACTATTGATTCCCCTATTACCAATGTCATTGTAGCCGTTATTGTTATTGTTGGGCCACATAGAAGACCACTATTGTTATTTTTGTGCCCTTATATTATTATTTTTATGTTGGCTTTGACTATATTGTGACCCCTTAGACTCCTATATATAGAAAGGAGGTTTTGTCATTTGTATCATCCAGGAATTGTTCATTTATGTTATGTAAAGGAGGTTTCCCCCTCGAAGAGGCTGATTTTGAAGTCGTTGATCCATCTTTTCTTCTATTTTATGAGTTGGTTGCATAACACACAAACTGTCAAACTTCCCATGTTTCCCTTTCTCTTCATGCCTAGCATCCCACTTTAAAACAATATCATATAGCTGAAAATCATCTGCTTTAATCCTCCTGTCGTGAATTCTCTTGATTTTACCTTGAATGACATGTGTTTTGTTGTAAACCTATTCTCTGGTCTGTTGAAAATGTATCAATTGATTGATCCTTCTCTTAGCATCATTTGGTTTTGCTTCCTCTTCCTGCAACAATTTCAGCACTGGAATTACTAGGGAAATAGGAAAAATTGCATCCACTACATAAACCAAAAGAAAAGGTGACATTCCAATTTATTTCTACGTGCTTATTCTATCATCCCGTAGGGAATTTATCAATATCTTGTGCCATGATTACTTGTTTTCTTGCAGTGGTTTCTTTATGATGTTCACTAATGACTTGTTAAAATATTCAACTAACCCATTTTCCTGGGGATAATAGGTAGTAGAATGACCTAACATTATGTGATACTTGTTACAAAAATCAATCATCCTTTTTTATTTAAAAGTTGAACCATTATCTATAATAATTTGGTGGGGACAACCAAACCTGGAGAGAATATGGTCTTCAATGAACTGAATGTTGACAAAATGTGTATCTTGTCTTGTTGGGAGCGCTTCTATCCATTTAGTGAAGTAGTTTGTTGTTGTTAGGATCCACTTATGTTGAGCTGAAGAGCTTGGGTGGATTTCTCCAATAAAATCCAAACCCCACTGCTGGAAAGGCACCTCCACTGAGATATGCTTGAGGGGTAGAGGTAGGATTTTTTTCTTGCCTTCAAAAATTTGACATTGATGACAAGTTGAAACTTTTTTATGAACATCCACAAACAAGTTAGGCCAGTAAAAACCAACTCTTAGGATTTTGTTGGCAGTGGATTTCTAGTATAAATGTCCTCTATAGCCACCTTGATGAAATTCCTCCATGACTTTATCTGCTTCATCCCTCAATAACCATTTTTGTAAAATACCTCCAACATCCTTCCAATATAGATATTGATTCAAAATGCAGAACTTTACAGCTTTTAGTTTAAGAAATCTAGCCTTATGTTGGGTAGCAGAGCCCCCCATAATGAGTTTTTAGGGCTTAAAGCCCAAGTTTTGGTACATGCAATGAAAAGACCCAACCAAATGCGGGCACAGAGCGGAAGAGTCTAGGGTAGTCCACCCTAAAATATTGTAATATAGAATGTGTCAGCCTATCCATGGTCTGCGGACCATGGGAATGTATAAATAGAGCAAGGCTCTAAGTGTGGAAGTTAGTTTTTAGTTTGGATCTTAAGTGCTATGGGTTTCTGACTAAGGAATTCGCTCTGAGTCTATAAGTATGAGTCTTGGGTTATAGTAGAAGGTAGAGGCTCTGCGGCTAAGTGGGCAGAGGCCTGGTAAAGTGTGCAGCTGAGTGCACGGACCCCTGCAGCTATGTGCGCAGGGCAGGAAGTGCATTGTAACTGGAAAAAGCATTAATAAAGATAAGTTGATTTTAGGAACATTGCGTATATGTTTCTATCTTTTTGTTTATGCATCTGTTTACATTTTATGATTACGCGCAAGTCTATTTATGTTGAATGGTAAAGGAAAGGATAGGGACACTTAACATAACTCAAGATCTATAATAATAATAAGCATCGTAAGGGGTAAAGGACATTCACGCTCTTCATTTAAGCCATGCGAGGGTAGTTGCAATGAACAGACAGCTGCGTAGAAGTAGCGCAGCGCATAGAGTGGGATAGGGAGCCTTCTAAGACCCGTCAAGACATCCCAAGGATGCGGAAACCTGGTTCCAGCACCCTCCCCTACTACCACAGGTGAGACCTCAGTCTGCGCTCCGTGGAATGTTGCCAAAAGGGCCGGTAGTACCGAGATTTGCTTGGCTAAACTCATCGCTAAACCTGGGCCAGGCCCCTAGTAGCCAACAAATGGTCTTGTTGTCAGGACCAGGATCTACCTAAGGGATATCTAATGTCAGAACATTGGAATCCAATGAATAAGGAAATTGAAGAGTGGTTGGATCAGAAGAGTCACGAGTGCGTGACACTGGAAAACAGAACGCCACAACTATCTGAGAAAATGTGGCTAGATCACCACGTGTATACAGAAATCCACGAGATTTTCTCTGCATCTATTCCGTTTGAGTTGTATGATTGGATCACGAGATTAGCCGATAGTCAGGGAAGGTATAAGCTGAATCAATCAATAGTGTGGACCCCGGAATTGGTGCGCAGGTTAGAAGCATCAGAAGACAAGATCGCGCGGGATGTGGACCACTAGCTTGACCAGATAATAGGGGGATTCATCACTGAGTTCACGATAGATACAACCATGAGCTACAACAAAGCTGAACGGCGTTTTCTCAAAGGACCGCGACGTAGGTACGTCAAATATTTAAATACCTAGATTGATATGCTATTATGTGAAAAGAGCGTTATGCAAATACGTTAATGTTTGGAATGACACGGAGCGGGAAGATCTACCAGGGTAGAAAGGGGTTGGAAAACAGTCCCCTGATTTCACCGTCGTGAGAAAGAGAGGAAGAGCTCGCTCGGTTCTCTCCAAGGAGTGCAGTCAGGTTGATAAAGCAGCGCATTCCGCAGTTACCACATCCACCCACTCACCTCCCTCATCGCCATCTCTTCCCACTCCACCTTCATCAATCCCCCCGTTCAGCATGGAAAACGCGATCAAGTTACCCGTATTCAGAGGAGTAGGAAATGAAGACCCAAATCAGTTCTGGTTCGTGGTAAGAGCAGTGTGGGAAGTGCAAGGGGTTACGGATGAAACCATCAAGAAGGCTGCATTGATGAGCACGTTGCAGGATTGCACGTTAACATGGTATATCAAGCACTCAAATGATCACCCAAATGCTGGGATAGCAGAGATCTAGAATGCATTGACCAGAGAATTTAGCAAGCCAAAATCTGAGACAATCAATCATTGGATTCAAGGAGATCGCGATGGTCCTGGGCGAGACCCCCTAGTATCTGTATCAACAGTTGAAGAGTACAATCCGCAAGGCTAATATGACACTTACAGACGCGCATCACCGTGCATGGCTTGTGGCCTCTCTGACACCGCACCTGAGGACGGTGTTGTCACAGCAGAAGCTTTCAACCCAGGCTGAATCCTTGGAAATGACAATGAGATTACATGAGACTCCAATACAAGATTTTGGGTTGGGAGTTCAACAAATTCACGTGCAACTAAAGAATCTCTGTTTAGAGATGTAAAGCTTGAAGCAGGATAGGGCACCACGGCCAAAAACGCGCGAAGAGGTATGGTGTATAAAGTGTAAAGGTCAGGGTCACAACAAGGATCACTATCCTGTATTCGTGAGCTATTTGGCAGGATGGGGGCCAATGCCATTGAGACCAGAATCACAGGTAGGGCCAAGTGCAACACCAACGTTATGGTGCGCGATTTGTCAGTGATCCAGGTGGATATTGGTGGCCACCTGCCAAGTCCACCTGGACCCCCACCATTGTCTTTCTCAGCATTTTCAGTTTCCTTAATTGTAGCACAACTTACTATTTTTAGCAGTTTTTCGAGTCCTAAACTTCCGGAGCCGTTTTGAGGCCCTAAACGACGTTTTTTGGGGAATCCGGGGGTAACATGGGTCCATGGAATGGACTAATGTTGCTTGTTCCAACAATGATAGCGCTCGGATAGATCTTTCTAATGAGTTATTGTACACGTCAAACGGAGATCATGTGCCAAAGTTACGACCCCGGGAAGTTGATGTACCAACTTACCCCCAAACGGGGCCCATAGTTTGGTGTTTCATCTCCTAGGGTTAGGTTTTGGAATGTTAAGGGTTTTCCATTGTTTCTCAACAATAAATAGGCCTGCGAGCCTCATTGTAACACGGTTCAGAAGCATGTAGCCATCACATCTCTTCTCAGAGATAAGCTACATCGCCCTAGCTGGTTTATTTCCATTTCTGATTGTAAGCATATTTCAGTATTTTCCATTAATGAAATGAAGTATTATTTCCGCTGCATCTTTGTGTATATGGTTATCTCTGTAATTTGTTTCGTTCCTGTTTAAATCCGGATCAGTGGTATCAGAGCAATCTGCTTTTTCTCTGTTTTTCTTTGCATGTCCCCAACAAGGTCGGGATATAAGGAGTTAGGGCTTGAACTGGTTGAACCTTTGCAAGACCAGCCTCGCAAATCCTGACGGCCTCCCATTGCGGACGAGAAGAAAGACGAGGGGGCAGGAGATCCCATCAAAATCTTGCTCGAAGAAGCCCTCGAGCGACAACGGAACGCGATGATGGACAGCTTTGCTCAGATCCTTCAGCGGCTACCCAGAAGCAACGCATCGGCTTCCAGCAGCTACTCTGGAAACGCCACACCCTTTAAGGTACAAGTTTATTTTGAAATCCCCATATTCGAGGGTCAGATAGATGCAGATGCCGTAGATAAATGGTTAAATCTGCTAGAGGGTTATTTTTCTGTTCATGAATTTTCGAGTCGGGAAAAGATTGTTTTTGCTCTCCTCAAAGCAGCCCCCCACGTCAAGGACTGGTGGGAAACCTACTGCGAGCAGAAGGATGAAAGTACTGGCTCACTATTTTCAGCCGCACCCACCTGGGATTCGTTCCGGGATGCCATCAAGGAGCAGTACTACCCTGTCGGGAGCTATGAGGATGAATACATAAAGTGGACCACGCTGCGGCAGGGAAGGGACCAAGACGTGCCGGAGTTCACCAATCTTTTCCATACCCTTCGCACAAAGTTGGGTATCAAGGATTCGGAGCAACATTTGATAATCAAATACCGTGGCTGCCTGCACAAGTACATCCAGGAAGAAATACAATTCCTAAACATCCCCTCGCTCGGCGCAGCATACCGGTATGCCGTCAAGGTCGAGCAGAAGTTTAAACAAAAGAAGCGAGACTTTGGATCTGCGAATCCAAAGCAGGGGAAAGGTGCCCCTAAACCACAGAACAAAGGACAAAGCCAAGGCGGGACAGCCCAAGACAACCAGCTGAAGCTGCAAGCAAAGAACAGCGCCGCGAAGCCGAGAAAGGACACTGGAAAATGGTGCGAGTTCCATAAGAGCTCCACTCACAACACAAGTGAGTGTCGGGCCAAGCAGTCACTGGTGGTTGAGCTAAAGGTTTCAGAATCAGATGCATGTTCCGACTCTGAGTTAGAACCCGATAAGGGGTATGAAAAAGGGAAGCAGATCATTGATGCGGACCCCAGTGCCACTGTTGCTACCGCAAAGATCCAGAAAAATGAACCCGAAGATCCAGAGGAGGAGGAGCGTCTCTTCCACTCCCAGATGTGGGTAAAGGGCTCCCCGATACAGTTCATTGTTGATAGCGGGAGTCAAAAGAATCTCATTTCGGCAGAGGTCGTGAAGCGGTTGGGCTTACCGACCACAGCACATCCACAACCATACACCATTGGGTGGCTTCACCAAGGGCGAGATCTTCGCGTGAGCCAGCAGTGTCGCCTTCCATACAACATCAAGCCCTTCACGGATGAGGTATTGTGTGACATTGCTCCCCTTGAAGTTTGTGATGTATTACTAGGACAACCATACTTGTGGAAGCGACATGCTGTGTATGAATCAAGGCACCGTGCTGTTATTATTACATTGGGAAATAAGTTGTTCAGGATACCAGAGGTAGCACCACCTGCCGCCCTCTCTTTGATTACTGCAAAACAATGCAGTAAGATCATTTCCAAAACCAGGAAATTTGTTTTCCTGATGATACGCCCTCAAGGAAAGAAGAAGACAGTGGCCGCGGCCTCCAAACGGGGCCCCTCTGCATGACAACTACAAATGGACAAGATTGTGGAGGAGTACGAGGACATCTTCACCTCCCCAGCAGGGGTTCCTCTGCACTGTCAAGTCAAGCACTCCATCGATCTGACCCCAGGTGCGCCGCTACCCAATGGACCAATTTATCGGCGCTCCGTTCTGGAGAACAATGAAATCAAGAGGCAGATTCAGGAGCTCCTGCAGAAAGGTCACATCCGTCCGAGTTCATCACCCTGTGGGAGCCCGATCGTGTTGGTACAGAAGAAGGATGGGACGTGGAGACTCTGTATTGACTATCGGGCGCTGAACAAGATCACTGTCCGTAATAGGTACCCGATCCCGCGGATTGATGACCTCCTAGACCAACTAAAGGGGGCGAAATATTTCAGCAAGATCGACCTGAAGTCGAGATACCACCAGGTACCAATCGAACCCTCCGATGTGTGGAAGACTGCCTTCAAATCCAAGGAGGGCCTCTTCGAATGGTTGGTCATGCCTTTCGGATTGACGAATGCTCCTGCAACCTTTATGAGGCTAATGGATGACATCTTGCGGCCATTCACCAACTCCTTTGTAGTAGTATACTTGGATGACATTCTGATCTTCAGCCAGAGTTGGGAAGAGCACCTCCACCACATCCGACAGGTTCTCCAAACACTGCGGCAACACAAGCTATGTGCCAATTTGGAGAAATGCACTTTTGGCATGACCTGGTTCAGTATCTGGGATACATCATTGATGAACAGGGGGTGCATGTCGATCCAGCCAAGATCCAAGTCATTCGGGATTGGCCCTCTCCAACCACTCTAACAGAGCTCCGCAGCTTTCTAGGTCTTGCCAACTTCTACCGCAGGTTTGTGTTGGGGTTTTCTCATATTTCTTGGCCCTTGAGTCAAGTCACCAAGGGCGGGGCGAAAGCAAAATTCTTTTGGTCTGAATCTCAACAGAAGGCATTCAGGGAGTTGAAGGATCGCCTCTGCACGGCACCAGTGCTCGCGTTACCAGATTTACAACAACCATTTGAGGTCGAGACAGATGCCTCTGACTATGCTATTGGGGCAGTCCTTACTCAACATGGACATCCAGTGGCATATCACAGTGAAACACTTTCAGACACAGTCCGGAAGTACCCCACTTATGATAAAGAGATGTATTCCATTGTACAGGCCTGCCGACAATGGAAGCATTACATTTTGGGGAAGGAAACGGTCATCCACACAGACCACCGACCTCTGCAGTTCATACAGACCCAAGGGAAATTGCAGAATGATCGCCATCAGAAGTGGTCTACATACCTGCAACAGTTTCACTTGAATATCAAGTATAAAAAGGGCAGCACCAATAATGTTGCAGATTGCCTCAGTCGACCACCGATCATGGCGCTAACCACCGTGCTCAACTCTTGTGGGCACGAGACTTCTGATTGGCCACTTCTCTACAAAAGCGACCCAGAATTTGGCCACACATACCAGACACTCTTGGAGGGTCGGCAGGTTGCAGATTTTCACCTCCAGGATGCCCTATTATGCCACCTCGGTCACCTTTGTGTTCCTTCAAGCGAGCGTGCCAAGATGATTTGGGAAGCACACTACAGTCGGGCTGCTGGGCATTTCGGGGTCGAGAAAACAGTGGCAGTACTGCAAAATTATTTCTATTGGCCGAATCTTCGACAGGATGTTGGGAAGTACATTCGATCATGTACTGCCTGTGCCATTGCCAAACCGACCATTAAGAAGCACGGCCTCTATACCCCGTTGCCTACCCCTAGTCGACCTTGGGAATCCATCTCCATGGATTACATGTCAGGCCTTCCTTCCACTAAGCATGGAAATGACTGTGTTTTTGTGGTCGTCGACAGGTTCTCGAAGATGGCCATTATGGTGGCCTGCAAGAAGAATATCACAGCAGAAGCCACTGCTAAACTCTTCTTTGAACGAGTGTGGGTGCACTTTGGGATCCCACAGTCTATCATCTCAGATCGGGACAGTCGGTTTCTCAGCACATTTTTGTCCAGTCTCTGGTCAATGCTGGACACCAAACTCACGAAGTCCACAGCCTTCCATCCTCAAACTGATGGCCAGACAGAGGTTGTCAATAGGATGATTGTGCACATTCTGCGCATGTATAACTCAAAGCATCCACGCACATGGGACGAGAGCCTCCCCTATGTTCAGCACAGCTACAACCGAGCTCTTCACAGCTCCACTGGCCATAGCCCTTTTCAGGTGGGTTTGGGATTCCAGCCACTATGCCCCATTGATGTGGCCATGCCACTTGCAGCTACTCACATGAATTCAGCTCATGTCCAGTCCGAAACAGATAAGGCCACCAGCTTCATTGAGCGCATCCAACATATTCGCCAGCAGGTCCATGACATTCTTGAGAAATCAAATGCCAAGTACAAGCAGCGACATGATCAACATCGGGTGCCACACAAGTTTCAGGTGGGCGACAAAGTCTGGTTGCATTTGCAAAAGGAACGCCTTACTGGAGCCTATCGGAAATTGAGACCACTCCGATATGGTCCTTACACCATTACTAAGGCTATGGGAGACAATGCATTTGAGCTCAGCATTCCCCCATTCCTTGGCCTGCACCCAGTGTTCAATGTGGACCGCCTTCGGCCATACTTTCCACCATTGCTAGACACATCCGACATTGCAGAACAGCTCAAACCCACAGAATTAAATCCAGATTGCATGGAACAAGCTGCAACTGATCGGATCATGGACACACAGATCAAGAACACTCGCCAACAGAATATCCAACTGTATCGAGTTGTCAAAGCAGGCCAACTCCTTCAGCAGGGCAAGTGGCTCACCAGGGAACAAGTTCAGCAGAAGTTTCCTCATCTCATGGAGGAGCTCAACGCAATGGGGACCATTGCTTCCTAAGGGGGGAGGAATGATCCAGGTGGATATTGGTGGCCACCTGCCAAGTCCACCTGGACCCCCACCATTGTCTTTCTCAGCATTTTCAGTTTCCTTAATTGTAGCACAACTTACTATTTTTAGCAGTTTTTCGGGTCCTGAACTTCCGGAGCCGTTTTGAGGCCCTAAACGACGTTTTTTGGGGAATCCGGGGGCAACATGGGTCCATGGAATGGACCGATGTTGCCCGTTCCAACAATGATAGTGCTCGGATAGATCTTTCTAATGAGCTATTGTACGCGTCAAACGGAGATCATATGCCAAAGTTACGACCCCGGGAAGTTGATGTACCAATTTACCCCCAAACGGGGCCCACAGTTTGGCGTTTCATCTCCTAGGGTTAGGTTTTGGAATGTTAAGGGTTTTCCATTGTTTCTCAACAATAAATAGGCCTTCGAGCCTCATTGTAACACAGTTCAGAGGCATGTAGCCATCACATCTCTTCTCAGAGATAAGCTACCATCGCCCTAGCTGGTTTATTTCCATTTCTGTTTGTAAGCATATTTCAGTATTTTCCATTAATGAAATGAAGTATTATTTCCGCTGCATCTTTGTGTATATGGTTATCTCTGTAATTTGTTGCGTTCCTGTTTAAATCTGGATCAGTGGTATCAGAGCGGTCTGCTTTTTCTCTGTTTTTCTTTGCATGTCCCCAACAAGGTCGGGATATAAGGAGTTAGGGCTTGAACTGGTTGAACCTTTGCAAGACCAGCCTCGCAAATCCCGACGGCCTCCCATGGCGGACGAGAAGAAAGACGAGGGGGCAGGAGATCCCATCAAAATCTTGCTCGAAGAAGCCCTCGAGCGACAACGGAACGCGATGATGGACAGCTTTGCTCAGATCCTTCAGCGGCTACCCAGAAGCAACGCATCGGCTTCCAGCAGCTACTCTGGAAACGCCACACCCTTTAAGGTACAAGTTAATTTTGAAATCCCCATATTCGAGGGTCAGATAGACGCAGATGCCGTAGATAAATGGTTAAATCTGCTAGAGGGTTATTTTTCTGTTCATGAATTTTCGAGTCGGGAAAAGATTGTTTTTGCTCTTCTCAAAGCAGCCCCCCACGTCAAGGACTGGTGGGAAACCTACTGCGAGCAGAAGGATGAAAGTACTGGCTCACTATTTTCAGCCGCACCCACCTGGGATTCGTTCCGGGATGCCATCAAGGAGCAGTACTACCCTGTCGGAAGCTATGAGGATGAATACATAAAGTGGACCACGCTGCGGCAGGGAAGGGACCAAGACGTGCCGGAGTTCACCAATCTTTTCCATACCCTTCGCACAAAGTTGGGTATCAAGGATTCGGAGCAACATTTGATACTCAAATACCGTGGCTGCCTGCACAAGTACATCCAGGAAGAAATACAATTCCTAAACATCCCCTCGCTCGGCGCAGCATACCGGTATGCCGTCAAGGTCGAGCAGAAGTTTAAACAAAAGAAGCGAGACTTTGGATCTGCGAATCCAAAGCAGGGGAAAGGTGCCCCTAAACCACAGAACAAAGGACAAAGCCAAGGCGGGACAGCCCAAGACAACCAGCCGAAGCTGCAAGCAAAGAACAGCGCCGCGAAGCCGAGAAAGGACACTGGAAAATGGTGCGAGTTCCATAAGAGCTCCACTCACAACACAAGTGAGTGTCGGGCCAAGCAGTCACTGGTGGCTGAGCTAAAGGTTTCAGAATCAGATGCATGTTCCGACTCTGAGTCAGAACCCGATAAGGGGTATGAAAAAGGGAAGCAGATCATTGATGCGGATCCCAGCGCCACTGTTGCTACCGCAAAGATCCAGAAAAATGAACCCGAAGATCCAGAGGAGGAGGAGCGTCTCTTCCACTCCCAGATGTGGGTAAAGGGCTCCCCGATACAGTTCATTGTTGATAGCGGGAGTCAAAAGAACCTCATTTCGGCAGAGGTCGTGAAGCGGTTGGGCTTACCGACCACAGCACATCCACAACCATACACCATTGGGTGGCTTCACCAAGGGCGAGATCTTCGCGTGAGCCAGCAGTGTCGCCTTCCATACAACATCAAGCCCTTCACGGATGAGGTATTGTGTGACATTGCTCCCCTTGAAGTTTGTGATGTATTACTAGGACAACCATACTTGTGGAAGCGACATGCTGTGTATGAATCAAGGCCCCGTGCTGTTATTATTACATTGGGAAATAAGTTGTTCAGGATACCAGAGGTAGCACCACCTGCCGCCATCTCTTTGATTACTGCAAAACAATGCAGTAAGATCATTTCCAAAACCAGGAAATTTGTTTTCCTGATGATACGCCCTCAAGGAAAGAAGAAGACAGTGGCCGCGGCCTCCAAACGGGGTCCCTCTGCACGACAACTACAGATGGACAAGATTGTGGAGGAGTACGAGGACATCTTCACCTCCCCGGCAGGGGTTCCTCTGCACTGTCAAGTCAAGCACTCCATCGATCTGACCCCAGGTGCGCCGCTACCCAATGGACCAATTTATCGGCGCTCCGTTCTGGAGAACAATGAAATCAAGAGGCAGATTCAGGAGCTCCTGCAGAAAGGTCACATCCGTCCGAGTTCATCGCCCTGTGGGAGCCCGATCGTGTTGGTACAGAAGAAGGATGGGACGTGGAGACTCTGTATTGACTATCGGGCGCTGAACAAGATCACTGTCCGTAATAGGTACCCGATCCCGCGGATTGATGACCTCCTAGACCAACTAAAGGGGGCGAAATATTTCAGCAAGATCGATCTGAAGTCAGGATATCACCAGGTACCAATCGAACCCTCAGATGTGTGGAAGACTGCCTTCAAATCCAAGGAGGGCCTCTTCGAATGGTTGGTCATGCCTTTCGGATTGACGAATGCTCCTGCAACCTTTATGAGGCTAATGGATGACATCTTGCGGCCATTCACCAACTCCTTTGTAGTAGTATACTTGGATGACATTCTGATCTTCAGCCAGAGTTGGGAAGAGCACCTCCACCACATCCGACAGGTTCTCCAAACACTGCGGCAACACAAGCTATGTGCCAATTTGGAGAAATGCACTTTTGGCATGACCCAGGTTCAGTATCTGGGATACATCATTGATGAACAGGGGGTGCATGTCGATCCAGCCAAGATCCAAGTCATTCGGGATTGGCCCTCTCCAACCACTCTAACAGAGCTCCGCAGCTTTCTAGGTCTTGCCAACTTCTACCGCAGGTTTGTGTTGGGGTTTTCTCATATTTCTTGGCCCTTGAGTCAAGTCACCAAGGGCGGGGCGAAAGCAAAATTCTTTTGGTCTGAATCTCAACAGAAGGCATTCAGGGAGTTGAAGGATCGCCTCTGCACGGCACCAGTGCTCGCGTTACCAGATTTACAACAACCATTTGAGGTCGAGACAGATGCCTCTGACTATGCTATTGGGGCAGTCCTTACTCAACATGGACATCCAGTGGCATATCACAGTGAAACACTTTCAGACACAGTCCGGAAGTACCCCACTTATGATAAAGAGATGTATTCCATTGTACAGGCCTGCCGACAATGGAAGCATTACATTTTGGGGAAGGAAACGGTCATCCACACAGACCACCGACCTCTGCAGTTCATACAGACCCAAGGGAAATTGCAGAATGATCGCCATCAGAAGTGGTCTACATACCTGCAACAGTTTCACTTGAATATCAAGTATAAAAAGGGCAGCACCAATAATGTTGCAGATTGCCTCAGTCGACCACCGATCATGGCGCTAACCACCGTGCTCAACTCTTGTGGGCACGAGACTTCTGATTGGCCACTTCTCTACAAAAGCGACCCAGAATTCGGCCACACATACCAGACACTCTTGGAGGGTCGGCAGGTTGCAGATTTTCACCTCCAGGATGCCCTATTATGCCACCTCGGTCACCTTTGTGTTCCTTCAAGCGAGCGTGCCAAGATGATTTGGGAAGCACACTACAGTCGGGCTGCTGGGCATTTCGGGGTCGAGAAAACAGTGGCAGTACTGCAAAATTATTTCTATTGGCCGAATCTTCGACAGGATGTTGGGAAGTACATCCGATCATGTACTGCCTGTGCCATTGCCAAACCGACCATTAAGAAGCAAGGCCTCTATACCCCGTTGCCTACCCCTAGTCGACCTTGGGAATCCATCTCCATGGATTACATGTCAGGCCTTCCTTCCACTAAGCATGGAAATGACTGTGTTTTTGTGGTCGTCGACAGGTTCTCGAAGATGGCCATTATGGTGGCCTGCAAGAAGAATATCACAGCAGAAGCCACTGCTAAACTCTTCTTTGAACGAGTGTGGGTGCACTTTGGGATCCCACAGTCTATCATCTCAGATCGGGACAGTCGGTTTCTCAGCACATTTTGGTCCAGTCTCTGGTCAATGCTGGACACCAAACTCACGAAGTCCACAGCCTTCCATCCTCAAACTGATGGCCAGACAGAGGTTGTCAATAGGATGATTGTGCACATTCTGCGCATGTATAACTCAAAGCATCCACGCACATGGGACGAGAGCCTCCCCTATGTTCAGCACAGCTACAACCGAGCTCTTCACAGCTCCACTGGCCATAGCCCTTTTCAGGTGGGTTTGGGATTCCAGCCACTATGCCCCATTGATGTGGCCATGCCACTTGCAGCTACTCACATGAATTCAGCTCATGTCCAGTCCGAAACAGATAAGGCCACCAGCTTCATTGAGCGCATCCAACATATTCGCCAGCAGGTCCATGACATTCTTGAGAAATCAAATGCCAAGTACAAGCAGCGACATGATCAACATCGGGTGCCACACAAGTTTCAGGTGGGCGACAAAGTCTGGTTGCATTTGCAAAAGGAACGCCTTACTGGAGCCTATCGGAAATTGAGACCACTCCGATATGGTCCTTACACCATTACTAAGGCTATGGGAGACAATGCATTTGAGCTCAGCATTCCCCCATTCCTTGGCCTGCACCCAGTGTTCAATGTGGACCGCCTTCGGCCATACTTTCCACCATTGCTAGACACATCCGACATTGCAGAACAGCTCAAACCCACAGAATTAAATCCAGATTGCATGGAACAAGCTGCAACTGATCGGATCATGGACACACAGATCAAGAACACTCGCCAACAGAATATCCAACTGTATCGAGTTGTCAAAGCAGGCCAACTCCTTCAGCAGGGCAAGTGGCTCACCAGGGAACAAGTTCAGCAGAAGTTTCCTCATCTCATGGAGGAGCTCAACGCAATGGGGACCATTGCTTCCTAAGGGGGGAGGAATGATCCAGGTGGATATTGGTGGCCACCTGCCAAGTCCACCTGGACCCCCACCATTGTCTTTCTCAGCATTTTCAGTTTCCTTAATTGTAGCACAACTTACTATTTTTAGCAGTTTTTCGGGTCCTGAACTTCCGGAGCCGTTTTGAGGCCCTAAACGACGTTTTTTGGGGAATCCGGGGGCAACATGGGTCCATGGAATGGACCGATGTTGCCCGTTCCAACAATGATAGTGCTCGGATAGATCTTTCTAATGAGCTATTGTACGCGTCAAACGGAGATCATATGCCAAAGTTACGACCCCGGGAAGTTGATGTACCAACTTACCCCAAACGGGGCCCACAGTTTGGCGTTTCATCTCCTAGGGTTAGGTTTTGGAATGTTAAGGGTTTTCCATTGTTTCTCAACAATAAATAGGCCTTCGAGCCTCATTGTAACACAGTTCAGAGGCATGTAGCCATCACATCTCTTCTCAGAGATAAGCTACCATCGCCCTAGCTGGTTTATTTCCATTTCTGTTTGTAAGCATATTTCAGTATTTTCCATTAATGAAATGAAGTATTATTTCCGCTGCATCTTTGTGTATATGGTTATCTCTGTAATTTGTTGCGTTCCTGTTTAAATCCGGATCAGTGGTATCAGAGCGGTCTGCTTTTTCTCTGTTTTTCTTTGCATGTCCCCAACAAGGTCGGGATATAAGGAGTTAGGGCTTGAACTGGTTGAACCTTTGCAAGACCAGCCTCGCAAATCCCGACGGCCTCCCATGGCGGACGAGAAGAAAGACGAGGGGGCAGGAGATCCCATCAAAATCTTGCTCGAAGAAGCCCTCGAGCGACAACGGAACGCGATGATGGACAGCTTTGCTCAGATCCTTCAGCGGCTACCCAGAAGCAACGCATCGGCTTCCAGCAGCTACTCTGGAAACGCCACACCCTTTAAGGTACAAGTTAATTTTGAAATCCCCATATTCGAGGGTCAGATAGACGCAGATGCCGTAGATAAATGGTTAAATCTGCTAGAGGGTTATTTTTCTGTTCATGAATTTTCGAGTCGGGAAAAGATTGTTTTTGCTCTTCTCAAAGCAGCCCCCCACGTCAAGGACTGGTGGGAAACCTACTGCGAGCAGAAGGATGAAAGTACTGGCTCACTATTTTCAGCCGCACCCACCTGGGATTCGTTCCGGGATGCCATCAAGGAGCAGTACTACCCTGTCGGAAGCTATGAGGATGAATACATAAAGTGGACCACGCTGCGGCAGGGAAGGGACCAAGACGTGCCGGAGTTCACCAATCTTTTCCATACCCTTCGCACAAAGTTGGGTATCAAGGATTCGGAGCAACATTTGATACTCAAATACCGTGGCTGCCTGCACAAGTACATCCAGGAAGAAATACAATTCCTAAACATCCCCTCGCTCGGCGCAGCATACCGGTATGCCGTCAAGGTCGAGCAGAAGTTTAAACAAAAGAAGCGAGACTTTGGATCTGCGAATCCAAAGCAGGGGAAAGGTGCCCCTAAACCACAGAACAAAGGACAAAGCCAAGGCGGGACAGCCCAAGACAACCAGCCGAAGCTGCAAGCAAAGAACAGCGCCGCGAAGCCGAGAAAGGACACTGGAAAATGGTGCGAGTTCCATAAGAGCTCCACTCACAACACAAGTGAGTGTCGGGCCAAGCAGTCACTGGTGGCTGAGCTAAAGGTTTCAGAATCAGATGCATGTTCCGACTCTGAGTCAGAACCCGATAAGGGGTATGAAAAAGGGAAGCAGATCATTGATGCGGACCCCAGCGCCACTGTTGCTACCGCAAAGATCCAGAAAAATGAACCCGAAGATCCAGAGGAGGAGGAGCGTCTCTTCCACTCCCAGATGTGGGTAAAGGGCTCCCCGATACAGTTCATTGTTGATAGCGGGAGTCAAAAGAACCTCATTTCGGCAGAGGTCGTGAAGCGGTTGGGCTTACCGACCACAGCACATCCACAACCATACACCATTGGGTGGCTTCACCAAGGGCGAGATCTTCGCGTGAGCCAGCAGTGTCGCCTTCCATACAACATCAAGCCCTTCACGGATGAGGTATTGTGTGACATTGCTCCCCTTGAAGTTTGTGATGTATTACTAGGACAACCATACTTGTGGAAGCGACATGCTGTGTATGAATCAAGGCCCCGTGCTGTTATTATTACATTGGGAAATAAGTTGTTCAGGATACCAGAGGTAGCACCACCTGCCGCCCTCTCTTTGATTACTGCAAAACAATGCAGTAAGATCATTTCCAAAACCAGGAAATTTGTTTTCCTGATGATACGCCCTCAAGGAAAGAAGAAGACAGTGGCCGCGGCCTCCAAACGGGGTCCCTCTGCACGACAACTACAATGGACAAGATTGTGGAGGAGTACGAGGACATCTTCACCTCCCCGGCAGGGGTTCCTCTGCACTGTCAAGTCAAGCACTCCATCGATCTGACCCCAGGTGCGCCGCTACCCAATGGACCAATTTATCGGCGCTCCGTTCTGGAGAACGATGAAATCAAGAGGCAGATTCAGGAGCTCCTGCAGAAAGGTCACATCCGTCCGAGTTCATTGCCCTGTGGGAGCCCGATCGTGTTGGTACAGAAGAAGGATGGGACGTGGAGACTCTGTATTGACTATCGGGCGCTGAACAAGATCACTGTCCGTAATAGGTACCCGATCCCGCGGATTGATGACCTCCTAGACCAACTAAAGGGGGCGAAATATTTCAGCAAGATCGATCTGAAGTCAGGATATCACCAGGTACCAATCGAACCCTCGATGTGTGGAAGACTGCCTTCAAATCCAAGGAGGGCCTCTTCGAATGGTTGGTCATGCCTTTCGGATTGACGAATGCTCCTGCAACCTTTATGAGGCTAATGGATGACATCTTGCGGCCATTCACCAACTCCTTTGTAGTAGTATACTTGGATGACATTCTGATCTTCAGCCAGAGTTGGGAAGAGCACCTCCACCACATCCGACAGGTTCTCCAAACACTGCGGCAACACAAGCTATGTGCCAATTTGGAGAAATGCACTTTTGGCATGACCCAGGTTCAGTATCTGGGATACATCATTGATGAACAGGGGGTGCATGTCGATCCAGCCAAGATCCAAGTCATTCGGGATTGGCCCTCTCCAACCACTCTAACAGAGCTCCGCAGCTTTCTAGGTCTTGCCAACTTCTACCGCAGGTTTGTGTTGGGGTTTTCTCATATTTCTTGGCCCTTGAGTCAAGTCACCAAGGGCGGGGCGAAAGCAAAATTCTTTTGGTCTAAATCTCAACAGAAGGCATTCAGGGAGTTGAAGGATCGCCTCTGCACGGCACCAGTGCTCGCGTTACCAGATTTACAACAACCATTTGAGGTCGAGACAGATGCCTCTGACTATGCTATTGGGGCAGTCCTTACTCAACATGGACATCCAGTGGCATATCACAGTGAAACACTTTCAGACACAGTCCGGAAGTACCCCACTTATGATAAAGAGATGTATTCCATTGTACAGGCCTGCCGACAATGGAAGCATTACATTTTGGGGAAGGAAACGGTCATCCACACAGACCACCGACCTCTGCAGTTCATACAGACCCAAGGGAAATTGCAGAATGATCGCCATCAGAAGTGGTCTACATACCTGCAACAGTTTCACTTGAATATCAAGTATAAAAAGGGCAGCACCAATAATGTTGCAGATTGCCTCAGTCGACCACCGATCATGGCGCTAACCACCGTGCTCAACTCTTGTGGGCACGAGACTTCTGATTGGCCACTTCTCTACAAAAGCGACCCAGAATTCGGCCACACATACCAGACACTCTTGGAGGGTCGGCAGGTTGCAGATTTTCACCTCCAGGATGCCCTATTATGCCACCTCGGTCACCTTTGTGTTCCTTCAAGCGAGCGTGCCAAGATGATTTGGGAAGCACACTACAGTCGGGCTGCTGGGCATTTCGGGGTCGAGAAAACAGTGGCAGTACTGCAAAATTATTTCTATTGGCCGAATCTTCGACAGGATGTTGGGAAGTACATCCGATCATGTACTGCCTGTGCCATTGCCAAACCGACCATTAAGAAGCACGGCCTCTATACCCCGTTGCCTACCCCTAGTCGACCTTGGGAATCCATCTCCATGGATTACATGTCAGGCCTTCCTTCCACTAAGCATGGAAATGACTGTGTTTTTGTGGTCGTCGACAGGTTCTCGAAGATGGCCATTATGGTGGCCTGCAAGAAGAATATCACAGCAGAAGCCACTGCTAAACTCTTCTTTGAACGAGTGTGGGTGCACTTTGGGATCCCACAGTCTATCATCTCAGATCGGGACAGTCGATTTCTCAGCACATTTTGGTCCAGTCTCTGGTCAATGCTGGACACCAAACTCACGAAGTCCACAGCCTTCCATCCTCAAACTGATGGCCAGACAGAGGTTGTCAATAGGATGATTGTGCACATTCTGCGCATGTATAACTCAAAGCATCCACGCACATGGGACGAGAGCCTCCCCTATGTTCAGCACAGCTACAACCGAGCTCTTCACAGCTCCACTGGCCATAGCCCTTTTCAGGTGGGTTTGGGATTCCAGCCACTATGCCCCATTGATGTGGCCATGCCACTTGCAGCTACTCACATGAATTCAGCTCATGTCCAGTCCGAAACAGATAAGGCCACCAGCTTCATTGAGCGCATCCAACATATTCGCCAGCAGGTCCATGACATTCTTGAGAAATCAAATGCCAAGTACAAGCAGCGACATGATCAACATCGGGTGCCACACAAGTTTCAGGTGGGCGACAAAGTCTGGTTGCATTTGCAAAAGGAACGCCTTACTGGAGCCTATCGGAAATTGAGACCACTCCGATATGGTCCTTACACCATTACTAAGGCTATGGGAGACAATGCATTTGAGCTCAGAATTCCCCCATTCCTTGGCCTGCACCCAGTGTTCAATGTGGACCGCCTTCGGCCATACTTTCCACCATTGCTAGACACATCCGACATTGCAGAACAGCTCAAACCCACAGAATTAAATCCAGATTGCATGGAACAAGCTGCAACTGATCGGATCATGGACACACAGATCAAGAACACTCGCCAACAGAATATCCAACTGTATCGAGTTGTCAAAGCAGGCCAACTCCTTCAGCAGGGCAAGTGGCTCACCAGGGAACAAGTTCAGCAGAAGTTTCCTCATCTCATGGAGGAGCTCAACGCAATGGGGACCATTGCTTCCTAAGGGGGGAGGAATGATCCAGGTGGATATTGGTGGCCACCTGCCAAGTCCACCTGGACCCCCACCATTGTCTTTCTCAGCATTTTCAGTTTCCTTAATTGTAGCACAACTTACTATTTTTAGCAGTTTTTCGGGTCCTGAACTTCCGGAGCCGTTTTGAGGCCCTAAACGACGTTTTTTGGGGAATCCGGAGGCAACATGGGTCCATGGAATGGACCGATGTTGCCCGTTCCAACAATGATAGTGCTCGGATAGATCTTTCTAATGAGCTATTGTACACGTCAAACGGAGATCATGTGCCAAAGTTACGACCCCGGGAAGTTGATGTACCAACTTACCCCCAAACGGGGCCCATAGTTTGGCGTTTCATCTCCTAGGGTTACGTTTTGGAATGTTAAGGGTTTTCCATTGTTTCTCAACAATAAATAGGCCTGCGAGCCTCATTGTAACACAGTTCAGAGGCATGTAGCCATCACATCTCTTCTCAGAGATAAGCTACCATCACCCTAGCTGGTTTATTTCCATTTCTGATTGTAAGCATATTTCAGTATTTTCCATTAATGAAATGAAGTATTATTTCCGCTGCATCTTTGTGTATATGGTTATCTCTGTAATTTGTTGCGTTCCTGTTTAAATCCGGATTAGTCAGGTAGGAGGGAAACACACGACAGACAATTTTCATCTATTGCAGAAGTATACACAGGCCCCACAACAATTGTTTTGTAATTTCTGCAGTTCAGTGGGACATGACAAGCGCACTTGTCGCAGCTACGAGATGATGATGGATTAGACTCTGGCACATAGGATGCAAAAATAAATGTGAGGCCTCGATCTAGCTACAGGGATGGCGCGTACAGGATTTTAGGGCCAAGATCGAGGACGAGGAGGAATGGGACCATGAAGGGGTCGTGGATAGTTGACTTGTCACAATTGCAGAGGACCAGGGCACTACGCCCACAATTGTACTAGCCCGACGAGAATGTCTTGTTCATATTGCGAGCAGTTTGATCATGAAATGATAGATTTTCCTACATTGATTGCACAGATGCACGAAAAGGGAGTACTCCAGCCTCCTTAGACTCAGAACATCCAGATGATGAAATCTGAACCTAGCTATGAAGATCCCAATGTAAACATGATGCTCAAAAGTGGCACAACCATAGGGGAAGATAAGGGGAAACAGCTTGAGGAAGATACATGGGTTCGCAAGGCTCTTGAAAAAGAACCTGAGTTTGATTTGGAACACGCAAAGGCGACATTTATGGAAGCTAAGAAGAGCTTCATAGAAGCCTCTACTTTAGGTAGTAAGGAACAACCAGAGTTAGGGATGGATCCGTCCATGCTTACTACCTTTCTAGAGACCTGCATGAAGCTGTTGTGGGACAATAAGGTTGTAAAAGAACTACAAGAGTTGATCACCAAGTGCACGGGGTCGGGAGATCCATGCGTAGTTCGGAAGATGCGAAAGCATGCCTTGCATACTGGGAGGGAGATGAGATTGACAGCGCAGATTGGTGAAAATGAGATGCATCGGGTTATCCTTGACTTAGGGTCAGATGAGAATGTGTTACCAAAGCAAACCTGGGAGCGCATGGGCAGGCCCACGTTGCAATGGTCCCCTATTCAATTACAAATGGAAAACCAACGGAATATCATGCCTATGGGAAGGTTGTAAGGAGTGACAGTTGATATTGAAGGTGCAAAGTTATCGATATTGTTGATGACAGCAATTTGTATCCTGCATTATTAGGAATAGACTGGGCAACTGATATGAATGGAGTCACCAATCTGAAGAAGAGGAAGATGGTATTCAAAAAAAAATCACTACGCATAGTAGTCCCGTTAGACCCATCCGAAGGAGTGCTACACTGAACTCGTGCATGATAAGGAAAGCAGCGATGAGCTAGATGCATTTACCAAATAACCACACAGGACTAGGATTGGGTGAACCCAACTACGTATGGAAGGATCTCGTGGGAACATGACAGCTCCTGCATGTCAGATTCAGATGAGGAAGTAGAACGTTGGCAGAACCGGTTACATGAAGTGACGACGCTGAATTGCAACATGATGACTAAATCAATCCATCACGTAATGACAGAAGCAAGGGAATTGCCAACACAAGAGGATGTGACAATGGCAGGGGAATTCATGGACGAATTTGAAAGTGTAGTACCGGAACAACAGCAGAATGTGACAATGGAAAAAACACTAGGAACGACACCTACACGAGGAAGTACACATCCAAAGACCATGGTAAGTTGGCATGAGGGTAAAAGGTGGGTGCGATTATGGATGGGAAGCTCCCAGCACCAAATGAAATTCAGGCAGCCCGAACAGAAAAGGTTGCACGTTCCCCAGTCTCATCAAACATGGAATGTGTCACCTACAACCAACCTAAGGATCAACACTAGAAACCATCCACAGCAGCAGAAAAAACAACGTGCACAACGAAAGTACTACCTAGGAGCAGCCAAAAGGCTATGCAGGATCTTAAGCAAGGTTCACCAGGTCAACAAGACTGCATAGGACTAGTGCATACCAATGATTTGATGGGCCTCTAGGGCTATGTACAAGCGTCTGAGCGCGAAGACAACCAGCAGAGGCAAGACCATAGGTTTGCAAGGAAGGCCTCCTCACATAATTGGCACGAATCATAGGGACCAGGGCAAAGGAATTATGCCACCATGCAGAAACAACCACATGCAGATGCAGGGAGCCGTTCGGAAAAGGTACTTGGCAATTCACGAAGATCGAATCCGGCTGAGGCCGAAAAGTAGGATCCTAGACAAAGAGAAAGACAAATTGGAAACTGGGAAACTAAGCTCGACAGAATGAAAGGTAGGCAGCCAGGCTACTACGCTGGAAGAATTGGTGGCTCTGATACCATGGTTGTGGCCGCACTTCACTGAACAAAGGAACCAAGGAAGCGCACCGTATAAGGACGAACGAGAGACGCTGACGGATTCAAGGGTAATTAATAGGTGCTCGCAGACTAGGCTGGCAAGTGTAGGGACGCTTCATGCAGGTTGTGTCCCCACCTGACTGGCCATAGAAGAGACAGTCTCACCACTCCAGACAGTTGAAAGAGAGTGCAGGACTATAAAACAATCTGTTGGGGAGATGTGCAACAACAGGGGTGCGCGCAGGATCGATATGTCATAAGGGTCGTGATCGCGCATAAGAGGCTACACTGCTGGACGAATAGACAAGGAAGTGACCCTTGGTGTCACTGTTCATGACGAGATGTTCGAGTTAAGGAAAAAATGAGAAAGTGACAGGAAATTAACGTAAGAATTAAAAACTAGATTCGGGATGATCTGTTGCTACGAAGGTATTAATGACTCGAAAGTGGAGGGAAGGGGCATATTCAAATTCAAACGATACTATAAAATCCTGTGGGGTAGCCTTGAGGCAACACTTGGTGATTTAAGATTTGAGCCAGTATAGAGCATTGAACACCAAGCTATCTTGCCACCCATGAATATGCGACCGAACGAATCCAGTATAGTAATGATGACGGCTACAAGAACCAGAGTGAAATTCGCAGAGATTACCCCAGAACCCCGTGTAAACCAGGAGGAGCCTAGCGAGGCAGCAGCTGCACCAGAGATTCCAAAATCCCCACACACACCTCGACCATAGAAAGACAAACAGATGATGGGGCCACTCCGGGTGTCCCCACGGAACCCACGATTCAGTAAATTGTCAATGGCAAAGAAGGGCAAAGTTGTCACCATTGAAACCGAGGAGGAGGAGGAATATTTTCAAGCCCTGATTGCTCATATTGAAGCACAAGATGATGAGGGGGACAATGGTTCCCAAGTACCTTCAAAGATCAGGTTTCCCCCTACATCCCCTCGTGGAAAGGGACAGCCAAGATACCGAAGGACCTGGAGGCCACGAAGAGTGTGCTCCAGACCCCACTTCTTCTAGATGAAATAAGGTTTGATGGTCCGCTGCTAGGATGAGTACCAAATATAAAATTCAAATATTGGGACCTCGCGGACAGCAAGAAGTTCCCACAATTGGCCATGGAGAAATTACTGCAGCAGAAATTGTTATGCGGTGTGGAGAAGGCGGGGTTACTCCATCTGTGGTGGATACCCTACTACCACCGCCCGCCCATCACATTTTTTGTCATCCAGTAACTACAGTGTCTAGTACATGATGGGTATCTCTGGCTGGAGGAGCCGATTCCCATCACAGCCGATTTAATTCACTAGATTTCTTGGCTGCCCATCAAAGGAAACAATCACGCATCCATAGCAGGCAAAATCAGCGACTTGGGCCTTGCAGAAGCT
The DNA here is from genome assembly GCA_031772625.1 of Pinus tabuliformis. Classification (NCBI taxonomy): domain Eukaryota; kingdom Viridiplantae; phylum Streptophyta; class Pinopsida; order Pinales; family Pinaceae; genus Pinus; species Pinus tabuliformis. The sequence continues at coordinate 1,509,118,117 of CM062804.1, read as the reverse complement.
ATGAAGGCCAAATACAAGCTAGAGAAGAGGAAGCGAGGGTATGTAATATCAAGTATCAAGGACCGAGGGGTGTGCATCGCCACCCATCTGCTGGCTGGCAAGCTCGTGAGGAAATGTCATGCAGACGAGGTGCCAGCATCGGTAATTGCATTGGCGGAACAATGTGCAGAGGGGGTCTAGTTCAACTGGGCGCAGTTCCTCTGCGATGAATATTTGACAAATTGTAGGGAGACCCAGGAGCAGGGTAACACCTTCCACTACACGTGGTTGTTCTGATCCATCATGTTGGTTTCAGGGGAGCTGCCAGAAGATAGCCAGTTTCCCACCATTGAGAGGAACCTACCCGAAGCCACGAGGTACACCTCGCTCTAGGCGACGAAAGAAATGAGGAGGATTCGCGAGATCAAGGTGTTTTGGGTGTTCATGGAGGTGAGCATCTGCACATGGATCAACCCTACGCTGCACTTGTCCCCGACAGTATACAATAGTTTGCAAAGCACAGGCGAATTTAAGGCAGATATGCACAATCTGTATATCCGTGCGTGAAAGGATCCAGCCCGAACGTGGGTAAGGCTTCCATTCATTGCAACAAATGATGCAATCTTCGAGGTAATTCTGGCATGGTCTCTAGAGTGGTGCGCTCCGAACTTGGCAGAACTGGAAAAGATCATAGCGCAGCAGCGACAGAAGGAACACAAGTTTTGCATCGCAAAGATGGCGGAGAGGAAGCGCCAGGAACAGGAAGCAGTCGTGCAACAGAAGGCAGCTGAGGCAGCAGCGACAGCATAGATGGCACGAACAACAACCGCACCCACCAAAGACACTAAGGACGACCAAGAAATGTCCACGGAGCGGGACATACATGGGGAGGCTGAGCCAAAGGTACGCACAGACCCTATAACAAAATCAACCCAATTCAAGAGGTCGTGCGACCAGGAGAAGCCAACAGCACAGAAAAAGCCAAAGGCAACAAAGACCTCTGAGGGAGTTCATGATGACACTAAGGATGCTCTTGCAACATTAATGATGGAGAAGACAACTGTGTTGGGGGTGCTTAGAGTGCAGTTGCAAGAGTTATATGTGCGACTCATAGGAATGATGACACCGCACCTAGCAGAAGGTGCATCCAAAGCTGAGCAGATGTTGCACGGCCGCACAACAAACACTTTGGTCTTACCAGAAGGGGCAATCTTAGCAGAAGCCAAAGGTATCGTAAAGGGCTAGGGGTTGAATTTGGCCACCCTTCCCAATGAAACCCTATACCAGCTGCAGGATGGGGTAACTACCGACCTTCACACCAGGGAGGGTCGCTCCCTCCAAGCCTTGAGAGAGTAGAAGTTAAAGTTGGATCAGCTCATCCTGCAGTGCTACAACCTATCGCACAAAACCAGGGATTAGAATAGGATGTGGAGGAGGCCTGTAGCAGCATACCAGAGCTGGCCATGCTGGCGGCACTCCCCACTGCGGAAAATATTCACCAATTAGCAACTAGAGTCTGCACGACCCAGGAGGAGGCTACGAAGGTTCAATGGGAGTTGAATTTGCATATCGTGGAGCTGCAACTGAAGGCGCAGCCCTCCACACCCCCGGAAATCAGAGAACAGTGCCACTGCGCCATTCAATTGGGGTTGGAAGTAATAGAGCGCGTTGTACAAGACTGCATGGGATTGTTGGATCAGTCCCTCTTTACGCTCACTTCGTTGCAGGAAGACACAATGCTATAGCAGGTAGAGACAAAAGCACGAGAATTACAGCAGGCCTATGACAATGTCCAGGGGACTGCGTAGACGGTCGCCCTCACACAGTGATTGGCCAAGATGACGGAGGCTCAGGCTCTGAAGGAGTAGGTGGACACCACACGACAGAAAGATGCAGGGCTTAAAGCATGCATCCAGCCTTAGCTCGAGGAAGCATTCACGATCACCGCCACGATCGAGGGGAAGCTGGCCCAGATTCAGGGTACATATGCGCTAAGACGGGAGGGTGCCTCTGACAACAATGCATCAGAAAGTCGCATACAATTGATACAGTGGACAGCGGAGGAATGTGTGGCAGACATCAGTGAGGCGCAGAAGTTGTTGGATGGCCTCCAAGTGAAGATCAGCACACCAGCCGAGTGACTCAGGATGAGTCACGTTGATTGTGTTGGGGACCTGTTGGGCAACGGAGCCCCCCATAGTGAGTTTTTGGAGCTTAAAGCCCGAGTTTTAGTACATGTAATGAAAAGACCCCACCAAATGCGGGCGCGGAGTGGAAGAGTCTAGTGTAGTCCACCCTATAATATTGTAATATAGAATGTGTCGACCTACCCATGGTCTATAGACCATGGGAATGTATAAATAGAGTGAGGCTCTAAGTGTAGAAGTTAGTTTTTAGTTTGGATCTTAAGTGTTATGGGTTTCTGACTAAGGAATTCGCTCTGAGTCTATAAGTTCAAGTCTTGGGTTATAGTAGAAGGTAGAGGCTCTGCAGCTGAGTGCGCAGAGGCCTGGTAGAGTCTGCAGATGAGTGCGCAGACCCATGCAGCTGTGTGCACAAAGCAAGAAGTGGATTGTAACTGGAAAAAGCATTAATAAAGATAATTTGGTTTTGGAACATCGCGTATATGTTTCTATCTTTTTATTTATGCATCTGTTTACATTTATGATTGCGTGCAAGTCTGTTTATGTTGAATGGTAAAGGAAAGGATTGGGCCCACTTAACATAATTCAAAATCTATAATAATAATAAGCACCATAAGGGGTAAAGGACATTCGTGCTCCTCATTTAAGCCGCGCGAAGGTAGTTGCATTGAACAGACAGTTGTGCAGAAGTAGCACAGTGCGTAGAGTGGGATCGGGAGCCTTCCAAGACCCATCAAGGCATCCCAAGGGTGCGGAAACTTGGTTCCAACACCCTCCCATACTACCTCGGGTGAGACCTCAGTCCACACTCCGCAAACTATTGCCAAAAGGGCCGATAGTATCGGGATTTTCGTGGCTAAACTCATCGTTGAACCTGGGCTACGCCCCTAGTATCCAACACCTTAGTTTTGGTCAAACCAGCAGGAGCTTGTAGATTCTACAAAACATACACAATATCTGCATACTAGAGGGAAGTAAGAAAATTTTCTGATACATGTGGAGTCACCATATCTTGTTGTTCATCTAGAGCAGCTACAAAATTTATGTCTAGTGCATGAAAATTTGACTCAACCATTAGTTTGGCTAGTCCTTGACCTTTGGTGAGTTTAGTAGGATTTATCTCAATGTCATATTCTAAAATTAATTCAATCTATTTGCCTCTTTTCCCATCTCGATCAGTCTGAGTGAGGATAGTTTTCACTATTGCACTTGGAACGAAAGCAATTATGTGGGAATGTCTAATATACACTCTAAAGTACTTTAGTGCCTTTAATAAAGAAAAATCTTGTTTTTCCATGATATTGTACTTCAAGGAGGCATCTCTTAAATATCTGTTGAAGAATGCTATAGGTTTTTCATTTCCCTCCTTGTTTTTCTGCAACAATACTGCTGCAATAGTGTGCTCTGATGCAAAAGAAAAATCATGAAATATTTTGTAAAATTAAGGCTAATTAAAACAAGAGCACATGTCAAAGCTCATTTCACTTCACTGAAATATTTTTTAGCATCATTATTCCTTTTTATCTCAATATCCTTCTTCAACATGTTGGTGATTTCTCTCAAAATCTCGGCTAGGTTTGGGATGAATATTCTCAGGGAATTTATCCTGCAAATGAAAGACTGGACTTCTTTTTTGTTCCTGGGAGGATCAATCTTCATTATGGCTTCAACTCTATTGGGGTCTACTTTTAGGTCCCTATACTACTAGTGTAACCCCTTATTATTATTAGAACAACACCCTTATTATATTTTTGTTCCCATGTAGTCCCCATATTGTTATTATTGTGCCCCATAGAAGCCCACTATTGTTATTATTTTGCCCTTACATTATTATTGTTATGTCAGCTCTGATCATATTATGACCCCTTAGACTCCCAGGGTCCAGATATTTTGGACAGATTATCTGTCCCAACATCAGGTCAGAAAGTTGTCCTATGACATTGATAGTTGGGGCATCTCTCTTGCACCTGCCAGGGGGCCTGAAACACTTCTCTTTGATCAACTTGTTATAGATTGGTACATCTCTTATGGCCTGGAGAAGTGGTATTTTCACACATAACTGTTTGAGTTCTCCCAGAAGTTCAATTTCTTCTGGGTTTGGTTGCATGGTTCCAGTTAGTCTCTCAGGAAAGAGTGGAATGGCTTTGGGTTCACCTTCCTGTTTCTCTTCCTCGTCCTCCTTATGAGGAGGTTGGCTATCTGGGAGGACCTTCCCAAATCGTAAGTTGATCTCTTGAATCTCCACATCATAGGTAGGGCATGTGGTTTCTCCTGTATATACCTTTTGGGCCTGTCTGTTAATGGGGTTTGGGTTTGGTTGAGCAGATATCTGGGGTTGTCTTGGAGGAGCAGGAGGTAATGGTTATGGTTGAGCAGGTGGTGGAGGTAAAAGAGTAGGAGGAGAGTTGTATTGGGGCCTCCACCCCTGATGAGGTGCATTCCACTGAGGTTGTGGTTGAGTGTGAGAATGAAACGAGTGAGTAGCTGGTTGAGTATGGTATTGAGGAGGGTATGACCAAGGAGGGGGTATGGACTAGGAAGGATGAGTAAGGGGACCCCAAGAAGGCATGGAAGTGGCTTGATTGGGGTTATAATAAGTCTGGGATGTCCCTTGCATTCCCTGCTGGTAAGGTTTGGGTTCATGTGGACTCCTTTGGTTCATGAAGTAGAGTGGTTCAGTGGCTCCTTCAACCCCTTGGTGCATAGCTTTAAATCCGGGCAAGGAAGGGCACTGATTTGTAGGATGGTCTTCTTCACAAACAAAACACACTTCTACAGAGTGCAATGGACATTCATTCCTAGGATGCTTTTTGGTTCACCTGGGACAAAAGATAGCCAAAGCCCTCTCAACTTCCTCTTGCTTCTTTTGGATTCGCAAGGTATCCATTTGCATGGCAATGGTCTGTCTCATCTCGCTCTTGAAATCTTCCATCTGATTTGCAAACTCGTTTTTGAGGAATGAACTAGATAAGGGGGTATTGGCTAAGAGTTGACTTCCCCTACCTCTCTTTCTGGTTGCCCTAGAATGGTTTCTAAATACAGTCTTTATGTCATCATAAAGTAGCTGGTAGATGTCTCCCCCGGCCAGCAAATGGAGGGTATCTAGAAGGTCTTCAGGGACTCCTCTGAGCAAAACCAACTTCAGAGATTCGGGGTCAAGTGTACACCTGGCCCTTTTATAACTGAGTTGAAACCTCTCTTCATATTCGTCTAAAGATTCATCACTTCCCATGGTCATTCGAAAGATTTCTTCTTTTGTATCCTTTGACCTACAGTAGTCCCGATATTTGTTGTTAAAGGCTTGCTACATTTGAGCCCAAGTTTTGATAATGTTTCCGGGTATCCCCATGAACCAGTGGAGTGCTGCATCCTTGAGGGTAGAAGGAAAGAGTTTCGACTTTTGCTCATCTTCTGCATAGTCATAAGTTATACAAAGGACAACAAACTCAAACAAGAAGGTATTAGGGTCTTCAGTAGTCAATCCATGGAAGTGAGGTAAGGTTGAGGGATTGAAGTTTTTCATTTTTGTGTCCCCATTGGTCTCTCGGATGGGAAAGGTACCTTCTACTCTCTCCCCATTTCCCCTACCGTTTCTATTTTCAACCATGGTCTCAAGAGGAATGGTTTCTTGCTCTTCTTCTGTTATAAGATCTTATTATATCTCTGGAGGTTCACCTATAGGTTCTTCAGGATCACTGCCACCAAAGAAGAGAGAAGGGTGACTCAGTGATGTGGTGGGGGTGTTGGGTAGGAATTTTCCTGAATCGTCTCTATTCCTACGAGGCATGAAATGAAATCTCTCTTTTTTTTGGGTGATTTTTTTGTTGTTTTTTTCTACTTGTACCTGCAAAAACTAAAATAGATTGAACTGCAACTAACTAAAATCTATCTTGCTGAAATGAAATTGTGGAATTGAAATGAAAGCAGGAAAGCACTAATGTATTTTGCTGAAATGAAATTGCAAAATTGAAATGAAAGCAGGAAATGACTAATCTATTTTGCTAAAATGAAATTGCAAAAATGAAATGAAAGCAGGAAATGACTAATCTATTTTGCTAAAATGAAATTGCAGAAATGAAATGAAAGCAGGAAATGACTAATCTATTTTGCTGAAATGAAATTGCAGAAATGAAATGAAAGCAGGAAATGTCTAACCTATGCTTGATGAATTGAAATTGCAGAATTGAAAAGAAACAACTACTCTACTCTTGCTGAAATAAACTATTTAGTAGAATGTCTTTAGTAGAAAATAGAAGAAAAGCAGTAATCACAAAATACTCTGACGCTTCCCCGGCAACGGCGCCAAAAAGATGGGGAGCTCCAGTATTGCAGCAATGACGCTGCAACTCCCGGGAGTCCCTACTTTACTTTTATCAACCCGGTAGTTCGTAACAAACTTGGAAGCGACAGTGTTATATGCACAAGTATTAGCTCTTACTGCAGGATGTCACTTGATCAGCTGGCACAAGTTCGCTAGGAGCTTAAGCCAACTTCTATGAGTTCTTAGAAGAAGCTTTTAACTGTGATGGATGAAGGCTAACTCAAAAGAGGCTAGTCTACTTGCAGAAAGAAGATGAAAGCTGAAAGGAAATGCAAACCCTAGCAAACCCTAGTTTTACCGACTAACCCTACTTGTGCAAGAAAAGAGATGTAAAACTACTGAAATGGATGCCATGGACTATTGTAGAGGTAAAATACATGTGTTTAAGCTACTTCTGAAAGAAAATATGAAACAATCATCTTTTTGGTATTTTTGAGCAATTTTATGCAAAAATTATTATGCATGAGTTTTAACTATTTTTTACTGTGCAGAGGTTTATTGGCGAAAGAAAATGGAGTGGGTGTTTGCAGGGGGTTAGGAAGGTATGGAGAGGACCTAAGGGGTCTCTAGCACCCTTCTAGAGATTTCCACCACGCTCAGATCTCAAAAAATTGCTCGTGTTATCTTGTACAAGAGGCTGCAGGGGATCTACAGGAAGTTCTACAGGAACAGGTTGAAAGTGATTTTTTGAAGATTGATGGAGGAAAAATGGTGGGGAAGTGGGAATGAAGGATGGATAAGGTTTTTAAGAGGTGTGGGACCTGGTAAATGAAGCTAAGGAGTGATGAAGATGGTTGGATTTGTTCAAGGATGTAGAAAGCAATGTTGCACAAAAATATAGAAATTAGGGTTAGTTGGGAAAGTGTGGAAAATGAAGGGAAGAAATCTTGAGTGAGGGGTTGGAACAGGTTGCATGATGGAGGAAGGGTAGGTAGGGATGTATTACAGGTGTTCTGCACATTACTTTCCAAAAACTAATCCAAACAAAGACAAAAAAAATAGAGATTTATCTACGTTGACCTAATCTACTCTTAAAAACAAAAATTATGATAAACAGCAGTGTATAAACAGGAAATCATGCAAGAGAGCTATGGAAACTAAGCAAGAATAGATCTAAACATGAAGACACAACTGATATCAACTTTTCCAATTCAAAATCTAACACTAGCAATTGCATTAGAAGGAAAAAATAGTGTTTTTGTGGCAGCAAGTGTACCTTGGTCTCAATTCATGATCCCAAGGAGGGAGAACTGAGATCAAGGACTGCTTGGTAGCCTTTTTGTGGATCTTTTCTGTTACCAAACTTTCAAATCAACCTAAAGCATGAACAACTATATAAATCATCAAAAGCAACCTAAGAAATGAAGCAAGATTTTAACCTAAATAACAGAAATTAGTCTATGGATGCAAGAAAAACACATAAAAGTACACAAAGGAGGTACTGGCACTTGGGTTGGGCCCAACCCCAAGAGCTATAGCCTCCTAAGAAAGATCAGATCTGGCACAAAGCAAGATTCATCTTCATTGATCAAAAAAATAATAGCTACATCCAAAATTGTCTACAAAAAGAAGCTCGAAAATGTGTTGATACAGAGCTGCACTAATGTGTGAAAATAGACTAACAAAATGACTAAACTCCAAAGGCTTGAAGCCTTCCTACTTATTCATATGAGGACCCCCAACAGTCCTCCTTAACTTGAGGAGCTTGGCTACCCAAAACTGCAGTTAATCATCCACTTCACTAGACCTACTCGGCTGCCCTTGAAATCATCTTTGGTGGGTTGTAGAACTCTGAGCTAATGGTGGAGAACTCGAGGAAGGGCTCATTTAGTGCAGTAGACATCCCTCCTACAAATCCTTAGCCTTGTTTCCTCGTATTTGGCTGCCAGTCTACTCATAAATGCCTGATCTTGGTCCCAAAAATGTCCAAAAATCTGCAATAAGCACGTATTAGACCTTGTGGTAAAGTGAATATTCCCATTCACACAACTAACATAAATATATTCAAAAGCATGCATAAAACTATGGAGAATGGTGGATTAAATGAGAATATTAGGCAAAATGAGCCCATATAGTTACCCATTTCCGGGGCTCATCACGTATATCCTCTTCTTTTGATGTTTCTTGATCATTTTCTTCCTCCTCTTCATACTCTATGTAAAATAATTTCTTCTCGGCACACTTATGACCTTTAGTGCATTTGCTATCACAATTGTAACAAAGCCCTTTTTCTCTTTTTTCTTCCAATTGTTGTGGCATAAGCCTTGTAGGTTGTGGAAGAATAGGAGAAACAACACTTCCACCTTTATAGTTGTGAGGGGTAGAATTCCTTACTGCCATAATTTTGCTTTCCACTTTGTAACAAAGAACTTTTTCTCTTTTTTCTTCCAATTGTTGTGGTGTTGCTCTAAAAAAGGTGTTGCTCTTTGTATTCTCATAATGTACTATAATTTCCTTCGTGAAAATTGACCACATAACAACTAGTTTACGAGAACAAAGCCCTTTATACCATAAAAATTGATCTTGTTCTAAATATGAAGATGCAATACATAACTTTTGTAATAGTGATACACCATGTAAATCAAAATATTTCTCCATCTGTAGTATCCAATTTACCGAATCCTTGCCATCAAACTTCCTCATCTCGCTTTTTCTTGATTTTAGGAGCTCAATCTTGAAACGACTGTAACTTTGTACTTTCAGATCTTTAAGTTCTAAAATTGCAACCAGCAGTATCCCTCGGCGTCCTATTTCCAATGCCACCAGTCTAATCGAATTTAGATTCTCCAAGAAAGAGTTATGCACAATCTCCCAAGATGACCTGATTATATACCTTTCCAGAAGAGTGAACTTATATGAAGTGTCACATGCCACTGTTTTGACCTTTGGATCTAAACAATATACACAGGAAACTACAGTCCATCATCTTTCTGTAACTTCTTATGAAATTGTAATCTGATGCTCAAAACAAAAGTTATGAGGATTTTCCCCAGGTCACCTATTTGGAATGTAATTTGAGAGTCTTCAAAAAGGCCAACTTCCTCAAATCATATCTCCACAAATATAGCGTGAAAATATCTGCAATTTGGACCCGAGGTTTAGAACTATTTCGGTCCAAATGGGTTTTTTTTGTAGCATCTGAAACGTAGGAAAATAAAAATAAAATTAAAAAATAATAAATAAATAAATAAATTATAGCACAAATACCACGATGACCTGTTTGGAGTAGCAAAACCCTAGAATCCAAAGCTCTGATACCAAATGTTATGAAACCAACTCACAAAAAGATAGAAAAGATATATGAATGCCTTAGAAATAAGCCTCTTTGAGGGCGAAACCTCCTTTACATTACACAAATGAACAATTATTGGATGATACGAATGAAAAGACCTCCTTTCTATATATATAGGAGTCTAAGGGGTCATCATATTGATGAGCCCCAAAAATGTACAATTATTTGGGCTCATTCAACCTCCTAATTTGGCTTAGTCCACCATTCTCATTTGTTTATTGCATGTTTTTTATTATTTTTATGTTAATAGAGTGAATTTGGTTAGTCATTATGCCAACAAGTCTAATGGGTGCTTTGTGTAGCCTTTTTGGTCAACTTGGAGACAAAATTGAAGGTCTTAATGAGCACTTGGCAGCCAAATTCGTGGGAGAACAAGCTAGAGGATTTGTAGGAAGGTGTCCCCCTCATTTATGGGCCCTTACCTCGAATTCTCCACCATCAGCTCGGAGTTCAAGGGCCACCGAATCAATCAGCACAAGGGCAGCCAAGCAAGTCAAGTAGGACTGCTGTTAACTACAAGTCTTGGGCAGCCAAGTCCCTAACTTTTAGGAGGACTGTTGGGTCCTCAAATTGTATAAATAAGAAGGCTTGGGGCCTCATTTTGGTTAGCTAGTGGTTAGTCATTTTGTAGCTAGTAGTTAGCCATTAGTTAGTCATTTTGTAATTCGATTTTTAGGCAATAGATTAGCTTTGCTTTCAGCTCATTTTCAAGTTCTCCATGTGGACAATTTTGATGTAACTCTTAATTCTTGATTAATAAAGATGAATCCAGCTTTGCACCAGCTCTAAATCTCTCTTGGGAGGCTGTAGCTCTTGGGGTTGGGCCCATCTCAAGCGCTCAGTACCTCCCTTGTTTATCTTTATGTGTTTGCTGCGTTCTTAAAATGAAATCTGCTCTTTAGATCTTGCTTTGTTATTTTGGTTGTTTTTTATGGTTAAAGTAGCTTTTTATGGTTAGAATCGATTGGTAGGAGTTTGTCATGCATTTAGATCTTTTTGAATGTTCTTACTCACGTGATGTACATGGTTCTCTTTCCAAACAAAGCTACTGTTTATTCATTTCATTGACAATTGGATTAAGTTAGCTAGGACTTGGTTTGTTTGCAAGGATTCATTGATTCGTTTGAATGAGCATTGTGCAGGGCATCTCTATCACCTTCATCACCTCCTCGTTCATCTGAGCCTCGTCCAGATCAGCTCCTCCATCACCAAGTCTGTTTCCTCATCTCCCATCTGCTCTTTTGCCACGTAACCCTACCTTCTTGCTTTTCCATTGCCTACACCTTCGTTGATGCAAGTCAGCCTTCCACATCATCTCACCACTCCATCCATCAGTTCCTGGGTCACTTCAGACCCCCATCCTACCTCCATAACCATCCATGCATCTTCCATCAACCATCCATCCTCAAACATCCCATTTCGAAACATCCTGTAGAAGAATTGCAGAACATCCTGTAGAAACCCCTGCAGACTTCCTGTAGAAGTTCATGAACACGGTTGCATGTCATCCAGACTTTGTGAAACTCTCAGAGAGAATGTCAGGTATCCCTTAGACCCTCTCTGTACCATCCCAACCGTTCCCAAAGCATTTCATCCCTTGATCCATCCCTGCACAGTGGAAAACTAGTTAGAAGCACATGCATGATAATTTCAACAACTTAAGCAAAAATACAAAAAGATGTTTTCTTTAGATAATGATAACTTAGACACATGCATTTTACCTTCTTAGAAGTAATGGCATCTCTTTCGGTAGTTTGCATGCTCTCCTTTGCATCAGTAGGACTAGTTGGTAGAATTAGGGTTTGCTAGGGTTTGTTAGGGTTTGTATTTCTTTTTGGCTTTCAGTTTCTTTCCGCATGTAGATTAGCTTCCTTTGAGTTAGCTTTCGTCCATCAGTTAAAAAGCTTCTTCTAAGAGCTCATAGAAGTTGGCTTGAGCCCCTAGCGGACTTGTGCCAACTGACCAAGTGACAGCTGCGGCAAGAGCTAGTACTTGTGCATACAGCACCATCGCTTCCAAGTTTGTACGAACTACCGGGTTGATAAAATTAGAGATAGGAAGCTCCAGGAGTTGTAGCATTATTGCTACAATACTAGAGCCCACCATCTTTTTGGCGCCGTTGCCGAGGAAGCGGCAGAGTATTGGTGATTGTTGCTATTCTTCTATTTTCTACTACAACCTTCTGCTCAGTAGTTTATTTCATTTTCATTCTGCAAAAGTAGCATAGACATTTCCTGCTTTCATAGATTAGCATTTCTTGCTTTCATAGATTAGCATTTCTCGCTTTCATAGATTAGCATTTCAATTCCGCAATTTCATTTATGCAAGCGTAGATTAGCATTTCAATTCCGCAAGCGTAGCCTAGCATTTCATTCCTGCAATTTCATTTGAGCAAAATAGATTAGTCATTTCCTGCTTTCATTTCAATTCCGCATTTTCATTTTAGCAAGATAGTTAGTTGCAGTTCAATCTATTTCAGTTTTGCATGTAGAAGTATAAAAAAGAAAAAAATCAACCAAAAAGATTTCATTTCATGTCTTGTAGGAGTAGAGATAAGTTAGAAAAATGATTGCACAACACCCCCACTGCTTCACACAGCCAACGTTCTCTCTTCTTCGATGGCTGTGATTAAAGAACCCCTGGGTGGACATCAAGGCATATTTAAAGGACCTCTAGGGGAGAAGAAGAAGAAAACATTCCTCTGGAGCAAATGGCTACAAATAGAAATGTTGGGAGCAACATCTTGTCCAAAGATGAATTTGAAGATCAGATCGAAGATTTCAAGAGTGATATGAGGCAGTTTCTTGCCATGCAACTGGATACCTTGCGGATCCAAAAGAAGCAAGAAGAAGCCAAGAGGGCTTTGGCCATTTTTTGTCCTAGGTGCACTAGAAAGCATCCTAGAAACGAATGTCCATTGTACTCCATAGAAGTGTGTTTTGTCTGTGAAGAATACCATCCTACAGATCAGTGCCCTTCCTTACCCAGATTCAAAGCTGCATATCAGAGAGCCAAAGGAGCCACTGAATCACTCTATTACATGAACCAAAATTGGCCGCATGGACCTAGATCTTACCAGCAGGAACTGCAAGGGACACCCGAGACCTATTATGACCCCTATCAAGCCACTTTCATGCCTTCTTGGGGTCCCCCTGCTCATCCTTCCTGGTCTACACCTCCTCCTTGGTCATATTCTCCTTGTTCCTTCACTGATCCATATTATGCCCAACCAGCTGCTCATTCGTTTCACTCTTATGCTCAGCCACAGCCTCAGTGGAATGCACCTTATCAGGAGTGGAGGCCCCAGTACAACTCTCATCCCGCTCATTTTCCTCCACCACCTGCTCATCCACAACCATCGCCTCCTCCTCCACCAAGGCAACCCCAAATGCCTACCCAACCACAATGCCATCCATCTCCATCTCAATTTCACACCCCCACTCAACTACCCGTACCTCCATTTCCAAAACCCTGCAATGGAGCAGCTCAACCCAATTGCAAAGCTAAGGCACAACATGTGCAAATGACTCCTTTTGAGCTCAATGATGTTCACCAAAGCTCAGGAAGAGTGTTGCAAAAGAGAGAATCTATTGACAACATTGAAGGACCAAAAGCAAAAGAAGATTCCAAAGAGGAGATCAAAGAACCATGGGTTTCACTTCATGAAGAGAAGAAATCAGAATCAGAGATCGAGAAAGCTTCCTCATGGTTACCATCAAATCTTCCATGTATTCAAGAGAAAAATCAACAACAAGAGGAAGATCAGAAGGTCATGATAGAAGGTGACATGAAGAATGATCCAAATCAGCAAGATGACCAAGGATATCAAAGCTATATTGAGATGTGGTTTCAGAAGGTCACTAAGTTGCAGCAAATACTTTCTTCCTCAGCCTTGTTTGATCCCTTCAACGCCAGATCATTTGGTCTCTGAGATCTGGATACTTGTCCAAGCATGCATTTCGAGCCTTCACATCATTTTTTCTCTAATCTCGATGTGCACATGGCTCCATTGGAAGTATTCTTATACATGAAAATGATTTTGTTTTTCAAGTAGGGTAGGGTAGAAAAAAAAAAGAAAAAAGAAAAAAGAGAAAAATGAAAAAAGAAAAAAATGAAAATAGAGGAAAATAGAAATCTAAGGTGAAAACCTCCTCGGAGGCGCCTTAGATTGGCTCATTGATTGAAAACCTCCATGAGGCGGTCAATGGGTTGGGAAAAAGAGAAAAGAGAATAAGATCTTTGGGTGAAAACCTCCCTTGGAGGCGCCCAAGGCAGGCAATTAGGGTGAAAACCTCCATGAGGCGCCCTCGTTGTTTTTCAAAAAAAGAGAAAAAGAAAAAGAAAAATAAAAGCTAATCTCCATTGAATAATTTCATGTTGCAGCAATGACATTGCAGGTTGCAAGAAGGACGTTTCATGACAGGAGGAGCACTCAAATCAAGGTCAAAGGAATTTTCTTGCCTTCTACAGGAAGCTTTGTATTTCTACAGGAAACATCCTGTAGAACCTTTGGACGAGCCAAATCCAATTTCAAAAGTGAATCTAATGGTGGGAATCTGTTGATTAGGCCTACAAGCACTTGTGTGTCCATCCCTTGCCTTTCTCCATCATTTTTTCACCTCCTTGTGCTTCTCGTTGTGCTTCTACAGGAACTTCCTGTAGAAATTGTGGGAAACTAGGCATGCATTTCAAAAAGTGGTTTGGCAATCATGGTAGCTTCCTCAAGGGTTCAGAAGCCCTCATGCAATCTTCCAACTCCTCCTCCATCATCTCCATACCTGCATCACAGCCAAAATTCATTTTGTCATCCCATGCAACCAAAATGCAAAGTGCCTTGAAGCAAAAACACATAGAGTAGAATTTGTTTTTTCCATAACTTGAAAACCATGCATCCATTTGACAAACCGTTTTATGGGGAATTGTACAAGGTTGATGACAACATGCTTGAGCAGTTTCATGCAATTCCGGTGCACGGTTTCCAAGAAATCAGCCTCCATCACCATCAGCCATTTTTTCATTTTCTCCATATCCGTGCATCCGTTTCAAAACCTGTTTCATGGGGAGATGCACATGGGTGATAGTAGCCTACCCAAGTAGTTTCAGCCGATTCCGATGCACGGTTTCCGAGAAATCAAGCTCTAAAATCTTCAGTCATTTTCCATTTTTCTTGAAATCCATGCATCCATTGATCACGATTTTGCTATGGGATATGCATAATGATGATAGGAACATGCTCACCGAGTTTCAGATCAATCCGCTTCACCGTTTGGGAGAAATGGCGAAAACAAGTTCTGGTCCTATGAAAATTCAATGGCAGCAGTTTGAGGGTGCAGATCTGAACGTGGAAATGAACTCTTGTTGCATGCATCTGGCCAGAGGACACTTGCACAAGGAAACCAGCCATGAATCAGCAACCAAGACATCATGCAACCATAAAATCAAATGCATGCAGCACTGACAGCCCACAGCAGCTCATGGCAGCCATTCAACTTCGAGGTATGTGACTGATCTCATTCTTCTATTGCATAGATTTAATTTGAAAACTGCATAAATTGATGGAATGGTGGAATTAAGCCACGAATATAGCAAGTTTAAGTCAATTTCACTCATCAAGGCAAAAATCACGCAGCATGATCAGTCATTCACGTGAAAATTAAAAAAAAACAGTTAGTGTCGGCTGCTTGAACTCCAGTGCAGCAGATCAAGAAGAAAACAAACAGTTCATGATAGCCTAACTGTCTACATGGCCAACACATGTCTCTGCCACCTCACTCCAAAAATCACGCAGAAATCTGAGCGCTCAGCTGAAACTCATAGACTGCTGTTAACTTGCACTTGCATCATGTTTAACTCGAAGTATACATCCTCTGCTTCCACAATCGACTTAACCTATCGTCCTCCGCTGAGTTTCCTACCTGATTCTAATTTCACTCGTGCGTCGGGCTCACTCAAAGGCATAATCACGTTCTACAGGAAACGGGTGGGGTCTTCTACAGGAAAGTGCAGCAGAGCAGAGAAGCCTGAGTTTCTATTCATCAAGTTTGGAGCTTGAAGAAAGGTGAAAATAGATGAGGTGGATCATGCTATTGATTTTATTGTTCGTCCACTTGCACGTGATATTGCAGAGGGTATGAAAGCCATGGAATTGCTTTTAGAGCTTTCAAAGGATATGGCTGTGTGTGAACAGATTGGCAAGGTACAAGGTTGTATCCTCCTCCTTGTAACAATGTCAAATAGTGACAATCCTAAAGCTGCTAAGGATGCAAATGAAGTTCTGGAGAATCTCCCATACAGTGAGCATAATGTAGTGCAAATGGCATAGGCGAACTATTTCAAGCCCGTGATACAGAACCTGAGAGAAGGGTCTGAAACAATGAAGATTGTTATGGCAAGTAAGTTGTCAGAGATAGGTTTAACAGATCAAAACAACGCTGCATTGCTCAAAGAGGGAGTTGTATTTCCACTTCTTGAAATGATTTCAAATATTAATTTGAAGTCAAAATTAGCAGCCATTGGGGCACTTCAAAATCTTTCAAGTTTACCTGAGAATGCTTTACAAATGATCCAAGATGGGGTGGTCCGACCCATCTTGGACCTTCTATGCACACCACTGTCAACTATATTTGCTTTGAGAGAAAAAGCTGCTAATACCTATGCAAACCTTGCTATGTCTACAGCATTGCCCCAAAGAACAAATGACACAACAGCTGCATTATTGGGATCTGATGAGATCATATACCAGCTATTATCTTTAATAAATTGGACACCACCTTCAATACATGGAAGCATTGTTCGAGCATTCCATGCCATTTGTTGTGTACCAGCAGCTGTTGAGGCAAGGACAAATTTAAGAGAGGGAGGAGCAATTCAAGTATTGCTTCCCTTTTTGTGAAGCTACATACTCTGAAATGCGAGCTTATGATGTGAAACTGTTGTTTATCTTGTCTCAAGATGGAGATAAAAGAAAATTAGCAGAACATCTTGGAGAAAAATATATGAAATGTTTAGCAAAACTTATTTCAACATCTTCAAATGAAGAAGAGAAAGCTGCCGCAGTCGGAAAGTATTGTCATGTTAGGAACAGAAATTTGAATCAAAGTTAACGAATGGAAAAACAGTGATTTTACATGACGTGAATCTACCATGAAACAAACTAGAAAGTTCTGGTGTTGTTCTGGCTAGATTTGTTTATTTCAATACTTTCCAAGGGGTTCACAAGGTCTTTTGCAATAGCCAGATTATTCCATGTGAAAGAATTCTTAAAAGTGTGATTCGGTATGAAGTTTTGCTCTACTCCTGGTTATACAGCAGCGTGAAACAAAACTTGGGAATTCTCATTTTTGGCCTGTTTTGAAGCAATTTCAGATTGAAGGGAAATGCTAATTCACAGCAGTGATATGTTAGCAAGTCATATTTTCTCTGCCCTTGATCTATCTTATGTTCTGTTCTGCTTCTGTTATCAATTCTTAGTATAGTTCAAATCCAAGATTAAGAATGCCATTCGATTCAGTTAAAGGCCTGGAAACACTCTTTCCCATCCAGATTTGGCATGCACTATCTATTCTCGGGCAGTTCATTGTACTTGTGTGCTTTTATAATACATTATACTTGCCATTCATGTTGGATTCGTCAGCTTTCAGGCAGCACAGTTCAAGGAGAAGGCACCCCCAGCCAAGCAAGCAAAATCAGAGAAAATTGGTTCTACAGGAAGTTAGCAGACTGTTTCTACAGGAAGACAGAGGACTGTTTCTACAGGAAGCCAGCGAACTGTTTCTACAGGAAGTTTGAAAATAGGGAAGCCAAAGGAGAAGTTAGCTGAGATGTTAGCCAAAGAAGCCACCAGGGCCATCAGATGAGGAGAGAGATTGGTTGCTCAGAGGATGAGCAACACTTTCAGTAGGGGGGTGATGATGAGCCCCAAAAATGTACAATTATTTGGGCTCATTCAACCTCCTAATTTGGCTTAGTCCACCATTCTCATTTGTTTATTGCATGTTTTTTATTATTTTTATGTTAATAGAGTGAATTTGGTTAGTCATTATGCCAACAAGTCTAATGGGTGCTTTGTGTAGCCTTTTTGGTCAACTTGGAGACAAAATTGAAGGTCTTAATGAGCACTTGGCAGCCAAATTCGTGGGAGAACAAGCTAGAGGATTTGTAGGAAGGTGTCCCCCTCATTTATGGGCCCTTACCTCGAATTCTCCACCATCAGCTCGGAGTTCAAGGGCCACCGAATCAATCAGCACAAGGGCAGCCAAGCAAGTCAAGTAGGACTGCTGTTAACTACAAGTCTTGGGCAGCCAAGTCCCTAACTTTTAGGAGGACTGTTGGGTCCTCAAATTGTATAAATAAGAAGGCTTGGGGCCTCATTTTGGTTAGCTAGTGGTTAGTCATTTTGTAGCTAGTAGTTAGCCATTAGTTAGTCATTTTGTAATTCGATTTTTAGGCAATAGATTAGCTTTGCTTTCAGCTCATTTTCAAGTTCTCCTTGTGGACAGTTTTGATGTAACTCTTAATTCTTGATTAATAAAGATGAATCCAGCTTTGCACCAGCTCTAAATCTCTCTTGGGAGGCTGTAGCTCTTGGGGTTGGGCCCATCTCAAGAGCTCAGTACCTCCCTTGTTTATCTTTATGTGTTGCTGCGTTCTTAAAATGAAATCTGCTCTTTAGATCTTGCTTTGTTATTTTGGTTGTTTTTTATGGTTAAAGTAGCTTTTTATGGTTAGAATCGATTGGTAGGAGTTTGTCATGCATTTAGATCTTTTTGAATGTTCTTACTCACGTGATGTACATGGTTCTCTTTCCAAACAAAGTTGTTGTTTATTCATTTCATTGACAGTTGGATTAAGTTAGCTAGGACTTGGTTTGTTTGCAAGGATTCATTGATTCGTTTGAATGAGCATTGTGCAGGGCATCTCTATCACCTTCATCACCTCCTCGTTCATCTAAGCCTCGTCCAGATCAGCTCCTCCATCACCAAGTCTGTTTCCTCATCTCCCATCTGCTCTTTTGCCACGTAACCCTACCTTCTTGCTTTTCCATTGCCTACACCTTCTTTGATGCAAGTCAGCCTTCCACATCATCTCACAACTCCATCCATCAGTTCCTGGGTCACTTCAGACCCCCATCCTACCTCCATAACCATCCATGCATCTTCCATCAACCATCCATCCTCAAACATCCCATTTCGAAACATCTTGTAGAAGAATTGCAGAACATCCTGTAGAAACCCCTGCAGACTTCCTGTAGAAGTTCATGAACACGGTTGCATGTCATCCAGACTTTGTGAAACTCTCGGAGAGAATGTCAGGTATCCCTTAGACCCTCTCTGTACCATCCCAACCGTTCCCAAAGCATTTCATCCCTTGATCCATCCCTGCACAACGGAAAACTAGTTAGAAGCACATGCATGATAATTTCAACAACTTAAGAAAAAATACAAAAAAGATGTTTTCTTTAGATAATGATAACTTAGACACATGCATTTTACCTTCTTAGAAGTAATGGCATCTCTTTCGGTAGTTTGCATGCTCTCCTTTGCATCAGTAGGACTAGTTGGTAGAATTAGGGTTTGCTAGGGTTTGCTAGGGTTTGTATTTCTTTTTGGCTTTTAGTTTCTTTCCGCAGGTAGATTAGCTTCCTTTGAGTTAGCTTTCGTCCATCAGTTAAAAAGCTTCTTCTAAGAGCTCATAGAAGTTGGCTTGAGCCCCTAGCGGACTTGTGCCAGCTGACCAAGTGACAGTTGCGGCAAGAGCTAGTACTTGTGCATACAGCACCGTCGCTTCCAAGTTTGTACGAACTACCGGGTTGATAAAATTAGAGATAGGAAGCTCCAGGAGTTGTAGCATTATTGCTACAATACTAGAGCCCACCACATATAATCAGAGCTAACATAACAATAACAATGTAAGGAAACAATAATAACAATAGTGGGCTTCTATGGGGCACAATAGTAACAATATTGGGCTACATGGGTACAGAAATATAATAATGGGGTTGTAATAATAACAATAAGGGGTTACACCAGTAGTATAAGGGTCTAACAAATTCATGCATGTCTATTCGGAGAAAGACCCAATTGAGCTAAATGTCAAGGATAGTTTACTATCAGTTGCATGTGTTTTCCTATAAAGGAAACTCATGCATGCAGTCAAGGTAAGGTTCCTTGAGGATTGCGCAGTTCTGACAATGTGTTAGAGCAGTGTTCCACTTGGTGAGGTGAGAATCATCCACTAGAAGCTTTGATTTCCTATGAGGATCTAGGAGGATTGTACTAAGAGCTAGCTAGCTGTGAGAGTTAAGGCTTTGTATAATTCCTATGTATTTCCACCTTGTATGATAATACAGATGGTGGGGTTTTTAGCTCAGGCTTTCCCCAAAGTATTTTCATGTGTATTGTGCATTGATTCTTCTTCTTCTAGTTATATGTGTTCAGCTCAATCTTGCTCAATCTTTAAGCTTCCGCAAAGCAAATTGATATTAGAAGTAGATTATAGTATTTTTCTTTGGTTATATTGCATTATCAAGTTAATCTACAGTCAGATTTTCTACATAGGTATCAGAGCGAGATTTGTAGAAAATTTGCAAAATTTCTACATGGTATCAGAGCCAAGTTTATCAGAGCTATGAACAGTATACTGAGAAGAGAATTCGAAGTTTGAAGTTCGGGGTTACAGGTGAAAATCGAATTCTTATCATACTTCAAGGTTGGCCAATGGCATTCTATGGCTTGAGACTCGAGTATGGCTTGGAAGGTAGCTCGAATTACATAGCATGGAAAGATCGCATGGAGGATATATTAGAAGACAATGGCTTGAAGGCTTTCATTGATCAAGAAATCCCAAAGCCAACTTCAACTAATGCACAAGAGTTGGTTGAGTGGAAGAAGTTTGTGGTGAAGGCGAGACGGATCATCCTTGAGGGAGTTCAAGACCATATTGTCTTGAGTCTCCATGGGAAGGATACTCCATATTCAATGTGGAAGACATTGAAGGACCTCTACTAGAACAATAGCAACCAGAGGAAATTGGCGCTCAAGGATAAGCTTCGAAGAATCAAGATGGATAAGGGCGATACTATTTCCACATATCTGAACAAGCTCACCACCTGCAGAGATGAGCTTAGCAGTGTGGGAATAACTACTGTCGATGATGATATGGTGAGCCTCGCTCTCCTTGGCCTTCCAAAAAGCAGGAGTAGCTACCAGGAATTTGTGAATGGAAGGGAGAAACTGCCAGATTGGTAACAACTGTTGTCAGATCTGATGCAGGAGGAGATCTGGAGGAGAACTCGAGATGGTTCTTCATCCAAGGATGATGATGAAGAAAATCTAGCCTTAGCGAGTAAGGCAACGAAATAGAAGGGGAAGGATTCCCATTCTGAATCGAATTTTTCTCATGGAGGGAAGAAGGATGACAAGTCTAAAGTGAGATGCTTTAATTGTCACAAGATGGGACATTATGTGACTAATTGCCCATCGAAGAAGTCCAAGAAGGGATCCTCAGGTGGATGGGAAGGTGAGGCATTAGCCTCTCAGTTCGAAATGGACTTGACCCTCATCGCATGCATGGTGTCATCGATGATGGGTTGTGTTTGGTATCTTGATAGTGGAGCCTCATTCCACATGACCAGTGATAAAATTTTATTCAGTGCCTTGGAGGAGAAAGACCTCAAGATGTGCATAGAGATGGGTGACGACGAAAGGTATAGTGTTTCAGGAGTGGGCACGGTTGCTTTTCATAGGGAGCATGGAGTTCCTATCACCTTGACAGATGTGAAGTATGTGCCTGGACTGAAGAAGAACTTGGTATCGGTCGTGATGTTGGAGGACAAAGGCTACGATGTTGTCTTCAGTAAAGGAAAGGCGTTCCTTAGACACATCACCACGAGACAGGTGAAACAAATCGATTCACGAGTTAAGAACCTGTATGCTCTTGAGGTTAAAGATGCATGCAAAGCCTTGAGGAGCAAGGAAAATGTTAGGTACTTGGTGTTTGAGAGGGAGAGTAAATTACCTCTCAACATGCAGTCCCTAAAGAAGTCTCAGATAATTGTGGAGGAGCCACAATTGGAGAAGCAGAGAGGAGACCGAGTGAAGAGATCCACTCATGCAGATACCTCCATTAGGGGAGAATTTTGATCCAAGTGGGCAGAGGGATCACATGCAGCCATACCACCAGGTGCGAGGTGGGGTGATGTGAAGTGAGTCCCATGAAGGCTGAAATTGGGCAGGGTCCATTGAGAAGTTTTATCTCATGGATCGTACCTTGCTACAGGAGCCCAACGTACAGAGCAGAAGGAGGAATCGGTGGTATTGATGCAGTCAAAGATCAAAGTGACAGAGGCTAGAGCAATCAAATACTGAAGAGCACAGAGAAGGATTGACAACAGTGCAAAAAGGCAGAGTCAGTAGAAGCGCAAAGTTTTCAGTTGACAGAGGCAATAACAGTCAGAGACTTTGATGACAGATGCATCATACTGATTCAGGTTGGATGTTTTTTTTCTGGAGTTGCTGGAGCAACAACACTAGAGAGAAGTGTTGCATGTATAACATTCCAAAGGTTCACGATCAAGTTCGAGTTGAATTCCTTTATTGTTAAAAGGGAGTGTTGAAAATAGCAACAAGAAATGATAAAAATAGAATCTAGAAATTCAAATTTTAATTTGTCCTTGAATTAAAATTGTGAATTAAAATCGAATTTAATCTCACCAACTGCTTGGAAATAATTAATTAATTCATTATGGATTAATTAGTTAGATAAATTCAAGTTAGAAGTCTTTCTGAAGTCATGCAACAGTTATCCCTTAAATTAAGGAGATTATCCCTTAATTAAGGAGATAAGGTTGAGTTATATTTGAGTTAAGTCCAGTTAAATTAGTTCCAAACTGTTTGAGGAACTAATTGTGAGTTATCAGTCAGTTGATGCATGCATGCACTCAACCAGTGTACTCTGGATAACTGAAGATTCCCTCTTCAAAAACTCATTCATGTCTATTCTGAGAAAATCCAGTTGAGCTAAATTTCAAGGACAGTGTATTATCAATTGCATGTGTTTTCCTAGAAAGGAAACTCATGCATGCAGTCAAGGTAAGGTTCCATGATGATTGTGTAGTTCTGACATTGTGTTAGAGTAGTGTTCCACTTGGTGAGGTGAGAATCATCCACTAGGAACAACGCAAGGAAATAGGAGCTTGGAGGGCATAGGAGAAGGCTTGTGAGAAGCTTTTATTGCCTGTGAGCATCCAGGAGGATTGTACTGAGAGCTGGCTAGCTGTGAGAGCTAAGGCTTTGTATAAATTCCTATGTATTTCCACCTTGTATGATAATACAGATAGTGGGGTTTTTAACTAAGGCTTTCCCAAAAGTATTTTCATGTGTATTGTGCATTGATTCTTTTTCTTCTAGTTGTATGTGTTCAGCTTGATCGTGCTCAATCTTTAAACTTCCACAAAGCAAATTTATAGTAGAAGTAGATTATAGTATTTTGCTTTGGTTATATTGCATTATCGGGTTAATCCACACTCATATTTTCTACATAGGTCTCAGAGCGAGATTTGTAGAGAATTTGCAGAATTTCTACATAACGAGCTGCCATGACTAGTAAATGGGAGGAAGATGAAACTACAATTGATGTGGATGTTGAGGGTGGAAAAGCAAGTGGGATTATGACCTGTTGATTTGGTATAGAAATAGTAAAGATGATAGATGAAATAGGGACACTAGAAATAAGAGAAACCATTGGAGGGGTTAGTGATGAGGCCGAAGAATAAGAAACAGTTGATTGATCAGCAAATTATTTCTGAGCAGTTAGATTTAATTCAGTCGCCAAATCTTCAAGTTTATTAAAATGTTTTATAACATCTTCATTAGAACCTGAAATGTCAAGTTGATGTGTTGAGATATAAGGTTTCAAAACATTTTCATCAAAAATTGTCTCAAGGACAAAACTTTTTGACTTGGTTCAGAAAAGACTGTGCTCAAAAGATAAGTCAAATTCAATATCCTCTATAGTTATTAAACTTTTAGGGAGAGAGTTAACTCTGGGAAAAGGATTATTGCTTGCTTGGCTCTCAATAAAAATATTCTTCCTAATAAGTTTCTCAGTATTATTCACAATTTCAGGTGGGTTAGGATCTGGATGGGATCTAGTGTAGATCTTTATGGGAGCGAGGTATTTAATAGAGTATTTACAGATAGATATATGTACAAAATATGGGTGGAAAAACAGCATTAATAACATTTATTTCACAGTTACACACTGGAAACAGCTTTGAGCTTTGAAAAAAGTATTTACCAGGGAAACAATATAGCTTGTATCAGGTTTTTCCCTAGTATGGTCGCTAGAATGTTATCACTTTGTAATTTCCCTAGGTTGTGGAGATAAACCCAAAGGTAACAACAAAACCACTTGCAAAGTTGGTATCTAGCCCTTCCAGCTTCAGAGAGGGATCTCTCTTTCTGATTTAGATTTTTGTTTTAAGATATTAGGCTAGTTATTGAGTTCTGAGGTTGGTTTTTCAAATATTTGGTTGAAAATTTCAGAGAAATTCCATTGGCCATGGAGTCATGAGTCTTTGGGTGATAAAATAAAAAAATGACATAGTAGTTGTAACAGGGTAGGATAGGCAAACTTTTGTATCTCTTAAAGTATTTGTGGAGTTTATAGGATGAATATGATTTAATTTCAAATAAATATAGAGCATGTTGGGATGAATTCTATATTTAACATCAAAATGAAAACATTGATATTGCTTACAAGCCAAAGTAGAGTACATTTAAGAAAACTTGGCCCTTTATCTTCTTGAAACAATAGAGACAGAAAACATATGCAAAACTGAGAAATTAAAAAATTCACATGAGAAAGTACATAACCAAATGCTTGACACAGGAATCCTAGAACAAAAACTCTTTGTATTATTGTAAATAGATCACTCCAGTACAATGCACAACTTACATCAAAATATGGCTCCTTTCTTTATACAAGTTCCAACCTTTTATAAGTCCTTTTACTAAGTATTTATAGAAACTTTTTACATCGCAAATCGGACTTCAAAATAAAATAGATTTATAAAATAATATTTGTTAAAGACACGAATATTTTAGATATAGAAGAAGAAGATAAGGAAATTCTAGTAAAATTTGTTGTGTTGTTGAGGCTTTGAAGGAATCTAGTGCTGATTGTGGCTATTTCGCTATAGATATTGTTTCTCTGATGCCAAAATTTCATGGCTTCGGTTATAATTATTCGATCAACTCTAGCAACTGGTCCTGCCTTTCTTCATTTGGGATAGAAAATTTAATCATGTTTCTAAACATTTCATCCACTTCGGTGTAAATGTTAAAAGTTGGCTTATTGACAAAAAGGTGATGAATCTTATTTTGAATATTTAAATCAAATTGTAGGCCTTCTATAAATTCTTCTCCACTAATAGCTCCTTTGGCCTTTACAAACTTTGAAGCATCAACAACTATGTTACACAACTGTTCCTAGTAGTTTTCTAATGGAATCAATTTTCCATTAGAATTCCTCAGGGTAGGTAGACCCTTTACCTACAGTAGTGTGAAATTTCTATTGAATCTTCTAACTTGCAACTCTAGCTCTTTACATTTGTTCTCTAGTTGTATCAACAAATTCTTTTTTGTTAAAATTGTTTTAACCTCCATTATTGTTGTTGTCCTATCTGGAATGTTTAGGTCCTCTAATTCATCCTTGGTCTTGGAGTTTAACAACTTAATAATCCTTTGTGCCTCTTCTGGTCTGTGCTCCAAATCTACTTTAGTATTTTGTATTGTTGACTTAACTCTTTGCATGAGTTCTTCCTACTCAAAAGTGATTTGAATTGATGGCCACATATCTGTTATATTAGCATTTATATTCTGCCAAATGTTATTTTTGGCCTCTGCCAACATCTAAATGATAAAATATTGGTCTTCATATTTCTAAATTTGTTGAATGAGCTTGAATTTCTTTTGTACTTTTGTTAAATAGGCATTATCAGCTTTAATTTTATTCTCCTCCATTCGAACCAATGTTGTTGATAACTTCTCTTTCTCTACCTTAACTGATGATAATTCTTCCAAAGCTTTAGCAAGCTCTTATGTAGAATCTGAAGATGTTGCCTTTGTTGAAGTCTCTACTGCTATACTTGTGCTTGATGTAGATGTCCCTGTTGCTTCCCACTATTCTTTTTCTCTTAATAGTGTTTCCATGTCCTGCTCCATTTTCTATATTTGTGCATTCTTCTCAACAACTATTGTAAATAATTTTTCCTTTTCCATTTCTATGCTAGCAACTTCTTTAGCTTGAGGATGTTCCATGGATGGTAGCTTCAGTTTCTTTCTTAATTCTTGAATATCTGCCTCTTTGCTCTTTATAAGCTCTTATGTTGCCTTGATATTAGCAGGGTCATGTCCTAGCTTTATTATCAAATCTTCTAGAGATTTGATTATGTTGTCTTTAGCAAATGAGGACATATTCTCAATCTTCAATTGAGAATGAACTTTGTTCAAGGATGACTATAATTTGGAAGCAACCATGGACAAACTGGTAATTTTTGAAAAGATCAGCTCCCTTGTTTGCTTGTGTAAATCAATTTGATCTATTTCGTGTATCTTATTTGTATCAATTGAGAAAATGGAGGCTTTGCAGTCTTCATCGCTCCTGGGGGCTGGCACTAAAGATTCCATGAAGGCCATTTGGAATTTTCATTTCATTGAGTCGAATGCAGAGAGCAATCTATGTTTTGTTTTCATTGTCTGGTTCAAAACTTCTGAGTAATTTGAAGCCTTTAAAGCTTCAATTATCAACTTTATCTCCCTTTACCTTGAAAATATACTCACTTGAGTTGAAATTTGAGAACTAGAAGATATTGGAGATTGAACTATTGATTCTACATCGGGTGACTGAATTGTTTCTTCTACTTGAGGAAAAGGAGTAACCGGAGTTCCTATCAAAATTATTATGGTGGCTGTTGTGTATCCCTTTATTCTGGAGATTCATCTTGGATAGTAATCACCTAAGGATCAACTTGAGGGTATAATTTTTTAGTACTATTTGGGTCCTTCTTTTTCCTTTTAAAAACAACAAATTCTGCACCTTTTATTTTAGAGTCAGTGGGGAACATGGCCTCTCTCCCCCTTTGACCTCTTTTCCTTAGGAATAGGCGTCTACATGGATGACTAATTAATCATTCGTTTTTCAGCTTCTTGTAAAGTGCCCTCTGTCCCATCCTCTTGGTTAGCATACTGTTCAATTTCGGGCCTTGGTGTATGTTTATAGGAAGTACTCTTTTGTTCCAATCTAAGTTTTTAAATGATGCCCAGAGGATCATAAGACCAATAGAAACTAGGATTAAATTTCATTTGACTTAAAATAACTCCCACCTCCTTTGTTGCAGCTATGTTGTTGACATAAGGACCTATATTACCCTTTATCTTGAATTGTGATTTCTTTTTCTCGGATACAAAGTGCAGCTCATCCATGTTTAGCATTTGTCTAGTGTATTCTAATGTAAATATTCAGATAGGTACAAATACTGGTAACCTGTAAGGAGGTAACTCTGATCCATATATTATAATTTCAGTATAATTCTGGTATAAATACCAGTCTCCAACTTTTGATTGCTCTGACAAGAGAAATATCTTCTTTATCTCCAGTGAAATCCTTGGGATCACATCACTACAAAACAAGCATAATGATATATGTAGAAACTTATCAACAAAATCAGTGTAAGTATACTCCTCGATATTTCTAACCAGAGAAGTCCAATGAATCACTGACAAAGGATTTCCCTCATTATTTGTCTTCTGTAAAGGAAATTTGAACCTATCTGACTGATGAAATAACATAAGATAAACCAATACCGACTGATATTTGAAAACACCTTTGGCTTTGAAATTTACAAATTGATCATGCATTTCATTGGACAGAAATTGACTGTAATTGAAAAGAATGGATGGATTTTTGCCAACTGCAAAAATTGACAAAAATCCCAGAACTATTTCATCTACCCATTGATCATTATAATACCCAAGCAGTCGGGTTACCATAAAAATTACTTGTTTGGACATTTCTAGGAAGATCGAGACTGGGTATGGGTAATTCAACATTTTTGGGAAGGAAACATTCAAAGATTTGTGCTCTCTGAGGGAAAGTCAGCTTTTTGTATAATTCCATCAATACATCGACTGAGAAAGGATGATGGGAGGCTTGGTATTCAATTTCCAGGGCTTGGAAAATACTTTTAGGGGAAATGAAGATTATGACTTCGTTATTTTGGGAAATAACACCTTTTTGGTTTGGTAGGTATCAGAGATGGCACCAAGTGGAGAATTCAGGAAAAAAATGAGTTTGGGGAAAATTAAACTAAGGGAGAAGGGATTCCCAAATGTTTAGATCATCACTGTGTTAAGGAATTTTTTTTTGGATGAGTTGTAAAGTTCGTAAAGGTGAAATTCACACTGGGTCTCAACAATTTTATATTGGGTGTCGATGAGAAGAGATTTATCAAAATCAGGGTCAGGGGGGATCATGGGATTTTTCTCTAGAACATTCCCCTTTCCTTTGTGTGTCGACATCTTGGAAATGGAACAAAAGGAAGTCAGAAGAACAATATCAAAAAATGATTGACAGAAAGAATTCTAAAGGACAAGGTTACCCGAGTGAAATTTGATCGACTTCGAGGAGGAAAAATTGTTGTAGAATGTTGACAGTTGGTGGCAACTCGATCTTTGACCTACAAAATCAATGGTGTGGTGAAAGGATCAAATTGAAGGCTTCCAGGGGTTTTTATAGCAGTTCGATTAGTTCTATAACAGAAAACATAATGTTATGGAGCAGGGGAAAATTTATTGAGAAAACCGACAAACAATGAGAAATTTAAATGCAATAACGTTCAATATTGGATTTGGAAGTAAATATTTGAACGTTGAATGATTATTTGACATGGAGGGGGTGGCATGACAAGACAAATGGTGGGAGTGGAGTGGCAGATGAGAATATAGGTAGTGGGAGTGGAGTGGTGGAGGTTACGAATAGTTGGCAAGAGATGGTGATATTTCGTGGGGGTGGGTGCAAGTGGTAAATAGTTTTGGGAGGGGACCCCCCGAAATGCTCCAAGATTCGCCACATCACTCCAGGTGGTTTGGGGGGAAACCATTCCCCCCCCCCCCCTTGTTTTAACCGTCGAGAGTGCAGGGGGGCGAAATTATCCCTCCGCCTTAGATCCTGGTGGGACTGATCTAGGCCGCCGATTTGAGCACACTGTTTAACCGCAAATGATAAAGAGCCTTGTCATATTATTTCATAACATAAAACAATTATAACCAAAGTTTGATAATACTGTATGAAATTGACATCATTAAATTTAAAGCGGCATTTTGATTGACTCACTATAGGGGCTTATTTTTTATTTTCTAATTTTTTCATTTTTTATTCTTCTTTCATCCTATAAATTATAGGACCCTAACAGATGGGATTGAGGGTTTTAAGCATATGTGGTAATAGAAATACCAAATTGTTTACTCGCTGACTGCGAACTAGCAGAACCAATCACGCCATCAACAACATGATATTCGTTACCAGGTGGAGGAGGAACAATATTTGAATGTCTCAGAATTTTTGGTATCTTATCATAGAGCGTGCCTGATTAGGTATAAACAAGGTCCAAATATTGTGCATGATAAATAAATTTCTCTTTGATCATGACTCCACCTTTAGCCACATCTTCTGTTATAGGGGACAACAGAGATTTGGTAAACCATTCCGCTAAAAATTGCTCGAGAACATAAGACTTGATGAACCGATGGTGATGTCTCCACTCATGAATGTGATCTTAGATGTGAGTGGAATCTGATTGTTTTAAATTGGTCAAGAGTTCAATTCCAGTTTCCTATCTGATGGGCAACTTGAAATGTGTGAGGAAGGTGGTGGCTAAAGCGTTGAAATCATGAAATGAAGCTCTAGGTAATTCAATATACCATTTAATTGCGGTACCTATAAGCATTCGTTGGAAAATACGAAGTCGAATAGAACCATCGTTAAGGGGTTTTGAAGAACACCATAGATGATATGCCATAATGTTCATCGACGGGTCTTCTCATGGATTCCCATTGAATTTTGGGATACCAGAAGGCAATTTAGTGGGAAAAATCGACCACCATGGAAAATGAGCAATGGCGTCTTCAGTGAGTTGAATTAATTCTGGAAATTCGAGAGTAGCCACAAAAGGAAACTGTCAATTAAAGTCTGGAGGAGGATGGCCTGGATATGAAGGAATAGCTTGATAAACATGCACTTGAATCCCCAGATAAGGAAGGTTTTGATAATAAGGAACCTGGGTACCAGGATAGGGGGAACTATGATAACTAGTATACAAGTGACCTTGTTGTCCAACTCCAAGATAATAATAATGTTGTTGGAATGGTTGTTTTTTTATTTGTTGGTCTTGAAAAGGCACTTGAGGAATACCTTGATATGGTCCATACCATTTTTTGATGGGAATTTTCATTGTCCCATGATAAGGTGGGTTCGATTAGGATTTCACCATACTATGGATACCCTGACCTATCGAAACTTGACGAGTACCATGTCCAAGCGGTTGATAATGTAAGGTACCTTGTACAGGTTGGGTAAGTGGGACCTGGGAAGTTCCATATACCAATGAAAAAGGTTGTGATGAAATGACAGTTGTAAAGGTTGGCTCACGTGTATTTGAGCTTGTTGGGGTGTTGATGGATGGATAGGAAATTGAGACGAAGATGGTGTAGGTTTAGGATTCAACAATCAGTCCCAAAATGAACCAGGTTGAACAGGAAAAGTAGGTTTCCAAACACTGGCATCCATTCCAGGATAAGGAGGACTATAATAAGGTTGATTACCAATTTTAGGTATACCAACAACAGGTTTCCCCCTTGCCAAAGGAGGGGGAGATGATGGAGGCAACTATGATCCAGATGGAGGGTACCCAACATAAGAAGATTTAGGCTATTGAAGGTAGCCTTGCCCACTGACATAAGGGTCAGACTGTTGCTCAATCATGGATGTAGGTGGAGGAAGAGGAACAGACTGTGTGGCACTCATAAGAGAAGTACCAGATGTTATTCCTGAATTAGATGACATGGGATAGGTCTAAAGACTGGAAGTTGCACCAGAAAAGGTACAAGATAAAGACTGATAACTAGGTGGGATGGAAAGGCCACCATACATATGTGTTTTCGGTGATGTTGCAAACATATATGAGGAAGAAACAGTTGATGTCTCAACCATAGTGGTGGGCACGAGCTGAGAGGTTGAATCAATTCCAGTCATGGTTAAAAATCCCAATGAAGATTGTAGTGAGAAATCCATGAATAAGTCCAAAGAATTAGGAAAAGGATTTTGTGTCGGAGTTTGAAGAGGTGGAAGAGGATAAGTCTGATAAAAATAGAGTCCTTCCTAATGAACATGATTAGAAGGATGAGGCTCTTCTTGTGGGATCTCTTTAATACTCACAATTCCATGTGGAAGAGGTTCACCATCAGGTCCAAGATATATAGGTTTTGTCTGAGACAAAGGAAGAGAAATGGAAGGTCCTAAAGTAACAAGTGAAGATGGTTGAGGTCCTCAAGTTTAACAACCTCGGGAATCAAAGTGTCTAACTCGGTAAGGTCAAGTTGAATAACCTCAGGCAACAAGGTTTCAGGGACTTCTGTTTCGATCGTATCAGTGTCACCGTCAAGAGTAGATGTAATCTCGAGCTCAGAACTCAAAGGAATAAATGATTCTGATATATCAATATCAATAGGAGGGCCATAAGTAGTTCCTAATTCGGTATTTTGTGTCTTCTTATGCTTCTAACGAGGGCCAGGAGTAGCCTCTGGTGGAAGAGGAGGCTTATTTTGCATTATATGCGAACGATAGGGTGGGGGATTTTGTTCTTCCACGTTCGATAATAAATTCTATTAACACAAAAATAAATAAATCAAAAAGAGGGTAATTTAGGTATAAATGATTACCAAATAACCCTGAACTGCAATATACACCTTGGCGAACCAAGGACTTAACGTATCGCAACCAATCTCCCTGAATGTTGTATTCAGTGTATCATGGTATATAAGGCGGCGTACTCGGTTACCTATGGATGGATAGAAACCTATAGGGGACTCCAAAAATATACTCGACGATACATAGGAGTGCAGTCTATAGTAGTGGTTTCTAATGCATAACCACTCGATGAGAGCATTCCCATATACTTACGTGTGTGGAGCGTCATCCAATATACCCAAAGGTATGTGGAGAACGATCCTATACACACATACGTGGAACAACATTTCACCCCGGGATGCAATGCTTGAAAACAATGACAGTTCCTACGTTTAATGATGTTGGAACGTATTTATAGCCTATACCTCTAAGTGTTTGTGTTAATTTTAGAAATTATCCTTAGTTTGATTCAACAAATTTTACTGTTTATCTTTGATTAATTTTCAGTTTTGGGCTCACGAAGAATGTCACTTGAATACCCTAAAATGAAAATCTAGCATGAGAAAATGGAAATCTTTCTCTTTCAATAAAAAACTAGCTAATGAAGGGAAGAAACAATCAGTATGCAACATACAACATACAGCAAACGCGATGCAATATGCAATTTCCCTTTCAATGTAATTGTTCGTATATCAATGCAAATACAAAACCCTAAATGCTAATGAAAAAAAAAATCTTTTCAATGCACTTAATTTTCGAAATGAAGAAAACTAAGATGCCAATGTTTAATCGTTGATTCAAATGCACTTTCCAGAATGGGGACTAAAAGAACAATTCATCCAAGCGGCCAATGACCAAACAAAATCAGTTTTCAAGTGAACAAATGATAAGAACAAAGAAAAAATCAAAACTAATTATTACCAAAGGCAATCAAACACAAATGAAAACCAAATGGATGCTTTAGAGAGACTGCAAGACACTCAAGACTTAAGGAAGGTCAGTTGGAAGTAGGTTGATCAAAGAGACACTCAAAAACAAGGGAAATGTTTTTACAAAAATAGGGACCAATGCTGGTGCAAAAGAGGCAACAATGCTTTACAACGATGGTACAAAGTGGGTGCAGGTGAGGTGCAATGCTCTATCAAAGGCCCTAGGGAAGCGTTGGTCCAAGGATAGAGGATTCTGACACAAAAATTGTTGGAAGCGTTGGTCTAGATTTTTTATTGGTTGGGTAAAGTAGCAAAGGTCTATCAAAGAGGTGATCAAACACAATGGAAAAAGGAACCACCACAGGAATACATCGTTCCCCAGTATGGTTGCCAATTTGTTATGCAAGATTTATGATTGCGGACAAAAGTATCTCCCTTAGGTTTGGTGACTAATCTAGAACAACAGAGAGACAAGGAACCCAATGTTTTCCTTAAAGTAAATAGATGACAGAATGAAGCCTACCTGGAATCCGTCACATGCTTCACTCCTTCTTTAGCTTGAATTCTCTAATTCCAGCTCTGATTGCCAAAATTAGAACATGCACAGTCAGATAACACAAACCAAGAAACTACGAGATCTATGCAGTATCATCTAAATACTATATTCAATAGATCAACATGGTATTGAAATACATGAAATAACAACATCACATATAGGAAAACAGAGAATTATTTGCATTAATATAAATGGAAGGAGTTACAACCATAAATAGATGTTGATCTTGTAGAAGAGCTCCTCCAGGCTAACTTGTCCTTTCCTTGTCACAATATGCACCTCTAATCACACTAAATGCATGAAACGAAACATCTCACAACAATAGCATAAGAGTAGAATCAGTCTCCAAAATCCAACCCCTTGCATATGGAAGGTTGTAAATATATACAGGAGTGAGGTAAGTTGGGAGTTCTTATCCAATTACCAATCTATGTTTTTAGATACACCTTTGATGGGAGGATGGGATCAAAGGATAAGGGATGGAAACTCCAAAGTAAGGTAGGATATGATCTGAATGTTTTATCTGAGGTAAATGGTTGTAACAAATTCTGGAAGCTTCTGGAAGAGGAAGCTTCCGAAATTTCTCTCTTTTTCCCGAATTTCTAGAACCAACGCAGGTGTAAAGGGGAGAAACCTTTAGGTGCTTAATGCAAGCCACAGTGGAGCAACCTGTAGGTGAAAATTGTCCAACAAGAGGCCAGGGAGCGTTGGTCCTAAAACTGGCTCAGATGATGTAGTTTCAAGTAGAAACTCTAGGGAATGAAAGAGGCATGCTTAGGGCTTTGTGCAAGATGATGACAAGGAGGAATAGGATGTTGATTGATCCCATTAGGAGGCCTATTGATAGGATGTGCCAAAATGGCCTATAACAAGCATGTAACAA
This sequence comes from Pinus tabuliformis, assembly GCA_031772625.1. Classification (NCBI taxonomy): domain Eukaryota; kingdom Viridiplantae; phylum Streptophyta; class Pinopsida; order Pinales; family Pinaceae; genus Pinus; species Pinus tabuliformis. Next base: position 1,509,084,050 of record CM062804.1, on the reverse strand, counting down.
GACTGTTAACCATGCATATTCACTCCCACTATATCATGGAGATTCATAATTTGTAAATAAGCTTTGTCACAATATCATGGGGCATATCATAGCTTATCAATACCACATATCTAAAAAACCATAACTCATTTCATAAAACATTTTTTATAATTAATGAATTTTAATTAAACAGACAAAAGGGCATAACTACTTTGGAAATAGGTTTCAACATTTTATTTGTGTATATTACTAAGACTATTCTAAAATATTCCTAAATCTCTACCATCCACCTAATAATTATTGATAATTAAATTAAAATTCTGGAAGCCCTATTCTAAAATAAACAGTCTATAATTAGGTGGATTGTCGGGATTTAACATCCAAAGAATATTTTATAATCTCCATGAAGTGGGGATAAATATCCATGGTTTAGAACTGTGTTCCATGTGTTTAAAAATGTATATATGTTTCACTTATGTATTAGTCATTTTTATAATTAATAATAATAGCAATAATTTAAAATAAAGGTATAATTTAGTTAATTCATTTTTCTAATTTAACCACTTGAAATGTATGAAGTAGGTGGTTTGATACTTATTATGGATTGATGGTTATAGTTGTTTACCAGTCATTCAATTTATATGGTTGTGTTAGTTTACTTTCTCTCTATATAAAGTTAATATAAAATTGTACTACTTAATGTGGACACTGAAATGTTTTCTTTACGATTGAGAGTTCAATATCATTTTATTACTTCAAAATACGTGTTTATTTTGGAACAAGGTTTCCAACATTTTAATTTAATTATCAATAATTATTAGATGGATGGTAAGGATTTAACCTCCATAGAATATTTTACAATATTCTTAATAGTAGTCACAATCAAAGGTTGAGATTTATCTTAAACGTAGTTATGTCATTTATATACTTTTAATTAAATTGATTAATTAAAAAAATGTCATGTGAACAAGTGTCATATGAAATAAATTATGGTTTGTGAGACATGTAGTATAAAAAATCCATGATATTGGTCTATGATATAGTTTAAGAATCTACATAGGTTTTTTTTAAAGAGTGAGTATAGATTTTATTAAGTTTGTGTTTGGTTACAATAAATACTTAGGAAATTTTACATTTTGGTTTTCATCCTTCATTCTCTGATTCGTAATATTGTACGTTGACAGTTCTAAAGGGCTACATATTGCCTCAAACTTCAGTACTTCATTGGAGGTATACAGTTTACAAAAACTATCTAACAAAAAGAAAAAAAATTACAACCATACATTCATCAATTTAGGTTATTTGTTGCTTCCATAGATGGCATGTTAAGATCTGGACATTGGCCATCCTACCTCCAATTCTCATTTCCATAACCATTTAGTCTAGAAGTCATCATTTGAACTTGTTCTTGCAATTCCACGATCTATCGATGAAGCACCTTTGTTTCATATTCCTTCCTCACTGTATTTTTGCTTAGGGCTTAAACTTTCTCCATCTCTTTCACAGTTGTCATCATTTTCTCCTTGAGCTTCAGGTTCATCACGATCAAATTGAATTGAAGGACATCTATTTTCTTCATTAGCTGAGTCACCTTTTCTTTGCAACTACATCTAGTATACGAAGCATAGTTGCTAGTGCCCCCAGTGTCCGCTTGTCCTCTCCCCACAATGTAATTGTAACTCACACTATTCATCATTCCAAACAAGTACTCCACCCTCTAGGGATGGTCCATGTAACGATGAAGGACACCCTCAATGATTACTCCCCATGAATCTTGGCATGCATAGTCAACTTTATCCCGGGCTAGTGTGGTATACTCAGAGATTCTCGACCCAAAGACATAGGAATTGTCCAAATTAGCAATGTGGTCATTTGGTAATACAATGCCCACATGCATATGCAATAATGTAGCCATAAAATTTGTCCTCAAATTTTCTTCAGTGGTTTAAAACCACCATGCAATGCCACCCAAATTCCTCTGACCTGTTATGGAATTTTTGATCTTTGAGGCCCACACTGATTTTTGTAATCCTGACTAAAAGTTGCGTCGTCACCAAATTGCACACCATAACTTTCCTTCCCAAAGATATCCTAAACAGAGGAGAAATATCCATCCACCTAATAATAATTTACCAAAGGCCAAAATTTCCTCAACCACCTACCAAATCCAATAGTTACTTGTCTTAAAATTCTTAGTTGAAGGAGAGGGTGTGCCTGGCTAGTGGTTGCACCATGGAACTAGCCATATCCTTCTCATGTAGTGTTTTCTTCCCAAGTGGAGAGTCAAGTTAGCAAGACATCCTATCTTTTGGTGTTGTTCCTGTAGTAAATATTTCTTCTTTCCCTAATCCCACATGCATCCTGTTAGTGTCATATGTTATAGTCGGGCTTAGTCTTTTCATCATTCTAGTCAATTTGTAAAAAGTTTTTCTATGATCTCTTAGAGATCAAGTTATTATTTTTTTGAGTGAAGATAATAACGGATTTGGGTTTTTCATCATTGAGTTGAATCAAGTGGTGCCTTTTCAAGTTAGTTGCAAGGCTGAATCATCAAATCATCATCATTACAAGTTGGTGTTGCACTCATAATTGTGTTGCGCTTTCATATTTGAATTTGAAGCTAATCATTGTAAACAAAGGAGGCTTAGAATGCATGGAAGCTGACAAATTCATGCATTTGGTTCTCAAAAAGTAATCAAAATAATTTCTCCTCCTCCTCAGATGTTCTGAATATCCAAAGAGAGTTGTTGCGCTTCGTTTGTATGGGTTTATTGTGCTTCTGTTGTAGATAATGATTTTGAAATAAGGGAGGTTTTTAGTTTGGTTAGGTGTTTCTTAATAAGTATTTGATGATTTAGGAGTCATTTTCCACCTATTTGGCACATTTAGATGTACAAGGGATGATCAGAAGTATACAAATAAAATGCATTGTGCTTCTACTATAGGTGATGTTTTTAAAATGATGGAGGGTTTACATTATTAAATAGGTTATTAAAAGGGTATTTGAGTATTTTTAGGGTATATTTCACATGTGTGATACATTAAGAAGCGTAGGAGGTGATCAGAAGCATGCAAATCATGAATTCATAGCACTTCTGAAGTAGCGCAGCGAATGTATTGCGCTTCCACACAGTCAACAATTTGACCATGAAATTCTTATCTAGACCTCATGTAATTGACTCTCATGATTATGACAAGTGTCCTTAAGTTTCATGCAAGTTCAACATTCAAGAATTGATCATATAATATGAAAATGAAACTCGTTGTGCTTTTGTTGCAGAGGATTTGCTGTGCTTTTTAATGTTTTAGTAGTTAACTTCAAAATCTATTTCTAACCAAATGGAGATAAATTTTGAAAACTTCAAAGTGGTTTTAGTAAAAACCAAGAAAAATTACAATAACCTCCTTCATTTTTGTAATAGGTATCATAGATTGGAATATTTGAATGAATCTTTAAAACCTATTTTTCAGATTTCATCATTTCCTATTTTAGTCATGATATTTGGGTGCGGATTCTGAGGATATAGAAAAGAATTTTCGAAAATACGGAGAGGTTTCTCTCAAAAACAAGCTCATATAAAAAACCTCCTTCAATTTTGTAACATATTTCATGATTCGAGAGATATCATCTAATATTTGACCCCTATTTTCCAAAAATTCAATCCCTATTTCCTAGCAGGTAGTTCCAAATTTAATGTAATTGATTATATCTTTGGGGAAATGGTTGAACTAGACTCTTTAAGTCCAAGGATGAGATATTTGTATATAATTCATTAAATTTAATGTGCAAAATTTTGGTTGGTCAGGGTTAGAGAAAAAAAACACCGTGCATTGTACTTTTCATTTCAAAAAGTTTTTTTTAATGAAGAAGACCAAGGTCTGCTCACGGTCTTCTTTTATAGGTATTCATGTGTCAGTTTCTAATGGTGATGTGATCTCTTGTGTTTTAATTTTTCTCTCTTATTATCATCATGCTTGAATGTTAGGTATTCATGTTTAGTTTAGCAAGGATTTATTTCAAAATTCACTGTGAAAGTGCTTTGTCATAGCTCACTAAACATTTAATATTTTCCTTCCATTATGAAATTTAAAATTCATCCTGAATCAGATGCTTTAGATGTCATTATTGAACCATTCCTCTACCCACACCTCTACAATGAATTTCATTAAAAACACCAGAACAATTGCCTACCTTTCCTGTGTCAAAATATTCCTCATCTGTTCACCTCTCACTAGAAAATCAATCAGTTTAACATCACTCCATGCCCAATGGATTTTCCCTCTTCCCTACCATCAAATTGTTAAATATTATTTTATCTATGATCTAAATACCTAGCCTAAAACCTAAGAAAACCAATCATCCAAGTGATTGGAGATCCATATAAAGAGAGCCCTCTCTAAAGCTGGAAGGGTTAGATTCTAGTTTTAAAGTGGTTTGTGGTTACCTTTGGGTTCCTCTCCTCAGCCTGGAGGAATTATGAAGTACTAATATAGTGGCATCGTTGTCAGGGAGTGAAAGGTTCCATCTTCATAGGGAAAGAACCATCAAGTTTTAGATCTGATTACTGATGGTGAACATTGATCAGACACAAGAAGGTTGTGCATTATTCACCGGGCAATGCCATTGAAAAATAGTCTAGAGTTCAGAACATCTATGGCGACTCCACTATCCAAAAAATTCAGAGTTTAAAGTTTAGTTCCACTTACCTAGTCAAGCGAGATGAAAGGGTATGTTAAATATCCTTTGTCTATTAAATGTTTTAGAGAGTATTTTAATATGTTTGATGATGATCAAGTGGAAAAAGATTTCTCATTTTTTTTACATAGGTATTTAAGATTATGCAAATGTTCTGAGGAGAAGAGTTATTTTTTAGAATCATTTGTTGAAAATTTTGAGAAAGATATTGAAGCCTTAGAGATTCAAATTCAGTCCCACAATTTCAATTGTCAAAATTAGTCCTTTAAGAACCTTTTCCATCTAAAATGATACGAAGTAGAGTTGCCCTATGATTTTTAGATAGATGGATGTTCTGATTTTGAACACAAGTTTGACAATGCACATTTGAAGTCATAGTTTGAATACCTTGAGGATAATCGAACAAATCATGTCTTTTATGATCCTGTAGCTCACTATATGGAAGGTTTTTTCAACTTGTGTTTTCCATCATGTTTTCAATATGGAGACCAGATGCATCATGAGTTATCACCACCATTACACTGTCCAATTTCCATATGGTGCAAGCACTGTCAAGCAATATACTTATTTTAGCAACTACTTGATTGGCTTCACTAGCATTTTGTATCACTTGATATCAATAATGTGCAATAAGCTTGTTGGGAAAGTATTTATTTCAAATTTCAGTTTCAATTTCCATCATGTATATTTTTGCTCAGTTAGATTACAGGTCACAGTTTGTAGGTTGCAGCCTTCGAGGTTGGGAGTAGCCCAATGGATCAGGCTACTAGTCTACAGTGTTCTTTGGGACATCACAGGGAAGATTCCATTCCCATTAGAGCCAATGTTAGTGTCCTATGTTATAGTAACCAAAGTCGGGCTTAGTGTTTCATCATTCTAGTCAATTTGTAAAAAGTTTTGCTATGATCTCTTAGAGATCAAGTTATTAGTATTTTGAGTGAAGCTAATAACAAATTTGGGTTTTCCATCATTGAGTCGAATGAAGCGGTGTCTTTTCAAGTCAGTTGCAAGGTCAAATCATCAAATCATCAGCATTACAAGTTGGTGTTGCACTCATCATTTGTGTTGTGCTTTCATATTTGAATTTGAAACTAATCATTGTAAAAAAATGAGGCTTAGAACACGTGGAAGGTGAAAAATGCATGCATTCGGTTCTCAAAAATTCATCGAAACAATTTCTCCACCTCCACAAATGTTTTGAACAGCTAAAGAGAGTTGTTGCACTTTGTCTACAGGGGTTTGTTGTGCTTCTATTGTAGGTAATGATTTTCAAAGAAGGGAGGTTTGTAGTTTTTTCAGGTGTTTCTTAATAAGTATTTGATGATTTAGGAGTCATTTTCCACATGTTTGGCACATTCAAAGGTACAAGGGATGATCAAAAGTATACAAATGAAATTCGTTGCGCTTCTGTTGTAGGTGATTTTTTTTAAAGGATAGAGGGTTTACAATATAAAAATAGGTTATTCAAAGGGTATTTTATTATTTTTAGGTTATATTTCACATGTTTGATACATTCAGAAGCCTAGGAGGTGATCAGAAGCATGCAAATCATGAATTCGTTGTGCTTCCACACAGTCAACAGTTTGACCATGAAATTTGTATCTATACCTCATGTAATTGATTCTCGTGATTATGAAAAGTGCCCTTCAGTGTATTTTAGTTTCATCAATCAAGAATTGATCATATAATACGAAAAGGAAGATCGCTATGCTTTTGTTGTAGGGGATTTGCTACGTTTTTTAATATTTTAGCAGTCAACTTCAAAATCGGTTTCTGAGAAAATGGAGATGAATTTTGAAAAATTGAAAGAGTTTTTATTAAAAGCGAGTTAAATTACAATAACCTCCTTCATTTTTGTAACAGGTGTCATATATTGGAATATTCGAATGAATTTTTACAACCTATTTTTCAAATTTCGTCATTTCATGTTTTAATCATGATATTTGGTGTGGATTCTAAGGATATGGAGAATAATTTTCGAAAACTGGGAGAGGTTTCTCTCAAAAACAATCTCATATGCAAAAACCTCCTTCGGTTTTGAAATATTTGTCATTATTCGAGATATATGATCTAATATTTGACCCCTATTTTCCAAAAATTCAGTCTCACCACTCCTTTTCTTTATGTTATATGTGTTGTTCTAATAATTGATGTTATATTAGAAGAATAACATAACTTATCTTGCAAAGTATTTACAATAGTTGAATATAGTTTGATTGTATTTGGTATGTAAAGGCAAAACACAAACCATTTGGTATGTAAATACAAAACACAAATCTAATTACATTATGACCAAGGCTTTCTCCATTCTAATAGACTATGAATGTAACTTCTACAATTGTTTTTTATGACAATGACACAATCAATATGGAATAAAATGACCTATGATTTAACCCAAAAAGGCCATGTAACAAGCAACAAAGAAAATCCTTACAAAATCCATATCCTCATGTGGTTACACCAAAAAAAATATGACACCCCTATGCCTGATGGCCTCCAAAATATTCATTGCCCAAGCTTGATGAGTTTCTTACTTGAACCAAGTAGGTTTGCATACCTAAAAATGGTTGATTAGGACGTGTTGAATTGTTTCCATATGATTGTGTCTAATTTTCCCCTTGTATCCATGGAGGAACTGAATATCCATAACTCATGCTTGTGCTACAAACCCCTACATTAAGTGGAGGTGTCTAATAATCATAAATAGGAATGACACCATATATAGGATTGGTGCCTACACTGGTAGGAATATAGCAAGTGGGAAAATCCCTTTGTTGATAGCAAGGGACTTGGATATTTATGAGGTCTTGGAATAATGGTGTATTATCTATAGTTTGGTCCAATGTGTTTGACATGATCTTGTTTTCCTTTATTGTGCTTGCATCATTGTCAACCTTATCTATCATCCACCATTCTTTTTGAAGAAATTGTTGAGCCTTTCATGATTCCTTTTCCTGCATTAACAATTGTTTTTTATGGTCCTTCTCTTTCCTAACTTTCTCTCTTTCAATCATTTCCTCTACTCGATGGTTTGTTGAAATGATTGTTCGGTGCAGGAATTGCACTTAAGAAAACTCCTCAACACTTAATTGTTAACCCAGGGGTTTCGTAAACTTAGAGATGAAGCACAAGAAATGCCAGAAGTGGTATGAACTTTTCCTATTCTTAATCCTACTTCTTAAAGGAAATGTTTGCAGAATCAGACAAAAAACAATCTTTAAAGGCAATTGACACCAAAGCAACTCTAGTGCTAGAATATAAAAGAACAATTTGCAAGTAAATCAAGTAAAGGAGCTTTCACACAACTGAAGCAATCTTAAATGCTGGAAGGAAATGCTATGTTTATCTTCAAATAGATGACTAACAGTCTGACAAGTGGGCCTTTGTAGAGATATGTTTTCCTCTTGATATTCCTTCTACACAAACACCTATTCTTGTACTATTGCAATGTGCTTGCACTAGTGCAGGTACAATGCCTCTGTGTAAAAGTATATTTTACCTCCCTTACTGAAGATTTATGTCTTTGTGGAGGTGCTCTAAGCCTCAGGGCTTACAGCACTCTGTTTCTGTGACAAGAGACCAGCTCTTGCACCGAGGCAAAGTTTCCTTCACCAAGTTTCTAATTTACTTTCGAAAATATTGAAAGACGTGCTGAAAAAGAATTACAATTGCAAATGAAATTCTAAGATAAATTATCTATGGAAAAGAAATGCTCTAATTAATTAAATCTTGCAAAAGAAGTGAACTTCATGAAATGAAAGAAACTCGAAGTAATCAAAGCAATAGTCTGAGTGATCTACATCTATCATTTAACTTCAAAAATCCACTTAAAGTGTTTCTGTTCCTTGGTTGTAAAGCATAAAATGAAAGTATAACGTATCTATGATAAATTCATGCAATTGTTCTCAGGTCCTTCAGAAATATACTTTTAATGCTGAAGACAATTACTGAAATTAGCAACCCATTTGCTTGCAAGAATAACTAAAATGATAGTCAGGGAGAGAAATGCAATGTTTACTGTAAAATAAATTATTGAACCGAAGTGCAGGAAATCACATGCACTGGTACAAGAAAAGGGCTTCTTGCACAATCCAAGTGGAAGCAAATCGAGACAAGAACTGTGAGTAAAGAAATGTGAGAAAGAAATTATAGAAAGGAAATAACTCAATTAACTCCCAAGCCACGGATCCGTTTCACACTTAACACCAAAATAGATTTAAATCAGAACTTTAGAAATAAATATATAAAACTATTCACACCACGCAACTGCAAAGGGAAATATCCGCACAGTCTTTTCGAATAACGAAAGCACAAAGGTAAATGAGCTGTGTTGGCTGGCCCATATCCAACCAGCTCATTTCCCTTTTAAGAAACAAACAAATTTAGCACTCAAGTATGCATCAAAGATAAATTAAACACAGTGCATGAATAACATGGCAGATTCCTTGTATTACTTGATTAGCAAATGTACATAGTAGTGCAGGTCCAGCCCAGAGCTAAGGGCGATACCAAATTACATAGAAAATGAAATTGGATTCTAAGGATCGCTAACTAGTTCTACCTACAATTTATATTTTATACATCCTTTTGACCTTTGTTGTATTCAACTAATTACATTCATTTTCTTATCAGGTCTTTCGTCCAAACATACTAATAACTGAACATTACAAAATCGAGTAACAATTATAAGGGAACATGTACTTCGTTGGTCGTAGACCATCCTCGGCAAACATCCCTGATTGTGTGCCACTAGTATCCATCCTCAGTTAATCAACAATCGAACTTGGAGTCATCTATCAAAACATCCACGTGGAAAGATTTAGCTCATGGAAATATCAGACCAATCATTGTGGTGGTGCAGGAATCTGCCTGCACTAATCATACTAACTCATAATTAACACTAAGTTCCTCAATTACTTCTAGGAAATTATCATAAGTTACAAGAGGTACTTAATAGGCATGAAATCTATGTGAAAATTATTAATAAAGCACTTTAATAAATCTTAATGTAAAATATGAATCATATGCAGGAATAGGTAGTTATCTTGGACTAGTGCAGGAAAGAGAGGTTTAATTTGAGATAAAACAAAGGTTAATGTTTATAGAAATGGGGTAAAAATAGGGCAATTTGGGACACCAACATCCTCCCATCCCTAAGTTGTTGTGTGTCCTCACACAACATTTTACTTTTGCAAAAAATCTCAAAAAGTGAGTGGCCAGCTCTCAATCCTGAACTTCAATGCTTATTCCTGCTTTCACTATCTTCGGATTTTTCCCTCGGGCTCTTCTCAGCTGATTCATCACCTTCTTGAGGCGTTTGTAGCATTTGGAAGCCCAATACTTCCACACTTTTACTTGCTGCTTCTACCTTTTTACCTCTGCAAGTAGCTCCACCTCGCTCTACTTCTGCCAACTTTGTTCCTTCATGACCTGGTTCAAAGCCTCTAGGTCATGAACTTGCTACTCCAATTCTACTATTTGGCTGTTGAGGTAGAGAGTAGAGGGTGTCATGCTAATATCTTCAGGTGTAAATGTCTTCTCTGCAACGGACTCGAAACAGGTCCCATCATCATCAAGGTCAAGGTCGTCAAATGTCTGCATTATGATGTTGTCGAGGGTTTCTATACTCAGGGTTTCCTTGTCACCGAGGGTTTTGATGCCCTCCACAATCTTTGTGCCAAGGGTTTCAGTACCTTGTGCACTCAACTCGTCGGGGTTTTTAACACCCTGTTCATCCAGTTCCTTAGGGAACTCAGTGCCTTGTCCATTCAGACCAACAAGGGTCTCAGTAGCCTGTCTTTCTAAAATAGTAGGGGCTTCAATACCTGTTCCTCTAAAACAGCGGGGGTTTCAGTACCCCATTCCTCAAAATCACTAAGGGTTTCAATGTCCGGTTCACTAAAATTATCGAGGGTCTCTATATGTTGCTCTTCTTCATCCTCATGACCCTCTGTTTGGACTTCACCGGTACTCGGTGTCGTCTTCCTCTTCCTTAATCTGTTGTAAAACTTGACAACACTATGTTGTCTTTCGCATTCTATTCATTTCCCACAATGTGTGCTACTCCATCTGCAAGCACTGAGAGATTATGAACTTTAGGGAAAAATTGGGGTGATATGTTGATTATAATCGGAGAGCTTGACTGGTTCGTCCCTTGGGAGACAGTCTTCCTCCTCACCTGTTAGAAAATTATATATTACAGAGAAATGGAACACATAAAATATTGCAGAAATATAAACACAGAAAACGCATAAAACAAGAGAGACACAGATATACATGGTTCACCCAGTTTGGGCTACGTCTGTTAGTGTCAGTCTTTCCAGCCTTCCTCCAGTGATCAAATATGCTCTTACAAAGTGGTTTCAGAGTGTTAAGGTCAAATTCTGTCATTTCAAAGAGTTTTCAAGCAAAATTTGGTCACTAGGCATTAGGTCTAGGGTTTGCTTTAACTCCTTCTAAAGTTGCCCAAATGTCAGTTCATGTCATCATTCAGCTGAGCCTATCATCATTCAGAGGGTTTTCATTATCATGTCAGTGTCGAATGAGTCATTTTACACCTTATTCATGCTTCAGTTGTGCCTAGGTAAGGTCATTTCCCTCTCCTAGGGTTTTGAAAGCTAATATCTCTTGGACGGTCAAATCATCGACAAAACTTGTATCCAGATGTTCATACACCTTCCCCTATCCTTAAAATACCCTATCAGATGCTTCCCATCACTGAGATCCCCCAAAATCCTCATTTTTGCACAAACCCTAGTTTCTAGCTACAACCTGGCAATTTTCTAGGTTGGGCCTGTGTTTTTCCCTTTTGGACCTCTTCCCCTCACTCAATATCTAAGATTCCACTTTCCCTTGCTTCCTAACATCCCTCCCCACTCCCAAAAATTTCCCCAAGAATTTAGAAGCCCCCTATCCCCTTCATTTCGCTCCATTTCGACAAAATTCCTTGTTCCACACATCGGGATAAGTTTCACTCAAACAATGTTTCAGAGCAATCAGAGATGAATTTTGCAAAACTGAGAGAGGTTTTTTCTCAAACATGCCAAGGAAGAAAAACCTCCTTCACTTTTTACACAGGTGTCATGGTTTGAGAGAAATGTCAAGAATATCGTTGCCTCAGGAGAATCAAAGACACCTCTGAAGTGACCTTGGGAAAATCAAGTTTTCTCCTAGCTTGGTTGGCCAAATGATTTTCTTGATGGGTAAAATGATAACTAGACACAAATATATTTCCAATGAGCTATCATGAGCTCAATTTGGGGTTGAGGAAGGCATTCAAAAGTTGACTGCAACAGCACTCTTCTTTCAGGCAGCCTCATTTGGTACTTTTTGACCAGTCTTGGGAGATTTGATTTTTGACAAGTCAAATGAACTCCAAATTGAAAAATTCCTTTTGGGTTGGAAATTAGACTCAAATAACTTTCCAACGAGCTATCTTGCACTCGATTCTGACATCAGGAAGGCCTCCAAAAGCCTCCTGCAAAACGCGACCCGTCAGGCCAGGTGCGCGACCCGTTGAGAGCTCTTCCGCAGTTCAGAAAAGCAACGTGCGTGACCCGTTGGGGGGGGGCGCGACCCGTTGGGCGGCCTGCGCGACCCGTTGAACCGGCTTGCTGCAAACTTCAAAGAAATTTCCCAATCTCCCTCCAAATCATCTAATTTGTTTGAGGTAGGCTCTTTACACATTATTTTTGTGGTTGGTGATAAATGAAGCCCTCATGCTTGTATTATAACCTCAAATCATGTAAGTGAAAGGACATTATATGGCTGAAATGTTAATGAGAAAAATTTGCTAGGGTTTGTGTTGTTTCAAGGTGTTTTTCCCTTTGGTTTGTTTCCCTCCTTTCCCTCTCACTCACCCTTATATGTTCATCTCCTTTCCCATATTATTTTACAAATGAAATGCAAATCTTTCCCCATCCCTAATGACTAAAAATGTAAACCCTACCCCTTTCCCAAAGCATACAAAACCCTAATTTCCCTCTACCATATACATGTGTAAACAAAGGAAAAATTCATGTGAAAACAAAAGAAAATGTTGATGAATATATCAGCAGGTTGTGTGTATGGTTTCCCTATTTCCCCTATTAATGCATGTAAGCATATTCCCATGTTCACTTTCATACATGTTTTTTCCCATATACAATGATCTTTGCAAATGATTTCCCAAAATATGTATTCCTGTATGCATAATGATTTGCAACATTTCCCTTAAAAATTCCCTGCTATATTTATATATTCCCATTCCTTGTTAAAGAATCCCTCCCCTAACATTTCCCTCATGTCTTTTTCCCCTTGAAACAGCATAGATTTCAGCACTTTTTGCAGGCAGAGACAGCAGTTCAGTTTGTCCACTTTGCTCCTAAACCATGTCAGAAACCGAAACTTATGAGCAAAGTGATGACCATTCATCATCTACAGAGGTTGAGGTACAGAGGAGGCCACATAGAGGTGGAAAAGGTGGCCATCATAGCAGTATAGGAGCCTATGTCATTATGGTTTGATTCAGCTCGTAGTCTCACATCAGTTGACTCAGCAGGGCATCTCATGGGAGGAGTTCATCTCCCGTGAGTTTTTCACAGTGCCACCTCAGCCACATCAGGAGGTCATTCATGAGGAGGGAGGACCATCTCAGCAGCCTGATGCTCCCGTCACCCGACATGTTAGCTCCACTCCTTTGGTCACTTATCAGAAAGGCCCAAGGGCCTTATTTGCAGCAGCTAGGCGAGTACTATCTCCACAGCAGGTGGAAGGGGTCTCGCCTTCATCTTCAGCTCAGCGAGTGTTATCTCCACATCAGGTGGAAGGGGCCTCGCTTTCTTCACCAGCACAGGTACTACAGAGGGGCAAAGAGCCCATGATTCATGAGGATCCGGTGATTGATCTTGAGGCCAGTTCTCCCAGCCAAGAGGCGAAGGAGATCATTCAGCATCTCAGGGCTGAAAATGATGTTTTACAGAGGAGATTTGAGGGTGCCCAATGGACTATTACTTACCTGGAGCAGTGGAACAAACAATTGGAGGAGGAGAAAGAACTTGATGAGCTATGGAGGATTCGTAGCGACCGAGTCTTGAACCGTAGAAGACCCGGTGATCCATTGCCTGTTGACCGAGAGTCAATGCTCATTCAGGAGAATGCCCACTTGGAGAGGCTGTTGGCTAAGGCCAACCAAGAGAAAAAGTTGCTGAGAAACATGAAGAATCACTATTGGGCAAGGATGCATGTTTGCAAGGCCAAAATGAAAATGTTCCAAAGGAGGTTGTCCGAGGCTCTTAGGCGGAGGAAGAAGACCAATCCACTCCGTATCTTGGCTGAGGCATCCCTCAAAGATCATGGCACTCACTAGCATCAGCTACAGCACAAATCCCAAAAAATTTTGAGAATTTTGGGTAATTTTGGAATTTTTTGGAAATTTACAGGTTTTGGCTCCTCAACGGGTCTCACCCCCGGTGAGACCCTTTGTCATCGTAGCTCCGTTTTGCAAAAACTCAGCATTTTTAGATTTTTCATGCAAAATTACATATGCCCATGGATGGACTTGAGTTTTTATGGGGTTTTGGGCCTCCAGAAGGTCAAAATACATGCAAAATTTGACTTTCTGCCCCTTTTTTGAGTTGCAGAAGAAGTCTTGGGAGAATTGATTTTTGACTAGTAAAATGAACTCCAAATTCAAAAATTCTAGTTAGGTTGGAAAGTAGACTCGCAGACCTTTCCAACGAGCTATCTGGCACCCAATTCTGACATCGGGAAGTGCCCCAAACAGAGCTCCAAAGTGCGCGACCCGTTGAGGAAATTTTGCCAAATTTGACCAGTTCAGCCCAGAAATTGCAGATTTGACCCTTTTCGACTTTCTGAGGTTAATGATGATTTTCATGGATGTAATTGTGACACTTTTTGGATAATTTTACTCTTTTTTAACATTTCTAGAATATTTATGCATGTAAAGGGTAAAAATTGAATGTATGAACTAGTTTCCAAGTTTATAGAGGCAAGTTGTTGTGACTGCCTATTTTGTAGTGCTTAGTTTAGAAGTGGTTCAAACAGCTCCTAGGATAGTGATCTCGACCCATGGAGGCAGGGAAAGAGGTTAGATCATCTATATTATGTACTTTCTTGCTCATTTTCATGGTTGGACTCTTGAGGGAGCAGCTATCATTGTATATTTTCACTATATCTCTGCAATTTTTGGCTAAGGAAGACCAGGGTTTTGCAGTCATCTTTGGGATTCTTGTGGACTCATGTGTTGATGGTGTGTTTCTCAATGTTCTTGTAAGCTTTGTTATGTGATTCATTTTTTTTCTTTACTGCTGCACATTAAACAAATGAAGTGTTAAAGTATGAATTCATGCTAGCCATGCTCTGCTTTTAAATTTGTTTAATTTCCATGTTTTCTACTGTCTAAAGGGAATTCAAAGTTATTGTTTGCTCTCTTTAGCTCCTCATCTTTCATTCCTGATCATCCATCTCAAGTTAAGGCATCAATATTGTTTCCTACCTCGCCCCAAGGAACCCCCTGCAGAAACTGTGTCCAATCCCCGCACCCAAAATTGTGTAGGAATTTACAGGGTAAGTTCCTCAGAAAGAACACCAAAAGGACACCGCTCACAACCAGATCTCAAATCAATACACCAGTATTTTTGACGTGGTTAAAACCCTCAAAGAGCAAGGAGGGAAACAGTCCACGGCCTGTCCCAACGTGGGTACTACAGGCAATTTATTAATCAAAGAATGAAAATTTACATAAGCTTCTCTCATGCACGGATTACCCGAACAATGACCCTCCATGCGCTTTAAATAGAATTCATGGACCAATCGGGTGTCAAGCCACGGATCAAGTGTCGGTAATACCGAGGTGAGAGTGAACCGTCGGATCACTACATATCGTGACCGTCGGATTGTAAGTTACAAAATGTACAACGGTAAAGAAACACACTTTACCTAACTCTATACTAGACCAAGTTGAACTTAACTATATCCTATGTGTCGGAATATCCTAACATCCCCCCTTAAGAACAACTTGGGATAGGATTGAAGGATTTACAAATATGACACAATAGGAGAAGGAAGGAGGCACTAGAGCCTATCCCCCTTAGTGACAACTTCCTGAACTCCAAGCATATATCGAAGTTTAGTGAACTTCGCCTCTGTGAGAGCCTTTGTGAAGATGTCTGCAACCTGATCATCTGTTGGACAATATTGCACTTCAAGAACATGGTCATGAATGAGCTTTCTGATGAAGTGCATGTGTAGTTCAATGTGTTTGCTGCGCTGATACTGGACTGGATCTTTGCATAGCTGAATGGCACTTTGATTATCACACCAAAGTGTGGTTGGATGCTGCTGCTCAAAGCCAAACTCTGATAGGATCTGACGAAGCCACAAGGCTTCCTTACTAGCTTCCACGGCACCACGATACTCTGCTTCTGCTGACGAAAGAGAAATGGCAGCCTGTTTCTTACAAGCCCATGTAATAGGTCCTGAACCAAGAGTGAAGACATAACCGGCAGTAGACTTCCGAT
This sequence comes from Pinus tabuliformis, assembly GCA_031772625.1. Classification (NCBI taxonomy): domain Eukaryota; kingdom Viridiplantae; phylum Streptophyta; class Pinopsida; order Pinales; family Pinaceae; genus Pinus; species Pinus tabuliformis. The sequence goes on along the minus strand of CM062804.1, from coordinate 1,509,067,856 downwards.
CATCAGGGTCACCAGCCCAATCAGAATCAGTGAAACCAACTAACAGAGGAGCTGCTTTGGCACTGTAATGAATCCCAAACTGTACTGTACCTCGAACATAACGAAGTATTCTTTTAGCTGCTTTCCAATGACTTTCACGGGGGTTTTGCATAAAACGAGCAACAAGGCCAACAGCAAAGGAAAGATCAGGACGAGTATGGGTTAAATACAAGAGTTTTCCGACAAGTTGACGGTATAAGGTAGCATCAACTTCAGGAGAAGTACAAGAGACTGAAAGTTTGACTCCAGACTGAAAGGGAGAAGGGGCTGGCTTACAGTCTTCCATGTGAAAATGACGAAGAATATCACAAGCATACTTGGACTGGGAAAGGAAAATACCCTCCTGGGATTGCAAGACTTGAAGACCGAGAAAATAGTGTAAGTGTCCTAAGTCTGTCATTTCAAATTTCTTTTTAAGGCTGGACTTCACATGGTTTATAAGGTTGGGATCACTACCAGTAAGAATAAGATCATCAACATAAAGAACAAGGATGATAAGAGAGTTGCCCACTTTCTTGGTGTAGACAGTATTGTCAGAATGACACCTAGAAAAGCCAGATTCTAAAAGAAAGCTATCCATTTTGGCATACCAAGCCCGAGGAGCTTGCTTGAGGCCATAAAGGGATTTCTTAAGTCGACAAACAAGGCTGGAGTCTGTTTGTATGAAGCCAATGGGTTGTTCCATATAGATTTCTTCCTGCAAGTCCCCATGCAAGAAGGCAGATTTAACATCCATCTGATGGACTTCCCATTTTAAAGAGGCAGCAAGGGAAAGAACAAGGCGGATAGAGTTCATTTTGGCAACAGGGGAGAAGGTTTCAGTGTAGTCAATGCCTTCAACCTGTGAAAAGCCCTTAGCAACGAGACGAGCTTTATGTTTATCAACTTTCCCATCTGGTCCATACTTGGTTCTGTAAACCCATTTACATCTAACAAGTTTGCGTCCCTTTGGTAGAGGAACAAGATCCCATGTATCATTTGTCATCAATGAATGATATTCTTCATTCATAGCTGCTTCCCAATGTGGATGGCCTGAAGCTTCTGCAAAAGTGTCAGGATCATGATTTACTGGAGCTTGAGCCAGTAAAGAAGAGGCTCTTTCAAACTGAGAACGTGTACGTCGCTGATCTGTAGGATCACCGGCAAGATCACCTGCTGCATCCCGAGTAGCACGGACCCATCGTGGAAGTTGAGGATCCTGAGAAGGTGGGGGAGGATTATCATCCTCGCTTTCATCATCTGAAGAAGAAATGTTTTCAAAAGTAGAAGAGATAGGAAGAGGTGGCACATCCGCCGGACTAGGCTCGCAGGCCGATTTATTTTCATCAAATTTTACATCTCTTCTAATGATAACATTTTTGGACTTAAATGGAATAAGTCTATAACCTTTTACATCTTCAGAATATCCAACAAAAGTACATTTCTCACTCTTAGGTTCTAAAGCTTTATGCTTTTCATCTGGAATATGGGCCCATGCTTCACTTCCAAACACACGAAAGTGACTTACATCTGGTTTAATGGAACTCCAAGCTTCTTCTGGAGTGATATTCTCTAGAACCTTAGTAGGAGTGCGATTGATTATATAATTTGCACAATTAATTGCTTCGGCCCAAAAACTAAGACTGAGTCCTTTAGATTGCAGCATACAATTAGCCATTTCCTTTAAGGTGCGATTTTTCCTTTCAGCTACACCATTTTGTTGTGGAGTGTATGGAACAGTATGTTGCATTTGAATTCCATTTTCGGTGCAAAAGTTGATGAATGTGTTTTTAACATATTCTCCACCATTATCAGTTCTTAGCTTAAGAATTTGATGTCCAGATTGTTTTTCAACAAAGGCTTTGAAGGCCAAAAAGGTGTTAAATACTTCGCTCTTGAGTTTTAAGAAGTATACCCAAGTGCGTCTGGAGAAATCATCAATGAAAGTTAAGAAGTACTTGCAGCCAGAGAATGAAGCAACAGGAAGAGGACCACATAAATCACTGTGCACAAGCTGTAAAGGGGCTGAGGCGTGCCAAGAGGCACGTTTGTCAAAACTGTCCCGATGATGTTTTCCGAGTACACATCCGGAACAAACACCATCTCTGCAAGATACCATAGGAAGACCTGTCACCATATTTTCTTTACATAGATGCTGAAGGGAGCGATAGTTTAAGTGACCAAATCGCTCATGCCAAAGTTTGCTCACTTCATCATTATGAGCAACAAATACTGAGGGAAGATTTGATGACCCAAAGTTGTGAAACTTATACAACCTTTTGGAATCATCAGCAAGACCAGTAGCTAGAATCTGTTTAGGATCTTTTAGATCCTTGATTACAACATCATGAGGTGAAAATTCAACAATTTTACCTTCACCTGAATGAGTTATCTGATAGACAGATAGAAGGTTGCAGGATAAGGTTGGAACACATAATACATCATTAAACTGACCATTGTCTAGATGAACAGTTCCAGTCCCTACAACATTAAGAGATCTATCATCACCAACATATATATTTTTGGTGTTACAATCATTTAAAGAAGAAAACATGGCTTGGTTTTTGGCCATGTGACAAGAGGCTCCAGAATCAATGAGCCACTCATGAGAATGAGAAGAAGAAGAAGATACATTTAATGCATAACCAGACTGAGATGATTGACAATGACATGCAGAAAGTGCCATTCCGGAAGTTGAAGTTGAAGTAGGCTCCACATGGATGTTATGTTTCTTCATTGCGGCTTCCAAGGCTTCCATCTTCTTAAAGCATTTAGATTCTAAGTGGCCATCTCGATTACAAAAGTTACAATGTCTATCAGTCTTCTTCCATTTGTTTTTATTGGTCTTATCATTTTGCTGAAATGATCTTTCATTTTGAGGCTGAGATGGTTTAGGACCATTCTTTTGAGGATATGACTTCTTAGGATTCTTTGAATTTGGTTGCTGCTGGGCGGCTAACGCTTTCGTGGAAGAGTTTCCAAGATTAAGAAGACCAAGGTGTAAGAGTTTTTCTTGTTCTCTTATTAAGGAATCACAAAAGGAGTCAAAGGAAGGGGCCTTGTAGTCTTTTCCTTGACAAATGAAAGCTTCCCTTGTAGAATGGAAAGTGGAAACAAATACAGAGTAGGCTGGTCCCAACTTAGTAAGGATGGAATAAATAAGGTTACCATCTTCTTTCTTAACTTTAACACCTTCCAAGAGATATCTAAGGGTCTTGAATTTGGACAAGAAATCTTCAATGCAAGAAAAATTATTAGGATCCAAAGTAAGCAGCTCATTTTCAAGTTGATGGGCTCTAATTTCATTTTTAATCCCAAAAACTTTAGCGAGTTTTTCTAATGCTTCATGAGGAGTCTCAAGGTCTGCAATGTGGAATCTAAGATCAGGAGAAATAGACATCCCTATCAAACCACGTGCTTGATCTTGTCTATTTTCCCATTTTGCAACCTTGTCTTCATCTTTTGGTTTCTTCTCTTGGTCTGTGGCTATTCTGAAGAGACCTTTACTTCTAAGTAAATCTTCCATGTAGGCTACCCATTGGAAGTAGTTAGTGCTGTCAAGAATGACTTGGCATGGACTTTCCATTTTTTTTTTTAAACTGAAGCTGAAGATGCTGAAAGTAAGTGTTCCAATGGATAGATCTCGAAAAAATAGGCGGTTTTAAAAAAACGGCTCTGAAAAAGGCTTCCGGATGAAGAAGTTATGGCTTTTTGAAAAAAAAATTGTTGAAGTTGCCGGCAAAGTGCGCGAATGTGCGGGAATGAAAAAAATCCGCCCCCACAAAATGGAGACTTGAACCCAAGACCTCTACTCTCTTAAAATAGCTTTGAACCAATTGATCTATACAAAAAATTTGAGAGAGAGAGAGAGAGAGGGGGGGGGGGCCTTGGTTTGCGTGCTTGCCTTGAGAAAGCTCTTTTTCCCTACAAAACACAAAACACAAAACCCAACACGAATATGCAAAGAAAAACGAACCTTGCGGCTCGAAGTTAGCTTTAGCCAAAAAACTAGAAATTTTTAAAAAAAACCTCAAAGTTAGCTTTAGCCGAAAAATAAATATTTTTCTCAATGTTTCTGATTTTCCGAGATCACACTAAGGTGCAGGGAAAAGAGCATACGCATGAGAAAAATCCTTCCTTTCTGTTTCTGATTTGCCCAGATCGCACAGAGTCGCAGGGCAAAGAGCATACGCAGAAATGAAAGGTATAGATTCGGTTAAAAAAAAAGGGCTAAATAAACCGAAACCGAAATAAGCAGAGAGAAAATAACAGTAAACTGCAAAAAAAACACTGTATACCTCCCGATCTGAAAAATGACGCAGCTAGGGCTACCGGAAACCTTTTCGCGTGAAACGAAAGGGGTTCCTCACTGGAACAGATGCTCCGAATGCAACAGAGCAATCCTCTCGGCCTGAAAGCAGTCAGAAACAGCAGATCTAGGAAACGACAGCCGCATGCAGTTCTACCGGCTTCAGATTTGGATCACCAACGGACGCGGCCCTCAAATAGCTCTGATACCATGTAGGAATTTACAGGGTAAGTTCCTCAGAAAGAACACCAAAAGGACACCGCTCACAACCAGATCTCAAATCAATACACCAGTATTTTTGACGTGGTTAAAACCCTCAAAGTGCAAGGAGGGAAACAGTCCACGGCCTGTCCCAACGTGGGTACTACAGGCAATTTATTAATCAAAGAATGAAAATTTACATAAGCTTCTCTCATGCACGGATTACCCGAACAATGACCCTCCATGCGCTTTAAATAGAATTCATGGACCAATCGGGTGTCAAGCCACGGATCAAGTGTCGGTAATACCGAGGTGAGAGTGAACCGTCGGATCACTACATATCGTGACCGTCGGATGGTAAGTTACAAAATGTACAACGGTAAAGAAACACACTTTACCTAACTCTAACCTAACTCTATACTAGACCAAGTTGAACTTAACTATATCCTATGTGTCGGAATATCCTAACAAATTGCAATTCCTCAATTTGCCACCAAAAACCCAAAAGACCCCAAATCAACCCTTTTGATCAGTTTACTAGCCTAATATCAGTGTTACCTTGTTGGTCATCTCATCCCTTTGAAGATCTACCGAGATTGACCGGAGAGAGCCTTCTCCTGCCCCGTAGGGCTAGCTACGAGGCTGAATGGTTTGATGTTGCCTTGAGGTTTACCTTTCTCAGCCTGAGGTGAAATTTCAAGTGCTAACATACTGGCGACCATACTGGGGAGAACAAATTAATCGTTTGCTCATTGACGTGTTATTTCATAAGTCTTAGACGGAGCCTGAAGTTACGCCAGGTAGCCTTCGAAAACGCTCTTGTTTTACATCAGCGTTAGTAGATAAACGTTGCTTCAGTCAATCTCCGTGAGCTTGTGAACGTAGCGCTTCATTGACACTTCACCCCAGTACATGTATCAAGTTCATATCTGATTGTTGATAGTGGACAACGATCTGACACTTGAAAGGCTGAAATCATTCACTTGGCGACTCTAAATCAGTTTTGAGATCAGATCCAAAGACTCCACTGGAGGATGATCCCGACCAGCAGAAACATGAAAGGAGAATATGGCAAGATCAGGTACTCAAGTTGGAATTTCATCCAAGACATTTTGTTCTTTGTCATAAATTATTTCTTCTCTTTTCCCAAGAATGTAAAAAGGGCTTTGCAAAGTATACTATGCTTGAGAAGAGATCCTCGGCCTGCAGTTGATTCTTTCCCTTTGAAAAGTGTGAATACCAAAGATTTGCATACCTTTGAGCTTGATCAAGACCTTTCTTCTAAATTTTGTGACGACCATCTTCAGATTGATGAGCCTCAAGAAACCAAGACTGATTCTATACCTGCTATACATACCCCTACACCTTGTAAAATTCCAGATCGGTATAAACCTCTTGTTTTACCTTCTGTTCTCCATGCTTTCCCCAAAAACTATGATCTATACTTGCCGAGGTTTGATGGTGAATGTAAGAATGTCAACGCTGAGCAACATGTACAGAATTTTGAGTCCTTTCTTGATCTTTTTGAAGTTGATGATGAAGATGTCAGTATTAGGCTTTTTTCTCTTTCTTTGCAAGTTGAAGTGAAGAGTTGGTTCAAAACCCTGCCTGATGCGAGCATCTCAGATTTCCAGCAGTTCGTCAAAGTTTTTCTCGACAGGTGGATGATCGGGCAGAACCTTTTCTTGATTGTAGAAGAGTATAATCAGCTGAAAAGACTACCAGGGGAGACAGTACAACAGTTTTCAGCCAGATTTAATCAAGTTTATTATTCGATGCCAATTGATATAAGGCCTACTCCTAGATCAGCTCTCTTGCACTATCCGGGTGCCTTTGATCCGGAGATGGAGTTTCAGTTGAGAGAAAGGGATATTGCAACACTTCACGAGATGCAAAACAGTGCAGTAAATGTAGAGGCTCATCTGTTGATCCGAAGGGCAAGGTTGAAAGAAGAAGAGATGAAAAACATAGATCCAGAAAAATCAACATCTCTAGAGGTAAAGCTTGACATTTTGGTAAGTGCCGTGGAAAAGATGATGGACAAGATCAACACAAGAAATGCTTATGATGTTCAAGATCATGGCGTGCTGATTGAAGAAGAACAAGTTGCTGATCCAAAACATTTTGTTTCTTACCCTAGTTGTCATAGATCTGATAATGATTGTTTTGTAGATCATCTTGGAGAAGAAAGATCTGTTGATATGACCTGCATGCTTGATGATATGTTTTATACCGATGATTTGCCTCAGTATGATCAGTATGATGATGATTATGTTCTCCAAAAAGAAGCTAATCTTGCAGACAAATCAACAGCTAGTTTGTGGGAGGAAAAAGTTCATTTTCAGCAGTTTGAGAACAATATTCAGCCATCACATATCAGCTATGATATTGACGAGGAAAGTGCAGCAAATTTTGAAGTAAGTGAAGGATCTTTGCCTTTTTGTTTTGATTCATGTCAGTTCATCAGAGACAACTTCCATGTAATTAGAAATCAGCTGTCAATAAGTCTTGATCTAGACCATCTTGAGGGCAATGAAAATTTTGTTCAAGACTTCTCATATTCAGATTTGCAACCCCCGAAAGCCATTGATTGTCAAGTTGCAGCTGAAGACTTGGAAGTGGACACACATGATTTAATGATTCAAGGTGACTCTGTACCATTTTGTTTTGAATCAATTCAGTTTTTGAAGGGTAGATTGCATAGTAAATCATTTAATGTTGAGGATGAGACAGATAACAAAATTCTTGAGCAGCCTGTAGCATCATATTTGCAGCCACCAAACGAAATTGAAGGGCAGATTATAGATGAAGGTGTGGCAGCCGAAATACCTGATTTGATGATGCAGGAAGATTCTATACCCTTTTGTTTCGAAGCATTTCAGTTTATAAGGCAGAATCTTCGTAAAATATCTCAAGAAAAAGATGAACAGCTAGAAGGATATCATGCATTTTCAATGGATACATTACAGTAGTCTTTTCACGTTTTTCATGATCCAATAGCTGATGTTTTGGATGAGGTTTGCAGTCAAAGTCTTTCTCCATTGACTACATGTGAGCTTGAAACATGTGCTGATATGACTTTAATCCGGCAGTCGGTTTCTTTGTCATTTTTAGCAGAGGTCTCATCACAAGGCTCAGATCAAAGTTTGCATTCATGGTATGAGGAAAAGAGAAGTAATCCATTGGATGAGCTAGGTTCCAGCGTGCTTGAATTTCAAGATCCTTATGCGGTGTTTTTGGAGGTGGATAGAGAATTCATATCATTCAACGGATCTGTTTCTAAGTTGTCATGGGAGTTTCCTTTCATTAGTTCTCTCTTGTTGGTCATAAGTGAGAACTTGCGGAGATTTCAAACAGCAGATGAGATACTTACTTGGTTGCATTGGTTGTTTCATTTCACTTGATCAGGTGATGAATGAAACTGTTAGAGTAGGTTTTGATGAATAAGCTCCACTTTGAGCATCATGTTCAGTTGTCAGTTGTGTTTAAGTATTGAGTCAGTTTTTAGTTGAGTAAGAGTCAATTTGTGTCATTTGAGTCATCAGTTTTCAGTCTTTTTGTTAAGTCAGTTTGTGTCGGTTTTTAGTCATGCATTTCAGCTTGAGTTTTTGACTCCATTGCCCAATGATTGAAAGGCACTGGTATGCTCTCCCAGAGGTCTAAGGTTCTTGGCACCTCCAAGGAGCTACCATCCCCATTGGAGCCAATGTTAGTGTCAGTCTTTCCAGCCTTCCTCCAGTGATCAAATATGCTCTTACAAAGTGGTTTCAGAGTGTTAAGGTCAAATTCTGTCATTTCAAAGAGTTTTCAAGCAAAATTTGGTCACTAGGCATTAGGTCTAGGGTTTGCTTTAACTCCTTCTAAAGTTGCCCAAATGTCAGTTCATGTCATCATTTAGCTGAGCCTATCATCATTCAGAGGGTTTTCATTATCATGTCAGTGTCGAATGAGTCATTTTACACCTTATTCATGCTTCAGTTGTGCCTAGGTAAGGTCATTTCCCTCTCCTAGGGTTTTGAAAGCTAATATCTCTTGGACGGTCGAATCATCGACAAAACTTGTATCCAGATGTTCATACACCTTCCCCTATCCTTAAAATACCCTATCAGATGCTTCCCATCACTGAGATCCCCCAAAATCCTCATTTTTGCACAAACCCTTGTTTCTAGCTACAACCTGGCAATTTTCTAGGTTGGGCCTGTGTTTTGCCCTTTTGGACCTCTTCCCCTCACTCAATCTCTGAGATTCCACTTTCCCCTGCTTCCTAACATCCCTCCCCACTCCAAAAAATTTCCCCAAGAATTTAGAAGCCCCCTATCCCCTTCATTTCGCTCCATTTCGACAAAATTCCTTGTTCCACACATCGGGATAAGTTTCACTCAAACAATGTTTCAGAGCAATCAGAGATGAATTTTGCAAACCTAAGAGAGGTTTTTGCTCAAAACATGCCAAGGAAGAACAACCTCCTTCACTTTTTACACAGGTGTCATGGTTTGAGAGAAATGTCAAGAATATCGTTGCCTCAGGAGAATCAAAGACACCTCTGAAGTGACCTTGGGAAAATCAAGTTTTCTCCTAGCTTGGTTGGCCAAATGATTTTCTTGATGGGTAAAATGATTGCTAGACACAAAGAGATTTCCAATGAGCTATCATGAGCTCAATTTGGGGTTGAGGAAGGCATTCAAAAGTTGACTGCAACAGCACTCTTCCTTCAGGCAGCCTCATTTGGCACTTTTTGACCAGTCTTGGGAGATTTGATTTTTGACAGGTCAAATGAACTCCAAATTGAAAAATTATAATTGGGTTGGAAATTAGACTCAAAGACCTTTCCAACGAGCTATCTTGCACCCGATTCTGACATCGGGAAGGCCTCCAAAAGCCTCCTGCAAAACGCGACCCGTCAGGCCAGGTGCGCGACCCGTTGGGTGGTGCGCGACCCGTTGAGAGCTCTTCCGCAGTTCAGAAAAGCAACGTGCGTGACCCGTTGGGGGGGGCGCGACCCGTTGGGAAGCCTGCGCGACCCGTTGAACCGGCTTGCTGCAAACTTCAAAGAAATTTCCCAATCTCCCTCCAAATCATCTAATTTGTTTGAGGTAGGCTCTTTACACATTATTTTTGTGGTTGGTGATAAATGAAGCCCTCATGCTTGTATTATAACCTCAAATCATGTAAGTGAAAGGACATTATATGGCTGCAATGTTAATGAGAAAAATTTGCTAGGGTTGGTTTGTGTTGTTTCAAGGTGTTTTTCCCTTTGGTTTGTTTCCCTCCTTTCCCTTTCACTCACCCTTATATGTTCATCTCCTTTCCCATATTATTTTACAAATGAAATGCAAATCTTTCCCCATCCCTAATGACTAAAAATGTAAACCCTACCCCTTTCCCAAAGCATACAAAACCCTAATTTCCCTCTACCATATACATGTGTAAACAAAGGAAAAATTCATGTGAAAACAAAAGAAAATGTTGATGAATATATCAGCAGGTTGTGTGTATGGTTTCCCTATTTCCCCTATTAATGCATGTAAGCATATTCCCATGTTCACTTTCATACATGTTTTTTCCCATATACAATGATCTTTGCAAATGATTTCCCAAAATATGTATTCCTGTATGCATAATGATTTGCAACATTTCCCTTAAAAATTCCCTGTTATATTTATATATTCCCATTCCTTGTTAAAGAATCCCTCCCCTAACATTTCCCTCATGTCTTTTTCCCCTTGAAACAGCATAGATTTCAGCACTTTTTGTAGGCAGAGACAGCAGTTCAGTTTGTCCACTTTGCTTCTAAACCATGTCAGAAACCGAAACTTATGAGAAAAGTGATGACCATTCATCATCTACAGAGGTTGAGGTACAGAGGAGGCCACATAGAGGTGGAAAAGGTGGCCATCACAGCAGTATAGGAGCCTATGTCATTATGGTTTGATTCAGCTCGTAGTCTCACATCAGTTGACTCAGCAGGGCATCTCATGGGAGGAGTTCATCTCCCGTGAGTTTTTCACAGTGCCACCTCAGCCACATCAAGAGGTCATTCATGAGGAGGGAGGACCATCTCAGCAGCCTGATGCTCCCGTCACCCGACATGTTAGCTCCACTCCTTTGGTCGCTTATCAGAAAGGCCCAAGGGCCTTATTTGCAGCAGCTAGGCGAGTACTATCTCCACAGCAGGTGGAAGGGGTCTCGCCTTCATCTTCAGCTTAGCGAGTGTTATCTCCACATCAGGTGGAAGGGGCCTCGCTTTCTTCACCAGCACAAGTAATACAGAGGGGCAAAGAGCCCATGATTCATGAGGATCCGGTGATTGATCTTGAGGCCAGTTCTCCCAGCCAAGAGGCGAAGGAGATCATTCAGCATCTCAGGGCTGAAAATGATGTTTTACAGAGGAGATTTGAGGGTGCCCAATGGACTATTACTTACCTGGAGCAGCGGAACAAACAATTGGAGGAGGAGAAAGAACTTGATGAGCTATGGAGGATTCGTAGCGACCGAGTCTTGAACCGTAGAAGACCCGGTGATCCATTGCCTGCTGACCGAGAGTCAATGCTCATTCAGGAGAATGCCCACTTGGAGAGGCTGTTGGCTAAGGCCAACCAAGAGAAAAAGTTGCTGAGAAACATGAAGAATCACTATTGGGCAAGGATGCATGTTTGCAAGGCCAAAATGAAAATGTTCCAAAGGAGGTTGTCCGAGGCTCTTAGGCGGAGGAAGAAGACCAATCCACTCCGTATCTTGGCTGAGGCATCCCTCAAAGATCATGGCACTCACTAGCATCAGCTACAGCACAAATCCCAAAAAAAATTGAGAATTTTGGGTAATTTTGGAATTTTTTGGAAATTTACAGGTTTTGGCTCCTCAACGGGTCTCACCCCTGGTGAGACCCTTTGTCATCGTAGCTCCGTTTTGCAAAAACTCAGAATTTTTAGATTTTTCATGCAAAATTAAATATTCCCATGGATGGACTTGAGTTTTTATGGGGTTTTGGGCCTCCAGAAGGTCAAAATACATGCAAAATTTGACTTTCTGCCCCTTTTTTGAGTTTCAGAAGCAGTCTTGGGAGAATTGAGTTTTGACTATGCAAATTAACTCCAAATTTAAAAATTCCAGTTGAGTTGGAAAGTAGACTCATAGAAATTTCCAACGAGCTATCCTGCACCCAATTCTGACATCGGGAAGTGCCCCAAACAGAGCTCCAAAGTGCGAGACCCGTTGAGAAAAGGGGCGCGACCCGTTGAGGAAATTTTGCCAGATTTGACCAGTTCAGCCCAGAAATTGCAGATTTGACCCTTTTCGACTTTCTGAGGTTAATGATGATTTTCATGGATGTAATTGTAACACTTTTTGGATACTTTTACTCTTGTTTAACATTTCTAGAAGATTTAATGTAAAGGGTAAAAATTGAATGTATGAACTGGTTTCCAAGTTTATAGAGGCAAGTTGTTGTGACTGCCTATTTTGTAGTGCTTAGTTTAGAAGTGGTTCAAACAGCTCCTAGGATAGTGAGCTCGACCCATGGAGGTAGGGAAAGAGGTTAGATCATCTATATTATGTACTTTCTTGCTCATTTTCATGGTTGGACTCTTGAGGGAGCAGCTATCATTGTATATTTTCACTGTATCTCTGCAATTTTTGGCTAAGGAAGACCAGGGTTTTGCAGTCATCTTTGGGATTCTTGTGGACTCATGTGTTGATGGTGTGTTTCTCAATGTTCTTGTAAGCTTTGTTATGTGATTGATTTCCTTTCTTTACTGCTGCACATTAAACAAATGAAGTGTTAAAGTATGAATTCATGCTAGCCATGCTCTGCTTTTAAATTTGTTTAATTTCCATGTTTTCTACTGTCTAAAGGAAATTCAAAGTTATTTTTTGCTCTCTTTAGCTCCTCATATTTCATTCCTGATAATCCATCTCAAGTTAAGGCATCAATATTGTTTCCTACCTCGCCCCAAGGAACCCCCTGCAGAAACTGTGTCCAATCCCCGCACCCAAAATCTCAATTCCTCAATTTGCCACCAAAAACCCAAAAGACCCCAAATCAACCCTTTTGATCAGTTTACTAGCCTAATATCAGTGTTACCTTGTTGGTCATCTCATCCCTTTGAAGATCTACCAAGATTGACCGGAGAGAGCCTTCTCCTGCCCCGTAGGGCTAGCTACGAGGCTGAATGGTTTGATGTTGCCTTGAGGTTTACCTTTCTCAGCCTGAGGTGAAATTTCAAGCGCTAACAACGTCCATGGAGAAACAGCCAGTCCTTCTTTTTATATTATCTCGCAAACTAAAGAGATACAACCTATAGCAGATTCGTTGTAACTCCCTCTTCTCTCTCAATCTCCTCTCTCTTCCTCATTCAGAATACAGATATACATAGACGCAATACAATTCCCTCATATATAGTGAGGGGTTTCCTTTTAGGGCAAAAAACCCTAAATTAAACATAACTTCTACCGTCAGATCTCCGCCTAATGAACGGCCCAGATTGACTACGAAATTACAACATTTTACAAGGCAAATTTACATCTATTCTTAGCTTCATGAGTGCTGCCCCCGATCCCCCCGCAAGGGGGGGGGGGGCGGGTGGGGTGGGGGGAGGGGGGCGCTCCCAACGTTGCAACCACCCCCCCTGAACCCCCCCTGTGGCGAATATTTTAAGGGCGGCGTTTCCGCCCCATTATGAACTGGGGTCCAATGTGGTGATACCTTAGGATACAAAAGATAATCAAGCTCCACACCCAACAATCTCCCACTTAAAGACTGATTATAGCAACTCCACTGCTGCTTCATTTGCTAGACAATGACTCCACTTTGGACCTGGTTGTTTCTCATATTCTTCATCATACTTGAAGACCAATTGAAACTGAGCAGATTCTCAGTTTCTCCCTAGTTACAACTTTTGTTAACATATCTGCATGATTTTGGCTAGTGTGTATCTTTTCCAGCTTCAACTGTCCATCTTCCAACGCTGACCATATGAAATGGTACTTGAGCTGTATATGTTTAGTCTTGGAATGAAATGCAGAGTTCTTTGCAAGATGTATGGCACTCTGGTTGTCACTGTATAACTTGCCCAACTCCTGCTTCTTACCCAATTCATCCAGAAACCTTTGTAACCAAATCATTTCTTTACTAGCCTCTATAGCAGCAACATACTCTGCTTCTGTTGTTGAGAGTGCAACAACATTTTGCAGTTTTGAGACCCAACTGACAGCTGTTCCACCTACAGTAAACACATACCCTGTTGTGCTCCTCCTGTTATCTCTATCACCCGCCATATCTGCATCAACATATCCATGTAGAGAAATGTTTGAACCACCAAAGCATAATTCTTGATTTCTGGTACCCCTCAAATACCTGAGAATCCACTTCACCGCCATCCAATGTTATTTTCCTAGATTGTTCATGTACCTGCTTACAACTCTCATTGCATGTGCAATATCAGGCCTTGTGTAGACCATTGCATACATTAAGATTCCAACTACTGATGCATATGGAACTTTAGACATATGATCCATTTCTTCCCGAGTCTTAGGAAACTCCTCCTTACTTAATTTGAAATGGCTAGCCAAAGGTATACTAATTGGCTTTGCATTCTGCATATTAAACCTTTTCAACACCTTTTCTATGTACTCACTTTGAGACAATGTTAATTTGTGTTTCTTCCTGTCTCTGGTTATTCTCATACCAAGGATTTGTTTTGTAGCACCCAAATCCTTCATTGCAAATGAGTTTGCCAATTTTCTTTTGAGCGCATTTATTTCCTGCATGTTAGAACTTGCAACAAGCATGTCATCTACATACTGTTAGTGTCGGTCATGATGCCCTCCATCAGTGATCAAAAAACTCTTTGCATATGCATAAGTAGGTGTCTCATCGATGTCAGTTTTGCATTCCATTAGGCATGCCATAAAACTGATGGAGGAGCTGGTCCTTGTTCCCTTCTTGGCTTTGCTGGATCAGGTCATATCAGTTAATGAACTTGTGTCACGCTTGTTTTGTTTTGTCTTGAAGTCCAAAGTCTTAGGTCTAGGGTTTCAGTCAAATGTCATTGCAAGATCATGAGTCAGAGGTCCATGGGTCCCAACAAGCCGAAAGGAGGTATGTAAATATGTTTCATGGATATTTTCATCAGGTACAGCTCATTTATACCTTGGATTTAAAAACCCTCTTTTTAAACCCAAGGTCATGTGAAATTTGCAAAAAATAAGGAAAATTTTCAAAATTCTTCAAAATGCCAGCAATAACCCTGGTCTCCTCACCAGAGTCCATCAGATGGTCAACCTGCAAAAAGAACGGAGTTAAAGCACTCAAAAGATCAAATTCAGGACAAAGTGAACTCAAAACAGTGTTAAAAGTGAATGTCAAAACAAAAACATTAGAAAGTGGGTTTGGTAAGTTAATTTTTTCAAATTGGGCCTATAAAGAGTAAATTTCCCTCTAAACAGCCTCATTATGCATTTGAGAGCTTGCAAAAACGAGTGAGAGGTCAAAAGAGGCGATTTGCAGAAAGTTGGAGTCATTCTCAGGGGCGCGACCACTCAGGCTCAGTGCGCGACCAGTTGGGTGGGGCGCGACCACTCAGCGACCCCTCTGCAGTGTATTTTTCTAAAGGGCGCGACCACTCAGGCAGGGCGCGACCACTCAAGCTGTCTTCTACAGAACCACTCCAAATCGACTAAATCGCCCTCTTGCTTGCTCAACTGATCGAGGTAGGGTCTTCTAGTGCGTTTGAATGCTTGAAACATGAAATGATGGGCTTGCATATATATGTTATCACCAAGAAATGTAAGGAGAAATGGATTTGGGTGATTGCTTGTTCATGTAGGCATTATGCTAGGGTTGATGTTTTTTCAAGGCTTTAAATCCCTATTTATTCCCTCCTTGTTTCCTATTAAATTCACAAATGTCATAATATGTTTATATCTTATCTCATTTGCAATAAATACTAAATCTCTCATCCCAAAATTCCTAAAACCCTATCCCTCCCCAAAATCCCTTTACAAAACCCTAATGCCCTTTCATGTATTCTACCCAAACCCAAATACCCTCCACACGGCAAGGAAAATAAATGAACAACAGCAAGGATTAAAAAATGTTGTGTAAAAAGAAAAGAGCAATATAATGGTAAAATAATAAAACAAAAAACAGAGCAAAGATTGATGTGCATGTTCCTTACAAAAACAGAGGACATATTGCTGTGAATGGTGATTACAAAATCATGTTGTTGTGTCTCCCAAAACCATAAGCCCTGTTTTCCCTTTTATCCCTAATATCCCTGTTTAAATAAAATCCCATTTCCCCTTATGACCAAATGTACATGAATCCCTTTGAAAAAACAGAGTTTGCCCTATGATGTACATTAGAAGACAAAAAATCAAATGAACAATGTTGTCCCATACCCCTATTATACATGCTCTCCCTTACCCCTTGTTGAGCATGTATACCCTTTCCCTTGGTTATTATCATCCATGTTTCCCTAATAAAAACATTTCTTTGCAAATGATTTCCCGGTGATTAAGATGAGATTGTATGTTTGACAGTTTGTGAATTGTCCCTTAGAAATTCCCTATTTTTATATGTTTCCCTTTCCTTATGAAAAATCCCCTCCCCTTACATTTCCTTCATGATTTTGTTCCCCTTGAAAACAGCATACAACTCAGTATTTTTGCAGGCAAGGGCAGCAGTTTACTTTATCTATTTTCTCCACTTTGCTCAAAAGCACCATGTCAACCACTGAAACCTATGAGCAAGGTGATGACCGGCCTTCTTCCACAGAGGTTGAGGTACAGCGGAGGCCTCGTAGGGGAGGCAAAGGTGGTCATCATAAAAGAGAGGAGCCCAAGAAATTTTGAGAGTTTTGAGGCATTTTTAGCATTTTTGGGAATTTTACAGGTTTTGGCCATTTGACTGGTCTCACCCTGCGCGCGACCATACATGGGGGCAACTCAGTACGGGGAAAACTTTGCATTTTTGGAATTTTCATGCAAAAATACACTTGCCTATGGATGGGTTTCAGATTTTATGGAGATTTGGGCTTCCAAAAGCTCAAAATACATGCAAATTTTGACTTTCTGCCCCTTTTTTGAGTTGCAGAAAGCTGCCTTGGGAGAAATGACTTTTGAGGGGTCAAATCAACTCCAAATTCAGAACTTCCAGTGGGGTTGGAAAGTAGACTCGCAGACCTTTCCAATGAGCTATCTTGTACCTGATTTGGACACCGGGAAGGCCCTCAAACAGAGCTGTGAATGTGCACGACCAGTCAGAGTGATGTGCGCGACCAGTCAGGGAAATTGGCCTGTTTTGACCAGTTCGGCCAGCAAAACACTGTTTTCATCTTGGTTGACTTTTGAGGCATGTAAATGATGGATTTTTGTGTAATTTTCATAGCACTTGGATACATTTACTCTCCTTTGACACTTCTAGAAGTTTCTTTGATGTAAATAGTGAATATTTAATGCATGGATAGATTACCTAAGTTTTAGAGGCAAGTTGTTTTGACTGCCTATTATCTAGTGCTCAGTTTAGAATTAGTTGAAACAGCTCCTAGGAAGCTGAGCTCGACCCCTAGAGGTGGGGAAAGGAGTTAGATCATCTATATTATGCCTTCTCTTGCTCATTTTCATGGTTGGACTCTTGAGGGAGAAGCTCCTATTGTATATTTTACTTGTATCTCTGCAATTTGAGGAAAAGGAAGACCAGGGTTTTGCAGACATCATTGGGATTCTTGTGGACTCTTGTGTTGATGGTGTGTTCTCTTATTGTAATTGTAAGTGTGTTTATGTGTTCCATCTCTTTCTTTACTGCAGCTTATTAAACAAATGAAGTGATAAAGTTTGAATTCATGCTTGCCATGCTCAGCTTTCAAATTTGTTTAATGTTTATGTTTTCCACTGTCTAGAGAGGATTCAAAGTCATTGTTTGCCCTCTTTAGCTTCTCATTTTTCTTCCTTGATCATCCATCTCAGCTAAAGGCATCAGCACAAACTCCTACCTTGCCCCAAAGACCCACCTGCAAAAACTGAGCTCAATCCCCGCACCCTGAATTGCACTCCCTCCAATTGCCACCAAAAACACCAAAAACTTTAAATCAACCCCCCTTATCAGTTTACTAGCCTAATATCAGTGTTCCAAATTGGGTCAGCTCATCCTATTGAAAGATCTACCGAGTTTGACCGGAGAGAGCCTTCTCATACCCCGTAGGGCTAGCTACAAGGTGAAATGGTTTGATGTTGCCTTGAAGGTTTACCGTCCTCAGCCTAGGGTGAAATCTCAAGTGCTAACACATACAATAACAATATAATATAGCTGCCATAATTTTTCCTTTTGACATAAACACAATGGTCAGAGTGACATCTAGTATAATCTTGTTCAGACATAAACCTGTCATATTTTAGATACCACTGCCTTGGAGCCTGTTTTAAGCCATACAAGCTCTTCTTCAACCTGCACACTAGTTTCTCCTTCCCTTTTACCTCGTATCCTTGTGGTTGTTGCATATATATCTCTTCCTCCAAATCCCCATGGAGAAAGGTTGTCTTTACAACTAACTGCTCAAGATGCAAATATTCAGCTACTACTAGACTTAAAATAGTTCTGATTGAAGTCATTTTAACAATAGGAGAAAATATCTCATCAAAGTCTATACCATTTTTCTGTGCAAACCATTTCACCACAACTCTAGCTTTATACCTTTTTCTACCTTCAACTTGTAAACCCATTTATTCTGCAATGTTGTTTTACCTGCAGAAAACTTGACTAAGTCCCAAGTTTGGTTATGTGCTAAGGATTCCATTTCTTCTTTCATGGCTTGCTCCTACTTCTCCCTGGTTTCTACCTATACTGCTTCTTCATAACATTCTGGTTCACCAGAATCTGTCAACAATACATAATATAATGAAGGAGAGTATCGTTTAGGGGGTCTACTTATCCTGGTAGATCTTCTAACACCACTTTCAGGTGTTTTAGGTGCTTGTTGTTGTTGTGGTTGTTGTTATGGATGTTGATCATTATGATTTTCAGGCACCATCACTTTTTCTGTGATCTCGTCAAGCACTGTGTATTCTCTATTTTCTTTTTCCTATTTCTTTTCCTACAGCTGATCCTTATACAAAACCTTTTCTTTGAATATGACATCTCTGCTCCTAATGATTTTTTGTTTTTCATAACCATAAAAGCAATAACCAAAATCATTAACGCCATATCCAATAAAGGTACATTTCTTTGATTTTGCCTCAAGCTTTGTTCTATTTTCTTTATTAATGTGGACAAAGGCTTCACAACCAAAAGTCTTTAAAAAAGAGTAGTTTACCTTTTTACCTGTCCATGCCTCCTCTGGAATAACACCATCCAAGGAATTTTAAGGCCCTCTATTTATTAGATAAACAACAGTATCTACAGCATCTACCCAAAATTGTAAAGGCAATTTTGCATGCAATCTCATGCACCTTGCACGCTCCGTGATTGTCTTGTTCATCCTTTCTGACACACCATTTTCTTGTGGTGTTTGGAACTATCTTCTCTCTGCGAATTCCATTCTCTGAACAGTACCTATCAAACTCTTTGCTGCAATATTCACCTCCATTGTCTGATCTAAGACACTTCAACTTTTTTCCTGTCTCATTTTCAACCAAAGCTTTCCATTTCTTGAAAATATCAAATACATCAGATTTATTTCGAATACAATAAATCTAGGTTTTTCTGGTTGCATCATCAATAAAAGAAACATAATAATGAGAGCCACCAAGAGATGATACCTGAGCAGGTCCCCATACATCTGTATGCACAAGATCTAATTTTTCGCTCTTCTTTTCTTTCCCAACTCTAAAATATGACTCTCTTCTATTTTCCATAAACACAATTCTCATAGAATTTTAAATCAACATGCTTCAAACCTTGCAGCAAATTTCTTGAGTGAAGAATGTCATGTTCCCAAGCCTATGATTCCATAATGCCGTATCTTCTCCTGTAGATGTTAAAGCATTAACAGAATTAGAAATACCATTGCATATATACAATGTACCAACATTTTCTCCTTTTGCTATTACCAGGGATCCTTTTGTGACTACGAAATTACAACATTTTACAAGGCAATTTTACATCTATTCTTAGGTTCAGGGGCGCTGCCCCCAATCCCCCCGCCAAGGGGGGCTCCCAAAAGGTTGCAGTCACCCCCCTGGACCCCCCTTGTAACGAATATTTTACAGGGGAACTAGGGTCCAATGCGGTGATACCTTTGAATACAGAAGATAATCAAGATCCACAACCAACATCACCGAGGTTCTGGTATTTCTCTTCTTAGCTGAGGGTGAAGTATTTTCAATAGTCTTCTTCCCTTCTTGCACTGGTGTGCTTTCATCTTTCTGCTCAGCAGGAGATGATGTCTCTGCTTTCCTTTTCTTACTTGTACTCATGCTAGCAAAATTCTCTGCACTCCTTACTCGAAACTCCTTCAAGAATTCTTCCCAAGTTACTCATTTTTCTTCCAGCTTCTTCTTAACCAGAATCATGATAAGCCTGTGCTGGTAGAGCTTATTTTCAACTTGGCTTGCATTTCCACTCTGCACGCCCTTCGCCATTTTCTCAAGACTCTTGAGCAAGTAGTAAGGGAAATTAATCAATTTTCCCGACTCAAAGTGCAACAACAACCGAAGGTGATACACGAACGCCAATGTATAGTGTCCCTCTCCAGTCACGAATTTTTGTAGTATGAACAAGAGGTCTCGCCACTTCCCGATCATGGCACTCTGCGGAAGTCCCTTCCTCCAGTCAACCTTAAGATTTTTTTCAACCACGAACCAGTGCCATCGTTTCTTCCCAAGCCACTCCTTTTTAAACCAATGCTCTCCTGTAAGTGGCAAGCCTGTAGCTTGTGAAATAGACTCCTCTGTAACTTTGAACTTCAACGATCCGACCCTGACTCGGCCTTCTTTGAATGTCCTTGCGAACTCTAGTACCACAGCCATGTCGAACCCATCAAAATTTTGTAAGAATGGCAGGAACCCAGATTCTTGCAATAGTGCAAGACTGTTCCAGTACTCTGTGGTTTGCTCAATCTCTTGCAAAGACAATGGCTCACTCCTTATGGGTGCCATTTTGAACTGCACTTCACCCTTTCTGATCACACCCTCGAAAGAATTCCAGCGAGTGACACCAACGCTTTGCCGAGAGCTTTATGCCGGAGGTTCGTCACCCTCTGTCTTTTCAGTCCCACTCACTCGATCATTATGCAAACAGCTCTTCGTACTAGGCACAGATTCGTCTCAGCCCACTGCAAGTGAGTCATAATGATTAGGTGGAGTGGAGGTTTATGCGGTGGTGGTGCAACGGTTACAATGATCGGGTTATGGGTTAAGGTAATAATTGAAAAAATTCAAGGGAAAAGAGGGATTTTATGAAATCGAGCAAGGGTAGTTTCTTAGAAGAAACAGGAAGGTAATTATTTGGGGATTTTAGAAAAGAAACTAGTGGAAATTTTCGAAATGCGAAATAGAAGAAAGGCAAAGTTTTTACCTTGAAATCTTCCTGCACTAGTGCAGGAAAAATAACTGCAGCGGAAAGTAAGTGTTTACTTCCATAAAAATGTCCATGCTAGTTACCCCAAACTTGGGTAAGTGCTCGGTTTCGTGAACCTGCTTCTTCTTGGTGGCAACCAGCATATCTAAAAATCAAGTAACATTCCCTTTTTATTTAAAATTTCAATCTTCCTGCCAGCATGCTGGTTTTCAAGTTGATCCTTCTATAATCATGTCAGTCAACTGATTTTCATAATTACAGGAATTTTTTTTTCTTTTTATACTTTTTTTTTGTCATTTTTTTCTTTTTATTTTTCTTTTATTACTTTTTCAATAAGGACAAGAAGGAATCAAATCTTCAATAGGTTGGTATTACCACCTGCCAACTCCTTTTCAAATGGCTATTGGACTTACTACATAAAATATCCTTTAGTAAGGGGTTGAAAATATACCTTCAATCTATGCCCGTTTACCAGGAACATAGAAGTCCATCCATCAATAGTTTTGATTTCTATCGCTCCATTTTCGAACACTTTGACCACCTCATAGGGTTCCATCCAGTGCGTATGGAATTTTCCTTTGAAATATTTGAATCTAGAATTGTAAAGGAGTACCCAATCACATGGTTGGAACTGCTTCTTCTTAATAGACTTGTCATGCCACTTCTTGCGTTGTTATTGAACCAAGATGTTCTGTTGAATAGCATCCCTTTGGAATTCATCTAACTCGTTTAACTGTAGAAGACGCTGTTGTTGTGCTTCAGAGAGATCTAGCCCCAATTGGACTGCAGTTCTGAAAGTCTTGATCTGGAATTCTATCGACAAGAGGACTTGTTTTCCGTACACCAGCTCATATGGTGTGTGTCCTGTGCTGTTTCTCCAAGTGGTTCGATAGGCCCATAATGCTTCTGGTAATTTGTCAGCCCAATCCTTTCTGTGCATATTTACTGTCTTTGTGAGGATGGACTCAATCACCTTATTCGTGGACTCCACCTGACCATTTGCTTGTGGGTGATACGGTGTAGATTTCCTGTGCCGTATTTTATACTGCTCCATCACACCCTATACCAGATTAGAAATAAACTGCAGTCCATTGTCAGAAACAATTTCTCTAGGCACACCAAATCTAGTAAATATTCAGTAAAAATAAAATCAACAAGAACTCTTTCAGTAGAAAAAGAAACAGCTTTAGCTTCTACCCATTTCATAACAAAATCTGTACAAACCAAAATATGCTTTTTATTTGATGATGTTGGATTTATTGGTCCTCCGAAATCAATGGCCCATTTTTCAAAAGGCTCAATCATAACTTGAGGACATAAAGGTATTTCACTGGTTTGATTAGGCTAGCCAACTCCTGACAGCTATCACATCGCTTTACATATTGTTTGGCACCTTAAACAAGGAAGGCCAAAAAGAGCCAACTCATAACACTTTTTATGTAGTCCATTTATCAGCGAAATGACCCCCACAAGGTTCATCATGGGCGATTTTAAAATATCAAACACTTCTTCCTCTCTTACACATCTACGGATAATGAGATCTGCTCTGGTGTAAAAGAGGTCTCCTTGGATCCAGGAATATGCAGCACTTTTCTGAATGATATTCCGCTTTTCACAAGCGGATAAGTGAGGTGGTAATTTTTTAGTGACTAAATAGTTAGCTATGTCAGCAAACCATGGGGATTTTGTTGACACAAAAAAAAGATGTTCGTCAGGAAAATCATCATCAACAGGAATTGCTTCACCAGGATTATTTAACCTTGAAAGATAATCTGCTACTACATTTGATTTTCCTGGTCTATCAACAATAGTAATATTAAATTCATGTAACAATAGTAACCACCTAGTCACTCTACCGCTAGTTAATGGTTTATTCATCAGATATCTTATTGCAGAATGGTCAGTATGTACAAAGACTTCATATCTTGTAATATAATGTCTGAATTTATTAATAGAAAAAATTACAGCTAAAAACTCTTTCTCAGTAACTGTATAATTGAGTTCGGCGGGTGACAAGTTTTTACTAATGAAATAAATAGCATAAGGTTGTTTGTCTTCTTCTTGTCCTAAAGCTGCACCAATAGCAGTATCTGAGGCATCAGAGGAAATATGAAATGGAAGGGATCAGTTTTTTCCTCTCAAAACTGGTGTCTGGACTAATTTTTCCTTTAATGTCTCAAAGGACTATTGGCAAGCTGTGGACCAAGAAAACTCACTATCCTTAGCCAAAAGTCGGAAAAGGGGGGTAGCTATCCTTTGTTGGCATTATGATGTATGTGTTGTACTTGATGGCAACCCACTTGTAGCATAACAACTCACTTGTATATGGTAACGAGATGAATCTACGTAACTAGATGAATCTACATGAGAGATATCAGATGTAACAGAATGCATGGCAGTTGCGTTTATAGATGTGACAAAATAGAAGGCAGTTCAAAGGAATCATTTCAGAAGTAATATGGGAAATTACAGTGTAACAGGTCTATTCAAAGGTAACAGGGCACTGGTACAGAAGAATAGGAAGATGGTACTAAGGTCTATTGATCAAAATAAAGAAGGTAAAGGAAAAGGTTGATGTAAAGCAGTTTAAGAAGTATATGCATGTCCACTTAGTCAAAATGGCATATACACGCTGGTCCACAGAACAAAAAGCGCGTATACGTATACAGACACTTTCACAGAAGGAAACACGCGTATGGGATGGAAAATCAAGGTTTTGGTCCAAGGTATTGGTCTGAGTTATATGCCCAAGGTATTTGGTCTGAGGTATTTGGTCCAAGGTATTGGTCCTAAGTGGTTTTGGTCCAAGGTATTGAGAAAGGCCTAAAACTATATAAGGAGGAGAAGATCATTAGGCCATGTGTGTAAGCAATGAATATCTTATGAAGAGTGAGATCAAAAGAAAATATGCATGTTATGGGTTTATGGTGCTTTGCTTGATCTAAAATAAGGATGAACCTTAGCGGTTGATAGGGATGGAATCTAATGATGGATCAAGATCATGAGACCTAAAATGAATTATTATTATATGGTTTGATTATGGATAGTCTAGATCTGAATGCTAACGCATGATTTACAATGTACATGTTCTGATCTGGGTATATCTGAAGTTCGGAGGTGCAACGAAGTTATGAAGTAAGTATTTGCAGATCTGTACACTGGTTCACTTTGGTGAAGATGCGTATACATGCCGGTTCGGCTCTTCCAAGTAGCATATGCAAAAGAAAATCTTGATGCTCAAGGATGACTGGTCTATCAGATCAGTGATGTTGTTTTAATGTTGTCTATCAATGAAGCCTTCTTAGATCTAAATGTAAAACTGAATGAATAACAAGTTTGATATTTGATAGATTGATTGTATAAGTGAGAAGAAGTGATCTTTGTTGTTGCCTGTGTAAAGCTCTGTAAGTTGACAATAGATGTTCAGTATATTGCTGGTTGGTACAGACTTGATTCAAAAGTTTATGTTTGCAGTAGCTTTGGAGGTATACACAGGTTTGATTAACAGAAGTAGCGTATACACGTAGTTTGGGTTCAGCCAAGTAGCATATACAGTCTGATGCATGGTTTCTGAGGTTACAGTTGGTTCTGAATGATGATGCAGGTTTCTAGGTTCAGCACAATGTTCTAGTGACAGTGATCTAATTGTTTTAGATTAACTGCATGTTGGTTGATGAAGTTTGAGTTTCTAAATTTCTGATGGGTTATTGATGAGTCAAGGTATTCATATGTCTTGATATGTGCCAAGAGAATCCAGTCTGAAAATTCGTGAAACGTTTTCCCTGGTGGAAGAGTGGAGTTTTTTGTAGGTTGGCACCTACGTACTAGTAAACATATTGGCTAGTACAAGAGCTAGGGGGTTGTAGCTCCCTTCCAGTAGAAGCTGGAGAATGAGAGAAGGTTGTAACCTTCTGCAGGTAGAAGCTTGCGTACTAGTATGAGTCTGCACCAATACAAGATTGTAAACAGATCTTCTTATTATTAAAAGAAGACAGAGATGACATCAGTAGGTGGTTTTCACCCACATTGGGTTTCCACCTTAAATCTTGGTGTTCATGTGTGTTGTTTTATTCTTCTTTTATTGCATTGTCTAATAAGTTACTAATGTACTGGTTTAAGATCAACACATGATAAATTGTCTAAATCACAAGTTCTCTGGATATACGTTGGTTTCTCTAATCACAGTTGCAGGTACACGCTAGTTCACCTCACTAAAGTAGCGTATATAAATATGTTTGAAAAATAAAATTATTGATCTGATAATACTGATTCACCCCCCTCTCAGTATTGTTTCCAACACCCTTGAGCTCCTATAGTAGCCGCATGTCCTAGAAAACCTCTCACTTCCCTTTGAGTTTTGGGTATAGGGAGACTCAGAATGACTTCTATTTTTGCAGGTTCAACCTGGATACCTTTGTCGAAAATAAGATGGCCAAGAACCACTCCCGCCTGCACATTAATCTGCATTTCTTGTCGCTCAAGGTGAGATGAGCTTCTTGGCAGAGAAGAAGCACTTTTTCTAGATTCTTTAGGGCTTCCTGAGACAAATCACCAAATACAGAGAAGTCATCCATATAGATTTCTACACACTCAAGGTCAGCGAAAATAACCAAGACTGCCCTCTGAAATGTAGTCAGGGCATTACATAGCCCAAAGGGAAGCACTCAGTAAGCAAATGTGCCCCATGGACATGTAAAAGTGGTTTTGTCTTGATCCTCAGGTGCTATTTGTATCTGATTATATCCGCTAAATCCATCTATAAAAGAAAAGTACTTCTTACCAGCAAGGGTATCGAGTACCTAATTGATGAAAGGAAGGGGGAAAGTAATCTTTGAGAGTGGCTTTATTCAACTCTCTGTAGTCAATATAGATGCGCCATATCCCATCTTTCTTCGAGACTAATACAATATCTCTTAGAGTTGGGTTCATTTGCCTTTGGGGTTGTTGGACAGGTCAGGCTCCATCCTGAATATAGAAATGGTGTGTATATCTTTGTAACCCCATGCAAAGGCATTGAGATGGTTTCGCAACAAATTCACAAGTTGCTCTTGCTAAGAGGGATCCAAGTCTGAACTGATATACAATGATTTACCTAGACTAATATCAACAAGAGTAGCATCAGGCTCAAGAGTACACAAAGGTGTTGCTAGAGATGGTGGTGATGGAGGTGGAAAGTCATATCTTTCCTGAAAATCCTGACTAAAAATCTGACTCAATGACTCAAAATTAGGCATGGTGTCTAGATTGTTCAAGAAGTCTTGAATCTCACCCTCCTGCGAGGACTCAGCATTCTGATGTATCAAGGAAATAGGCTGAGTCTCCTCATCACTACTATAGTCTAACCATTAATTATCTCGGAGCTCCCGAATGGATCTAGCGGGTGGATATAAGGTGACCTTTTTCCTGGAATCTCCATGGGAAATATACATATCACCAGAACGAGACCCGATATAAGCATCGGTCGTAGCAAGCCATGGTCATCCCAAGATCAAGGGATGCCCTCCCTCAAGATTCTTTGGCTGAAGCACAATGAAATATGTGGGATATTCCCAAGATTCTATGGAAACAACCATCCAATACCCCTTCCGGTTTGATTTTAGATCTATCTGCTAGTTCAAGCACAGTGGGAGTAGGACGAATATGGACCAATCCAAGTTGATCCATGGTTTGCTTGATCATAACATTAATGGCTGACCCTACGTCTATAAGTACATTGGAGACAAGGACATCACCCATATGAACAAAGACAACAAGGTTTCCGAGGTCCGTATATTTATCCTTGTGCATACACCTCGTCATTAACTCCACTGCTCTACTAACAAATTAAATAGTTTAAGGTTCCATTCTTCTCCTTCCTGGTTTCTTGAGACAGAGTTCCCTAATTATTTTTGTAAACATGGGGATCTCTTTAATAGAATGGAGTAAAGGTACCCTTATGAAAAGGTTCCTAAGCTCAGAAGCCAAGCTAGACTCAGGAATGGGGTCTTTCTTCTCCGCAACTAACCTCTCTGGATATGGAGGTCGGTTGGAAGAAGATGACAAGGGCTCAGAATGTACAGGGATAGGCTGAATGGTGGCATATTTTTTATAATGGTCAAGATTTTCCTCCTCTCCTTTCTCATTGATAATTACCATAGGCTGCTTTTGATTTTCTGAGGTTACTACCTTCCCTGATCTCAATTAGAGATCATTGACTCCAACTAGCATAATCTGATATCTAGATGAAGAAAGCGGGTTCGTAGAATGGATCATTTGTACCGCTTTATTATTGGGGTTTGGTAAAGGTTGAGCAGGTAGCTGAGAGGGTCGAAACGGTGGAGGTAAAGGTAATGGTGGCATAGGTTGACTTAGTTGAGGAAATCATGGTTGTGGCATTGGGTAAGGTGCATATGTAGAAGGGTATGATTGCATAGGTGTAGGGTAGGAATGATGTGAATGATGGGAATGGTTTGGCCCTCTCCATCCTTGTTGCCAAGATTGGGAGGGTTTTCCATACTAATATTGGTTCCCATGCTACCAATGTTGAGAGTGACCAGTGTTAGGATAGGAATATGAGTGTGCATTATAACCAAAAAAATGTGGTGGAGGTTCAGGAACCATACCTGCACTTACCTTAGGCCAATTTCTTTGTGCTCCCAGTGATTCGACTTCAAGTTGTCCTCCTTCAAGTACAGCTTTCAACCCAAGTATGGAGGGAAATTTTTCTGTAGCATAGTTCTCTGCACAAATTTCACATTTATTAGTTTCTTTAATAGCTAGAGGACATTCTCTTAAAGGATGCTTTCTTCTTAGCCAATGACTCTTGCTCTTCTACAAGTTTTTGCTGAAACTTCAAAGAGTCTATTTGTTTACTAACAGTATTCATTATTTCAATTTTCATATTGTCCATTTTGTTTTCTAATCCAATAATCATAGCATCAGTAGATTCGGTTTTCTTGTTTCTATTCTGAATTCCTTTACCGGATCTATATTGGTTCCTTGAGAATTTCCTACACAAGTCATAGATTTGATCAAAATATTTTTGAGCAATATCCCCTTGTCCTAACAGATTTAAATTATTCCTAGCATCATCAGTAAGCCCACGTAAGAACAA
This sequence comes from Pinus tabuliformis, assembly GCA_031772625.1. Classification (NCBI taxonomy): domain Eukaryota; kingdom Viridiplantae; phylum Streptophyta; class Pinopsida; order Pinales; family Pinaceae; genus Pinus; species Pinus tabuliformis. Next base: position 1,509,039,725 of record CM062804.1, on the reverse strand, counting down.
GGTTCTAATGGTACTTGGATCAAATTTGTGCTTTGACCTTTGAAGGATATACAGGAATCTCTCCAAGTAGTCCTCTAGAGTCTCATCATCATTTTGCACAATAGTAAAGATTTCATCTTGAATATCTCTAGTTTTACAATATTCCTGATATTTTGACAAGAACACTCTCTTCATTTTCTCCCAAGAAGATATAGTGTTTCCTCCTAGTCCCATGAACTAGCGGAGTGCTGCATCCTTGAGAGTTGCAGGAGACAAATTTAACTTCTGCGCATCATATGAATAATCATAACTTCTACACAAAATATAAAAATCAAATAAGAAAGAGTTTGGGTCTTCATGTACCTTACCATAAAAATGAGGAAGAACTAATGGTGAAATATTTTTCATTTGTACTTGTGTATCAAGGTCCACAATTGGGAATCCAAAAGTGGATTGTTCCTCACGTACCTGATTTTCACCAGTTCCTTCTGAATGGTCATCTTGATCTGCCATTGTTTTTTTTCCACGCGAATTGCTCTCAACGAGATGAGAAGGCTGACTATGTGTTCTAATAGCCTCATTCTTCCCCTTTGTGGGTTGTGTCACACCTGGACTACTGCTACCAGAGCCCAAATGGATTGTTCCTGCATGATGAGTCTAAGTTTGTTTGGAATTTCTGCCTACAAAAGAAGGCCCAATATGAGATTTGGTTTCAGATTTGTTAGTATTTTGTTGGCCCCTAGTGGGCTTCGGACCCCTACCTCTTTTAGGCATTCATTTCAAAAAAATGACAAAACGAAATTCAAAATAAAAAGCTACAATCTTCAAAAAATAACTCAGCACCTATAAATTCCTTCAAACAATAGAAGCACACTGCAGGAAAAAATAATAGCAGACTTACCCCTATTGCAAAAATGGAAAATTCTTACCAATTCAAATTGCCTCCCTAGCAACGGCGCCAAAATGTTGGGTGCAGGAATTGCACTTAAGCAAACTCCTCAACACTTAATTGTCAACCCGAGGGTTTCGTAAACTTAGAGACGAAGCACAAGCAATGCCAGAAGTGGTATGAACTTTTCCTATTCTTAATCCTACTTCTTAAAGGAAATGTTTGCAAAATCAGATAGAAAACAATCTTTAAAGGCAATTGACACCAAAGCAACTCTAGTGCTAGAATATAAAAGAACAATTTGCAAGTAAATCAAGTAAAGGAGCTTTCACACAACTGAAGAAATCTTAAATGCTGGAAGGAAATGCTATGTTTATCTTCATATAGATGGCTAACAGTCTGACAAGTGGGCCCTTATAGAGATCTGTTTTCCTCTTGATCTTCCTTCTACACAAACACCAGTTCTTGTACTATTGCAATGTTCTTGCACTAGTGCAGGTACAGTGCCTCTGTGTAAAAGTATATTTTACCTCCCTTACTGAAGATTTATGTCTTTGTGGAGTTTCTCTAAGCCTCAGAGCTTAGCGCACTCTGTTTCTGTGACAAGAGACCAACTCTTGCACCAAGGCAGAGTTTCCTTCACAAGTTTCTAATTTACTTTCAAAAAGATTGAAAGACCTGCTCAAAAAGAATTGAAATTGCAAATGAAATTCTGAGATAAATTATCTATGGAAAAGAAATTCTTTAATTAATTAAATCTTGCAAAAGAAGTAAACTTCATGAAATGAAAGCAACTCGAAGTAATCAAAGCAGTAGTCTAAGTGATCTACATGTATCATCTAACTTCGGCAATCCACTTAAAGTGTTTATGTTCCTTGGTCGTAAAGCATAAAATGCAAGTATAACGTATCTATGATAAATTCATGCAATTGTTCTCAGATCCTTCAGAAATATACTTTTAATGCTGAAGACAATTACTGAAATTAGCAACCCATTTGCTTGCAAGAATAACTGAAATGATAATTAGGGAAAGAAATGCAATGTTTGCTGTAAAATAAATGACTGAACTGGAGTGCAGGAAATCACATGCACTGGTATAGGAAAAGGGCTTCCTGCACGATCCAAGTGGAAGAAAATCGAGACAAGAACTGCGAGTAAAGAAATGCGAGAAAGAAATTATAGAAAGGAAATAACTCAATTAACTCCCAAGCCACGGATCCGTTTCACACTTAACTCCAAAATAGATTTAAATCAGAACTTCAGAAATAAATATAAAATTGTTCACACCACGCAACTGCAAAGGGAAATATCCACACAGTCTTTCTGAATAACGAAAGCACAAGGGTAAACGAGCTGGGTTGGTTGGGCCCTAGCCAACCAGCTCGTTTCCCTTTTAAGAAACGAACAGATTCAGCACTCAAGTATGCATCAAAGATAAATTAAACACAGTGCATGAATAACATGGCGGATTCCTTGTATTACTTGATCAACAAATGTACATAGTAGTGTGAGTCTAGCCCAGAGCTGAGGGCGATACCAAATTACATAGAAAATGAAATTACAGTCTAAGGATCGCTAACTAGTTCTACCTACAATCTATATTTTATACATCCTTTCGGCCTTAGTTGTATTCCACTAATTACAGTCATTTTCTTATTCAGGCCTTTCAGCCAAACAAACTAACAACCGAACATTACAAAATCGGCTAATAATTATAATGGAACGTGTACTTCGTTGGCCGTAGACCATCCTTGGAAAACATCCTTGATTGTGCGCCACCGATATCCATCCTCAGTTAATCAGCAACTGAACTCAAAGTCATGGATCAAAACGTCCGCATGGAAAGATTCAGCTCACAAAAATCTCGGACCAATCATCGTGGCGGTGCAGGAATCTGCCTGCACTAATCATACTAACTAATAATTAACACCAAGTTCCTCAATTACTTCTAGGAAATTATCATAAGTTACAAGAGGTACTTAATAGGCATGAAATCTATGTGAAAATGATTGATAAATCACTTTAATAAATCTTAATGTAAAATACGTAGCATATGCAAGAATAGGTAGTTATTTTGGACTAGTGCAGGAAAGAGAGGTTTAAGTTGAGATAAAACAGAGGTTAATGTTCATAGAAATGGTGCAAAAATAGGGAAATTTGGGACACCAACAATGATCCTTGCTTCCTTATTTTCCTTGGCTAAATCCTTCTTTTTTTGTTTTAAATCCTGAATTTCAAGTTTCTTTTGTTAATACTCAACTAATAACAAATTCTCAATTTGATTTTTCCTTGATTAAATTGAGAAAATTTGAATTTCCACATCAGCAGACAACTTGGATGCAGTTAACTTGTGTGATATGGCTTGTGTCACCTATTTTACTTATTAATTAGAGTTAAAGTAGTTAGAGTTCAGTTAAGCATGTTTGATTGCTAATTTGTAACAATCAAAGTTAGTTATCTCAGGTTGTTTTCACTTAAAATAGTTTCAACTATTGCAGGTATGGAAGGTCATTTATGCAGTGGGACTTTAGTCAAACTCAGTGATCATCTAATTAACTTATTAATCAACCCAAAATAGCTAGTGAATGTAGAGAATTCGAGTTACCTAGTTGAGGTGGAAGTTCAAGGGCAGTGTAACATCAATTGTAGACTATTCTAGAGTGTACATGTGTTGCATGAAACCTGATGATCAACTTGAAAAATTGCGTTATCCATTTTGGAGAAATTCCTAAATATTAGGGGCCTAATTTCTCAAGGAATTGCGCAAGGAAATAGGGGCTCAAGCAGAGGCAGAAATTGACTAAGTCTAGGTCAGAGCTTCTTAGTGAGCAAAGAGATAGGTTATGCACTTGCAAGTTGTTCTCAATTGAGAAAAGCAATTGTAATACATCTCTATTCTTCATATTAATGCAAGCAAGCATTGGGGTTTTTTAGCAGTTTTCTTTCCCCAGGAAAATTATTATTTTCATGTGTGTGATTTATTATTGCATGTATGATATTTTTGTTCTAAATTGTGAATTAATGTCCACAGAAAACTAGAGTAGGTTTGTGTCTTTTGATTTTGATTAAAAATTCATAATCAATTTCAAATCTACATTGTAATTTCTACATGGTATCAGAGTAGGCTTCACATTAGAGCAGGAATTTCGAAGTTGTTTCTCAAGAGGTTCAAATTTGGAATTCAGTGCAACAGGATCTCTTCATAGCTAAAAATGTGGCCTTCAATGGACTAAGGCTAGAGTATGCCTTGGAAGGCACCTCTAATTTTGTTGCATGGAAGGATCGCATGGAGGCAATATTGGACGACAATGGATTGCTAGAATACATCAAGACAGATGTTGTAAAACCACTGGAATCTAATTCCCAAAACCTTGCTTAGTGGAATAAAGATGTATCCAAGGTGAGGAGAATAATCTTAAAAGGAGTATGGGATCACATTGTCTCAAATATCCATGTAAAAGAAACTATGTTTGCATTGTGGAAAGCACTAACATAATTTTTCAAGAATAATAGTGACCACGGGAAGCTGTCGCTGAAGGATAGACTTCAAATTATCAACATGCAAAAGAATGACACTATTCTATAGTATCTAATCAATTTCATACAATGTTATAATGAACATGGAAGGGGTCAGTGTTAATGTACCTGAAGAAGACTTCCTAAGCCTAGCCCTTCTAAGCCCTCCCAAGAGCTACAATAGCTATCAAGATTCGATGAATGGGAGAAAGAAACTACCAAATTGGGAGCACTTATGGCCTGATTTAGTATAGGAGGAAATAAGGCAGTATACCATAGATGGGACTTCATCCAAATGTGAGATGAATAAAACTTTTCATTGGTTGGAAAGACAAAGAAAGGAAAAGGGAAGAAATCTCAATCCAAACTAGAATCCAGTCAAGGGGGTCAAGAAGAAAGATTTGTCCAAAATTAAATGCTTCCATTGTCATGAATTCAGGTACTATGCCATGAAGTGTCCACACAAAAAGGAAAGAAAGAAGACCTAATGAGGAGCAACAGGTGAATCCTTGGCTTCATAGTTTGAGCTTGACTTTACCCTTATCACATGCATGCCCAACACAGTGATGGGTAATGTGTGGTACTTGGACATAGGTGCATCATTCCACATGATAGGGTGTAGAGATTTTTTCAGTGACTTGGAGGAAAAAGACTTGCAGATGCACATCGAGATGGGGGATGTTGGAAAGTATAGCATGACCAGGATTGGTAAAGTCATCTTTTAGAGGGAGCCAGACTCCCCCCTAGGCTCAAGGATGTCATGTTCGTTCGGGGCCTAAAGAAAAATCTTGTCTTCGTTGTAGTTTTCGAAGACCATGATTATGATGTGATTTTCAATAAAGGAAATGCATTCCTGAGACACATAGCCATGGGATAGGTGAAGCATATTGGGGTTCATGTGAAGAACCTATGTAAGCTAGATGTGAAAGATTGTGTTGCATTAAGTGTCGAGCGATAAAAAGGTGTCTTTTTAACTCCTAATTACCTTCACATTAATTGTCAACCCAGGGACGACTTTTTATTTCAAGAGTGTACTCAGTCTGAGGCGGCTATTTACTCAAGAGTAATGTTATGAAAGATGTAGTACAGTGCTCAAAATACAAGAGTAAATGAATGCTTGAAATAAAATCTAATTAAAACAACAAGAAACTCAAATGCTCTGTAATTAAATCATTCACTCAAACAACCATCAATCGAGGATACAGTAGCAATAACTCATTCCTCTAGAGATTGATGCAATTGAAAAGGCACTCAAAAGAAGGATCATCAAACGGGGAATTAGACAGCACATGTCAATGTTCACTACAGTCTCAGACCTTCTGCACACCAAAGCAATGATGATTTTCGAATGACAAGAAATGGAACGGCAATTAAGAAATGGAACATCATCTACTTCTATAAATAGGATTTAACAGCAAAACTCTATCCTTGTTTAAATGATATAATTTAAATCAAGCATAAATAAGATCCACAATCTGAGAACTTAGGCAGCGATAGCCAATGTCCAGTTGTTGATCTCACACACAACACTAAATAACCAATTGGAAAGTGCAAAGAATTAAATCAATCGTATTACTACAACTTAATGAAAATGAGACAATTGTGCTAACTAGAAGAATGCTAAAAGGCAAGCTTAAATAATTGCAGAAAGTAAATGAACAACAATGCTAAGTATTAGAAATGGGTGGAATAAGCGTTCACAAGTGATAATAATAATGGCATATTAACGGCCCAACATACCCCCACACTCAATATGTTGCATGTCCTCATGCAACCCAAAGACAAAACCCATGTGTTAACCAAGCAATAAAAAATTTGTTCTTCTCAGCTCATGAAATTGATAGAACAAATGAATTCTTTCTTAATTAATAAATATTCAATTTTAGCAATCTTGATGAAGGCATAACAATTTTTACATTGATATTCAACTATATGTATATATGAAGTTGCAACAAAATATGATATAAGTAACAGCAAACTTCATTAACCATTTTCTCAAAACTACAAACCAGATTTTGTTGAAATTTGGCAAGTAAATTTGTAATATATGAATGCCTATATGATCCAAAAATCAGATCGTTTTGTTGCACGGACCATAAGATATAAATAAAATGGTTGTAGGTGAGAGTGCATGATTTCCGAAATTTTATGAACCAATTTATCTTGAAATTATCTGGATATGTGTATTTTAATAATATGTCTGTGTTTTCCATAGATCACAAGAATAGAGTTCATAGTTTTAAAAATATGTGGAAATCAATTTCTGCACGGAAGTTGGATGCCTTAAATGAGAAATAAAATAGAAAACATTCATCATGCGTAGCAATTCCTCCCCCTCTTTGAAAATTAGCATGCCCTCATGCAATACTAGAAAACAAATTGAGGTGGACGCTACCATCTGTTGAATTCTATGCCTAGTGTAAAACAACATGGAATAAGGGAGGTGTTGAGAAGGAATAAGAATAGCAATGGATGATAAATAATATTAATAACATGGTCATAAGAAAGAAATGAATGAAAGTAACACTCACCCAAACTGAAAGATGATATGTCGCTGAAAAATGGGAAGTGGTAAAGATGTGGACTGAAGGATGAAAAATAATGCTCAAAATGGATTTTTATGAAATTCTCCTAAATTCGTAATAAATTAGAAAATTATGTTATTTTACCTCAATTTTTACCTCCAAAAGAAAAATTTGGAATGACATATATGTACTGGCAGTTGTTGAAGCTGATGTAGGCAGATTTGATGCTAAAAGTGATGCAAAAGGTAGAATCCAGGCAAGCACATCATGTCTGAACAGTTGTTCACGTTCACGAGTTGCTCAAGCCTCTTCTATTAGTTGCAATAGTGTGGTCATGCTGCGAATATAGTTCTGCCCATACTTGTTGTTTTCCTGTAAACAAATCACTATTTTGCATACAATGTTCTTGAATCCATAGTGTTGGTTTTGAATAGAAATAGATAAGATGCATGCAAAACTTTCAATCAGAAAAAATTTTGTCAAATCAAAAAGTTATGGCAGAGTGCAGTAATCATATCGCATGAAATCCCATAATGCATACATTCCCCCCTCCAATTGGAAAAGGAATTCCATGACCATAAAGCGTATGAGAGGGGTTATGCTGACGGCAAGGCAAGGGAATGAACAATACGGCAGTGAATGAAGCAGAGTACACATATCAATGATAGGACAGCGAGAGTTATGGTTATAATGAAAGCAGAGTGTATAAACATAGTTATGAATAAGATATAGGACGCTTTGGATTGATGATAAGTTATGAAAAATAAAAAGAAGAACAATATGCCAAAAAGATGCTTTACTGACGGTGTTCTAGCTGAAAAATGATGTGATTGATCATAAAACAATTTCTCATGCGTAAAGGTACAAAACAGGGAAAAAATTAAGGAAATAATTTCTCTGATAAAAAGAAAAAATAAGAAAAGGGTATTATAGTAATAACTGACGATAAGATATAACTTCAATACCATAAGTAGAGCCTCTGCTGCCAGCAGGCACCCATAGCCTCGGCAGGGTTGCTTTTTAACCCATATGAGCCAGGATCCTCAATTTATAAATGAAGAGTTACAGTGATGTTCTACAGAAGAGATCAGTGTGCTGGCGTGGTAACCAGATAACCACACTGACATTCACTGGGATGTAGCAAAAGTGATCAGGCCGGCTCGTGATGAGACCTCCTATTCCAAGGATAATTTGGCTATCCAATGGATCATAACCCTGGTGTGGTGGCCATAATGGGAATGTCACTCTGTTACAACCTTATGAACATGGTAGGCTGGCTCGTAATGAGACCCCCTATCCTCCATCTGCGAACAAAATTTTGTTGTTATTACACATTTTTATGATAAAAAGAGGGAGGCTCAGTACTCCTTAAGAGTAGGGATGGTGGAAGAATTTGAACATGTCAATAGAAAAAAATATACCCATAATCTCATTTATTACAGACAGAGAAGATTATAACTAGGAAGGGTGGAACCAGCATGGTATTAAGATGATCAATCAGTATCATGTACAGCAGAAAACAATGCAGTAAAGTAGTATATAAATAATTGTGTCCCTTTTGAAAAGAATCTATCATCAAGGAGCTGTCATGTTAAAGATCATAACGTGAATGATATTAACTTGCTTCAAAAGAATCCATAATTCTTGTCCTCATAAAAGTAGTGTACTTCATGCCATGAAAGGGACTCAGTAAAATGTGGTTGAGATGAATTAGGAATAATCCCACAAGAGGAAGAAAATGGTTGCTCCCAAAAATACTCCCAAAGTGTTGCTCTTTTGAAGGAATAGCAAAAACACTCAAAAAGTGTTGTTCCGTGTAGGGAACAACAAAGGAAATGCACACCAAAAAGCAAAAATACACACGAAAAAGGTGTTGTTCCCTGTAGGGAACAACGAAAAAATGCATGTGAAAAAGTGTTGTTCCTTAAGAGGAACAAAAAAAATGTGAAAATGTTGTTCCTTTGAAAAGGAACAGCAAAAATGTGAAAGTGTTGTTCCTTCGGAAAGGAACAGCAAAAATGTGAAAGTGCAGAAGTGTTGTTCCATTCGGAAAGGAACAGCAAAACGTGAAAGTGCAGAAGTGTTGTTCCATTCGGAAAGGAACAGCAACAAGTGAAAATGTAGAAGTGTTGTTCCATTCGAAAAGGAACAGCAAAACGTGAAAAAGGAACAGCAAAATGAACCGTGGAAAAAGAACAGCAAAATGAACCATGGAAAAAGAATAGCAAAATGAACCGTGAGAAAGGAATAGCAAAATGAACCGTGAAAAAGGAACAGCAAAATGAACTGCTGACCCAAAATTTGTTGTTCCTTTGTGTTATAGCTCCAAATCTCACTCTTATGGTTTGTGATGCTGCACTTATGGCCTAGGGCAACCCCTCCTTCCAGACCTGGTCCAAACATTTAAAAAACAGTGTTTTATTCCCTATACGCGACTTTTCCCTGTGTTAAACGCGTGTACACGCGGGTATGTCATACCCAACCCGCGTGTATCTATTAAAACACTTAAAAAAATATAATTTCCTCTTTTTCGGGCGGTGATCGCGGGTTTACCTGCTGGATCACCTGTTAGTGCCCGTGGCCCAACTGTTCCCAACCAACTCCTAACTAAAAAACTACTTTGGAGAGGGTATAAAAAGACATCAAAGGGAAGGCCAAGGGGAGAGAGAAAGGAGAGCAAGATTATTATGCTGAGATTTTTCCCTTAGACCAGGTCTGAAGTCCTTGGTGCATCCTGCACTTCCCCCATTTTGCATAGGAAACCCTTGTTTCCATGTGTATTGGTGATCATTCATCCTTGACATCATCATTGAGTAAGACTTGGAAGGAGCTCTTGTTGGAGGCTGGAGGCTGGAACGAATCCGGGAGGAAGCTTGCTTGGAGCCTGCTGAAGGTGTTCAGGTGATATCTTTCCGATATATGTACTTTATTTGCCTTTATATATAAAGAAACACGTCTTTGTTCCCGAATAATCTTTCTTTATGCTCATGAGATTCTTGTGTTGAATTCTTATGAAAGTGGTTACTTAAAGATTTTTTATAACTAACTTTATAGCATAAAGATGATTTATACATAAACTTCTATACATGTACTGTTGTGTTCTTTGATTTGTTTGTCTTGCAGGTCAAAGGAAGAAGAAGGGAACTCCAAGAAGGGTTTGCACCCTAACGGTCTTCTCGAACGTAGGACCTTAGGTATGTACCCTAAACATTAGAATTTGCTTAAAAGTAAAAAAGATGGCTGTGTGTGTGTGTTTCTTTGTATAAGCAATTTTCAGTCTGGTAGAGTCTTAGCCCAAAGGACTCTAGGGGTACTTTCCCTTCAACCAGAATTGGCGACTCCGCTGGGGACAACACTCTTGTTGTTCCTAGTTTGGGTAGTCCTCAAGCCAATCAAGGCTCAGTCCCTCTGTTTGTTGGTTCTGACTGTCTGATATTTTCTTGAACTCCAAGCTTTTCCAGTTTTTCAGTTTGTGTTTTTTATTTTTCTTGAAACACTTCATATACGCACTTTTTCTGGATTACAGAAGCGTATATACGCAAGTTGCACTAAGTAAACCCGCGTATACGCAGGTTTCCTTAGTTACAGTCGCGTGTACACGCATTCTGCAAATAATTGCAGGCGCGTATATCACATAATTTTCAAGATTTATAATTTTTCTTTTGGCTGAATGTCTGTCTGGTGGTTTGGGTCAGTTTAAAGCAGTCAATTCCCAGTGACAGTTCTCTGTTTAACAGGGGGCATCTTGTTTCGAACTCTCTCTAGTTATAAGGAGTGCTAGTCTTGTTTTTCGTTGATTGCAAGCGTCATTGATTTTTGACACACAAGATTTCTGTTTAAGAATCTTGATTGCTCTGTTTCGGCAGAGTGGGAAGATTGTCTTAAAATCTTTGTGTCCATTTTGTTTTCATGACATTTGTGTTTTCTTAACGAAATCATTTTTATGACCATTTACTCCTTTGTTTCGGGAAATTTGTTTGTTACCAGTTTCTTGAAACTTGTCTTTTGATATTTTGGACTTTCATTGTTGCTTGTGATTGTCAAAAGCGTTTTCGAACACATTTTATTTTTGTTGAGTTTTCATCATTTGAAAGGTGTCAATTCACAAAAGTGTTTGGTGGCTTGTTTATCAATCATCAGTGTCAGTTTTTTTTGAGAGTTTTCCTTTGAAAAAAGACTTTTTGGTTTGATTGAAAGAAAATCTTTTGAAAGTTTTTGAGTTTCGCTTTCTTAAACTTGCTTCTCATCTGATTTCCTTTTTTGCGAAGTGAAAGTGCTTTGTTTTTTATCTTAAAACTTGTTTTTATTGTTTGGACGAAATGATTAGTAACAAATCATCTTCTATCTAAGCATTTCAGTGGCAAGACAAAATTTGGTAAAGCAGCAACTTTCCTTCTTTGTTTTTAGAGTAGTCTTTGAATCGTGCATCCACATTTAGTTCTTGCATTAGGGAAAGATTTGCATCTTTTTTTAGGCATATTTAGTTTTGTTAGTTTTTGTGAGTGTGGAGTCTGAAAAGAAAAAGAAAAAAAAAAAATTGTTTATATTACAAGTGCCTTCTGAACCTCATAGAAATTGCTATTCATCGAAAACAAAAGTGCATGTGCATGTAGCTAGGTTTTATTAATTTCTTTTGCGTCCATAAAACACCACAAGTTTCACCTCCATTACCTTTGACTTAAAGAACAGCCTAATAAAATCAAGCGCTTAATTAAAATCCACTAGAACTTTTTGTTTTAGTTATTACACCAACAAGTTTAGGATTTTAGGGCCTTGGATTAGGCGAGTGGAGAGTTAACTCTCCAAGGCCACACAAAACGTCAAACATAAGAGTCTGATTAAAGAGAGTAAATCCAATAGCGTTAGGGAGACCAGGAAAGCTCCGGATCTGGGAGTTAAGCACGAGGGTCTGTGAAGACAGGGAAGAGAGATACCCCCTCTCCTACTTGTCCGAACTTACCTCACGACTGTTCCGCCTGGCTTCTGCGACGAGTTGGTACCCATAGTTGCCTCTCATAGGGATCTGCATAGGTGGCTGCGGAGGGGAATCCCGTGGCACCTGAGGTCGACGTTGTATCACTCTCGACAGTACTTCCGGAGGGCACCCTTGCGAAGCTTGGGGGCTTGCACCGGCGCAGGCTGTTGTTAGGAGGTCAGCGTAACTTCCTCTGATACCTTCGCTGATAGGACTGGGCCCTCATCATCCCAGACTATCCTCGGAAGGCCCTTTGATTCACTTTCTCATATTTTGGTGTCCGGTCTCAATCACCCAGAGCGGAAATACTTGAAAGTTGTTTGACTGGCTGTATCTTTAGGAACTTTATACTGTGTGCTCTGTGCTCCTAGTCGGCTTAGCTTTTAATTTTTTTGAGTCTTTAGTTAGATCTTAACAAAAAAAATTCAAAGTGGCTGACCGGTCTCCAAGACGGTCTCGAAGACTTCGTGGTCTCTCGCCACCTAGTTTAGAGCCTTCTCCTAGAAGGCGCAGAGGGAATACTACCGGTGGGGTCCGTCCCACGCCGGCTGACGCATCGGGGATTGATCCTCCTCTCGGGGATATTAGCGGCCAAGCAAGGCCTGGTACTTTTGAACAAGAGAGGGACGCTCCAGTCTTTTCTCAAGTTCGCTTTCAAGCGGAGGATAACGTAGAGGTAGAAGAACTTTCAGAATCATTAGTGATTCCAAATTCTCCACTACCATCTAGTTACCCAGACGTATTGCAATACGTTGGGCCTCCATTATATAGACCAGCGAGTCCAGGTTACGCTACGCGCTTACCATTTATGATCACTACTGGAAGCATGGCTTCCACGAGTGCTGCGACTATGCAAACCCCAACATCGGTGCAAGGGGGAGGAACCATTTCCATCCCCTCCGCTTCCTTGTTCGGATCGTTTGCTAGCACATCTTTGGTTGGGTCTACCTCCATTCCGTCCACGAGTGGAAATGCCCAAACCAATGCTTTTAGTACTGGTTCCTTCCTTGTTGGCACCCAATCACAGGGCATTCCGTCAGTTCCGTTCAGTGCTGCTACGTCCATGATGGGCGGATCGGCTTCATTTCAGGGTTTTCCTTTTGGAAGTGGTCATATTCCACATTCCAACCCAACGGTAGGATCCATGCCTTTTTCTTCAATAGGACAAAGCAGCAATCCTTTCCAAGGTTGGAATAACCCTGGGGCTAGTAACGCAGGAACTGCGAATCCATTCATTGGCCAACAAGGAAGTAGGCCGTATTCCACGGTTAGCATGTTTCAAAGTATTCCTCCCCTCGCTTCGGCTTGGAACCCATATCAGGGGTTATCGACTCCTTACAATTCTTTAGGAGGAAACTTTGCAAGCTATGGAGCTTATACGGCAGGAGTTGGTCAAACTCCGAATTTTGCTAGGCCACAAGGCTTGCCCTTTGGTTCAGCTGGTTCTACTGGTCACTTGGGGCAGCCTGGTGCCTCTCAAATCCCAGGACAATCTTTTCAGAACTTGGGGAGTTCTGCCCAGTCTGGGTGGAATCCCCTAGGTCCTCCTAGGCTTCCATTTATGGCAACGTTAAACTTGCCAGATCTCACTAAGCTAACGAACGACCCTATCAGATACAATCCGGCCTGGCCTCCGGTCCCAACCAAACTCCCTTCGGACATCCCAAAATTCGAAGGGAAGAGTGGTGAAGATCCGGGCGATCATGTAACCACATTCCATTTGTGGTGCTCATCTAACTCCCTCATCGAAGATTCGGTTAGGTTGAGACTTTTTCAGCGCACCTTGACTGGTAATGCGGCTAAATGGTACATAGAGTTGCCAGGGGGCAGCTTTACATCGTTCGCAGACTTAGCTAATATCTTCTTGAATCACTTTCAGTTGCCTGTCCGCTATGATGCCGGAACTGAACTTCTGGCTACCTTTCGTCAGGATAAGGCAACCCACATTTCTGATCACATACAGGAATGGAGACGGAGAAAAAGGCTCATTAAAGCCGAAATCCCTCCGGAGTACCGTCTAGAGTGGTTTTTGAAGTCTTTGCAACCTGAGATCTCCAAGGATGTCTCCATGTCTGGGGTCTATTCTGAGGAGCAAGCCATTTTCAGGGCCCAGCAATTAGAACTGATCTACTCTCAGTCTGGGATCCTCCAAAAGTACTTGCCAGATGCTCCTGGATCTAAGGTTGATTTAGCTAAGCCAAAGCCAGGTCCGCATGCGGATGGTATCGTGGGGTCTGTAGACTCGACTACAGTGAACTTGTTGAATCAATTGCAGCAGTTGTCATTACAAACTGCTCCTAACAACCAAGTCACAATGTCTAATCCTCCTGCTTCCCAAAATTCTTCCATTAACGCCGTCCAATCCGATAACCCCAAAGGAAATCAAAATTCCAATGGGAAAAAGAAAGGACGTGGTAAAAAGAAGAACTCGGATGGGAAGCCCGATGCAAATAAATCCGGCAACAACGCTGGTGGTGGTAAGGGTGAGTCGAGAAAGAAAGTCAAGTTTCCTTGCAAGTTATGTAGTGGGGACCATCTAACTCATCTTTGCCCTAGAATCGAAGACGCTCAGCGCTTGTTAGCACAGCAAGGGACTTCTAGTTCGCAAGCTGTGTTGACTAACCCATTTCCCCAAGGGCAGCAACTTCTTGCTGGCGCAAATTCGAATCCTGGTACCTCCTCAGGGGGCAACCAGGAAGGGGAAAAAGCATCAAATGTTTTTATGATGGGTTCAAACGTTAACGTGACTACTCGGTCACGTGATTATGGTGAAGCCGAAACATCTAAGGATAAAACGGTTCCCGGAAGTAATGACCTTCATATTGAGCGACCTCCTGTTGAGACTGTACCTAGGATACCGAAAGGTTCCGCCAAACGCGCGACAATTAACCCCAATGCTAGAGCTGCTCAAAATTACTCCATTGTGGAGGATTTGGCTCAAAGCCCATGTGCTATGTCCGCTTTGGAAGTTCTCCAGTCGTGTCCGTCTCAGAGAAGTGCTTTACTCTCCGCCATTGGAGCAGTCGATCCAGCTAACTCTCTAGTGCTCTCTTTTGACATGTCAAATGTCAAAAAGAGACTCCCTCATCATATGGCTTTTCAGGTAAAGTCAACATACCGGAAAATCAATATTTTTCGCACTGTTATAGATGAAGGAGCTTCCACATGCGTCATGTCCATGTCATGTTGGAAGGCTATTGGTTCACCTTCGGCTGTTCCTTCACCAACCGTCTTAACTGCATTTGATGGCCATTCTCACAAGCCGCATGGGATTATCCCGGCCTTTCCTATATGTGTTGGAGGGAAGGTCGTTAATATCGAAGTTGAAGTCGTAGATGCTAACCTAGACTATAATCTCCTATTAGGAAGGAACTGGGTGTACGAGATGGAAGCCGTTGTTTCGACTTTGTTTCGTGTCATTTGCTTTCCTCATGAGGGGAAAATCGTTAAGGTTGATCAATTGGACTATGCTCCAATCGATCCTCAAGCAACCTCCGACTCTACTATTCCTTTGGTGGATAACCCTCGCCCGCCGACTGAGAATTTAGGAGTAGGGATGTATTCCTCATTGATGGGTACGTTTGATCTTCCCTCTCCTTTTGCAAGAATCAATGCTATTTCATCATCCAAGGAATCTTCTCGAGAGGAGTTCTTCCGAACTCATCATTTTTCCGACCCTTGGACCTTGCCTTCACCTACGACCACATTAGTTGAAGGGCAAGTTAATGGAATGGCGTTTCCTATATCTGCAGCTGAGCTTAGATATCAGGCTATCGTAGACTCTGCAGATAACCATTCTACTCCCTTTTCCGAAGAGGAGCTAGATGGTCATGTGGCCCCCGCTTGGAGCTTTGATTCTAACTCTGCCTTGGACTGCTTAGATTCGGTTCTACCTTCTGAAGAAGCAATCCTCGAAATTATGATGGGTATAGATCGACCTTGGGAAGACTTACACCATCGCTCATATTTTCTTCCTCCATTGCAGGAAGTAGAATCTAGATTCTCCGAGCTCGTTGGTAGTGATGTTTGTACGGTATCGAACCCTTTGGCTCCAAAACACACACGTGCTGAAGGTAATATGTCGGTAATCTCAAAAACGATACCTATAAACATCTCTAAAAATCCTAACATCATCGAGAATATCTTCATCGGAAGTGAGTGTTCCCCTGAAGAAATTCAAATTTACACCGACCTCTTCAAGGAATATCGTGATGTATTTGCTTGGTCTTATGAGGAAATGCCCGGCATTGATCCTTCTATAGTCCAACATGAGATCAAGACGTACGAAAACGCAAAACCGATTCGTCAAAGGCTTCGGCCGGTTAACCCTAGGAAAGCAGCGGCTATCAAAGCTGAGGTTGAGAAGCTGCTAAGGGCGGGTTTTATATACCCTGTTCCTCTTACGGATTGGGTTTCGAATCCAGTCCCTGTGGACAAAAAGCAAGGAACAATCCGCGTATGCATCGATTTTAGGGACTTAAACAAGGCTTGTCCAAAAGACAATTACCCCACACCATTTATTGATCAAATTATTGACGAGTGTGCGGGTAATGCGATTTTCTCCTTTATGGATGGTTTCTCAGGTTATAATCAAATCTCTATTCGTCCTGAGGATCAGCATAAGACTGCCTTCATATGTCCCTGGGGTACCTTTGCATATCGAAAGATGCCCTTCGGTCTTAAAAATGCTGGAGCCACCTTTCAGCGGGCCATGTCTTACGCTTTCCACGACATCAAACATATCATCGAGGCATACTTAGATGATCTCGCTGCTCGTTCTCGAAAGAGAACTGATCATCCTAGTCATCTTCGATTAGTTTTTGAGCGATGTCGTTTTTACAAAATCCGGTTGAATCCTAATAAGTGCGTTTTCGCGGTTACATCAGGTCGGTTGTTAGGGTTTATAGTTTCCAATGAAGGGATTCAGGTTGATCCCTTCAAGGTTGAGGCAATAGTTCAGTTGCCTCCCCCATCTTCAATTCGTCAACTTCAAAGTCTTCAAGGGAAGGCCAATTTCTTAAGAAGGTTTATAGCAAACTATGCCGAGATCACTAAAGGGTTCATGCGTTTGCTACGGAAAGGAGTTCCATTCCTGTGGGACGACTTTGCGCAGCAGTCGTTTGATGCTTTGAAAAAGGCATTAGTCTCTGCCCCGCTTTTGAGTCCACCGGATTACGGTAGAGACTTCCTTTTATATCTCGCTGCAGCAGAATCTACCATTGGTATGGTTCTAGTTCAGGAAGACGATGCTCTTGTCGAGCACGTGATTTATTATTTGAGCCGAGGCTTGATAGGCCCTGAACTCCGCTATTCTCCTGTTGAGAAGTTGGCCTTGGCAGCAGTCCATGCTGTCCAGAGGCTCCGTCATTACATTTTGCTACGCAAAACTTTTGTCTTAGCGGCGGTCAATCCATTCCAATTTGTCCTCAGTAGGCGAGTGATTGGGGGCAAATATAATAGATGGATAGTCATTTTACAAGAATTCGACCTCGAGTTCTTGTCCGCCAAGTCTAAGAAATCTATGGTCTTCGCGGAGCTAATTTCTGAGCTTCCTTGTGGAGAGGATGTTGTTTATGAGGAAAGTTTACCCGACGAACATATATTCCTCATCTCTTCACAAGACCCTTGGTATGGAGATATCATTGTTTATCTCCAGACTTCGAAGTTTCCCTCTACTTCCTCCAAGGATGAACGTCGCAAGTTACGTCACCTGGCTAAAAACTATGTTATCATTGGTGACACTTTATACCGTCGAGGGGTTGATTCAATTCTTCGACGTTGTTTAACCTTAGAGGAAGCAGAGTCTGTTCTTAATGATTGCCACAGTGGAGCTTGTGGTGGTCATCTATCTGGGCTTGCTACAGCCCAGCGCATCTTACGTGCTGGCTACTTTTGGCCTTCACTCTTTAAGGACTGTGTGGAAGCGGTAAAACGCTGTCACCCGTGTCAAATTTTTACTCGCAAGATGCGCGCGCATCCAGCTCCCCTTTTTCCCGTTGTCACCGTCGGTCCCTTTACTAAGTGGGGTATTGATTTTACGACTTGTAATCCGCCTTCAGCGGCAAATCACAAGTACATTATCGTGGCTGTAGACTACTTCACGAAGTGGGCTGAAGCCATGCCTACTTATAAGAACGACAGTGACACGGCAGCTTTGTTTCTTTTCAATCAAGTTATCTCAAGATTCGGTATCCCAAGAGAGATTGTCACTGACCATGGCAGTCATTTCCAAAATCAGCTAATGTCCGAATTGGCTTTTAAATTAGGTTTCCGTCAAGAGCATTCGTCTCCTTACTATCCTCAGGCCAATGGACAGGTCGAGGCGGTCAATAAAACTCTTAAGACGATACTCCAACGGACAATCGATAAAAATCGGTCCAATTGGCACATTATGTTGTATCCGGCTCTTTGGGCATACCGAACCTCCGTTAAAACGGCTACTGGTTTTACTCCTTTTCAATTAGTTTACAGGGTGGAATCTATCTTTCCGGTTGAATGTGAAATTCCATCTCTGAAATTGGCTGTCGAGCTTCTTCCTGAGACTTCGAGTCTCGAGGAGCGCCTAGTTCACCTGGAACATCTCGATGAGCAGCGTCGAGATGAAGCCACGACGAATGAGGCCCATAAGAAAAGGGTCAAAACTCAGTATGATAAGTCTGTCAGACCTCGTGTCTTTTCTGAAGGTGACCTTGTCTTGGTCTATGACCAAGATAAGGACGCCTTGGGGGCAGGCAAATTCAAGCCTATGTGGTACGGTCCTTTCATTATCAAACGAGTCTTAGAAAAAGGATCGTATGAGTTAATTGATTTCGAAGGAAACAAGCTGGCGGAGCCCCGAAATGGGCTCTATTTAAAGAAGTATTTTGCTTAGTTTTACCAGGCAATGGCTTCTTTGTATTTTATGTATATTTGTACATATCTTATCGAGCGTTTTCTGATATCAGCACTTTTGGTCTGCTTTGGCAGGTGTTGATGGATGATTTGGTTTATTTTGGATTCGCTGATGGTGCTAGTCGGCACACTCGGAATCTTGCTTCCGCAGCTTGGGTACTTTATTACCCAACTGGTCAGTTGATGACATCGAGAGGCGTGTGTATCGGTCCTGCTTCAAACAATATGGCCGAGTATACAGCTGTTATCAATTTATTATCCGAGGCAATCTCTCATGGGATCGACTCGTTGGTAGTGTATCTTGATTCTCAATTGATAGTGTCTCAGTTAAATAACATTTATCGGGTTAGAGATCCATCATTATATCGCCAATATTTAAGGGTGAGGTTGTTGCAAAGATCATTTACTTACATTAATTATTTGCACATTCCAAGATCTCAAAATTGGTTAGCTGATTCTATCGCTAATCAAGCATTAGACTGGCATATCAATCATTCATTATCATAAAATCATGCATCAAAAAGTCAAACTGTATATATATATATATCGCAAAGCGTCTCGAGTGTACATATGTGTGTCCAAAATATACAAAATTGGGACTCAAATACCCATAATCATGTCAGGCATATCTAATGCCTCGACTCTGGATGAGCAGCTAAATAACTAACTATAGCATTGGCCACGCGCCGAAAAACGCGAACCCAGTCACGTGGCATCCCAACCACATGACGCTGCATATCTGGAGGAAGGTCCTCTATCTCGGCCATCGGTACTTGATAGCTCAATCTCGCCAAGTGTCGCTGGACGTTGGCAAGGGTCCTTTCCGCATCCGCAGCCGCCTCTTCGGCTCCTCGGCCACGCCGTCCGTGCCGTGGGAATCCATCTGGTCGCACAGGCCCAATGTCTGGAACATGATCCTCATATCAGTCATTTGAATCTCATCAAAAAAATATATTTTTCAAAGTTCATCATTATATTTGAAAAATCCTAAAAATCATAAAAATCAAAATCAAAAAAATCTTACCGATCTCGCCCCATGCTGCGTCTGGTGGTAACACTAGGTCAGGATCTCCTCGGAAATCCAGTCCAGCATAGGGGTAGTCGTCTATGGTGATGATCTGTTGCTCCCACCAAGCAAAAAAGTCGTCGTCGAATGCATTCCTGGGCACTTCCCCACCCCCCAGACGTTTCATCAAGTCAGCCCACCGGCCCATACGTGGATCATGTGGACTACTGATGGGAACTGCTACCCTGGGGCGGAGTGCGGGAACCTTCTCGAAGAAAAACGTGCATAAAATGGTTCCGTACCCAAAGTTCTTGGTCTGTCCCTTCCTGATAGAAGCAAGCTGCTCCTTCATGTTGGCAAGTAGAGGAGTACACCAGTCAAACACCGTGGTGAGACAGTCCACTGCTACGCTCATGTTTACCCGTGATGCCTGATGTAGCGAAGATGACCCGTTCACTCGAGCTATGGTGAACAGGATTATCCGCAGTGACAAACTCGCCACGTGTGGGATCGAGATCTGACTCCTGACCTTCCGATGACCTGGGCAGTAAAGTTGTACATAGTCGTCTACGCTGAGACTATTCCGGGTCCTGCCCCGGGAGTGGACTACCTCTCCCCTTCGGGAAAGGCCCGTGATGAAATATATATCTTCCACTTCTATCCTTAGTGGCATCTGATCAATCATAAAAGCTTCTTCCTCGACATCCCAATAATCAATAAGTCTCTCGAGCAGACGCACATTTGCTTTCATATTCGGCAACTTGAAGAATTTTAACAATCCGCATCCCCGTAAGGCATCTAATGTCTCATCATTGTCCATAACTTCATTATCTACAGCTGAGTGCTCTCTTTCACGCCATGTGAGAGTCATCCTGGAAGAAAAAATCATTTTCATCCATTAGTTTTTTGTATAAAAAATTTTCGCTGCGCACACGCGGTTTACCCTATACACAGTCGCGTGTAGGGCCGTCGTATACGCGATTTATATACATCCAACCCGCGTGTACGCCGCAGAGCAATTTTTTGCAAAAATCTAACGGTGAAACATTAATTAAACTTCCTAAAAACTATCACAATTGATTGCAAGACAAGTTTAGTGCTTACCTGGAAGTTTTCGGCAAGTTTGAACGGTTGAATAAGTCACGGGGAAAGTTTGCTCCTTTTGCTCCACAATTTGCTCTCCAAGTCAAACGGTGAAAATGGTAAGTCCAAAATTTCTTTTTATAAGTTTTGAAAATGCAAAATTTTTCCAAAATTTTATTTTGTTTGGTTTCATGTCACTTTTAACTTGGGAGCTTGGAATGTCGAGATTGAGTTGTTTTTTAGGACATTTTGGACATTTTTCGACGGTTCGAGACGGTTCCATGACTGCTGACCCGTCATGGCAGGTATCGTGTTCTCACTGGCATATAGGTTAGGGACACTATTTTTCCGTTGCATTATGCATACTAGCCTCCATTTGACCGATACATCTGCCGTAGGGTCGACCCCATCATGTTATGGTTCGCAAGCCATTTTCACTCGCCGATTCTTTAAATCATGACATGATGGTAGAGCCATCCTTTTACATGGGCATCCTAGTTAGCACCTCACTGACATTTGTTGCCCATGCTGCTTCGTTTTGAGTAGGCTCGGGGGTCCTCTGTAGTCCCGCCATGACTTATGCGTTGAAGACTCATTCTTCTTTGCTTCTTCGCTTCGTTCTGGCCTTATACCCTAGAGGCTCCTATGTGTGTTGAGTTGTACTTCTGCATTGCATGTTGACCATTTGCACCTTTTGGCCTATAGCCGGCTTCACTTGGACTCGTGTTTAAGCCCACTTTTGACCATGACGTCTGCAAAAATCAACCTTGCATCCCCTTGACCTCTGCAGCTTGACATACCCAGATCCGTGGAAGGAACATACCTCTGAGTGTCAATGACCAGTTTTTCACCTCCTTGCATTGAGCATAAGAACGTTCCTTTCCCAGGAACTAGATCATCTGTTTCACCGACACTCGTTCTTTCCACTGTACCATAGCATTCTTTTATTCTTTTTCCGGCTTATCAGAAAAAGACAAAAAAATTAAATATTCCAAAAAGAGCGGGAACAGGGACATTATTTCCATTTATTATTGGCAGCTAGAGTCAGTCGTGTCGCCCTTGAACAAAGCACTCAAAACAAAGTCTCCTCCGCTTGGGTGGGATTTAGTTTGACTTAGGTAAGCCATAACCTTGTTATCGAGTCAGTTCTCCCCCGATTGGTTATCTCTTCCAATCATATGGAGGGTTCGTTCGTGCCTCCTGCATGACGAACTTATACAGATTCATTATATGCTGCCACATAGTCACATTGAGTCGTGCTTTTGTTCAAGGGAAGTTAGCCTGAGTCGGCCTTTCTACGGTGTCTCTTGACTCATTTTTCAGTCGGCCATCCCTGGTTGTCAGTGTCATGTCTATCATCACATCAGTTATATTGGTCCTTCACTCGTGCCGGTTTGAGAAGGTCCCCATTGACTTCTTGCTGGCGGGTCTTGTCCTTATCGACGACGACACATTGCTCTGAGGGCAGACCTAGAGACCGCACCCTGGCCCTATTTTCATTATTGATAGGTCACCTTGTGCTCAGCATCGATCAGTATCATGGGTCTTTGACTGAGTGGTTTCCCTTGTGTTCGACATCAGCATACATTATCACACATTGGGATTCGTGCAGTACCTTGGTTTCCATTTGACCCTATTGGTGGATACCTCGCCTCTGTGTCAGCTTTCATTATTGGTTGGTTCAGAGGGTTTCTGCCGTGCGCTAGCCACATCTTGTGTACGCCGGAAACGTACTTCGGTTGGGTTACTACATCTTTTTCGTCCGATTCCTTCCACATTATTGGCCTACGGGTTACACTCGCGCTAGATTGATGGAGGATGCCTTAATGCCTTCCTTCTAGCGGATCTTTCCCTATCGACTCCGACTCATTGCTCTGGGGCAAAGATCTAGAGTCCATTTGGCAGTACCTTGGGGTTTGCAGTCATTAGTGGCAGATTCCTCGCTATCGACAGTGGGAAACCATCATTGTCTCCTGATTGATAGATTCTTACAGGTGTTCGACTTCAGCTCATCTATTCACACTTGTTAGATTGTACTGGGTACCTTGACGCTCATTATCATTATCGGTGAGTAGTCTCGCGTTTGTTAACGGTATACATCAATGACCGGTAATCAAACGATTTCTCACATGGTCGACTTCAGATCATTTATTCCCATGGTGTAGAAATGTACCACGACGGTCGGTGAAGACCTCAGGTTGTATCAGCATTCATTGGTTCACTTGACAGTTGCTCCTGTTGCTGCTAGTTGATACCATTCCACCTTATATGTTGCAGTCAGTCATGGCGACATTCTATATGCTGGCACCTGAGTTTGCAGTGTAGTACCATCCTATTCCATCATGTTCAGTTGGTACCTTATGGGATCAGTCTTTGATTTCAGTGATCCGTTGCATCTTTCAGCATCATTGACAGTTTTATATGTGATATTCAGACATGTACTTACTCATTATGATCAGATGATCCATTATGTATTTTACAGTCATTTATACTTGTATACTTAGTGGATCCGCTTGTACTTGATATGCGGACATGCTTTACTTTTCCTGAGCATGGGTATGCCCGCCTCAGACAGTGTTTCTTTCTGATCTCCTTTCGGTGGCTTGGCAGGCTGAATTCTGGTGAAGTCCTCCTCGGTTTTTCGGCAGAGTTCCTTTCCTTGTACTTACTTAATGTATTTCGGCCATCATGTTCCCCTTCTGACCTCATACATTAGGGGGCATCTGTTATAGCTCCAAATCTCACTCTTATGGTTTGTGATGCTGCACTTATGGCCTAGGGCAACCCCTCCTTCCAGACCTGGTCCAAACATTTAAAAAACAGTGTTTTATTCCCTATACGCGACTTTTCCCTGTGTTAAACGCATGTACACGCGGGTATGTCATACCCAACCCGCGTGTATCTATTAAAACACTTAAAAAAATATAATTTCCTCTTTTTCGGGCGGTGATCGCGGGTTTACCTGCTGGATCACCTGTTAGTGCCCGTGGCCCAACTGTTCCCAACCAACTCCTAACTAAAAAACTACTTTGGAGAGGGTATAAAAAGACATCAAAGGGAAGGCCAAGGGGAGAGAGAAAGGAGAGCAAGATTATTATGCTGAGATTTTTCCCTTAGACCAGGTCTGAAGTCCTTGGTGCATCCTGCACTTCCCCCATTTTGCATAGGAAACCCTTGTTTCCATGTGTATTGGTGATCATTCATCCTTGACATCATCATTGAGTAAGACTTGGAAGGAGCTCTTGTTGGAGGCTGGAGGCTGGAACGAATCCGGGAGGAAGCTTGCTTGGAGCCTGCTGAAGGTGTTCAGGTGATATCTTTCCGATATATGTACTTTATTTGCCTTTATATATAAAGAAACACGTCTTTGTTCCCGAATAATCTTTCTTTATGCTCATGAGATTCTTGTGTTGAATTCTTATGAAAGTGGTTACTTAAAGATTTTTTATAACTAACTTTATAGCATAAAGATGATTTATACATAAACTTCTATACATGTACTGTTGTGTTCTTTGATTTGTTTGTCTTGCAGGTCAAAGGAAGAAGAAGGGAACTCCAAGAAGGGTTTGCACCCTAACGGTCTTCTCGAACGTAGGACCTTAGGTATGTACCCTAAACATTAGAATTTGCTTAAAAGTAAAAAAGATGGCTGTGTGTGTGTGTTTCTTTGTATAAGCAATTTTCAGTCTGGTAGAGTCTTAGCCCAAAGGACTCTAGGGGTACTTTCCCTTCAACCACTTTGGAAAAGGAACAGCAAAACGAAAATGTTGTCCCTTCGAAAAAGGAACAGCAGAAATGAAAAAAGTGCACACAAATGTTGTCCCTTCAAAAAAGGAACAGCAAAATGCACAAGCATAAAATACAAGCACGCAAAGAATGAATTAGTTGTTCACTATATTGATGCCGAGGATGGGTTACGGTTTGAATGAAGCAACACCTGAAATACAAAATATAAAAGAGATAAAAAAAAACAACATTTTATTTAAAAACAATATGTAAATAACTAAATTAAGTTACAACAGCTATGATGTTATGTCAAAAAAATGATCTCTTCGAAAAATGTTTTGGCAGCAGTGACATGACATAAATCATCAAATGGAAATCAATTCTACATTTGTTCTATTATGAATCCATTGGGTAATGAGTTGGATAAAATTCCTTTGTTTCATAAAATTTCTTTCAAAAATCACTCGTCCATAAATTGACCTTCTTTATTTTCCCAAGACCTGCAAAAAAATGAGTGTCTACCTGCAATAAAACATTAAATCATGGAGAAAGAGAGGTGATCGGGCTCCCCTCATCCAATAATTATGCAAAAAACAACAAGTAGTTACTCTGTATAACAAATCCACTGAGAAAATAACAAAGTAAAAGTTATTTGTCACCTGCGGGAGAGCAGTGGTCGACCATACTAACCAGCAGTGTTTTAATCACAATTTCTTTGTTTTTCGTCCAAATTGAGTGATTCCAAAGCCAGATGAGAGATAATTCAAAGGTGTATCTCCAATAGAAACAATTTTTAAAAATTCAATGATATGATATGTCAATTTTAGTTAGAACAACCTGCATAACGGAGTCATTTTCGATTTTCCAGCTTAGACCAACAGTGAATGTTTTAAGCATAGATTCTTCCTTTGATGTCGGATTAGAATGATTCAAATTGGAAATGAAAGTAGATTAATTTATTTATCTCCAATAGAAACATGTTTTGAAGACAAGAAGAATTGATAAATCAAATATTCTAAGGAACAGCCGGGAAGACAAAGTTTTAAGGGTGCTGATTTACGATAGACAGTCAGTATTTTGATCATAACTTCCCCATACGATATCGAAAATGAGTGATTCTAATTTAATTGAAAACTATATTCATAGGGGAATCTACCATAGTAACATGTTTTAAAAATTCAAACGTTTAGGCCTCCAAAAACTGACTGTCCCAACTCTGTTCCTGAGCTTCCCACTAGACACCCTGTCAATGTTTTGTTTCTAACTTTTTCGTTTCAAATCCAAATTGAGTGATTCAAATTGGGTTAGAAATTAGACATCAAGGGATACTTAGGGTAGAAACAGGTTTTAAAAATATTCACTTTTGGTCCCTCAAAACATGACTGTCCCGACTGTTTTTATAGAAATTTCATCAAGCCCGCAAGCCAAAAAAATGATATTCAAGCATTTTTCATATTGATGATAAAAATGAATATAAGTGTTTGTAGAATTTTTATTTATATTATAAATCATCTACATACACAAATGAATTGAAACATTTATCATCGATGTTGATTTCGATAGCGTGTTGCAACAAAAGAAACAACTAGTTTTACAAAAATAAAAAAATGTGTTTGTTTTATTTCTTTATTTATTTTATTTTTTCCACTATCCTACTCTTCTTTTGAGAATCGAATATGTTTAGGTATAAGAGTATTTCCAGTGGAACCATTTTAGAAATAAGGCCTCTAGTATGTACATACCCAAATTTGAAAAATGCATGTTGATAAAAATTAGGGTATGAGAAGCCAACTTCCCTTGAAAAGATGTTGTCAAAAATTGTTGAAGTATGGAGTGATGCTGCAAACAAGTGATGGAGTGAAACCAATCTTCAATGTATCCTTTACTTTCTTGATTTCCCATAGCCATCATACCATGAAGTTTTTGAGCTTTTAAAATGGCTTGTTGATGCAAACTAAAAGAAACCTCATGTTTTTCCATAACTTCTACAATTTTTGAATTTAAAACATTCTGAATCTCATTGTAGGTTTTCTCTAATGGCGCATGTGAGATAGAATGGGTGGAAGGGTGTGTAAATTTTGCAGTTCAACATTGTAAGCATGTTGTACTGGTTTATTATGGTGAGGGTGTGGAATTAGTTGAGCAGGAAAATGTGTAAGGAATGGAGCATTGTGATGATGTGGTTGGTTGGGTTGAGTGGATGATTTTGATATGCAAGTAGGATGTTGTGGAAGAGCTGGTGAATAATATGGAGAATGTGCTTGTGCTACAAGATGAGGGAGAGTAGTCATGCAATCATAAGGTGAACCATGCCCAACTTGTAGACAAGATTGGTGGTTATATTGAAATTGACATGGCTGCCCTAACACATTAGTATTCCATAATGGATTATGCAAGTAAGAGAATGAAGAGGAAGTGTTTTGAACCATACCTATTGACCTTGTTGCAGCTTCCCCATCTCTTTGATATGCCACTTCCAAATTAGATAAGGAAGAAAAACCATCTATGGTATGCTCCTTTCGGTCATGAGGGCAAAACACTTCATCAAATTCTTCATTTTTATAAACCTGTAAAACATTCAATTTTTCATTTAGAGAGCTAATAAAATCAACTTTAAATTTTTCAAATAAAGCATTGATTTCAGCTCTTATGTCTCCTATTCTTTTAGCAGATTTGGAAAAGAAATAACAAGCATCTTTAGAATTCTTACCAACCTTGGAAGATTCCTCTTGAATACCTTATGCACAATTGACAAACATCATCATATGTCAACTGAAAAACATCACCTTTTCCTATCAAATTTAAGAGTTTTAAAAATTCATCTTTGATTCCTTTAAGAAGGAGTGTTTTTAATATCTCTTTCTCCAAATACTTATGTTTTGATTTTTGAAGGTTGTATTGAAATCGATCCACATAGTCCTCCAAGCTTTCATCTTCCCCTTGTATCATATTGAAAATATCTTCATTGGATTTGCAATAGTCTTGGTACTTCTTCAAGAATATGTTCTTCATGTCCTCCCATGTTTGGATGCAATTCCCACCTAGGCTCATAAACCATCAGAGAGTTGCTCCTTTTAGAGTAAGAGGAAACACTTTCAACCTTTGATCATTAGTACAATAATCATATCCTCTACAAAGTATCTCAAACTCAAACAAGAATGTATCTGGGTCTTCATTTGCTAAACCATGAAAATTTGGTAGAGACAATGGGGAAATTATGTGCATTTGTGTCACTCCTCCTAGATCTTCGATAGGAAATTCAAAAGTAGAAATGTAAATCATTTCTTACCATAATAGAAGATGTTCTTCATGGGTTTCTTTGAGGCTCCTTCTTCAAATGTTCCTGTCAATCAGTTAGTGAAATGGGTGGTGCTTACATCACCACTTGAGTGAAATCATAAGATTTGTTTTTCAAAATTTCTTTTTTTTTTTTTTTAGTCATTCACACAAAAATTCACACATTTACCCTAAGTTCATTAACAATTCTGTTGGAAAGTAGGTGGGGGAGCAGGGCTTTTACATGCTCTGTATGCGGGTTCTTACCTTCCGTTTTTAATACCCAACTCTTTCCTAACAGGAACTCATCAGATGCACACTACTCTTTAAAACTGGCTACACTCTCCCCGACAACGGCGCCAAAATGTCGAGCGATAAAAAGGTGTCTTTTTAACTCCAAATTACCTTCACATTAATTTTCAACCCAGGGACGACTTTTTATTTCAAGAGTGTACTCAGTCTGAGGCGGCTATTTGCTCAAGAGTAATGTTATGAAAGATGTAGTACAGTGCTCAAAATACAAGAGTAAATGAATGCTTGAAATAAAATCTAATTAAAACAACAAGAAACTCAAATGCTCTGTAATTAAATCATTCACTCAAACAACCATCAATTGAGGATACAGTAGCAATAACTCATTCCTCTAGAGATTGATGCAATTGAAAAGGCACTCAAAAGAAGGATCATCAAACTGGGAATTAGACAGCACATGTCAATGTTCACTACAGTCTCAGACCTTCTGCACACCAAAGCAATGATGATTTCCGAATGACAAGAAATGGAACGGCAATTAAGAAATGGAACATCATCTACTTCTATAAATAGGATTGAACAGCAAAACTCTATCCTTGTTTAAATGATATAAATTAAATCAAGCATAAATAAGATCCACAATCTAAGAACTTAGGCAGCGATAGCCAATGTCCTTTACAGTTGTTGATCTCACACACAACACTAAATAACCAATTGGAAAGTGCAAAGAATTAAATCAATCGTATTACTACAACTTAATGAAAATGAGACAATTGTGCTAACTAGAAGAATGCTGAAAGGCAAGCTTAAATAATTGCAGAAAGTAAATGAACAACAATGCTAAGTATTAGAAATGGGTGGAATAAGCGTTCACAAGTGATAATAATAATGGCATATTAACGGCCCAACATTAAGCACAAAGGTGGAGAAAGTGTGGAGCGATGACGTCGATGAACTTTGGAACAAAACACTTGGCCATTTCCAACATGATGCCTTGAATATTATGCAACAGATAACCACAGGCCTCCCCAAAGGATTACTTGACCATCAAGATGTATGCAAAGGATGTACCTAGGGGAAGTACACAAAATCCACTTTCCATGATCGGGACAACAAAGCACATGCAATCCCTGAAAGAATCCACTTTGATGTCTGTGGACCTTTCTCGACAGCCTCCATTGCTAGGCACAAATATTTTGTCATTTTATTGATGACTTCTCACGAGAGTGTTGGATCTTCTTTATGCAGAAGAAATATGAGACATTCTCCAAGTTCGTAGAATCCAATGCACTGGTTGAGAAATAAACTGGAAAGAAAGTGAATGCTCTCAGGAGCGATAATGGAGGTGATACATATCAAATGAATTTAAAAATTTATGTGTAAAAGAAGGCATTCGATGAGATTTGATATCACCCCATAACCCACACCAGAACGGGGTGGCTAAGAGAAAAACCGTAGCATTGTGGGAGCAGTGAGGGATATGTTACATGACCAAGGCCTACCTCTGCATTTATGGGCTAAGGCATGCAACACAACAATATATTTGTAGAACCAGAGTCCTCATCGGATTCTTGGCATGATTACACCAGAGGAGGCTTTCTAGGGGAGGAAGTTGGACGTGTTGCACTTCGGGATTTTTGGAGCCTCTATTTATTACCATGTATCTAAAGAATCAAGGAAGAAGTTAGAGCTGATGGAAGAATTGGGGGTATTTTTGGGTTGCACGGAAACTCCCCACAACTACCATGTGTACTTTCCATCCCTTAGAATGACAGTTGTGAAAAGGGATGTAAAGTTTGATGAGGAGAAAGTGATGTGGTGTTCTCTTGAGAGAGGGCTTCAAATCTCACCAGAAGAGGAGATTTTAGCTCCAAAGGAGGAACCTCAAGAATTTATCGAGCAACCGCAAATTGAGGAGCATAGAGTGGAGACAACCACTCAAGCATAACCATCCAGAGAATGCAAAAAAAGAACCAAGGAAGTTGAGAAACTTGTGCAAGATGCAAGAGAGAATGTGGGTGCTCCTTGTTATAGACATATTTGGGCACATCAACCCCAAGCTTATATGTCAATAAACTAGGGATCATCCAACCCCTAAAAGAGTTGTTTCATACCCTAAAAGAACATAATCATCTAAATACATCATTCCCCAAAAGTTCCATCTAAGAAACCATCCAGAAATTGCTTAAGCTGAACCATACTAACTACTCCACTGGCAAAGTGTGATGCATACTGACTGCTCCACTACCAGGGTGTGATGCATATTGTTTAGGCCTTCTATAGGGTGTGATGGGTGAGGATGGACAAATGTCTGAGACAGTTTGCTAAGTGGATGCTCATAGAATCTTCTAGAAACTTCTCTTGTGCCACTTGCCTCTCTAAATTTTCCCAAGGATGAGTGAGGGATCTAAACTTCAATTATCCCCTCTCTTGTGGAACCAAATGTCACAAGTGGAATGAAACTAATAAAACCCCATGGATGACTCACACCCTTGCAAACATATATAAATGGATCCTTCATCCAAGAGATCCAGGGGCTGGAATGTTGTGAATTGCAAGTAAGTGCTAATAGTTTGTAATTGAGGAAAGAGCATTGTATTGTTGGAGTGATCTTGTTATTTCATGAGGTGAAGAAGGATTGAAGCTGGGAGGATGATGCTGGATCAGACAATTGGGTTGTATTTCTCCCTTCTATCAATAAGGTTCTTCAAGTTTTCTTCCATGTGATTGTGCAATTGTGAATGTTATTATTTGTGAATGCTATCATATGTTCATTATGTATCTGATTTTGTAGTGTTTATGTTGCAATATATCACTATGCTTTTATGGTTCTTTGTTGTTGTACATGTGCAAGTACTCTCCAAGTGTGCTAAGTACGGGAGGCGTTGCGGGTTCTGTCAAAGGAGAGAGAGAGCAAGCAAAGGATCAAGCGGAAGTTCCAGGTTGGTTCCTTTATCTTTCTCTTATCTGTTACACATAGAAGAAATCGTTGAATAGCTTTAAACTTAGGTTAGCTGCTAAACCTAGAGGGCTAGCATTCTTTAGGAATACTAGTTTTCCCATAAACAAATTGGCGACTCCGCTGGGGAAATATTCCAGAGTATTCACTTTTGTTCCTTTTCGACTCTTTAAAAGAAAAGATCCATCTGAGCACTTGTCCTTTCAGGCTCATTAAAAATCGAAGGAGACTAGAGTTATCTTTAGCTTTTTCTCGACTCTTAAAAACTGAAAAAACAAAGTTGTGTCAAAGCGTCATTAAAATTAATTGAAATCAGAATAACATCCCTGTTCCTTAGTTGATCTTAGGTTGATACATATGGCGACAAATCTAGAGTCCACCAATCAATGAATCCCTTTTGAGGGGAATCCTAGTCCTTTTCCTTCTTGGGGAAATATTGGTGCTCCTTATATGGCTACATTATCCCTTCCGGGACTTACCATTGGCCTGCCAGTATGGCTTTTTTCAACCTCTTTGGTTCAAAATGTCATGATTTCTCCACAATCGAGTACACCTCCAGTTGATCCTGAAGTTAACCCTTTGCCTTCTTCCTCATTTGTTTCTTCCTCCCCTTCTTCCTCTTCGCTTGGTGAAAGTATTGATACTAGTAACCAGGTGGCTAAGAAGAAGAAGAAAGGGAAGAAGAAGAAGAAGAAGCCAATTCAACAAGGGGGCAACCAAGTGACCATTGCTTTGAATGCAACATCTAATGGAAATCCTTCATTAAGCCTCACAAAGTCAAATATCCATGCATAGTGTGTACAGGAGACCATTTTCATCGGAATTGTCCTTATTTTCCTCGGATCTTGAAAGAATGGTCTTCCTGTTCACACCATCACATGTCATCAACCTCTGGAGATCATGTTGGTAACACACCATCAACTAGTGATAGTAAAGTTCATGGACAGAAGGGAAAATTCAAGCTTCCATGTAGGTTATGTGAAGGTATACACCACTTTCACCTTTGTCCCTATTTGGATGAAGCCAAAAGAGTGTTGGATAACCGTCCTGCTTCACCGCAGCAACTTCCATCTGGTTACAAGAAACTCTCCCTAAATCCTTCACTAGTTGATGAACCGACTGACCAAAATCAACCATCGGTCGAAACCACTCTCTCTGAAAGTGAATCCTATGAGTCTATACCCGACCAAAATCAACAGGTCGAGGTAACAGTTGACCCGATTTCACCTTCAGCTAATCGTACCTTTCCTGAAGAGAGTGAAAATGATACTGCTCAAGTTCTTTTTGTTACTTTGGATTCTAACGACCTTGGGGGCAATCCACTTGTTCCATCAAGACAAGAGGAAAATCCTCTAGTTCTCGTAACTCAAGGGGTTAATTCTTCCATTTCTACGGTACCCCCTCCAAGTAGTCTAGTCACTTCCTTTGATTGGAATCGACTGGCAGGATCCCGCCTTCCTTCTTATGTGCCTTTCCAGATCATAGTACAAGTTTGTAATATGATTGTATCTGGCACTATTATAGATGAAGGTGCATCAGTGAGTATCCTTTCCTCAACTGCTTGGCAAGCGCTCGGTTCGCCACCGCTTGTGCCTGTTACACAGAATATTTTAGGCTTTAACAGAGGAACTAGTCGACCGTTAGGGATCCTTCCTCAGTTACCTATCACTTTGGGAGGAAAAACTATTTATCTAAGCATGATGGTAGTCCCAGGAAATTTAGATTACAATTTACTTCTTGGGCATGACTATGTTTATCACTTGGGAGCTATTGTTTCAACACTCTTTCGGGTGATTTGGTTCCCGCATGAAGGCAGGATTGTCACCGTTGACCAGCTTTCATTTCCCAGTCCAAATACAACTCCTAGTCAACCATCATCCCTAAATGGTCCATTTATACCAATGGTATCATCCCCACCACGGGTTAATTATGTGGCAACCTGTTCCACACCTACATGAACTGACGATCAATTCAGTGATGTTGTACATTATGGATTGGGGGCATTGGAACCAAATCTTTCCTTCATGACCACTTAAGATTTGTGATTGAAAGGGTCTCAGAGCATAGTTCATTACCTCGGGTCAACCTCGTTAAAAAATGAAACCAAGGGTCTCCGAGCATAGTTCCTTATCTTGTGTCAAGCTCTTTTAAAAATGAAACAAGGTCCCAAGTTCAAAGTCAAGTCTTTCACTTGATCTCGTAAAAGAACCTTCATTCCACCCACCTGATAGCCATGAGAAGTCTACTTAGGTGAATGTAATGAAGCTTGGGGGGCATGCACCTTGTGGTAAAGATAAGTTTCCCCATGGGTTATGTGATTGGTCTTTCACACCATTCACCTTTGTCTATCTGAACGAAGACAAAGAGGCGTTGGATAACCGTCTTGCTTCACCGCAGTGATTTCCATCTGGTTATAAGAGACTCTCCTTTTCATCATGTTGGGGGCATGTAAACCAATTCAAGCATAGTTTTGTCGTTTCAATCTTGTGTAAAATTGAAACTCAATTCAAGCAAAGTTTTTCATTTCGAGCTTGTGTAAAAATGAAACTGAATTCAAGCATATCTTTCCGTTTTAAGCTTGTAAAAAAATGAAACTGAGTCCAAGCCTAGTTCCCCCATGGTTCAAGCTTGTCAAAAAATGAACCATTCTCCAAGCATAGTTCCCCCATGGTTCAAGCTTGTCAAAAAATGAACCCATTTTCAAAAATTAACCTTTGTGATTGCCATTTTATCAGCCTTTTGAGCCTTGGTTGTGTACATCCCATCACCACCATCTCTTTGGCTGATCAACCTTGGTTGTGTACATCCCATCACCACCATCCCTTTGGCCGATCAACCTTGGTTGTGTACCTCCCATCACCACCATCCTTTTGGCCGATCATACGCTCTCACTTGGTTGTTTTACCCTTTTGAGGAACAGTTGCAATGAGTGGTCTTATTAGCCAGCCTCTTCACAGAATTCAACATGTTTTGAGAAGTTCCGAATTCACCAAGAACCAGTTGCTACCCTAGACACCACTCGTTCCTCAAAATCGAGTCTTCTTTAAACCCTTTTCAGACTCGTTAAATATGAAAAGATTGTCGAGCACTTGTCATTTTCGGCTCGTTAAAGTGATCGGAAATGTCATCCCTCCTGTATTGTTTTATCTTTTTCGGACCTGAGGGATTACTTCACAAAAAGGTCGAGCGCTTGTCATTTTCAGCTCGTTAAAGTGATTGGAAATGTCAAGAGTCCTCTTTAAACCCTTTTCAGACTCGTTAAATATGAAAATATTGTCGAGCGCTTGTCATTTTCGGCTCGTTAAAGTGATCGGAAATGTCATCCCTTTTGTATTATTTTATCCTTTTTTGGACCTAAGGGATTATTTTATGAAAAAGAACTTATGGAGTTTCCTTTTTGTCCCTTTTCAAACTCTCTAAACATGAAAAGGACCGAGTTATCCTTGTCGTTAAACTCGTTAAAAAAATAGCAACAAACTTGTCCACTCTAGACAAGACCGACTTTCACTGTCGCCAGACTCGTTAAAACATAGCGACAGGTTTGCTCGAAAGGCAGATTATAGAACAAGCATATGTTATCCTCCTCAAGCTTGACAAAAATAAAGAGGTACTGGTCAGCAATGACTGGGGAAAAAGGGAAAAAAATTGAAGAACTTTATGGTAGCAGGTCGCTCTTAAACATGACACTTTCACTTCATCTCCGTGATTGAGTTGGGTTGGGTTATTTTGTTCACCGGTCATCTTTTTTTGGTCTTTCATACCATCCATATTTTGGGGTTAACGCTACCGATTCATCTCATTGTCTCTGACATGTTCAAGAGAAGCCATTCAGTTGAGAAACCACCATCTAGTTAACATCTCATCCACTACAATACCTCCAACCTTCATTTTTTCATGACTGCCATTCCTGAACCTTGTGTCGTTAGTTCGTTTTCACCTCCATAAAATCATTTGCTTCGTTTCGTGTCGTAGATGTGGGATACATCAAGGCCCTCCTACGATGAGTCGCTTCGTGTCAACATCAGTTCATTATCCAAGAAGTTGACTTAGGAACAACCCTTTCAGTGCTTTGAAGCTTGCATACCTCAATGGCAAGTTTCTCACTTCCAACAACAGGTTGACATCAATGGCCTTCGACCAAAAGATTTTGCATGGTGTTCAACATCGGATCATATATTCACACCACAAGAATTGTACTGTAGTATCTTGAGGGTCATTATCATTATCAGTGATTCCTCTCGCGTCTATTAACAGCTCACATTATTGGTTGGTAATCAGGTGATGTCCCTCCATGTTCGACTTCAGAACATATTTTCACATGGATTGAACGATTTTTGAAGACCCCAGATCTAGTTTCATCCATCCAGGCTGCGATATATTTAGGAAAATAAAAAACATCAAATGTACAAAGGCTTTGCACAGATGGTCATCCTAACCATGGATGATGACTCTACATCTGAAGAATCACCAATCTGTATCTGCAGACGACTATCTGATCTATGTACATGAAATGAAATTTATAAAGCTGAGCATGGGAATGCCTCCCTTAGCTAGATCATGAAATTATATTATGATGATGTATTGTATTGTAACTTATGCAGGTCACCTTCCAGTTTCGAAACTTTGGATCCTCATGATAAAGCATTTCACTCGACATCAATATTTACGACTTCCTGCTTTAGGGGGTAACTGTTATAGACATATTTGGTCACATCAACCCCAAGCTTATATGTCGATAAACTAGGATCATTCAACCCCTAAAATATTTGTTTCATACCCTAAAAGAACATAATCATCTAAATACATCATTCCCCAAAAGTTCCATCTGAGAAACCATCCAGAAATTGCCTAAGCTGAACCATACTGACTGCTCCACTGGCAAAGTGCGAGGCATACTGACTGCTCCACTACTAGGGTGTGATGCATACTATTTAGGCCTTCTATAGGGTGTAATGGGCGAGGATGGACAAATGTCCGAGATAGTTTTCTAAGTGGATGCTCATAGAATCTTCTAGAAACTTTTCCTGTGCCACTTGCCTCTTTGAATTCGCCCAAGGATGAGTAACGGATCTAAACTTCAGTTATCCCCTCTCTCGTGGAACCAAATGTAACAAGTGGAATGAAACTAATCAAACCCCATGAATGAATCACACCCTTGCAAACATCTATAAATGGATCCTTCATCCAAGAGATCCAGGGGCTGGAATGTTGTGAATTGCAAGTACGTGTTGATAGTTTGTAATTGAGGAAAGAGCATTGTATTGTTGGAGTGATCTCGTTATTTCATGAGGTGAAGAAGGATTGAAGTTGGGAGGATGATATTGGATCAGATAACTGGGTTGTAATTCTCCCTTCTATCAATAAAGTTCTTCAAGTTTTCTTCCATATGATTGTGCAATTGTGAATGTTATTATTTGTGAATGCTATCACATGTTCATTATTGTTATAGACATTTTTGGGCACTGTAACCCCAATCACATATTTCCATAAACCAAGGGCTTCTGAGTCCCTAAAAGTTTTGTTTCATGCCCTAAAGGAACAAGGTCAGCTGATTACATCATCTCCCAGAAGTTCTCCACAGAAAACTACTCAGAACTGGTCAAAACTGGACCATACAGGTTGCTCAATACTAAGGGTGTGATGCATCTCACCTGCCCAGTGTAAAAGGTGCGATGCATACTAGAAATCCCTTCTGTAGGGTGCGATGGGTGAGAATGGACAAATGGCAGAGACAGTTTGCAAGGTGGATGATCATGGAATCTTCCAGAAACTTCTCCTATGACACTTGCCTCTCTGAATTCGCCCAGGGATGAGTAAGAGATCATCAATCTCCAAGTGGAATCAAGAACTCTCAGAGAGAAGACACTAATCAAAATCCTAGAAGCTGACTCACCTCCCTGCAATCATCTATATATGGGTCCCTCATCCCAGAGATCCAGAGGCTAGAATCTTGTATCTTGTAAGGAAGTGTTGTTGGTTTCTTGGTGGAATATCATAGTGTTGGGTGATCTAAGCTTTTCATGAGGTGAAGAAGGGCTTTCATGCTGGGAGGATGACGCTGGGTCAGATCTATGGGTTGTAATCCTCTCTTCTAATCTTCATATTAATAAAGCTATTCAAGTTTTCCTCCACAATCTTGTATGTCTGATAGTATATGCATTTGTGTGGTCAATATATATCTGGTCCTATATTGTTTATGATTGTAGATCTCTGTACTTTGAAGGTATTACGCTGCTTTGACTTTACAGGTACTCTTTGAAGCGAAGTGGTCAAGGGAGAAGCGGTAAAGACCTGTCAGTGAGGAGAAGGAACAAGCAAAGAAAAGAGCGAAAGATCAAGGTTGGTATTCTTTGATCCTCTCCTATCTACTTCTCATAAAGGAAAACGAAAGTAACTTTAATCTGTTTGTTTCTAAGATAACTACCCGTCTTAGTGGGACTAGCAGCTCTGCATAGACACTAGATTTCCCGATAACAAAATGGCGACACCACTGGGGAGTGAATAGCTTGTTTGCTTGTTTATACTTGTTTGCTTTATAAACTTACAGATGGAGCCTGAAGTTAAGCCAGCTAGCCTTCGAACTGCATTTGCTATGTAAGTGCAAAGTAGATCAATGTGTTAGCCTCCTATACCAATAGGGTTTCATTTTTCATGATTGACAGTGGAAGTGCCAAAAATGTTCATCTTTGATGATACAAAGGTTCTATTTTTGTGAAGGAGACAGACAGTTAAAAAATGTAAAGAGGGTATGCCTTAAAAGAATAATCAAAAGGCAAGAAAAAGAATTGGTCAGAAAAAATAATTGAAATGAACCCCGAAGAAAGACCAGGAAAGTGGCCAACCAAAATGCCAATGTTATCTTGATGGATGGTCCAACAATTCAATCTGGGCCATGCCATGTTTTAAATTGCCTGTTCTAGACTAGAGAATGAATATCTGTTCAAACAGTTCAAGCTTGACAAATGAGTACCTGGATAGAGAAAGGAAGGAGCCCATCTGCTTAATCTGGGCCCTTGGAAGATATAAGGGTAGTTTTAGATAGCAAATCATTTGAAAAGAAAAAGAAAAGATCAATTGAGGGTTTGCAAGTCTAAGTGCACCCTCCCTGAAGTAACAAAAAATGCTAGGTACTAAGATGGGTAGGTAGACAGGGGTTGCCGAAGCCTGATTTTCTTCATGAGTTAGCTTGACAAAGAAAGTTTATATTGGCAAGATCAGAACTGTTTATTCAGCATTTTGGTGACAAAATATGGAAGCATGTCTAACTTCCCCTGTTTTTCCCAGGAAATCTTTTTCTAACATCCCTCTAATGGACCTTGGAATTCGCTCAACAAGTCCTAGCATCACTTTACCTTTTGTGAAATATTAAGCCAAGGTGTTGGTTTCTATCACACAAGAAAGCCACATTTCTTGTGTAAAATCATTTCTTACTCTCATCTGCTGCTAAATCTAAGTTTACTCCTTAAAACTTAGCTCCCTGTTCCTCTTTCACATCTCCAATTCATATTGACTTCTAACCTTACTATTTAACTCCCTAAGTGTTCCCCTTCCCCTACTATTACCATATTTTATACAAAAACCCAAAAATACGTACATACCCCCTTGGGCATTATAGCCGTATATTTTAAAGTTCGGAAAGCGCAACAAAATCAAAGGCTTTCATGTATATAGTTCCCCACGCTATGTTCGAGAATTAAATTAGCACCTAGTTAACTTAATAACCCTCACCCGCTATACACTTCTTAATGATTATTCCCTCTTTTCCGCATAACTTGTATAAAGTTCCCGTAAACCCACATCTACCGTTTACCCAAGGTTTCGTGTCTCCGCTCTGTATCAAAAGAAAACAATATAATGATGGTTGGGACCCACCGTTATCGCGCCGGTGGCTTGTCCTCCCGCCCGTCGTCGGATCTGGGCCCTCCCATCCGACGGTCATCGGGCATTTCGGAGCCTCTCCTCCGTCCGTCCGTTAGTGCCCGAAAACTGTCAGAGGATGACGTAGGGCCAGGGACGCGTGCCCGTTTTCTATTGCATCGGGCGGCCTCTGACCATTACCGGGCCCGTACTAAAAGCGGTCCGATAATACCGCTTACCACCGTTTGTTACCGCCTTTCCTTTCCAGCCCACGTCAGCAAGTCATGTCAACTCCTATTTACCCATCAATCCGACATGGCCGCCCCGTCACTCGTCCACCTCAGCCCAGTCACGCATCACCACGTCATCCCGCCGTACCCGGGCCCGACCAGTGACGCCATGCTGACGTCATTCATAAAAAAGCGCCAAAAGTCCCATTTTTCACATATTTTCGCGCAAAATCACGATTTTTTCGCATTTCTATTGGACGAGTGCTGTGCTTCCCTGCATGTTGTTTTTACGACGTTTCTCCGCCAACTCCAAAATTCAATTCCTGGGCTGCTGCCGCTGCAAATTCACCAATTTTCGACACCCTCGGCCTCACAATCACCAGGTATTTACCGTTTTCTCTGCGTAACCTGGTCTTCCTAGTCTTCTACAGTAAGAAAGTCTAAACAACTGGTCTAATTGCCTGTGTACTGAGCCCCTGTAATTACCAAATCAACCCGAAGTTCATCTGAAGAGGGTTCCTGGTTCGAATTTACTCAATTCCCACAGCTTCTTGCGCATTTGCGACTTAAAACCATTAGCAGACAAATTCCGCTGTAAAAGCAGCACTCACTCCCAGCATTAGCTCTTTTCACTTTCTCATACAAGCTGTTGCCCCCTGTTCACCTAATTCACCCCTCCACCTCTTTCAGCGGCATTTTCACTCTGTTCACCCAAATCACCTTCATTCTCATCTCTGCAAGTTATTTCATCGACCAAAATTCACTGTTCAGTGACAGTTTTGCTAAACCAAAGCACAATTCAACTCCAAGTGACAACTAAGCAATGGAGACCCCTGTGGCATTGAATATTGCACCCCTGAATGCCCCACATAAGAACCTGGAATGGTTGGCCCTTGCTGACCGGGATTATCAAATCAAAGAAACAGTTGAATTAAGCAACAAATATCACATAGAAACCATTTGTGAGCTGAAGAAGAAACACATAAGTGGTGTTGATGACATAGGTATCTGGGAGTCCAACTTGCCCATCTATTACCTTCCACAAGTGAATGTATTCCCAGACTTCATCCATCAGTGTTGTGAACACTATGAACCCTCTCAAAGAGCAGTTTTGGCTCCATCTGGGACTGTTTTATTTCACATCACTCCTCAATCCATAAATGAGATGTTAAGCTTTGAGCCAACTAAACCCCTGGTGCCCCTTTCTATGAATTTTCTGCTCAAACAAGGTGCCAAGCTGCCCAGCTCAGAGGTCACAAGGATTGGCCAGTTGTTCATGCTCCCAGATTACCAGCCCCGGCAGCCTCCTCCTTATCTACATGTCTGGTTCAATGAAACAGGGAGGCTGCTAGTGGATATGATATCCTACATCCTGGGTTACAATACCAGTGAGTTTGTGGATGAAACAGTCTTGGTAATGCTATCCATGTTCACTCCAGGACAGCCCCCTGCTGTCCACTATGATTATGCCTCATTTATTGCTGACAGAATTCATGAGCAATTCATGAATTTGGAGAGAGAGAGGGTATTCAAGTACACCTCCTACATATATCATTTGATACTATACAATCAGCCTGACAGTTTCCCTATTTTTCTCAAAAAGCTGGGTGCAAAAGGAAACAGGAGGTCAGTGATATACTGGACACCAGTCTGTCACCATATCTTTTATTCTCCATACAACTACTGTGAGTTCATTGATCTGTTCATTCATCCAGCCTTGTCCCTGCTACAGAGTTCTCCTCCTCCTAGACTCACCGATGATATGCAGAAGATCCTCCAACTGTCAAAGAACTATAGCATTGGAGATTGGTACTTCTACCAAGACCACACAGTTATCAGGGTATATGGCTGTGAGCTAGCCCCCTACAGACTGCCAAAGTACGTTCCCATGAGACTTTTTGCATTAGAATACTTCCGGCAATTTGGAAATGCAGACATGATCCATTTTCATAGCAGAAATAAGAAAGCACAGCTGAAAATTAAACACCAATTGGGTCCATTCATCTTTAACAAGAGGGAAGAAGCTTGGGGAGAAGCAGACAAGATCCTAAAAAGCCTCCAGCTGAAAACAAGCTTCTATTGGGCACCATATGACCCTAATCATTTCATAAGCCTCAGAAGAATCAAGTATAGGCTTGCTACCTATGATCACTTTAGCATTCCACAAATTGAAAAATATGCTAACCAACTAGAGTGGAAAGAAGGCACATTAGTGGAGGATTATTCTGAAGAAGAATTAGCAGAGAGAGCATTTAAAAAATTAGAAAAAGCAGTTGACTTGGAATATTTTGGACAGGTTTGGTCTCCAGCCCCTCGGCATCTTGGAGAAAGTGCCTCATCCTCCACTGTTCCCCAGCAATCTGCCAAAGCAACTGGTCAAGCAGCAAATATAGCTAAAGGCAAAGAAGTACAACAAGAGGAGTCACTTCCCAATTTGGAGCAGCAAGTAGAGCAGCAAGAAGAAATGGCTAAAACGCCTGCCTCCACAGAGCAGCAAACCCAAGAGCAAATCCCTCCAAGGCAGGAGGTAACAGTTGAAACTACAGTTTTACAGACACCTGCAAATGAAGAAAGAATGAGGAAAAGAGATAGGCAAGAGGAAACTCCTCTCACTACTTCAACAGATCAGCAAGGTGAGAAAAGACAAAGACTAAATCCCTTCTCTGAGGAGGAAATGCCAGAAAGACCAACTGATACTATGCTCCCTCCTAGCATCGAAACATCGGCCAGCTCCTTACAGCAAGAGCAAGAAATGCAAGGAGGAGCAGAAGTAAGTTCTTCAAGGCAGTGAACCAAGGCAGATTCTAGTATCAAGAAGCAGTTTACAGACATAAAAGCAAGAAATGAGCCGGTTAGATACCAGCTCTATAACCAGCTGCTCAAAATGGCACCGACCAATCAAGAAAGGCTCATGTCAGCCTATGATATCCAAGAAGGAAAAATGACTCTTAGTCATTTTAGGCCTACTATGCAGCAACCTCAATCAGCTGCAGACTACATCAGAACTAACTTGGAGGTATTTGCCAAAGACATCCACCCCATGGACCAGATCGAGCTACACAAGCAAACAGGGGAGATGCTCTATTCTACATTGGCTGATAAAACTCTATTAGCACACCGCTTGCAGAATTCTCTACATAACACTACTGCCCAGTTAGAATTAGAGAAGGCTTCATCCCAAGCCAAGGACAACAGAATCAAGTCCTTGGAAGAAATTATTATAGAGCTAGGACATGACCCAAATGATCCTAAGGGTGTGCAGGCATTGATGAAGAAAAAAGATGAGGATATAGCAGCTTTGAGAAAGCAGATCAAAATACCACCTACCCATCACCCTCAGACTGAAGGGGTTGCAGAACAAAAGAAAGATCAAGATGTGGTTGCTCTACTCTTGACCTTGCATAAGAGATTGGTGGAAACAGAGGGTGCCTTGGAGGTGGCATTAAAGGCAAAACAAGGAGAATTACCAACTCAGCCAGCACAAACATCTACAGCCATTGAAGATGTGCCTCTTGTAACTACTTCAGCAGGTCCTCCCACTGGACAAACATCAGAGGCAGGCCCTTCAGGCTCAACACCAGCTCCAGAAGCGACAGCACCAGCAACAACATCAGAACAGGTACCCAGCCTTGACATGCAAAATATGAGGAAAGAACTAGAGGCTCTTGAAGCACAGATGGCAGAACTAAAGGTGGCTAAAGAGAAATTGGCTACGCTTGAAGAAAAATATGACAAATCAAAGCAGAATGTAGCTGAAAGAACAAGAGAGGTAAGGGCTCTTGAAAAAAGGATAAAGGAGTTAGAAAAAGAGCTTACTATGGACAAAACCATAAGTGAAATCAAGAAGATTCTATGGGCCAACATTGGTCAATCCATTACAGACCAATGGCAGTCCATTGAAACTATCCATGAGCAAATGGATCTCCTAAGCAGGGCAAAAGAAGAAGGTCAAAGAGCCCGGGCATCCTTGGGAAGTATGCCTGAAATAGCCAACAGAATGATTCAAGTGCTTAACAACCATACCAGCCTTCAGCTAGCAGGAATGGGTATCAGAGACAGGACTGATACCATATTACTAATAAAGAGGGTGCTTACCTTGAGGAACTATGTGCAAACATTGGACAGAAGATGTCAAGAAATGTAGATAGAGGTAAATGAATTCATTGCAAAAATCATTGCATTGCATAACAGAGGTCTTCCCAGCTTGGTAACTAGTGTAGGAAGGTTGTTATCACATGAAAATTATGCCAAGAGGGTCAACAATTTTGCAACAAATCAAATAACAGCATCTTCGAGCAGTCCAGAGGAAGCAGGGCCCCCATCTCGGCAGACTCTCTATGAGAAGTTGGAGAATTTGTTTTTTATTGAGCATGAGATCAAGCACCTTTTTGAAGCACCTCCAAATTACTACAAATATACTGAAGCTGATGAGACTCTGATTAAAATACAGAGACACCAATTGCCTACTGAAGATTGGTGGAGAGGCATGATAGAGACATTCCTCTGAGAAATCAAATTTGGAAGAGCAACTGAATGACAAAGATGATGACTAGGCACCAATGGATGATTACAAGTGATGCGACCACAACAGCAGCATCGTGGCAAAGCAGCAAGAAAGCAGAGACTTCCGAAATAAATTCAAATCAGTCGGCCGGCCCAGTTGGTTTCAAAGTCAAGGGTCTCTGACAAAGATAAACATTTGTTTATTGATCTTTTAATAAGCAATAACTTTTGTATCTACTATTCGTAGAAAGTTGGTAAGAAAGTTATGAGTTAATGACTCATCTTTCAGATATTTTGTGAAACACTTTTGTATATATACCCCCACGCATAACTTATTTGGGGTTGTTGATTTTTCTTCTGAAGAGCTACACTGCAATTACAGACTTTGAATACAAGAAGCTGGTAAAGTCCCTGAAATTCTGCGTTGTTTGATGTGTTGTGATGAGATTGCTTGCTGTTGCAGGATTCCTGCGTTATTTCATGATACAATAAGTTTTCTAAACCATGTCTTTATATTCTATTCGCTTACAAAACCAGTATATGTTGTATATTTAATGATCTTAGCATCAAAGAAAAAGAGTAATTCAGGATTTATTTGTTAAACACCCTAAGCTCAACCTCTACTGT
Organism: Pinus tabuliformis; assembly: GCA_031772625.1. Taxonomy (NCBI): domain Eukaryota; kingdom Viridiplantae; phylum Streptophyta; class Pinopsida; order Pinales; family Pinaceae; genus Pinus; species Pinus tabuliformis. The sequence continues at coordinate 1,508,995,431 of CM062804.1, read as the reverse complement.
TAATTATGTTTTCTTCAGAATTGGTTATGAATGTGAAATTCTTAATTGCTCACATTTACACTGAATCTTTCATAGTAGATACTGTTCAGGAACTCTGATTTGCTCCTGAGCAATATTTCATTTCTCCTTTTCACCAGCATAGTGAAAGATCCTTAATTGCCTCTCACTGACTGATTGAAATCCATACTTCCCAAATTTGAAGGTTGTTTCATGAATGCCCATCTGGCTCTGCAGTATCATCATTCTCACCAAATACCTCAAGCAACACATCATCACCAACTCCAATGCCCAATGGACTAAAACCCTCTGAACATTGCATTGTGACTGTTAGAAGATATCATTCAACCAAACTTTAAACAAAATTTAGTGCATCATAACTAGCCTAAAATTCCCAAAACAAAGCTAAATCAGAAAGAGAGAGCCCTCTCTGATTGCAGGTGGGTTAGAACCTGTAATCCAAAGATTGGTTAGTGGTTACCTCGGCCGTATTCCCTTAGGAGTCAAAGGGAACAACCTGAGTGATAACACAATGCTACTTCAGTCTAACTCTAGGTTTTTTTTATAAACTGAACAATCGATTTGCAAACACCCTAATTGCCCTACTGGTGGCTCTAGTAACCTCATTAGATCAGCCCTTGTGATTTCTATTTACTGACTATCATTAGCTCGGCCTAAATCCCTGAACTAAGCTGCAAATTGTGACCTATAACCAAGTTGAAGTCTCGTTCCTGGACCATCGCACTTTCTCCTCTTGGGAATCTGGATGCATCGCACCTCCCATGTGCAGTAGGTGCGCTACATTGCACTTTCACCGTGTTGCAGGTGCGTTGATCAGATAAGACCTCTTCTGCTTCCATATTTTGGTTTCTTTTTTCACTCTCTTCAGCTTTATTCAGGAGTTTTTTTGTCTGTGATCAGTATACCACTGTGGAAACCCCCTTCCTTTGCATGATTCTGCCTCCATAGTACAAAGAATTGTGAATGTTTTTATGTAATGTGTTCCATTTACAGTTCTCTTTTACAAAAAGTAGCGTAATCAAATTGTCTTCTTTTGATTTGGAAGTGTCGCAAGTGTCGTTTTCAGTCAAAGAAAAGAATCCTATCGTTCTTGATGGTTGATTATACAGTTACTCTTGTATTTGATTTGAATTAGTAGTTTTTCAAGTGTCGAAAGCAGTTTTCGATTCAAAGTTGCAAAATGTCGTCATTATCTTCCTTTCGTTTTTGGAGAGAAATTTGTTAGTACTGTCACTTTGAAAAGATAATTCAGATTTGTACTCAGTATTCTTTATGTCATTCACACATTAAGAAAGTGGAAAACAAATACATGCATGTGCATTTGTATTTAGACTGCTTGTTGGTTTGATTTAGGATAGTACATCTAGTGTGTGATCTCTGCTCTATGTTGAAAGAATATCATCTCTCTTTCTTTAGTAGCTAGGATTTTCATTACAAAAAGAATATTAAACAATTGTTTATCATCTTAGATTGCATTTTAGGAATTGTATATCTACATCATGTGGTGAACCTGAAAGGCAAATTTCTTAAGAAAGATCAACTGTAAAATAAATTCAATGAACATAAAAATGCTTTGGAACCTAATGTTGGAAATAATACTGAGGGGGGGGGTGAATCAGTGTTATCAAATTCTTTTTAATATTCCCTCTAGATTTATAATTTAATTTATTCTTCAGATGTTGACCATTAATTTGAATGTCAGTACCGTATAGTAATGAACAGGAACAAGAAAAACAGACAGTCACACCAAAGAACACCAGATATAAGGTGGAAACCCAATGTGGGTGAAAACCACCTGCTGCAATGTGTCTCTATCTTCTTTCAATTAGAAACTTCTTTTACAATGATTATGTACTGGTGCAGTCCTTTACCAGTACGCAGGTTGCAACCTGCAGAGAGCTACAACCCTCTCTCATTTTCCAGTCTCTCCTGGAAGGGAGCGATAACCCCCTTAGCTCTTGTACTAGCTGAGCTACTAGTACGTAGGTGCTGACCTACTTCTTTTCTTCCAAGGACCACGTTTCATTAATTTTCAAATTGGATCCATGAACATCAAATAATCATCAAGTACATGTGAATCAACCAATCTCCTTTTACAATCAACTAATGAATCAACCAATAGCTTCTTAGAATGTAGTAACCAGAAAAGCAATACCAGTAATCTAAACCCAGAACTCTGCAGCAATAGACAAAAGGCAGCCAACAAATATTTCAAGAAAAGTCCGCAACTTCACCAATAGAAACCTGTGAATATCCGCAGTTCTTCTATGTCTAGCCTGCGTAGCTCCGCACCTGCTCTGTCTACTTGACAGCGTACCTCCGCACCTGATTTGTCTGCTGAACTGCGCACCTCCGCACCTACGCCATTTACTGGACTGCGGATGTCTGCACCTGATCTGTCTGCTGGACTACGCACCTCCGCACCTGCGGCTTCTGCTGGACTGCGCACCTCTGCACTGCGCCATTTACTGGACTGCGAATCTCCACACCTGATCCATCTGCTGGACTGCGCACCTCCGCACTTGCGGCTTCTGCTGGACTGCGCACCTTCGCATTGCACCGTTTACTGGACTGCGGATCTCCGCACATGATCCGTCTGCTGGACTGCACACCTCCGCACCTGCGCCGTTTACTGGACTGCAGATCTCCACACCTGATCCGTCTGCTGGACTGCGCACCTCTGCACCTGCGGCTTCTGTTGGACTGCGCACCTCCGCACCTTCTCCTGCTACTGGTGTGCGTACCTCTGCACCTGATCTTGTCGCTGAGCTGCGTACCACCGCACCTGCGCTGTGGATCGCCTACGGACCTCCGAATAGAGCCAAATTATCAGTCCTCCAATGTGCCACAAACTGTCAGATCCACAGATCTGATCATGCGCCAAAGAGATCACGACCCCTCAATTGATCTGTCTTCTCATGCTCAGGTTCAACTCTAACTCACCAACCGATTACAATTATTTCAGATCTTGTTCCTCTTAAGATATTCAACACATAAGTGCTTAGCCAATTGATCTCCTTTCCTTTTTATAGGCAAGCCCTTACTCAAACCATGGATCAAAACCATAGAAAGCCAATACAAGGGACCCAAAAACCAGGGTTCAATGTTTTAGATTCAATACCACGAACCAAAACCATAGGATCAAACACGTCGAAATAGATACCATGGACCAATCATAAAAATTCCCACATGCGCGCGCTTCTCTGCATGAAAGTGAGTGAATTTGATGCCCGCACCTTTTGTTCGGAGAACCTGCGGGTATGTCCGCACTTCTTGTTCGGAGCACCTGCAAGTCTGCAGCTTTTGTTAGACTCACCTACAGGTATCTCATTTTCTATTATTTTGAAAGCCTAAACAGAGATTTGCCACTTGAGTGAGTTGCCATCAAGGACAACATTTGTGCCATAGCACCAAACCTGAATCATAATGCCAACAATCTCCCCCTTTGGACTTGATGGCAACCCCAAGATCCTCAAAGTCATTCTCCCCCTTTGTCATCAAGGGCAAAGGGTTATGCTCCCCCTGAGACCATGCTGAAAACTCTGTTCTTCTGTGTTGATCATGCTCCCCCTGACTGTAGGCCAGATCTGCAAAAGAAATTTTCTTCAAGAAGAACCATAAACCACCATACACCAAATGACCTTCCTATCAGCAAAAGACTCTATACATATATTCATCACCCAACCAAGTGGGGATCATCAGAAATTTACATATGACAACCAATTACATTATTCATCCCGGACATAGGCCGTTACATGACCTTGACAAAAGAAATATAAGACATAGAGACAAAACATTAGCAGCAATATTCAGATCAGCATCCATGTACTCCTTCTGTACATGCTCCTCCAAGATCTTCTACAATAATGCCAACAATGCATTATTAGAAGAATATATGCTCCCCCTGAACCTGTGCCATTCGGTCTTCGATCAATCCATAAACCAGCGAATGTACGCGTATACCCCATATGAAACTCGCGTACAACCAACAATCTCTGAAACAGACAAGATTCAACAGCAAGATGATGCATCAACTACCCCTAGCTTTTGCCTGAGGTATTCAAAGGTCTCCCTGGGCAGCGGTTTGGTGAGTATATCGGCAACTTGTTCCTTAGAGGGAACATACTCCAACTTGACCTTTTGTTCAAGCACTTGTTCCCGAAGAAAATGATACTTGATTGGAATGTGCTTGGTCTTTGAATGCATGACAGGATTCTTTGAAATACTGATTGCACTTGTATTATCACAGAAGATGGAGATAGGTGGAGTACAAGTGATTTGCATGTCTTGCAATGTTTGCATCATCCAAAGGAGTTGTGTGCAGCAAGATGCAGCAGCTACATATTCTGCTTCAGCTGTAGATAATGCAATAGAGCTTTGTTTCTTGCTGAACCAAGATACTAATCTAGGACCCATGAAGAATGCACCACCACTAGTGCTTTTCCTGTCATCCACGCTTCCGGCCCAATCTGCATCTGTATAAGCATGAAGTGTGAGATTTGTATCTCTAGGATACCATAAGCCATAGTTTTGAGTTCCTTGAAGGTACTTGAAGATTCTCTTAACTGCCTGAAGATGAGTTTCCTTTGGATTTGCCTGAAATCTTCCAACAATTCCCACTGCATGCATGATGTCTGGTCGGGTACCTGTCAAATAAAGCAGACTTCCAATCATGGATCTATAGGTTGGTTGATGTACTGTTGCCGACTCATCATTCGCGCTGAGGCTGCATCCTGTCACCATAGGGGTACATACTGGTTTCGAATCCTCCATCCCATATTTCTTCAAGATCTGCTTCAGATACTTGGTTTGTGATAGAAAAATATCGTTTTTGTTTTGTTGGACTTGCAAACCAAGGAAATATGTGAGCTCACCAAGCATGGACATTTCAAACTCCTTTTGCATCACCAAGGCAAACTTTTGACTCATGTCTTCTTCATTGCTACCAAAGATGATATCATCTACATACACAACAAGTATTAGCAACTTTTCATTATCAACCTTTATATATAGATTGTTGTCAGTTGATCCTTTTATAAAACCTTGTTGATGAAGATATTTATCCAACCGATAATACCATGCCCTAGGAGCCTGTTTAAGACCATAGAGAGCCTTTTTGAGCCTCCATACAAGATTTGGATTATTTCCAAGGATGAACCCATCTGGTTGTTCAATGTACACTTCTTCATTCAAGTCTCCATTCAGAAAGGCAAATTTTACGTCCATCTGAAATACTTTGAACTTTTGAAAGCTAGAGAGAGCAAGAAACATTCTTATAGCCTCAAGTCTAGCAATAGGTGCAGAGGTTTCTTCAAAGTCTATGCCCTCTTGTTGCGCATATCCTTTACAAACAAGTCTTGCCTTGTTTCTAACCACATCTCCATTTTCATTTAGTTTATTTTTGAAAATCCACTTTGTCCCTATGACATTCTTATCTTTTGGTCTAGGAACCAATTTCCAAGTGTTATTCCTTTCAATCTGTTCAAGTTCTTCATCCATTGCCTTGACCCAGCATTCATCTTTGCATGCCTCTCTTACATTTTGTGGTTCAATGGAGGAAAGTAATTCCAAATAGCTTGAAGCTTCTGCAATAGTTCTTCTTGTTTGTATGCCTGCCTCCTTTTGCCCCAAAATTTGAGATTCTGGATGATTCTTTTGAACATACCTGGATGGAGTCTTTTCTTCTAACCTTATCTGTTCCTTTGGTGCCTCATGGGTTTCTTCTTCATTATGAATCTGATTTGATGTTGATGGATAGTCCTCATCATCTTCGAAGTCTTCAGATCTTACCTGCGTGGGAGTGTTTTCTTTTTCATCCACCACTACATCAATGTTGTCGACAATTCTTCCAAGCCTTTTATTGTAACATTTGTATGCTTTGCTGTGAGGAGAATAACCAAGGAGAATGCCTTCATCTGCTCTAGGTTCAAACTTGCCAAGATTTTCATCATTATTTTTAATATAGCATTTGCTTCCAAAAAATTTGAAATGTTTTACCGAAGGAGTCTCACCATACCAGAGCTCATGAGGAGTTTGAGTGTTGTTCACCCAAATATTTGTCTTGTTGAGAATAACAACTGCAACAAATGCAGCTTCACCCCAAAAGGTTGTGGGAGTTCCAAACTCATCAAGCATAGCACGAGCCATTTGTTGAACCGTTCTGTTCATCCTTTCCACCACTCCATTTTGCTGTGGAGTCCTAGCTGTAGAGAATTCCCTTCTTATTCCATGTTCTTCACAAAAGTCGAAAAATTCATTCGAGGTAAACTCCCCACCTCTATCAGACCTGAGGCATTTGATTTTGTGATCTGATTCGTTCTCCACCAAGGCTTTGAATGATTTGAACTTTTCAAAGGCTTCGTCTTTGTGCTTCATAAGTCCTATCCAACACATCCTGGAAAAGTTGTCAATGAATAATATGAAATATTCTTCTCCTCGAGGTGACCTTTTCCTAGATGGGCCACATACATCAGTATGGACAAGTTCAAGTGGCCTGCTAGTTGATCCTTCCTTCTCAGGGAAGTTGGTTCTGGTTTGCTTACCAAACTGACATGATTTGCAAATTGTATTGTCTGGAATTCTGATGTCTGGAAGACCACGAACTGCCTGGTATTTACATGCTTTCCTTATCTATGAGAAGCTAAGATGCCCAATCTTTTGTTCCATAACCAGTGTTCATCGTTCTTGCTTAGATAGCATTGATGTTGTCCTTCTTTGAATATGTATAAATTATTTGGATTCCTTATGCCTTTGATCACTGTTTTTCCTGTATCAAGATCACGAACACTACATCCATTTGATTGAAATATTACCTATGTTCCTTGATCACACATCTGACTGACACTCAACAAATTATGCTTTAACCCATCAACATACATAACATTTCCAGCTTTGACCTTTTCTTTCAACTGAACAGAACCTTTACCTTTTATGAGCGTAGGGGTGTCATTTCCAAAAGAGACCTTCTTCTCCTTCTCTAAGGCACTATATGACTGGAGTTTTTCCTTATCACCCGTCATGTGTTTCGAATAGCCACTGTCAATGTACCATTGATTTTCTTTCCCTTCTGCATATAAAGCTATACCACATCTCTCAGGTTGTGGTTCCTTCATTCTCCATGTTTTGACACTTGAGGCTTGCTCCTTCTGAGTTGTCTGCCGAAACCTGCTCTTGCATTCGGAATCTTCATGACCGAAGTTGTTACAAATAGAGCATTCTATTTCATTTTCAAGAGCAGAAAAGTTATTGTAGGTTATTTTCATGATCCCAGTCATGCTCCTTTGTTTTTGAGCTTCTCTAGTCATGATTGTCTTATAGGCAACACATTGAGCTGCTTTGTGGCCAAAGTTATGACAAGAGAAACATTTTCCATTGAAGAAACTCCTATGATTATCAAATCTACCAACCAAATGATTGTAGTTTCTATTGACATCCATTCTTGAGGCAAATTGAGAAGGTTTTACCTAAGGCTGGTTGTAGCTTCTGTTTGTCCTTAAAGTGGATTGTCCCCAATTTACCTGATAGTATTTGTTCATTCTTGAGGTAAACTGTCCCTAATTTACCTAATGATTTCTATTAGGCCTTTGCTCGCTCCTCCTTGCTGCATCAAGATAACTTTTAGAGGTAGATGCTTGAGATGCTTCTTCATTATATCCCAGACTTGTCTTGATTAGTGGAGAACGCTGCACATTAATAATCTCATCCAGAGTTTCAGATCCTTTAACAAATTTAATATTAAGAGCTTTTGTTTTCTCAATCTCTTTTCTAAGACTAACAATTTCACATTCTAACTTTTCATGAAGTTTTTCTTTTTCAGCCAGTTGGAATTGTAGAGTATCAATAATCATATTTTTCTCTTCTAAACAAATTTTGAGTTTAGAAATCTCTTCATACAGACATTCTTCATCTATAGCATCCAAGAAATCATCATCTTCAAAAGCCATTAAGAGTCTATAATTGTTACCTTGTTCATCTTCATCACTATTTGAAAGTCCATCACTGTCTTCATGAGTGTAATAAATTTTCTTATTTACATTCTGTTTCTTGTTCCATCTGATAGGTTCCTTACCTTTATCAAGCTTGTCTTTATGAGGACACTTTGCAGCATAGTGACCGACTCTTCCACAAGCAAAGCATTTGAAAGGTAACTTACCTCTGAATCTTCCAGCACCCCGTTGAAGGTTCTAGACAAAATTTGATTCTTCATCTTCTTCTGATAGATGTCCTGACTCATAGTAATCTCCTTTGCCTAAAGCCTTGAATGTAGCTTCTCTTCTGTCTGATGGTCCTCCTTTCCTCATTTCATAAGCGGTGAGAATTCCGTGCAGCTGTGACATAGTGAGGTTTCGTAGATTCTCCTTTTCTTCTATTGCAGAAACTTTAGATTCAAATTTAGGGGACAAGGATCTTAGAACCTTTTCAACCACAACAGCCTCTTTTACTTCTTCACCCAAATTTTTCATACAATTAACAATCTCATCTACACGAAGGAAATAGTTAGCCACACTTTCATCATTGTGTATTCTGATATTTTCATACTAAATTCTGAGGGTTGGAAGTTTTGCTTGTTTTACCTGTTCATCTCCTTCATAACTCAGAACAATCTTGTCCCATATTTCTTTTGCGGATTTATACTGCATAACCTTGGCGAATTATGATTGAGATAGACATCCTAATAGAGTATTAACAGCCTTTGCATTTGTTTCATATTGCTTCTTACCAGCCAGATCTGTCGGTGTTGCTGACGGAAAAGTGTACCCTGTATCTATGATATCCCAGACTTCTGTACTAAGAGATTGAAGATAGGCAGTGACTCTTACCTTCCAATATACGAAGTTTGTCCCATCAAAAATCGGCGGCCTGATCGATGCTTCTCTCTCGTAGTTGCTCATTGTTATCGGGAAATCTAGTGTCTATGCAGAGCTGCTAGTCCCACTAAGGCTGGTAGCTACCTTAGAAACAAACAAACTAAAACCACTTTCGTTTTCCTTTATGAGAAGTAGATAAGAGGGGAAAGAAGGAGACCAACCTCTGTCTTGCACTTGGTTCCTTGCTCGATTCCTCTTCCTTCTGATAGACCTTTTCCACTTGCTTCCTCGTTTACCCAAGCTTCAAAGAGTACCTGTAGAATCAAAGCAGCATAACACTATCCAAGAACAAAGATCTACTATCATAAACAATATAGGACCAGATATATATTGACCACACAAACGCATATATCATCAATCATACAAGAATGTGGAGGAAAACTCGAATAGCTTTATTAATAATCAAGAATAGAAAAGAGGGTTACAACCAATTTCTCTGACCCAGCGTCATCCTCTTAGCAAGAAATCCCTTCTCCACCTCATGAAAAGCTTAGATCACCCAACACTATGATGTTACACCAAGAAACCAGCAGCACTTCCTTAAAAGATACAAAATTCTAGCCTCTGGATCTCTGGGATGAGGGATCCATATATAGATGTTTTCAAAGGGGGGTGAGTCAGCTTCTGAGATTTGATTAGTGTCCTCTCCCTGATAGTTCTTGATTCCACTTGGAGATTGATGATCTCTTACTCATCCCTGGGCGAATGCAGAGAGGCAAGTGTCACAGGAGAAGTTTCTGGAAGATTCCATGATCCTCCACCTCATAGATTGACCCTGCCATTTGTCCACTCTCGCCCATCGCACCCCATAGAAGGGATTTTCAATATGCATAGCACCTCCCGTGTGCATTTAGGTGGGATGCAGCGCACTTTGACCATGGAGCAGGTGAGATGGTCCATTTTTGACTAGTTCTGAGTAGTTTTTCATGGAGAACTTCTGGGAGATGCTATAATAAGTTGAACTTGTTATTTTAGGGGTTGGAACAACACTTTTAGGGTAGGAGCCCTTGGTTTATGGACATTTTATGATTGGGGTTGCAGTGCCCAAAAATGTCTATAACAGTTACCCCCTAAAGCATGAGTTCGTTAATCTTTTTTAATGTCGGGTGAAATGCTTTATCATGAGGATCCGAAGTTTTTTCGAGCTGGATGGTGACCTGTAATAAGATACAATACAATACATTATCTTCATAATATTTTCATGATCTAGCTGAGGTGGGAATTCCCATGCTCAGCTTTATAAATTCATTTTCATGTACATAAGATGGACAATCGTCTGTGTGCAGACTGATGATTCCGGTAGAGCCATCATCCTTTGGATTGGATGATTATCTGTGCAGTAATGATGTAAATTTGATGTCTTTATTTTCCTGAATATATATCGCAGCCCGGATGGATGAAACTAGATCCGAGGTCTTCAATCTCGTTCGATCTTCACTCAAAGTACAAGTCGATCCATGTGAGAGATGTTCTGGAGTCGAACATGGAAAGACATCGCCTGATTACCAGCCAATGATGTAAGTTGTTAACATGCGCGAGAGGAATCACTGATAATGATGATGACCCTCAAGGTTCTACAGTACAATTCACATGGTGTGAATAAAGGGACTTGGCATTGAACACCATGCAAAATCTTTCGGTCGAAGGCCATTGATGTAAACCTGTCGCTGGAAGTGAGAAACTTGCCATTGAGGCATGCAAGCTTCAAAGTACTGAAAGGGTTGTTCCTAGATCGACTTCTTAGATAATGAGCTGATGTCACAAGAAGAGATACATCATAGGAGGGCCTTAGTGAATCCCACATCAATGACACGGAACGGAGCAAATGATTTTAATGGAGGTGAAAACGATGTGACGACATAAGGTTCAGGGTGGCGGTCATGAAAGGATGGAGCGTAAATGTATTGCAGTGAATGAGACACAGGTGAATTCTCTGAGCAACTTCTCTTGAACATATCGGTGACACTGACATGATGGATTGGTAGCGTTAACCCCAAATATGGATGGTGTGATGGACCCATGGTGATATGACCAGTGAACGGAACAACCCAACCCGACTCGGATGCAGAGTGAAAGTGTCATGTTCAAGAGCGACTTACTACCAATAAAGTTTCTTCAAGTTTTCTTCCCAATTTTTCCATGGTCATTGCTGACTAGTACCTCTTTATTTTTGTCAAGGTTGAGGAGGATAACATATGCTTGTTCTATAATTTTCCCTTCGGGAAAACCCATCGCTATGTTTTAACGAGCCTAGTGATAGTGAAACTCGTTCTTGTCTATATGGACAAGTTTGTCGCTATTCGGTTTTAACGAGTTTAACGACAAAGATAACTCGGTCCTTTTCAATTTTAGAGAGTCTGAAAAGGGACTTAAAGAAAACTCCAATAATCGTTTTTCGTCTCATAATCCCTTAAGTCCGAAAAATTATAAAATAATACAAAAGGGATGAATTTTTGGTAATTTTAACGAGCCGAACAAAACAAGCGCTCGATATTTTTGTGTAATAATTCCTCAAATCCAAAAAGATTAAAATCTAAAGGAGGGATAGCACTTCCGATCACTTTAACGAGCTGGAGAGGCCAATTACTCAGCAATCTTTTCATATTTTACGAGTCAGCTGAAAAGAGCTTAAAGGAGACTCGTTTTTTGAGGAACGAGTGATAAATTTGGGTAGCAGCTAATTCCAGGTAAGGTTTGGAATTTTCCAATCACGACGATGTCACAAGGATGGCTAACAGGATCACTCTTCGGAGTTGTTCCTCAAAAGGGGTAAACAATCAAATGGAGGTGAATGATCAGCCAATACAGAGTGGAGGTGATGATGAGAACATGACCAAGGCTTCAAAGGCTGATGATAATGCATTCACGATGGTTATTTACCAGAAATTGGTTCATTTTTTAATGAGCTTAAACTCTAGGGGAACATTTGCTCATTGCTTATGTTTATTTTTTTAACGAGCTTGAATTCCCTGCTAAAACTGCTCGATCCAGTCGTATAATAAGGATGTCTCATATAAAATGGCATTTTTTCAAAGCTTTGCCCCGCATCCTTTCTTTGTGCAAGTTAGGAAACGACCAATCCTACGAGTTTAAAGGGTTAGAGGACCTACAAATTTAAAAAAAAAAATGGTTGCTCTTCGCTTGCACGCCAAAAGGTTTGCATGCCCCCAGGTATAGCGAAAAATTTCCAGTTTACCAAAGATTGTTCTATCCATACTTCAGGCAAACACTTCCTCGGCGATGTCTACCGAAATAAACAAAGGTGAGTGGCACAATTGGCTCCACTCACATAACTTTGACGAAGGAATCTTATTCCAGTCTAATTTCATAAACTAGTCATATATCCTTCGCGGAAACCTACCCTATACCCAAGGTTTTCCTGTCGAAAAAGGCCAATGTGCATGCCCCCTGGGTTTCAGTCATGTCCTCCGAATCACTCGCGCTCATCAGGTGGACGGACTGGGAATTGATGAGACATTCCTTGCATGAAAAGACCATTCATGGATGGTATTTGACTATTTGCTATGTGTGAACTGGGGAATGAAAGCTGGTCTACGAGCTTGACCACTCTTCCTTCATGCGGAAAACACATTACTCTAAAGAGTGAGGAGACAATGGCTCCCATGCAATAAATATAGTCATGTCCAAGGAGTAGATTATAATCCAGGGGTCCTTGTACTACCATTACGTTCATGTGAACGGTTTTCCTTCTCAATGTTATCGGCACATTGGGAAGGATCCCTAACGGTCGACTGGTTCCTTTGTCAAAGCTTGTTAGATTTCTCATTTCAGGCAAAAGCGATGGCGAACCAAGCGCTTTCCAAGAAGTTGAGGAAAGGATACTCACAGAAGCCCCTTCATCTATGATGGTACCGGCCATGACCATTCTATATATTTTAGAAATTATTCGAAATGGTACACTAACCGGTAAACGGGGTCTGCCTAGTAGATTCCAATCGAAGGAAACAACTAGGTTGCTTGGAGGTGGGACCGAATAGACGGCCGGATACGACTCTGACGAACTTCCTTCCTACAGTAAAGGAATGGGTAGACTTCCCCCATGTTCGTCGGAGTCTGTGCTTACAAAGATAATTTGAACAGTGTTGTTCTTGTTCTCTCCGGTGATTGTATCATCCGAAGATGGACCTTCTGAAGGCAAGACCGGGTCAACTGCCGCCTCGACCTTTTCACTTTCATCTAGTGTGGATTCAGACGGTTTATCTTCAATGATAGACGCTTCGGCCGACCACAATGGCGTGTCAGCCGGATTTTCAACTAGTGACGGACTCGGCAAGAGCTTTTTATATCCAGGAGGAAGCCGTAACGGTGAAACCGGACGGTCATCCAAAACTCTTTTAGCTTCGTCTAAGAAGGGACAACGGTGGACGGCGTGATCGCCTTCACATAGTTTACAAGGAAATTTACATTTTCCTTATTGTCTAGGGGCTCCACGTTTACTAGTTGAAGGTGTATTCTCAACATGATCATCAGAGGTTGATGACACCGGATTGTGCAAACGAGGAGACCAATCCCTTAGGATCCAAGGGATGCAAGGACAATCTCGATGATAGTGATCTCCTTTGCAAATGACACATGGCGATTTAGGCCTGGATGGTGCAGTGTGTGGAGTTTCGCTAGATGATGCCTGGTTGCCCCTTTTTGCCTTTGGCTCCTTCTTCTTCTTTTCTTTCTTCTTCTTCTCCTTCGTCTTCTCAATTACTTGATTTTTGGCTTTATCAGCTTCATCAAGCGAAGAGGAAGGAGGAGAGGGAGAATTGGACGAAGTAGAAGGTTTGGGGGTAACTCTGGTATCATTTAGTTGCTGACTTGATTGTTCAGGAATCACGGTGTTCTAAACGATAGAGGTCGAGAAGAGCCATACGGGCAAGCCGATTGTCAATCCTGGAAGCAACAATGTGGCCATATGGGGTGCACCAACATCTCCCCAAGAGGAGAAAGGACTAGGATTTCCTCCAAGGGGAAATCCTTGGTTGGTGGACTCCATTTTTCTCAACCTAAGACCAACATAGGAAAGGTGATGTTTATTCCGATTAAAATAAATTTTAGACACTTTGACACAACTTGTTTTTTCAATTTTTAAGAGTCGAGAAAAAACAAAAGATGACTCTAGTCGCCTTCGATTTTTAATGAGCTTGAAGTGACAAGTGCTCAGATGGACCTTTTCCTTTAAGGAGTCTGAAAAGGAACGAAAGAGACTACTCTGGAAATCTAGAGAGAGGGATTACCAAAACCAATCGCAAAATTGCAGAATACTTTTTACGGTACGGCAGTCAATCTTCCCGAATGCTGTGTTCACTGCATTGCGATCGATAGGGCGGCAGACACGGCTTCCTATGGATAAAGGATAAAGCCTATTGTGGTCTCCCAATATATACTCGACGGTACGTGGGAGCACAAGTCCGTACTGGCACTTATCGTCTCAAAGTGGAGGAATCACCCAACCATCAATGAAAACAACAATTACCAGGCTTTATGACACTGGAATACGTCTCTAGCCTAGACTTCTAAATGTTGTGCGTTAGGTTCCAAAGCGTTTTTATATTCATTAAATTTATTTTACAGTTGATCTTGCTTAAGAACTTTTCCTTTCAGGTTCACCGCGTGATGTAGATATACAATTCCTAAAATGCAATCTAAGATGATAAACAATCATTTAATCTTCTTTTTGCAATGAAAATCCTAGCTACTAAGGAAAGAGAGACGATATTCTTTCAACATAGAGCAGAGAGCACACACTATATGAACTGTCCTAAATCAAACCAACAAACAGTCTAAATGCAAATGCACGTGCATGTATTTGTTTTCAGCCTTCTTAATGTGTGAATGATAAAAAGAAATCTAAGCGCAAATCTGAATTATTTTCAAAGTGACATTACTAACAAGTTTCTTTTCAAGACAAAATGAAGACAATGACGATCCTTTGTTATTTGGAATTGAAAACTTGCTTTCGACACTTGAAAAACTATTAATTCAAATCAAATACAATAGTAACAGTGTAATCAACTATCAAGAACAATCGGATTCTCTTCTATGACTGAAAACGACACTTGTGACACTTCAAGATCAAGAAACGACAGTTCAATTACACTACTTCTTTGTAAAAGAGAACTGAAAATGGATCACAATACATAAAAACATTTACAGTTCTTTGCACAATGGAGGCAGAATAATGGCAAGGAAGGGGGTTTCCAATAGAGGTATACTGACTACAGACAACAAAACTCCTGAATAGAGCTGAAAAGAGTGAAAAAACCAAAGTCTGAAGGCAAAATTAGCCCTTTCTGCTCAACGCACCTGTTACATAGGGATTCCAGTATGCATCCCACCTATAGCACACGGGAAGTGCGATGCATACTGATATCCTTGAAGGGAGGGTGCGATGGTACAGTGCGAGACTTTTGATCCAGTTCTTGATCACTGTTTGCAGCACAGTTCAGGGATTTTGGCCGAGCAAGTGATAATCAGTAAATAAATCATAGGGGTAGATCTAAGGAGGTTACTAGAGCCACCACAAGGGCAATTAGAGAGCTAGTAAATCGATTGTTCAATTCATAAACAAAACCCGGAGATAGACTGAAGCAGCATTGATCTACTTTGCACTTGCATAGCAAATGCAGTTCGAAGGCTAGCTGGCTTGACTTCAGGCTCCGTTTGTAAGTTTATAAAGCAAACAAATATAGACAAACAAGCAATCTATTTGCTCCCCAGTGGAGTCTCCATTTTGTTATCGTGAAATCTAGTGTCTATGCAGAGCTGCTAGTCCCACTAAGGCTGGTAGCTACCTTAGAAACAAACAAACTAAAACCACTTTCGTTTTCCTTTATGAGAAGTAGATAAGAGGGGAAAGAAGGAGACCAACCTCTGTCTTGCGCTTGGTTCCTTGCTTGATTCCTCTCCCTTCTGATAGACCTTTGCCACTTGCTTCCTCGTTTACCCAGCTTCAAAGAGTACCTGTAGAATCAAAGCAGCATAACATTATCCAAGAACAGAGATCTACTATCATAAACAATATAGGACCAGATATATATTGACCACACAAATGCATATATCATCAATCATACAAGAATGTGGAGGAAAACTCGAATAGCTTTATTAATAATCAAGAATAGCAAAGAGGATTACAACCAATTGCTCTGACCCAGCGTCATCCTCTCAGTAAGAAAGCCCTTCTTCACCTCATGAAAAGCTTAGATCACCCAACACTATGATGTTACACCAAGAAACCAGCAGCACTTCCTTACAAGATACAAAATTCCAGCCTCTGGATCTCTGGGATGAGGGATCCATATATAGATGTTTGCAAAGGGGGGTGAGTCAGCTTCTGAGATTTGATTAGTGTCCTCTCTCTGATAGTTCTTGATTCCACTTGGAGATTGATGATCTCTTACTCATCCCTAGGCAAATGCAGAGAGGCAAGTGTCACAGGAGAAGTTTCTGGAAGATTCCATGATCCTCCACCTCACAGATTGACCCTGCCATTTGTCCACTCTCGCCCATCGCACCCCATAGAAGAGCTTTTCAGTATGCATCGCACCTCCCGTGTGCATTTAGGTGGGATGCAGCGCACTTTGACCATGGAGCAAGTGAGATGGTCCAGTTTTGACCAGTTCTGAGTAGTTTTTCATGGAGAAATTCTGGGAGATGCTGTAATCAGTTGACCTTGTTCTTTTAGGGGTTGGAACAACACTTTTAGGGACTTAGGATCCCTTGGTTTATGGACATTTTATGATTGGGGTTGTAGTGCCCAAAAATGTCTATAACACTCATGATGATAGATCTTCCTTCAAGCGATCAAGCTTCTTCTGAAGGACCTGCTCTGATACCAATTGTTGGAAATAATACTGAGAGGGGGGGTGAATCAGTATTATCAAATTCTTTTCAATATTCCCTCTAGATTTATAATTTAATTTATTCTTCATATGTTTACCATTAATTTGAATATCAGTACCATATAATAATGAACAGGAACAAGAAAAACAGACAGTCACACCAAAGAACACCAGATATAAGGTGGAAACCCAATGTGGGTGAAAACCACCTGCTGCAATGTGTCTCTATCTTCTTTCAATTAGAAACTTCTTTTACAATGATTTTGTACTTGTGCAATCCTTTACCAGTATGCAGGGTGCAACCTGCAAAGAGCTACAACCCTCTCTCGTTTTCCAGTCTCTCCTGGAAGGGAGCGACAACCCCCTTAGCTCTTGTACTAGCTGAGCTACTAGTACGTAGGTGCTGACCTACTTCTTTTCTTCCAAGGACCACGTTTCATTAATTTTCAGACTGGATCCATGAACATCAAATAATCATCAAGTACATGTGAATCAACCAATCTCCTTTTACAATCAACTAATGAATCAACCAATAGCTTCTCAGAATGCAGTAACCAGAAAAGCAATACCAGTAATCTAAACCCAGAACTCTGCAGCAATAGACAAAAGGCAGCCAACAAATATTTCAAGAAAAGTCCGCAACTTCACCAATAGAAACCTACAAATATCCGCAGTTCTTCTGTGTCTAGCCTGCGTAGCTCTGCACCTGCTCTGTCTACTCGACAGCGTACCTCCGCACCTGATTTGTCTGCTGAACTGTGCACCTCCGCACCTACGCCGTTTACTGGACTGCGGATGTCCACACCTGATCCGTCTGCTGGACTGCGCACCTCCGCACCTGTGGCTTCTGCTGGACTGCGCACCTCCGCACTGCGCCGTTTACTGGACTGTGGATCTCTGCACCTGATCCGTCTGCTGGACTGCGCACCTGCGGCTTCTGATGGACTGCGCACCTCCGCACTCTGTCGTTTACTGGACTGCGGATCTTCGCACCTGATCCGTCTGCTGGAATGCGCACCTCCGCACATGCACCGTTTACTGGATTGCAGATCTTCGCACCTGCGGCTTCTATTGGACTGCGCACCTCCACACCTTCTCCGTCTACTGGTGTGCATACCTCCGCACTTGATCTTGTCGCTGAGCTGCGTACCACCGCACCTGCGCTGTGGATCGCCTGCGGACCTCCGAATAGAGCCAAATTATCAGTCCTCCAATGTGCCACAGACTGTCAGATCCACAGATCTGATCATGCGCCAAAGAGATCACGACCCCTCAATTGATCTGTCTTCTCATGCTCAGGTTCAACTCTAACTCACCAACCGATTACAATTATTTCAGATCTTGTTCCTCTTAAGATATTCAACACATAAGTGCTTAGCCAATTGATCTCCTTTCCTTTTTATAGGCAAGCCCTTACTCAAACCATGGATCAAAACCATAGAAAGCCAATACAAGGGACCCAAAAACTGGGGTTCAATGTTTTAGATGCAATACCACGGACCAAAACCATAGGATCAAACACGTCGGACTAGATACCATGGACCAATCATAAAAATTCCCACGTGCGCGCGCTTCTCTGCATGAAAGTGAGTGAATTTGACGTCTGCACCTTTTGTTCGGAGAACCTGCGGGTATGTCCGCACTTCTTGTTCGGGGAACCTGCAGGTTCGCAGCTTTTGTTAGACTCACCTGCAAGTATCTAATTTTCTATTATTTTGAGAGCCTGAACAGAGATTTTCCACTTGAGTGAGTTTCCATCAATTACAACATCTGTGCCATTGCGCCAAACCTGAATCATAATGTTGGCATTATGATTCAAGTGTTGTCCTTGATGGCAACTCACTCAGAAGTTGGTACAGGTGCTCAGAGACTGGTACAGGTGATGGCAACTTAACTAATGGACAGATCTCAGTACAGCAGGACAAGAAAGAGATATACGCAGGTTCATCAAGGAGAATCCGCGTGTACACGCAGGTTGGCTTCAGTAAAAGCGCGTACATGTGAAAACGTACCTTTGGTCAGTGGCAGTTAGTCCTTGGAAGTTGTGCCTATGGTTTTGGACCATGGTGTCTCGACGGACGTGTCGATCCCTAGTTTCGAGGTTGATGGTATTGTGTTACTATGGTTTTGGCTCTTGGTATTGAGCAAGGCCTAAGGCTATATAAGGAGAAGATCACTAGGCCAAAGAGAGCAAGTGTGAGTGATGAAGATCTGAGAAAGTGTGTGATCCAAGTGCTGGTTATGGGTTGGTGATCTGAACCAAGGTTTCACCCATGATGATGAATGATGGAACGAGATCTCAAAGCTTGGAATGATTATCTTCATATGGTTTGACTCTGGATAAACTAGATCTACTGACGCATGTTTATTATTATGATCTGGGTATGTTTTGATGTCTGATATAGCTGCAGAGTTTTAAGGTTGAATTTATAGATCTGTACGCGATTTGGTTTTGGTAAAAGAGCGTATACACGCAGGTTGGATTCATCCAAGTAGCGTATACAATGTGAAGTATGATATTTGAATATGGAGCTGGATCTGGTTGTTACTATGATTGTCTGGTTATTGTTGATAGGGTTACAGTGATTCAGAATTGGGTGTTTCAGTGATTGAGGATGCAGGTTGTACTACAATGATGATTGTCTTATGGATCCAGTATGAAAATGTATGAAACGTGGTCCCGAGTAGCTCGTAGGCCGGCACCTACGTACTGGTAAACATATCAGCCAGTACAAGAGCCAGGGGGTTGTAGCTCCCTTCCACTAGCAGCTGGAAAACGAGTAAAGAAGCATTCTGTAGGTAGGCACCTACGTACTAGTAAATGGATCGGCTAGTACAAGAGCTAAGAGGGTTGTAGCCCTCTGCAGGTTGTAGCCTGCGTGCTGGTAAAGGACTGCACCAGTACATTGTAAAAGAAGTTCTCATTAAAGAAGAAAGAGACAAATTGCAGCAGGTGGTTTTCACCCACATTGGGTTTCCACCTTATATCATGGTGTTCATGTGTGTGGCTTTTGTGTGATGATCTGTTCTGTTATACTGCACCTGTTTACTGTTAATATGCTTAATAATGTTCTGATGCATTTACTGAAGATAAGATTAACTGAATCATAAGATCTCTAGATATACGCTAGTTGCATTAGACACAGTCGCGTGTACACGCGGGTTCACTTAACTGAAGTCGCGTATATGTTTCTGAGTATGAAATTGAAAAGTTTTATTGATCTCATAATACTGATTCACCCCCCCTCTCAGTATTATTTCCAACAATTGGTATCAGAGCAGGTCCTTCAGAGAAGCTTGATCGCTTGAAGGAGATTCGTAGAACAATGGGGAAGAAAGCACGTCAGAAGAAGAAGACAGCTCAAAGGAAAAATGACAACCTGCCGTTGAGTGGAAGCAAGTGTTCAGATCCTGAAGCATCTCAGATTGAAGATGGACAAGCAAATGAAGCATCAGATCAAATCATAGATCAACAAGATCTACCTAGCAAAAGGGAGAATGCCCTCAAGGAAGAAATCATCAGATTAGAAGATCAGTTAGAATGTGCCTCCAGAATTCGAGAAATGCTGCTAGCACTGAATAAAGAGCAAGAAAACGAGATCCTCAAACTAAGGCATCAGTTGGATGAAGGAAGGAAAGCTGAAGAGACCTTGGAGAAGCAATGTCTTGAAAAGGAAGAACAACATCAAGTTGAGGTAAATATCTTGAAAGGTAAAATAGAAGAAAAGGATAAGCTTTTACGATTTCAAGATAGTACTAAAGTCTTGGATGATATTCTTAATAGTCAAAGATCTCCTGCTATCAAGACTGGTCTTGGTTTTCGTGGATATGTTGAAGGTGAATCTAGTTCACAAGGTGAGGCAAGAAACTCTAATGAGAAATCTGAAATGCCCAACAAGGAACAACCAAGGAAAGAAAATCCTCAAGGAAGATTCTTTGCTCCTAACTATGGACGTGATAGACGATTGTTTCCTCCACTGAATAATGTTGAATGTTATGTATGTCATAATCTTGGACATGTTGCAGCCATATGTAGAAGAAGAAGGTTTCAAGACCATCATGCAGAAAGATCATCACATTCGAGGTACTTTAATGGATATTGTTTTTCTTGCAATATGTTTGGCCACAAAGCTGCTGATTGCTACAGGAGGAATATGAAACATGTAAGATGCTATGCATGTAACAAGTTTGGACATAAAGCAAGAGATTGCAGGAACAAAGCTCATGATAAGAAGAAATCATCAACATGCTTGAAGATATGGAAGAAAAAGGAAGTTCAGTCAGAAAAATATGGCACAACACAGGGTACTCAGCACAGCACAGACATAACAAACTCAGGGGGAGCTGAAGGTGTAAAACTTCAGTGTTCTAATTCTCATACGCAAGTTTCATGAAGGAAATCCGCGTATATACGCGAGTTACAGGCTGCAAAGTCGCGTATATGGAGAAAGGGCAGCAGAACAGACCCAGGTTCAGTCATGGTTGGCTCAGGCTCAGGGGGAGCAGAACAGACTCAGGAAATGGTTCAGACATGGTTGGCTCACACTCAGGGGGAGCAGATTCTTCAAATAATTCATTGTTGGCATTATGGTTAGAAGTTGTTGATAAAGTCTATGAAGCTAAATGATACATCTTGCTGTTTAGGAATGGTATTGCAGGCTGATGCTTATGGTACAGATCATGATGCTGCTGGTGGCTTTCATAAGTCTTGGTCTAGATATTTCATCACTATGTCATGTATCTCTTTGTGATATCTCTTTTATGATGTCAAGGTCATGTAACGGCCTATGTTGGTTTCCCCACTATGCCTGGGATGAATGATGAAATGTTTATGTATTGTCATGAGTAAACTCTTAATGTATCTCCACATGGTTAGGTGGATGAGTCAATATTGGTATATCCCCACTAGGTTGGGTGATGAATGTATGTATTGAGTCTTTGGTGATAGGAAGGTCTTCTATAATGTATAAGTCTTTGTTCTTCTTGAAGAACATCTTTTGCAGATCTTGCCTACAGTCAAGGGGAGCATGAACAACACAATTCAGCAAGAGCAGGATGGATAGATTGGTACACTTTGGCATACACAAAGGGGGAGCACATTTGGAGATTTCAGCATGTACTCAGGGGGAGTATGGACAGCAGTATGGACAGCAGAAGGTATACCAAAGAAGAGAATATCTTGGTCCACCCTTTGCCCTTGATGTCAAAGGGGGAGAGTGACTTGGTGTGGTGGTTGCCATCAAGTCCAAAGGGGGAGATTGTTGGCATTATGATTCAAGTGTTGTCCTTGATGGCAACTCACTCAGAAGTTGGTACAGGTGCTCAGAGACTGGTACAGGTGATGGCAACTTAACTAATGGACAGATCTCAGTACAGCAGGACAAGAAAGAGATATACGCAGGTTCATCAAGGAGAATCCACGTGTACACGCAGGTTGGCTTCAGTAAAAGCGCGTACATGTGAAAACGTACCTTTGGTCAGTGGCAGTTAGTCCTTGGAAGTTGTGCCTATGGTTTTGGACCATGGTGTCTCGACGAACGTGTCGATCCCTAGTTTCGAGGTTGATGGTATTGTGTTACTATGGTTTTGGCTCTTGGTATTGAGCAAGGCCTAAGGCTATATAAGGAGAAGATCACTAGGCCAAAGAGAGCAAGTGTGAGTGATGAAGATCTGAGAAAGTGTGCGATCCAAGTGCTGGTTATGGGTTGGTGATCTGAACCAAGGTTTCACCCATGATGATGAATGATGGAACGAGATCTCAAAGCTTGGAATGATTATCTTCATATGGTTTGACTCTGGATAGACTAGATCTACTGACGCATGTTTATTATTATGATCTGGGTATGTTTTGATGTCTGATATAGCTGCAGAGTTTTAAGGTTGAATTTATAGATCTGTACGCGATTTGGTTTTGGTAAAAGAGCGTATACACGCAGGTTGGATTCATCCAAGTAGCGTATACAATGTGAAGTATGATATTTGAATATGGAGCTGGATCTGGTTGTTACTATGATTGTCTGGTTATTGTTGATAGGGTTACAGTGATTCAGAATTGGGTGTTTCAGTGATTGAGGATGCAGGTTGTACTACAATGATGATTGTCTTATGGATCCAGTATGAAAATGTATGAAACGTGGTCCCGGGTAGCTCGTAGGCCGGCACCTACGTACTGGTAAACATATCAGCCAGTACAAGAGCCAGGGGGTTGTAGCTCCCTTCCACTAGCAGCTGGAAAACGAGTAAAGAAGCATTCTGTAGGTAGGCACCTACGTACTAGTAAATGGATCGGCTAGTACAAGAGCTAAGAGGGTTGTAGCCCTCTGCAGGTTGTAGCCTGCGTGCTGGTAAAGGACTGCACCAGTACATTGTAAAAGAAGTTCTCATTAAAGAAGAAAGAGACAAATTGCAGCAGGTGGTTTTCACCCACATTGGGTTTCCACCTTATATCATGGTGTTCATGTGTGTGGCTTTTGTGTGATGATCTGTTCTGTTATACTGCACCTGTTTACTGTTAATATGCTTAATAATGTTCTGATGCATTTACTGAAGATAAGATTAACTGAATCATAAGATCTCTGGATATACGCTAGTTGCATTAGACACAGTCGCGTGTACACGCGGGTTCACTTAACTGAAGTCGCGTATATGTTTCTGAGTATGAAATTGAAAAGTTTTATTGATCTCATAATACTGATTCACCCCCCCTCTCAGTATTATTTCCAACACATAATGCCAACACCTAACGCACAACATTTAGAAGTCTAGGCTAGAGACATATTTCGACGTCGTAAAGCCTGGTAACTATCGCTTTCATTGTTGGTTGGGTGATTCCTCCTCTTTGAGATGACAAGTGCCAGTACGAACTTGTGCTCCCACATACCGTCGAGTATATATTGGGAGACCACAATAGGCTATATCCTTTATCCATAGGAAGCCGTGTCTACCGCCCTATCGATTGCAATGCACTAAACACAGCATTCAGGAAGATTGACTACCGTACTGTAAAAAGTATTCTGCAGTTTTGCGATTGGTTTGGTAATCCCTCTTTCTAGATTTTCAGAGTAGTCTCTTTCGTTCCTTTTCAGACTCCTTAAAGGAAAAGGTCCATCTGAGCACTTGTCACTTTAGGCTCATTAAAAATCGAAGGTGACTAGAGTCATCTTTTATTTTTTCTCGACTCTTAAAAATTGAAAAAGCAAGCTGTGTCAAAGCATCTAAAATTCATTTAATTCGGAATCATTTTCCCCTTTATTTTTAGTTGATCGAGTAATCCGCAATCGTGGAGGAAAGTCAATTGAAACCCCATCGTTCGCGGAGACTTATGAGTCAACCGTCTTTGTCTCCGGAAACAAAACTATTCCGGACAAAGCGAACTTGTTTAACCAGATCAAAGTCCCCTGGTTTGGTTGGAACAAGTGTTTCGACACCCTCAGAGACTCCGGTTACTCCAAACATTTCTGGTATCCCTGCCTCTACAGAAGAAGTTCCGCAGCCACAAGAGGACAGTAGAACTAATCCTAGTGTGAAGGTAAACACTTCTATTCCTGAATCGGCTCCATCTACAGCTGATTCGGAAGGTGTTATTCCCCAAACATCTGTCACTGCAGAATCTATACCTTCTTCGGCACCGGAAATATTTTACGGACCTGACGGTCTCCCTCTTCCACCTGGATTGATTGCTATAGAAGAGATTGTGGAGGATCCTCCATCTAGTACTCCATCGCATTTTGGAGTTGGGATCACCTTGTATCCTTCTTCATCAGAAATTAGTCTACTCGGAAGTTCTTGTAGAATCACTAGGAAATCTTTTGGATAGACTAGATATGTCTGAACAACCGTCGACATCTAGGACTGTGTCATCTGACACAGCAGTGGCAGAACTTCCTGCTATTACTCCAACAATGTTCGTCAGCATACTGTCTGTCCCAACTAGCTCTCAATCGCTGGATGGAATCCATCCAGTGGCTGTTTCGACAGTATGGTCTGTTCCTGTTTGTTCGTCCGGAATAATATCTGGAATCTCTTATGTTGAGTCTCAGCAAATTGATCCTTCGCAGTGTCAATTTGGGCAGTCCGGTCCTCAAAGGCAAATCATTCCTTTGAGCACTAGATTATCGCCGTATGGGGGGCAATATACCCTTTCATTGTCTCCTCCAGGAGAACAAACATATGAGAGTTCACAATAGAATTCAGGTTATGTTGGAATTACATCTAGCGGTTGGGTGCCGATACTGCCTCAACAACCAAGAGTTGTATACTCAATGCAACAAAGTCTACCTGTGTCAAATATCCCCACTACACTGGCTATTGTGACTGTGTCATAAGTACAAGCGTTGCCTGTTGTATCCCAACCTCAAGCTTCTCAGGTCGTAATACAACAGCCTCTTGTCTCTACGACACCACCACAATCGTCGATTAGTGGCTCCTTAATTGGAGTGACCCAGGTTCAAACGGGGACCATTACCCCTCATCTTGGTCAAACAGTCAGTACTGGACAACAGCTCATGGCTTCACAACCATGGCTGGTACAATACCAACAACCGCAATTCCAACAAGCTTACCGAGGATCTGAGCAACAAGTCTTTGCAAGTAATGGGCAGCCATATATTCAAAGTGGTCAACATCAATCATATCATAATGGTCATGCCCATCAACCTTACCAAAGTTACCAGCATCAAATGCATTATGCTGGTATGCAAAGACCAACTGCTCAGGCGATCCCATCTTATCCTGGGTATGCTTCGCCGAACCTGAATCAACAGTTGCCTTTCGTGGCGACTTTAGAGTTACCAGATCTAAATCAACTAACGAATGATCCAATTGCTTATGCCCCTTGGTGGCTGGCGATTCTGCATAAACTTCCGTCAGATATTCCTAAATTTAATGGAAATCCGGGTGAAGACCCGTCGAATCATGTGATGACCTTTCATCTGTGGTGTTCATCCAACACTCTCAATGATGATTCGATCAGGCTCCGCCTTTTTCAGCAAACGTTAACTGGTCTGGCAGCAAAGTGGTATATCGAATTGCCTAGAGCTTTGTTTGATAACTTCAGCACCCTAGCCACAACCTTTTTAACCCATTTTCAGTTACCCATAAGGTACGAAACAGGAACAGAGCTTCTTACCAATTTCAAACAGACAACGGCCACTCACATATCTTATCATATTCATGATTGGTGACGTCGTCGTAGAATGGTAAAACCATATGTTCCTGATCAGTTGTTAGCTGAATGGTTTATTAAGTCATTGTTACCTTCTATTACAGAAGATGTGGCAAAGGGAGGAGTCGTCACTGAAGAGCAAGTTATTGCTCGTGCACAATATCTAGACTTGATCTATACTTAGTCTCACACGCTCTACGATAAAATACCTGATGCTCCTAGACCGGAATTTTCCGTTCCTCCCCCTCCTAAATCAAACAAAGAATCTCATGTCGGCAATGGCATGATAGGTACGACTAGCACGAAAACCGTAAAGGCTACATCAAAGAAGGCCCGTACATTTTCAAGTCAAAATGCAAATGAAGAACTTCTTGCCTCAGAGGTAAATGCCGTGCCGACTGACAAAGGCAAAGAACCGAAGCAACCAGGGGGCAAGAAGAAAAAGAAGAAACAGGAGGAGTCATCTCCTAAAAAATATTCTCCAAACCCTTCTGGGCAAAGGAAACCCCCTTTGAGGTATCAGATATGCGATGAGGATCATCGGACGAGAGATTGTCCACATAAAGTTGAAGTTAAGAAACTCTTTAAGAGTTCAAAAACCTTGGTAGTATTGATTGATCCATTTCCAAACCCAGGAACCAATCTGGTTGCTAGTAATAATGCTTCCCCATCCTAAGTGCTAATGTTGTCTGTCTCGAAGCAGCAAAATGATGCTTTGATATTGACAAGGAATAAATATTACGAGAATCCACAGTTGTCGGATAACAAGGCTAATGATCAACCTAGTAATTCGACAACAACTTCGACCGAAGTTGTGCCACCCATCATTCCTAATCTAACGATAAAGCCGCCGAAGGGAGTAGTACACAAATCGACATTTAATCCTCATTCCAGAGCAGCACAGCATTATAATATAGTGGAGGATCTGGCCCAATCGCCATCCGCTATGTCAACACTTGAAGTACTGAAAAATTGCCCCTCCCAAAAGCAGGATTTATTATCAGCAATAGGTGGGATTGACCCAACGGATTCCAATCTTGTGGCCTTTAATCACAAAGGATATGACCCTCAGTTACCAGCTCAACTAGCTTCCCTTATTCAAGTGAAAGCCCTCAACAAAACTATTCATCGAACAATTATTGATGAGGGGGCATCTACATGTATTATGTCGATGAGTTGCTGGAAAAATTTAGGCTCACCACCCTTGTCACGATCGTCAACGTGTTGGGTCCCTATAATACTAGTGATTACCCCATTACTATTGTAGTTATACCCCTTATTTATATTGATGTACCCATGTAGTTCCCATATTGTTACTATTGTGCCACATAGAAGCCCACTATTGTTATTGTTGTGCCCTACAATATTATTGTTATGTAGGCTTGATTGTATTGGGACCACTTAGACTCCTATATATAGAAAGGAGGTATTTTCATTTGTATCATCCAAGAATTGTTCATTTATGTAATGTAAAGGAGGTTGCCCCCTCGAAGAGGCTGAATTCTAAGGCGTGGATCTCTCTTTTCTATCTTTTTGTGAGCTGGTTTCATAACATTTGGTATCAGAGCTTTGGATTCTAGGGTTTCGCTGCTCCAAACAGGTCATCGTGGCATTTTCGCTATAACTTTTTTTCTGTGACGTTTCAGAAGTCGCAAAAAAAACCCATTTGAGAAGAAATTGCGCTGAACCTTGGGTCCAAATTTCAGATCTTTTCGTACGATATTTTCGGAGATATGATCTGAGGAAGTTGGTCTTTTTGCAGACTCCTGAATTACATTCAAAACAGGTGACCTGGGGAAAATCGTCATAACTTTCTTTCTGAGCATCGGATTGAAATTTCGTAAGAAGTTACAGAAAGAGGACGAACTGTAGTTTTCGTTTATATATTTTTCAGAGTCAAAGGTTGAAACAGTGACACGTGGCACTTCATACAAGTTCGCTCTACTGAACCAGTCTATAATCAGTCACTGCGGGAGATTGTGCATAACTCTTTCTTGGAGAATCCAATTTGGTTCAGACTAGTGGCATTGGAAAGAGGACACAGAAAGCTACTACAGATCACAATTTCAGAACTGGATGATTCGAAATTACAGAGATACATCAGATTCAATATCAGGCTTCTACAAAGTAAAAAAAGGTGTGTAGTTTTATTTTTTATTTTTGCATAAGCTTGGTTTGAAGGAATTCAAAGGGACTAGTAAAGCATTATTATCGGTAACTGATGCCCCGAGGAAAGAAAATGCAAACACCTAGTAAGGAACCTGAAAGCTCTAGCATGACTCATGAAGAAGAGGAAGAAATGCTACATGATATATCAAAATTACAAGAACAAGTGCAACAAATGTCACGCTCACAAAAGCTAACAGATGCTAAGATAAAGGGCATGGAAGCTAAGATGGACGATTTGAAGACTGATTCGAAGACAGATTTGAAGAAAGACATGGCAAGTTTGAAGACAGATTTGAAGATAGACATGGCAGATTTGAAGACAGATTTGACAAATTTTCTACAAGAAATACTTACTAATGGTGAAAAGGTTGTAAAGGAAACTCATGATGAGAACAAAAGAAATGTTAATCATGATTCCATAGACTCTAATGTTGGATCGAAGACCCACCATATTCCAAAAATCGATATGAGGAAGTTTGATGGCAAGGATCCCGCCACATGGATATTACAGATGGAGCAATTCTTCGATCTCAATAATGTGCAAAACACACAAAAGGTACGTATGGCAACTTTATATTTGGAACCAAATCAGTTTGTATGGTATCAATGGCTTTGCTCTCGTAAACAATTTATCACTTGGGCAATTTTTACGGAAGAATTGATAGCACATTATGAGGATACAAAAAGCAACACTTTTTTTAGCCAATTGATAAGTCTCAAACAAAAGGGTTCAATAATGGAGCACATTGAGGAGTTCCAAAAATTGAACATAAGGGTAAAAGATATTCCAGAGGAGCATAGGATTGATGTGTTCATAGGGTCTTTAAAGGATAATATCCAACATGATGTTCGCCTTTGGGAACCTGATTCATTAGAGAAGGCATTCAGGTTAGCAAGAAAAATGGAAAGCAAAATTATGGCAACTAGGAAGCATACCATTCACAACTATAAAGATGGAAGTGTTGTTGCCCATAGTCTTCCACAACCTACAAGGTTGACACCACAACAATTGGAAGAAAAAAGAGCAAAAGGGCTTTGTTACAATTGTGATAGCAAATACACAAAGGTCATAAGTGTGCTGAGAAGAAATTATTCTACATAGATTGTGAAGAGGAAGAAGAAAAGGAGCAAGAAAGGTCAAAAGAAGAGGATATACTCCAGGAACAAAGCCTAGATGAAGAACAAATAAATCCGACCATATCTTGTAATGCATTGGCGGGAATTACCACTCCTCAAACCATCAAGATAGAAGGACAAATCAAGAAGAAAAAGGTAATAGTGTTGATTGATTCAGGAAGCACCCACAATTTTATTCATTGTAGGGTAGCAAAAGAATTGAATTGCTTCCTATATCCAGCACCAGAGTGTCAAGTGATGATTGCAAATGGAGGAACAATAAATTGCTCTGGAAAGTGCCATAATATCAAGCTATCCATGGGAGAATATGTATTGACTAGCCCAATGCTTTCCATTCCAATGGGAGGTGCTGATGTTGTACTAGGAGTCCAATGGCTACAATCCTTGGGTACAATAGCTTTTAATTTTCAAGAACTTTTCATGAAATTTTCTGTGGAAGGAAAGGAAGTTGAATTAAGGGGTATTGCAGGGAAACCAGGAAAGATAATCAGCTCTAATGGTATGACAAAGCTTCTAAAAAAGGAGCAAAGAGGTGTAATTGCACAATTATGTTCGCTAGATGTTTCCACATTGGAATCATCTATTTCTCCAGATCTCCAAAAAGTCCTGGACAATCATTCCAAGGTATTTGAGACTCCCAAAGGTCTCCCACCTATGCGTGATCATGATCATGCTATTCATCTGATTCCAGGAAGTGTTCCTCCAAACATCAGGCCGTACAGATATCCCTATGTCCAAAAAAGTGAAATTGAACGTATGGTTGCAGAAATGCTAGAGGCTGGTATAATTCAACCGAGTCAAAGTTCTTTCTCTGCTCCAGTAGTATTGGTGCACAAGAAGGATGGATCATGGCGCATGTGTCCGGATTATAGGGAGCTCAACAAGCTCACTATTAAAGATAAGTTCCCCATTCCTGTCATTGATGAATTACTGGATGAATTGCATGGATCAATTTACTTCACCAAGTTGGATCTTCGTTCAGGATATCATCAAATCAGAATGAAGATTGAAGACATTCCGAAAACAGCATTTAGAACTCATGAGGGTCATTATGAATTTTTGGTCATGCCTTTTGGCCTTACCAATGCACCTTCAACATTTCAAGGTTTGATGAATTCAATTTTCAAACCATTCCTTAGAAAATTTGTGTTAGTATTTTTTGATGATATACTAATCTACAGCAAGTCTTGGAAGGATCATGTTGAACATGTTGACAGGGTGCTACAACTATTGGAGGAGAAACAATTATATGCAAAAAGATCCAAATGTTTCTTTGGAGTCCAGGAGGTGGAATATTTGGGTCATATTGTATCTCATGAAGGAGTTAAGGTAGACCCTAGCAAAATTAAAGCCATTAAGGAATGGAAAATCCCCACATCCATAAAGCATCTGCGAGGATTTCTTGGGTTGACAGGGTATTATCGCAAGTTTGTTAAGAATTATGGGAGAATAGCAGCACCTCTAACAACATTATTGAAGAAAGATGCATTTTCATGGACTCCGGAAGCAACAAAGGCCTTTGAACATCTTAAAGAGGCAATGTGCCAAGCACCGGTCTTAGCTACACCGGACTTCACAAAAACCTTTATTGTGGAATGTGATGCTTCAGGAAATGGAATTGGTGTTGTTCTAATGCAAGATGAAAGACCCATTGCTTTTGAAAGTCGTCCAATCAAGGGAAAGTTTTTAAGCAAAGCTATTTATGAGAAGGAAATGTTGGCAATACTCCATGCACTTAAGAAATGGCGACCCTACCTAATGGGAAGACACTTCAAGGTAAAAACGGATCATGATAGCCTTAAATACTTTTTAGAACAAAGATTATCCTCTGAAGAGCAACAAAAGTGGGTCACAAAGATGTTGGGTTATGACTTTGAAATCATCTACAAAAAAGGGAAGCAAAATGTGGTGGCAGATGCACTCTCAAGAAAGGATGAGGATGTGGAAGCATTGTTGTGCGCCATTTCTATTATCCAACCAGATTGGATAAATGAAGCAAGGGAGGAATGGAAGAATGACGAAGAAGTGTGGGCACTTATTCGAAAGCTACAACAAGATTCCAGTACGTCTGATACATTTAGCTGGAAAAATGATTCGTTATGGTACAAAGATCGCTTATACCTCTGTAAGAATTCCCAGCTAAAACAAAAGATTCTTATGGAATTGCACACTTCTCCCTTAGGAGGGCACTCAGGATTTTTAAAAACTTACCACAGGGTTAAGAAGGAATTTTTTTGGGATGGCCTTAAATCAGATATTCAAAAGTTTGTGGCAGAATGTTTGGTTTGCCAACAAAATAAAGTTGAAACAATTAAGACACCGGGTCTATTACAACCTTTATCCATTCCAAGCCAACGTTGGGAGGAGGTTTCAATGGATTTTATCACAGGTTTACCCAAGTCTGAGGGAAAGAGTGTCATCATGGTGGTAGTTGACAGACTTACCAAGTATGCACACTTTTGTGCATTATCACATCCATTTAAAGCCAGTACAGTTTCTACTGCATTTATGGAAACAATTCAAAAGCTACATGGAAACCCAAAGATTATTGTAAGTGACAGAGATCCCATTTTCACTGGAAATTTTTGGACAGAATTATTTTCTTGTCTTGGTACTCAGTTAGCTCATAGCTCATCTTATCATCCTCAATCTGATGGGCAAACTGAGATAGTAAACAAATGTTTGGAAGGATATCTTCGTTGCTTTGTATCTGATAAACAGACACAATGGGTCAAATGGTTGCCTCTGGCTGAATGGTGGTATAACACTTCCTTCCATACAGCAACAAAAATGACCCCATTTATGGCACTTTATGGGTATCAACCACCATCCATCACATCATATTTAAGAGAAAATTCTAAGGTTCAGGCAGTGGAACATCACATCGAACATCAACAACAAGTCCTCCAACTCTTAAAGGATAACCTTGTGTTGGCACAGAATAGAATGAAACAACAGGCAGATCAACATCGCAGTGAAAGAAGTTTTGATGTAGGTGATTGGGTATTCCTACGGCTACAACCATATAAGCAAATGTCCCTCAAGCAAGCTAAGAAGGATAATAAATTATCACCAAAGTATTATGGTCCGTACAAGGTGTTGCAAAAGATTGGTACTATGGCATACAAATTGGAGCTTCCTGCAGCTTCTCGATTGCACCCAGTTTTCCATGTTTCATGTTTAAAGAAGGTTATAGGCGACAAGCTCCCAGTTCAAACAATATTGCCAGAACTTGACGAGGAAGGAAAAATTATATTGGAACCGGAAGCAGTCATAGAAACAAGAACTCGACAGCTACGAAATCGATCAATTTCAGAGTATCTTATCAAGTGGAAGAACTTATCCGCTGAAGATTCCACATGGGAGGATGAGAATTTTATGCAGAAGTATCCAGAACTACTCAAGCGTTGAGGACAACACTTTTTTGAAGGAGAGGGGCATGTTGGGTCCCTATAATACTAGTGATTACCCCATTACTATTGTAGTTATACCCCTTATTTATATTGTTGTACCCATGTAGTGCCCATATTGTTACTATTGTGCCACATAGAATCCCTCTATTGTTATTGTTGTGCCCTACAATATTATCGTTATGTA
This sequence comes from Pinus tabuliformis, assembly GCA_031772625.1. Classification (NCBI taxonomy): domain Eukaryota; kingdom Viridiplantae; phylum Streptophyta; class Pinopsida; order Pinales; family Pinaceae; genus Pinus; species Pinus tabuliformis. The sequence goes on along the minus strand of CM062804.1, from coordinate 1,508,962,630 downwards.
GGCTTTGATTGTATTGGGACCACTTAGACTCCTATATATAGAAAGGAGGTATTTTCATTTGTATCATCCAAGAATTGTTCATTTATGTAATGTAAAGGAGGTTGCCCCCTCGAAGAGGCTGAATTCTAAGGCATGGATCTCTCTTTTCTATCTTTTTGTGAGCTGGTTTCATAACACAATGACGTTAAAAGCATTTGATGGTTGATCATACACTCCATACGGGATTTTAAGTAACTTGCAAGTTGAACTGGGGGCAAAACAGTAGAAATTGATGTTGAGGTTATCGATGGAAACCTTGATTACAACTCCTATTGGGAAGGCCCTGGATTTATGCTATGGCTGCAGTTGTGTCGACATACTTCAGAAAGATTGCATTTCCCTTCCAAGGAGGGATTACGATCGCCAACCAACAAACCTTCCTTTCCAATAGTTCACAAGTTATGGGAAGCATTCCAATGATCCATGGAAGCTCTTAATCGCTTCAAAATGTCGGAGTAGGCCTACTAAAAGACCCTACATTAATGGGGAATTTTGCCCTACCGCCTCCAAACAATCTGGTGGAAGTAGCCACGGTGGGAACCTACAATATGATGTCTTCTAGATTCAGAAGATTCTTGAACATTTTGACAGCATGGATCATCGCCATTTAGAAATATTATAGCAATCAATTTTCTTGGCCTAGGTGGCAGACCCAAATCAACACTCATCGAGTGTTTGGATAAATAGGTCTAAGGAATATGGCACCTTTTCAGAACCTTGGTCGCATGTACATTCTACAGACGGAGGAATCATTCAGTCAATGCTTATAGGAGAGGCACCATGGGAAGATTACCACCATCATTCCCATCTTTCGGATTACCACGAAGATTATTCCAGCGACCTTAATCATCCTTCAGTTTTTTATTTTCTATCAAATACTATAAATACGGTGGATTCCAAGGACGGTTCCTATCTTGTGTCAACCTCATTAAAAAATGAAACAACTCCCTTCCCAAGTCGAGTTTTTCAAAGATCTCGAAGGTAAACCTTCATTCCAACCACCGTGTTGAATGCAATGAAGCTTGGGGGGCATGCACCTCAATTTGCGTTATTATGCTGGGGCATGCAAACTTATCATGAGCAATGTTACCGCAGGGTTCAAGCTCGTTAAAAAATAAACCCGCCACAACCAGTGTTACCGCAGGGTTCAAGCTCGTTAAAAAATAAACCCACCACGAGCAGTTTTTATGCGAAGTTCAAGCTCGTTAAAAATTAAACCTAGCAATATGTTCCACCAGAGTTTAAGCTCGTTAAAAAATGAACCAATCTCTGGTAAATAACCATTGTGAATGCATTATCATCAACTTTTGAGCCTTGGTTGTGTTCTCATCATCACCTCCACTCTGTTTTAGCCGATCATATGCCTCCATTTGATTGTTTACCCTTTTTTAGGAAAACCTGCGACGATTGATTCTATTAAATATCCTTGTGACACTGCCGTGATTGGAAAATTCCAAACCTTACCTGGAATCAGCTGCTACCTGAAATTATCACTCGTTCCTCAAAAAACGAGTCTCCTTTAAGCTCTTTTCATCTAACTCGTAAAATATGAAAAGATTTCCGAGCGATTGGCCTCTCCAGCTCGTTAAAGCTACCAGAAGTGCTATCCCTCCTCTAGATTTTAATCTTTTTGGACCTGAGGGATTATTACACAAAAAGATCGAGCACTTGTCTTGTTCGGCTCGTTAAAACTATCGAAAATTCATCCCTTTCATATTATTTTATACTTTTTCGGACTTAAGGGATTATATGACGAAAAAGGATTATTGGAGTTTCCTTTCCATCCCTTTTTAGACTCTCTAAAATTGAAAAAGGACCGAGTTATCATTGTCGTTAAACTCGTTAAAATTAATAGCGACAAACTTGTTCATATAGACAAGAACGAGTTTCACTGTCGCTAGGCTCGTGAAAACATAGTGACGGGTTCGCCCAAAGGGCGAATTATAGAACAAGCATATGTTATCCTCCTCAAGCTTGATAAAAATAAAGAGGTACTGGTCAGCAATGACTAGGGAAAAATTGGGAAGAAAACTTGAAGAAACTTTATTGGTAGCAAGTCGCTCTTGAACATGACACTTTCACTCCATGTCTGAGTCGGGTTGGGTTATTCCATTCACCGGTCATATTACCATTGGTCCATCGCACCATCCATCTTTGGGGTTAACGCTACCAATCCATTTCAGTGTCGCCGATATGTTCAAGAGAAGTCGCTCAGAGAATTCACCTGTGTCTCATCCACTGCAATACATTCACACTCCATTGTTTCATGACCGCCACCCTGAACCTTGTATCATCAGATCATTTTCACCTCCACAAAATCATTTTCTCCGTTCCGTGTCGTAGATGTGGGATTCATTAATGCCCTCCTACGATGGGTCACTTCTTGTCGACATCAGCTCATTATCCAAGAAGTCGACCTAGGAACAACCCTTTCAGTGCTTTGAAGTTTGCATGCCTCAATGGCAAGTTTCTCACTTCCGGCGATAGGTTAACATCAACGGCCTTTGACCGAAAGATTTTACGTGGTGTTTGACGCCAAGTCCCATTTTCACACCATGTAAATTGTACTGCTATACCTTGAGGGTCATCATCATTATCGGTGATTCCTCTCGCGGCTGTTAACAACTTACATCATTGGCTGGTAATCAAGCGATGTATTTCCATGTTCAACTCCAGAACATTTTTCACATGGATCGACTTGTACTTCGGGCGAAGATTGGACAAGTTTGAAGACCACGGATCTAGTTTCATCCATCCGGGCTGCGATATATTCAGGAAAATAAAAACATCAAATGTACATCATTACTGCACAGATAATCATCCGAATCAAAGGATGATGGCTCTATCAGAATCATCAGCCTGCCACACAAATGGTTGTCTGTCCTATGTACATGAAAATGAATTTATAAAGCTGAGCATGGGAATGCCCGCCTCAGCTAGATCATGAAAATATTATGAAGATAATGTATTGTATTGTATCTTATTACAGGTCGCCTTCCAGTTCGAAAAAACGTCGGATCCTCATGATAAAGCATTTCACCCGACATCAAAAGATTAACGACCTCATGCTTTAGGGGGCAGCTGTTATAGACATTTTTGGGCACTACAACCCCAATCACATATGTCCATAAACCAAGGGCTTCTGAGTCCCTAAAAGTGTTGTTTCATGCCATAAAGGTACAAGGTCAGCTGATTACATCATCTCCCAGAAGTTCTCCACAGAAAACTGCTCATAACTGGTCAAAACTGGACCATACAGGTTGCTCAATGCTAAGGGTGCAATGCATCTCACCTGCCCAGTGTAAAAGGTGCGATGCATACTAGAAAGCCCTTCTATAGGGTGCGATGGAGAGAATGGACAAATGGCAGAGACAGTTTGCAAGGTGGATGATCATGGAATCTTCCAGAAACTTCTCCTATGACACTTGCCTCTCTGAATTCACCCAGGGATGAGTAAGAGATCATCAATCTCCAAGTGGAATCAAGAACTATTAGAGTGAAGACACTAATCAAAATCCCAGAAGCTGACTCACCTCCCTGCATTCATCTATATATGGATCCCTCATCCCAAAGATCTAGAGGCTGGAATTTTGTATCTTGTAAGGAAGTGTTGTTGGTTTCCTGGTGGAATATCATAGTGTTGGGTGATCTAAGCTTTTCATGAGGTGAAGAAGGGATTTCATGCTGGGAGGATGACGTTGGTTAGATCAATGGCTTGTAATCCTCTCTTCTGATCTTCATATTAATAAAGCTATTCAAGTTTTCCTACACGTTCTTGTATGTCTGATAGTATATGCATTTGTGTGGTCAATATATATCTAGTCCTATATTGTTTATGATTGTAGATCTCTGCACTTTGAAGGTATTATGCTGCTTTGACTTTACAGGTACTCTTTGAAGCAGAGTGGTTAAGGGAGAAGTGACAAAGACCTGTCGGTGAGGAGAAGGAACAAGTAAAGAACCCAACGAAAAATCGAGGTTGGTATTCTTTGATCCTCCTATCTACTTCTCGTAAAGGAAAACGAAAGTAACTTTAATCTGTTTGTTTCTAAGATAGCTACCCGTCTTAGTGGGACTAGCAGCTCTGCATAGACACTAGATTTCCCGATAACAATTATGTATCTGATTTTGTAGTGTTTATGTTGCAATAGATCACTATGCTTTGATGGTTCTTTGTTGTTGTACATGTGCAGGTACTCTCCAAGCGTGTTAAGTACAGGGAGGAGTTGCGGGTTCTGTCAAAAGAGAGAGAGAGCAAGCAAAGGATCAAGCGGAAGTTCCAAGTTGGTTCCTTTATCTTTCTCTTATCTATTACACATAGAAGAAATGTATGAATAGCTTGAAACTGTTGTTTCTAGGGTAGTTGCCAAACCTAGAGGGCTAGCATTCTTTAGGAATACTAGTTTTCCCAGAAACACTCCTTCAAATCAGCATAGACAGAGAAGGTCACATGATCGGCACACTGGCAACATGGCTCTAATGACTGAGCTTGCAGAGACTCAACCATCCTCTTTCAAGGAAGAATTAGAGAAACATGTATGGGTTGATACAATGGTGGAAGAATATGACTCCATTGTAAAGAATAATGTTTGGGAAGTGGTCCCAAGACCAACATATAAATCAGTTGTGGCTTCAAGATGGATCTTCAAGGTTAAGCATGCAGTAGATGGAAGCATAGAGAAGTATAAGACCAGATTTGTGGCCAAGGGGTACTTCTAAGTTGAGGGAATTGACTATGAGGAGACCTTTGCTCTTGTAGCAAGGTACTCATCCACTAGATCAATTCTTGCACTGGTTTCACATATGGGGTGGAAGATCCACCAGATGGATGTAAAAACAAAATTCCTCAATTGAGTTATTAAGGAGGAGGTATATATCGAGAAACCAGAGGGTTTTGATACATTTGATCGAGATTATCATGTGTGCAGACTCAAGAGAGCATTGTATAGTCCCAAACAGGCACCCGGTGCTTGGGACACTAGGATCGATAATTATCTCACCGATTTGGGCTTCACCAAAAGTGAAGCGGATGCAAACCTCTATCATATCTTGGTAGAAGGTAAATTGTTTATTATTCTCGTATATGTTGATGATTTGATTTTAAATGGTGATGAGCCGTTGATTAGATCTTATAAGGAGGACCTTGAGAGGGAGTTTGAAATGAAAGACATGGGTCTCATGCACTACTTCCTTGGGTTGGAAGTATGGAAAGGTGATGGGGAACTATTTGTCTCTCATGGAAAGTACGAAAATGAGATACCACAGAGGTTTTGCATGGAGAGTTGCAAACCCATGGAGACACCTCTAGCAACCAACTAGAGGAAGGATGATGCCACTTCAGGTGAGGAAGTGGATGCTACCATTTGTTGGTAGCTAATGGGTCCATTGATGTAACTTTTGAACACACAACCAAATATGTGTTATGCAGTCAACCAGCTGAGCCAAGCTATGGTTAGGCCAGCCAAATTATTTTGGAAGGCAGTTAAGCACGTTCTACAGTGCCTCAGAGGTACTACCCAGTTTGGACTATGGTACAAATGGATAGAGGGAGTGAAGTTGTGTGGCTTCATAGATGCAGATTGGGTAGGGAGTCCAAAGCGAAAGAATACATCAAGTGGAATTTTCAGTGTTGGGTCCGCAGTTGTTTCCTGGTACAGCAGGAATTAGAGATATGTGGTGCTCAGCTCAACAGAAGAAAAATACATGGTTGTAATTCAAGCAACATGTGAGGCGATCTAGATGAGAAATACACTTGTTGGATTATTTGGTCATATGATGGATCCAACAGTGATCTACAGTGATAATCAGAGTTGCATCAAGCTCTCTAAGAATCATGTTTTTCACAATCTATCCAAGCATATAGATATCAGGTATCACCATTTATGGGATTGTCTGCAGAGGCGGATAATGTTGTTGTAGTACATTCTGACAGAGGAACAAGATGTTGACATTTTAACAAAGGTCTTGTCAAGAAGGAAGTTCGAGTTCCACGGGTGCAGGATAGGGGTGGTTGATAATCCCTTTCTTGCTAAGAAGGAGTGTTGAAAAATGCAGCAAGAAATTCTCAATTTGATTTTGCCTTGATTAAATTGAGAAAATTCGAATTTCCACATCAGCAGACAACTTGGATGTTGTTAACTTGTGTGACATGGCTTGTGTCACCTAGTTTACTCAGTAAATTCAAGTTGGAGGAGTTAGAGTTCAATTAATCATGTTTTATTGCTAATTTGTAACAATCAAAGTTAGTTATCTCAAGTTGTTTTCAGTTAAACTAGTTCCAACTGTTGGAGGAACTAGTTGAAGGTCAGTTGTGCAGTGGGACTTCAACCAAACTCAGTGATCATCCAGTAAACTAATTAATCAGCCCAAAATAGCTAGAGCATGCAGAGAATTCGAGTTACCCAGTTAAGGTGGAGATTCCAAGACAGTGTAAGATCAGTTGTAGACTATTCCAGAGTGTACAAGTGTTGCATGAAACCTGATGATCAACTTGAGGAATTGCGCAATCCATTTTGGAGAAATTCCAAAATAATAGGGGCCTCATTTCTCAAGGAATTGTGCAAGGAAATAGGGGCTCAATCATAAGCATAAATTGACTAATTCTAGGTCAAAGCTTATTAGTGAGTAGAGAGATAGTGTTGTTGGGAAAAGTATCCAATTTGGAATGCCCCTATCCCACTCTAAGGTGTGATAGTGCCTTAGCAACAAACAAGGTAAACTAATTGAGTATTCTTCTTTATGAAATGTAAATGAGGAAGAAGGATCTAACTAACCTGTGTCTTCCGCTAGTTTGTCGATCCAAATCACTCCTCTCTTCAGTAGCTCCCAGCTTCTTGCTCCTTTACCGGCCCAGCTTCACCGAATTCCTGCAAGATCACAAGAGAGAGAAACTACACAAAGATACATATATACATTCATAAAAAGCTCAAGATCATATTAAGCTAAACATGTAAGCATAACAAAACATCATTGGTACACAGCATGTAGGAGAAACTCAAATAGTTTATTGATAGAATAAGAAAGTCCAAGAGGAGATACAACCAAGTGAGTTCCGATCCAGCATCTACCTCCCAGCAAAGGAATCCCTTCCTCTCCTCCAACAAAGCATAAATCACCCAATGTACTAATCTCAATCTCAAACCAACAACAATTCTCTGCAAGGTACAAAATTCCAGCCTCCTGAACCTCTGGGTGAGAGATCCATATATAGATGTAAGCAGAGAGGATGAGTCAGCTTATGTTTTGACTTGTGGCTTCTCTCTGTCAGTTCTTGCTTCCACTTGGAGGTTGAGAGCCTCTTACTCATCACTAGTCGAATTCATTGAGGCAAGTGTCATTGGAGAAGATTCTGGAAGCTTCCAGGGTCTTTCCACCTCGTTGAATGAGCTTGCCATTTGTCATTTCCCGCTCAGCGCACCCTGGTAGTGCTTCTACCTGTGTTGCAGTGCACCTAGCTAGTGTAGCTTCTGCATTCAACGCAGGCAGCTAGTGGAGCCTCTGAATTGATCCTGAATTGACTGTTTCTGAGTGGTTTTTGGTGGAGAACTTCTGGGAGAAGCTGTCATTGGTTGACCTTGTTCCTTTAGGGGCAGGAACAACTCTTTTAGGGACTTTGGATCCCTTGGATTATGGAAATTTCATGCTCAATGCTGTAAGGCACAAAAATGTCTATAACAGATAGGTTATGCACTTGCATGTTGTGCTTAGTTGAGCAAAGAATTTGTAATGCATCTTTATTCATCAAATTAATGAAAGCAGGTATTGGGTTTTTTAGTAGTTTGCTCTCCCTGGGAAAAATATTATTTTCATGTGTGTGATTTCTTATTGCATGTCTGAGACTTTGTTCTAAATTGTGAATTAATGTCTGCAAAGTAGTAGAGTAAGTTTGTGTCTTAGGATTTTGATTAAAACTTCATATAATAGTTACCCGCTCCCTGCTCTTAGATGAAATATTTGGCATGTTTCGAATCCCTCTCTTGGAAATTACCAGCATGTTTCGTCACAGTTCCATATATGGTCTGGAGCACAAGAATGTTTCTCATATTCACTAGAAAGAGTGTCATGGAACTTAGACACAATTACAAGGCGTAGATTTAAATCCATGTCTCTGTCAAGGCCCTCAGTTGTACGTAATACAAGGTTTGGATGCACTTTTTTAAACCCAAACCACCATGATTTACCAGGAAACCCATCTTTGAACAGGCTTGGCCTTCCTTGATGGATTTTAGCAACTGTGGATTTTAGTTGTATCAACTCTAGCCCATGTCCCAATTGGGCCATCTCCTTACACCACTGAACCACCTTGGCCTCCTCCTCTTCACTCATAATTGTAAGAGGCCCTCTACATTTTCTATGAGTGAGCCTATTTATCCAATAATGTATTGACAAGGGAGTAACATCATGATTTTTTGTAGATGCACGAACTGAATATTCATTAAATTCTATATCATCAATTTCAGCGAACATGTCTTCTTTTTTCCATCCTCTTAGTTGAACATGCACCTTGAATTATGGTTGACGGTGGCTTTGTGGTTGATTGTGGGATAACATCATCATCTGCTACAACATTGTCATCCTCAACAACATTGTTGAGAGCATTGTTGACATTCAAATGATCCACCCTATCCTCATCTGATGAAGTGCATCGCAGTTGGTCACCCTTGGTCACTCACCTCCTTGTTTTCCTTGTACAAGCAACATAACTAACTCTTGTTGCAACTACCTACAAATTTATTACATGCATTTAGTTAACAATATTGTATTAAAAAAAAAATTATTTGCATCTTATATGATAAAGAAATGTTGAATTTATGCTTTCCACATGCTTATAGTATTTTGATTCAGATAGGTCCCAGTTCTTAGCAATGTCTTCCTGTATGCAAAATTTTGTCTAACAATTGTAAAGGTTGAATTTATGCTTTCTACAGGATTCTAATTTTTTGACTCAGACAGGTCCCAATTCTCACAAATGTCTTACCATACACAATTTTTCCCAATAGCATGTATACTCATCTTCCTATGTGCAATTTTGTCCAACCTCCTATATACTCTTGTATTGGAAATTTTTCTCTCAACTAGCTGGGAGCATGATTCAATGATAATTTATGCTTTGTTTTTTATTAAAATTCCCTAAATTTTCATTTTGTTTTCATTTGGCTGAGCTTGCAAGAAACATTGTTTGCCATTTTGATTGAAAACTATTAACTTAATGCAGCAGGCCTCTAAGGTAAAATGCACTCCATAATCTAAAAACAAGAAGTCTGGTTTTTTAGTGTTTTTGGGTCAGCTTTCACTAAATTAAATAGAACAATTTAGGTCAACATGTTGCTTATTATCCAACATCCATGTGAAGAGTAAGATCCAATCAACTTAAACTAGAAGAGTAAAACAATAAATCTTTGAAGAATAGAATTGGAAAATAGAAATAGAAAATTGGAACTTGATTATACTAGAAATAGAATAAAAACAATATTGTGCAAAACAAATATTGTGTTGAAACCTTATTATACTGTGCACACTCTCTCGTGGTATGTCTCGAGGGCTGATAGATAGTTTGAATGCCTAAAATCCAAATTCAACAAGGGTTGAGGTTCTTTTATAGTTATTTGTTGTTGAGTTTAATTGGTAACAAGGATTGACATGGATTGCAACCTCTCAAATTTGAATGTGTGTTCTGGATTGATTTGGATGTGATCCAATGGTTGGGAATTTGTTATGGTTGTTGTGTTTTGATCTATTTAATGGGGAATCTAATGTGTTGGGTGTCATTTATTAAACTCAGTGGATTGAATTGTTTCAATAACCATGCAGTTATGGATGACATCTATCAACCTTGTATATGTGCAGGTATGAATTTTCCTTAGGATACTTAGCTCCAATTGAGTTAAGTGGGGGTTGAAGTGATGGGTACCTTATGCTAGTGGATTAGACAATGTTGGGATAAATTATAACTTTATTTGTTTTGTATGTCAAAACATAACTAGTGGTAGTTGGGACAAAGTGTTTTATACTCTTAATATTAAAAACATTGTTTATGGACAACTATGGGCCCAATCAACATATGGGCAAGTTTTGGACATAATTTAAGACTTTTTTGCACTTAATATTATTTACTTTTGTTTAAATATTGGTAATATATGTGTCATGTTTTGATGGCTTAGTGAGACCAGTACTATGATAACAATAGAAATATCTCCCCTACCTAGAAATGTCAATAGGCATATGAATATCTATTATGTTTCTCTTCATTTCTTATGAGTTGTGATCTATACATTACCTACACAATTTTTAATACCAGTGGTGGATGGTTGTTTATCTATAATAAAAAAAATCACACAAATCCACTCATAATTTCTCTTAGAACTATACCTCATGTATGGTAACAACAAGAGGATGCCATATTTTTTGTAGTAATGGCACAAGTAGACTATTATGTTTTATATGTAACATATTTGAACTTATGATGTCTGCACTTCCGAAAAAGCAGAAATTGAAAAACATTTTATTCTAGAATGTGAAGCCTTCAAGGAAAGTAGGGACACATATGCAAACACCCTGATAATGAGCTCTTGGGACAATTTATTCAGTAAGGGTACGATTGAGAAGTTTGGGCACTAATTATTACGTTAAACAAGAGAAAGGATGAAATGCAAAAATTTGTTTGTCAAGTGGCTTCTCCCGTAAACTATGTTTAGCCTTGTGGACATTAAAAATAGTTTATTTCTTTCTATTCCAAAAATGAACACTCAAAGAACCTTTGCTTTCATTTCTCGACACTTGATCACGAGAACTAGACTATAGTCTACTCGTACAATCTCACACATGAGGAGAACACGAGCAAAGGAATTAGTGAAACACTGAATTTTTTTAAGGGCTCACTTATTTTCATCTTAATGATAAGTTTTTTTTATTTATAGTAAAAACTAGAATGTTTAATTACTCTCTTTTCATATTGTTTTAATCTCCTTTCCTATTGCTTTTATAAAAAGTTTGTTGTTATTATTAATTTTTATGTCATTCAACAAATCTTGGTTGGCTCAAAAAATAGTTTGTGCCTATATGCCTTCACCAATGGCAACTCAAAGGATGTGCTAGTTTTATTTAACTTAGAGCATTCCTACTAGGAATGGTGTTGTAGCATTTTTTGGTTTTGATTAGATAGAATATTTCAAAAAATGTTAAGTTAGGATATGGACATAACAATAGTGAATAAAATGTTAGTTTAAAAAAAATATTTTATGATGATGTCCATATCAAAGAAAATGTTAGGTTAGCTACTCTAAAAAATCAAGGCAAAATGAAAATGTTAGGTAGAAAGAAAACAAATAAACTCTGAAAGTGAGCAAGTCTAAATGCCACTACTCTATTTCAGCAAAATAATGGTTGTGTGCAGCTTGTTTTTAAAATGCCACAACCCATGACAGTCAAACTGTTTAATCTTGACTGCTTCATGCTTTAAATTTGATGTTATAGTTAGAGAATAAAGATCTGTCCAAACTGTTTAATCTTGGCAGATCAGTAGTTAGGTAGAGAATAATAAGGTGCTCATCAGTTTAATCTGAGCCCTTGGAAGTTATAAGGGTAGATTTAGATAGTTTATTTTTGTTAAATAAGAAGAAAGGATAAGGGTTTGCTAGCTTAAATGCACCCATTAAATGAAGAAAAAATGATAGGGTAAGAAAGGGTAAGTAGAGAAAGGTTGCAGCAGTTTAATGGTTGATTGGACAAAATGTACATTTATCATGTTTCTATGTCCAGGAGGCAATTATACAAGGCAAATGAAGGTCTACTTGATCAAGTAATTAACTTCCCATTCATCTCCATTTATTCATATATTTACTAATTTCCCCTTCATACATTCATATTCATTCATTTCCATAAAAACCCCTTTTCCTATGGTAAAAACCCTTTTTACCTAGGAAAAGTAAAAACATCATGTAAAATCCCTTTTACCATGAAAAATCCCTTTTTACCATGTAAAATTCCTTTTTACATAAAAAACCCACAAAAATATATTTTCCCTAAGTATTAATGCATATATGAAAAGTCAAATGATTCATTAAAAACATTCATACTTAGCCCTTTTTCCCCTTTTCACATATATTTACCTTTTCCCATATTAACATTAACATTATGTATTAAATCCTTAAGGTTTCCCCTTTCCCGTATAATATAACTCCATTTATTAAAATATCCGAAAACCCTTAGTTTTGTTATAAAACTAAGTATTTCACAAATATCGCATCGGCGGGATCTGCAACCCTTTAAACATCCATATACTATAGTTTTATTAAAAAACTATGTATTTCATATAAATATCACATCGCAATATCGGCGGGTTGAAAGTCCTTCATATAAATAACCCTCCCCGCATTGCAAACTCCGATTGCAATATGCAATGGGAAGCTCAGACCCGACCCATATATATATATATATATATATATATATATATATATATATATATATATATATATATATATATATATATATATATATATATAGATATTGCATTTCCTGTCATAATCGCATCCGCTTCCATCGCAAAATCCGTGCTAATAAGCGTTCCCATCCGCCATTGCGAAATGCGATTGCGATGGAAAGTCCGGACCCGACCCATATATATATTGCAGCTCATGCCACATCGCATCCGCCCCTCATCGCAAGTCCTGTCCGATGCATACATCCTCCGCCTTTGCGATATCCAATCTTTGATTGTGATAAGGCCCGAACCCGACCATATATACATTCCAGTTTACCGCTATATCGCATCCGGCCCCTATCGCGTTCCTTGCGATGGGCCTACCCCCACTTAAATCCGATTGTGATATGCAATATTATCTCGAACCCGATATCATTATCGGCCCGGGTTAATTAAATTTCGAATCCACCATTATGTGTTTTGCAAGGTTTTCTGTGTTAAATCGATTTTCAATTTAAACACGGAAATTACCCGAAACTCCATTTAAAACCGCTAATCACTGTTTTAAACATGATTAAGCCATTCTCACCAAAATTAATCCCTCCATACTATATTCACCTTCGCCCGGTTTTTCCATTAAACTCATTTTAACGCCATTTTGCTCTGTTTGCCTGTTTTACACGGCGCAGCCCCAATAATGCCTATGCGGCCATTAAATCATGTTTTCACCTTCGATACGCCCTGGACTCCTTCCAATAACCTTTCAAGCTCAGCAGAGCCATCACGACCTCCTTTGTCACCATGTTTTCCTTAACAGTTTATGTGTTTTGCAGGTAAGAAAGCTGTTGTTTGAGGCTTATAAACAAAAACTTGCATAACAATTTGAAGACAAAATATGAGCGATTTACTGTAAAAACACCTGAAATGCATAGTAAGGGTTAAAAGGAGTGCAGTAAAGGATACTCAACAGGGTGAATGCATAGTAAAACATGAATGCATAGTAAGGGTTAAAAGGAGTGCAGTAAAGGATACTCAACAGGGTGAATGCATAGTAAAACCTGAATGCATAGTAAGGGTTAAAAGGAGTACAGTAAAGGATACTCAACAGGGTGAATGATATTAAATAGAGTTTAAAAATATCAGTAAAAGGATTTAACTGAAGGAATCGGCCAGCGTGAAGAATGTAAACAACCAAGCAACATAAAGGGGCAAAGATCAATCATACAAAGCCATCACAGCCTTAATAAAGGGGACAGCAAGAAGCAATTCAAACAGCTACCCCTATCTTCTTGCCATGAAGATCTTTTCCTTTCCTTGAATAAATCTTAAACAGTTTTAAGATATTTTTAGTTTTATTATTGTATAAATAACTCTCTTTTTGAGATGTTATATGTTCGGAGTTCAAGATTCATAGCATTGTTGTAAAGTTGTGACTATTTATACTACTTTGAACCTGGAAACCACTTGTGAAGGAAGCTTTTGTAGACACTTGATGTACTCTGGAACCTTAATACAAAGAAGAGGATTCTAAATCTGGTTTTACACAGTTTTGTGTTATCTTGTAAGATTTTCCAGTTTTCAATCATTGTGTTATTTCTTCATATGCTTATGACTTACAGAGATATCTAGGTAAGAACAATTAGAGTTTCAATTGATTCCTATAAGCTCCTGAAGTGATCATCTATTAAGATATTGGATTAATGCAACTGTTTGTGTAGCTAATCCCCTCTAATCAATAAATCATCAACATCTTTTTTAAGCTTAAGTATACGGCCTTGAACCTTTGGAACGTAGTTTAGAAGGTTTTCCAACTTATGATTGTTTTGTTTTACAGTCTAGAAACTATGATAATCATATTTTTTGATGTCTTCTACTCACCACTATTTTGATCTATATCACTTTGTAATGCTTTATAGCAGCCCTTTGTTGAAGTATTAATATACCCCAAACGATTAATTACTTCAATTCTACATATGTCTTCACTCATTGGTCTTCCAAAAACTAAAACCAAAAACCCCCAAAACAATTATTTTAGATGCTCTGGCATTGGTAGCCTAACCTACTACTATCTCAGAGGTACAACATCAGACTGGCGCTGTTGCCGGGGATTCAAATTTCATTCAAGTTTCCCTTGGGACAATAATATTCATTCACTCTTTTCCTTTAAAGGTGATTAAAGGATTTAGAAGGTTACAATAATTCACCTAGGCTCCACACTCCCAAGCTGGCACCTTATAAACATACCAAATCTCGTTGAGAAGGTGACATAGTTGGTCCTTTGTCAGATCCTAAAAAGATTCTAAGAAAATCAGATCTAAAATGAGACACCAACCATCATCTTCTTCCTCTTCAGTCCTACAATCTGAAGAATTAGAATCATTTGACTCCTATAGTAATATCCCATCTGATCCTAATTACTCCCATTTATCACCTAGGGTTGTTGAACTTCTAAATAAAGGAGTTGATTTTAAGTCAGCCTACCTTATTCACTCATTAGAATCTCATCCAAGGCCCACACTACCACCAGGATCACCTAAAAATGAATCTGAGTTGGGTGTCAATCTAGCAGAATACAAACCCACATATTTCATATCCCCTACCACCTATCATTTTTCTTCCATTTTTGATCAACCTGGAGCTTCTTCTTCTTAACAAGCCGAGGAAACCTTTTCTGTATATACCAATCCTCTCTTTGAATCAAAAGAAGGTATTCCTTTACAGGTCCCAAAGCTAGTTCTTAAGACTCCTCTAAAGTCTTTCAGGAGATCTCCTCCTCCTTCACCTCCAAATAGTTCACTAATTCCTAAAACACCATATTCTTTTTCTTCTTCATCCTCTACATCTACACAAACACCTCATACTCCACCTGGACAACCTCATATACCTAAAACACCTCATATTCCTCAACCAAATCAAACACCTCATATTCCTCAAGCACCTCATACACCACCTGTTGTCATGGCTTTCCGACCAATTGTACAGGCTAGATATGTTGCTTTAGTCTTACCTAATAACCTTGATGCATTCCTAGATAGATATATAAAATACCTTCCCAAGTACAATGGAGAAACTGGTCCCTCAACTGAGGACCATCTTCAAGCTTTCCTTGACTTTGCAGACAGCATGAATGTTGAAGAAGAAAATGTTTATATGAGATTGTTTGTGCAATCACTTGAGGGAAATGTGAGGATTTGGTTTAGGCAGTTGCCAGCAGCTTCCATTAGAAATTGGGAAGAGCTTACAACCATATTCAAAAATAAATGGGGTGTCAAAAAGGATTCTCTTTACTTCCTCACAGAATTTGAAGAGCTTAAAAGGAACTTCGGTGAACCAATTGCAAATTTCATCAAATGATTCAACAAACTCTATCACAAAATGCTTGCTGATTGTAAGCCCCCTATAGTAGCACTTAATTCTAGATTTTCTAAAGCTTTCAATGATGACTTTGTTGTTGTGCTATGAGAGAGAATTCAAGAACTCTTGAAGATATGCAAACAAACGCTATAGAAGTAGAAGCAAATAGGGCAGCCTCAACTTCTTTAAAACTTAAGGAAGAAGAGGCCCAAAGAAAACTCAAAATTGTTCAATAAGTCTCTAGTTCCTCAAAGACTAAGTCAGAAGACTCAAAAATAGATGAAATAACATCTCTTCTTAGAAACCTATCAAATAGGATTTCAAAGATTGAGACCCAACCTAGGACAATACAACAAACAGTTGCTAGGCCCCAAAACCAAAACCAAGGTCCGTATAAAAGAAACCAACCACTACAAATTCTTTAGAGACCTACCAATGCTCAACAGGTTCCTACTCCTCTATTGTTAGATGACCAACAACCTGATGATAATATTATGGCAATTACTGAAGATATTAATAGTATGGATTCTTCTTCCAATCAAACAACCATCATTCCTCTCCCACAGCAGAATCAGGTTCAAGAGGATCAGGAAGCTGCACAGGTCTCTAAATATCATGCTTTTTTTGAATTTTTAATTGCAGAATTAAACAAAAGGTATGATCTTAGGCCTAGACCTAGTCCTGGGAGACCTCCAAAGGAAACTCTAGTGATTGAACCACGTACCAAAACTGTTGAAGCTCAAAAAACTCTTATTCAGCCATTAGATCAATCAAATGATACTACCCAAGCTGGTAAAGACATTTTGACTACATTTAATGTTGAAAAAGAATTAGTGAGGGTTAAGATCCCAATTCCACTGTCATAACTTTCTAAAAACCCTGGTTACAAAAGCCAAGTCACTAAATGGATTCAAAATACCTCGGTTGATGCTGAAGGTGATGTCATAAGCCTGCAAAATGAAAAACCAGCAGCAGTTTTTGGCCCAAGTTCAGATATGATAGATGAGATAGTGCCTCCTTTGTATGTAACTCTTAAAACAAATGATTCCATGTTATATAATTGCATGCTTGATTCAGGAGCATCACACAATCTTATGCCAAAATCAATCATGGACCTTTTGAAATTAGACATCACTAAATATTATCATGACCTGTACACCTTTCGTTCCAAAAGGGTGCCCTGTTTAGGATTGATAAAGGATTTAGTGGTTACCCTTGCCCAAATCCCAGTCAAAAGTGTAGAACTTGATATTGTTGTCACATATATCCCTCCCAAGTTCGGAATGCTCCTTTCTAGGTCATGTTGTGTCAAACTAGGGGGAACTCTACAGATGGACATGTCATATGCTACTATTCCTATTTCTGGAGGAGAGAAATTGAGATTATATAGAGAGGTAAGATTTGCACATACTGTTTGTAAGACTAACCAGCCAAGGAACCATACAATTTATGCAATAGATCAAGACTTTGGTTGTTTTCAGCTCACTTCAAGCCAACATAAAACTCAAGTCAACATTGAAGAAGTAGTTGAAAGTCCTGAACCAAAATAAACTGATATTTGGAAACTGCTCTTTGATGGCTCTTGCACAAAAGCTTGGGCAGGAGCTGGAGTTGTTTTAATTTCATCTGAAAAGGAAAATATAACCCAATCATGTAAATTATACTTCGAAGTCACTAATAATGTAGCTGAATACGAAGCTTTCCTTTTAGGATTGCAGCTAACCAAAAGCCTAAAAGTTCAGAACTTAAGCGTTTTTACGGATTCTGAGCTTATTGTTAGGCAAGTAAAGAATGTTTTCTATACTAATCATCCTATACTTAGGTCCTACAGAAATGAAATATGAGATTTAGTTGAAAACCTATTCGATGCTTTTATTTTGACTCATATTCCCAGAAATCAGAATTTTCATGCAGATTCCTTAGTTGTCTCTGCCAGCGCTTTTAAAATTCTTCATCATACTAATGTAGTTTATGAGATTCAAGTCCAACACAGGCCATCTATCCCTGATAATCTGAAACATTGGCAAATATTTGAAGATGATGAACAAATGAAATCATTTTTACAAGTAATGGTTGATTTTTCATTTCTGCAAATTGATGATGACGGAGCTGAAATAAGTGAAAACGCAGAAGAAAATGATACTTCAGATTTTAAAGCCCAAATTTCTAATCACGACATTATTCAATTGTCAAATAATTTTATTCCAAAGGGACTCATTCCTTTAGAAAAATTATTCGATCAGAATGATGTTTTCCAAAACCCGCAGTCTATTTCTTCAGAAGATAACATAGAGGAGATTAACGTTGGAACTGTTGAAGATGTTAAAAACATCAAATTGTGCGCATCTCTAGACCCATAAATCAAAGCTCATTGTTTTAAATTACTGCAAAATTATAAGGACGTTTTTTCCTGGACTTACGCTGATTTGAAAACTTATGACACATCTTTAATACAACACAAGATTCCTCTGAAGCCAGAAGCAAAATCGTATCAACATAAGCTTAGAAGGATAAATCCAGTGCTTTTACCAACTGTAGAAAGAGAAATTAAGAAAATGTTAGATTCACAACTCATCCTCCCTCTTAGATATTCTAATTGGGTTGCAAATCTAGTTCATTTTAGAAAGAAAAATGGAGAAATAAGACTTTGCGTGGATTTTAGAAATCTAAATAAGGCATCATTAAAAGATAATTATACTTTGGCCAAAATGGACCAGCTACTGCAAATGGTTTTAGGAGCACAAAGATTGTCTCTGCTTGATGGTTTTTCAGGCTATAATCAAGTAAACATTGATACAACAGACAGAGAGAAGACAACCTTTACAACACCCTGGGGTGCATTCATGTACGCTAGGATGCCATTTGGCTTAACAAATGTTGGAGCAACATTTCAAAGAGCTATGGACATCGCTTTCATGGGTCAGGTGAATAAATTTGTGGTTATTTATCTCGATGATATAACTGTTTTTTCTAAGTCTGATTAGAAACATCTAAAGCACTTGATGAACGTTTTTGACAGGTGTAGAAAATTTGGAATATCACTAAACCCAAAGAAGTCCTTGTTTGTTGTCAAAGAAGGAAAATTGTTGAGCCATATAATTTCAAAGGAGGGCGTATTCATTGACCCCAAACAAGTATCTGCCATAGAAACATTGACCTTGCCTAGAAACAGAAAGGAGATTCAAGCTTTTCTAGGCAAGATTAATTTTCTAAGGAGATTCATTCCCAATTATGCAGAGATAGTGAAAGATATAATAGACATGCTCCGGAAGGACCATGAAGTCAATGGACTCCATATTCTAGGCATGCATTTGAACAAATAAAAAGGGCTATCTCTGAAGCTCCCACCTTAGCTAGCCCCGATTATACCAAGCCATTTAGTATTTTCTCTTTTGCCTCTGAAACAACCCTTGCTGCTGTTCTTTTACAGAAAAATGAAGATTCCCATGACCAACCCATAGCCTTTTTCAGTAAGATTATGAGAGATTATGAGCTTAAGTATGACATCATTGAGAAGCAAGCCTATGCCCTTATTCAAGCCTTGAAATCATTTAGAATGTATGTCTTACACTCACCTATTACTGCTTAAGTCCCAAAAAGTGTTGTAAAAATTGTTTTAACCCAACCAAACACTGATGGGAAAAGAAGTAGATGGATCACTAAAATTCTGGAGTTTGATCTAACTATCAAGACTACCAAGCTAGTAAAAGGTCAAGGATTAGCTAAGCTTTTAGCTTAATCCAACTGAAAGGTTCTTGGAATCAATTCTGTTTTAGAAATATAAGGGAAGAATCCACAAGAACCTTCCTTTCAATCTCAAGAGAAGAATACACAAGAACCTTTTGTCCTTGCAAAAGGGGAGAATCCACAAGAACCTTCACCTTCAGAGCAGATCAGTCTTATACACATTGATGAAAAATATTTTTTGTCAAACTGGTATCAAGATATTGTAAATTTCTTGATCCATTTTGAGTGTTTAGCATCATTCTCGAAAACCTAGTGTAAAACTATCAAGTTGAAATCAGTCAAGTACTGCATTATTAATGCAAATTTATACTAGAAAGATCCACTTAACATTTTGTTATTATGTTTAACAGAATCTGAAACTGAGGGCATCATTGATCAGTTTCATACGAGATTTTGTGGGGGACACTATGCTTGGAGAGCAACAACATACAAGATTCTGAGGGGAGGATTTTATTGGCCCACATTGTTTTTACAAGTAGGGGAAGAGGTAAGAGGTTGTGTTCCTTGCCAAATGTTTGCTGGAAACAGAAATTAGTAGCTCTTCCACTTGTTCCATCAATAGTTTCAACACCTTTTTCTCAATGGGGATTAGATTTTATTGGATAGATTCACCCCACTTCAAGTAATCAGCATAGATGGATCCTCACTGCAACAGATTACTTTATTAAATGGGTGGAAGAAATTCCAGTCAAAAATGCTACTGATGCAGTAGTAATTAAATTTATTGAGGAGAATATCTTGTCTAGATTTGATTTCCCAACTCAAATTGTAACTAATAATGCAACAGATTTTTCTAGTGTTAAAATGATTGACTTTTTCCAGAAATAGCAGATTTTGTTACATCATTCAACTCCATATTACCCTCAGGGTAATGGCCTTACAAAGTCATCAAATAAAAGTTTGGTAAAGGTAATCAAAAATACACTAGCTGATCATAAGAAGAGCTGGGATTCACATTTGATTTATGCAGTATGGGCAAACAGAATTACTCCAAAGAGATCAACTGGAAAATCTCCATTTCAATTAGTCTATGGTAAAGATGCAATCTTCCCTACCAATTTGGCTTTCCCTATTTTAAAATTTCTGCAGGATGCAACAAATGAACCTGATGATTTTTCAAGAAGAATCAATCAGATTATTGAACTTAATGAAAAAATAGATGAAGTTCAATACAAATTGAAGAAATATCATAATAAGATGAAGGTCTTGTTTGATAGAAGAGCTAGGGAAAGGGACTTTAAGGAAGGTGATCTAGTTCTAAGATGGGATGCCAGGAGAGAAGAGAAAGGAAAGCATGGAAAATTCGACAATTTGTGGTTTGGACCTTTAGCAATTGCTGAAGTAAAGGGTAACAACACTTTTGTGCTGCAGAATCTTGAGGGGAAATATTCCACTTATCCTGTAAATGGAAGGTTTCTCAAACATTACATTCAGTACTAAGAGGTTGAAATAGTTTTCATTGTAAATACTCCAGTTTTCTTTCCCTTTCCAAGATGTCAGTGTGATATTTTTTACAGCAAAGACTCCATAGCCCGAGGAGAAGGCACATGGATCTACAGGTTCTCTGCATTCTACAGGAGAAAGCAGTCCCCAGATGGAGCCAATGTTGTAGCATTTTTTGGTTTTGATTAGATAGAATATTTCAAAAAATGTTAAGTTAGGATATGGACATAACAATAGTGAATAAAATGTTAGTTTAAAAAAAAATATTTTGATGATGATGTCCATATCAAAGAAAATGTTAGGTTAGCTGCTCTAAAAAATCAAGGCAAAATGAAAATGTTAGGTAGAAAGAAAACAAATAAACTCTAAAAGTGAGCAAGTCTAAATGCCACTACTCTGTTTCAGCAAAATAATGGTTGTGTGCAGCATGTTTTTTAAATGCCACAACCCATGACAGTCAAACTGTTTAATCTTGACTGTTTCATGCTTTAAATTTGATGTTATAGTTAGAGAATAAAGATCTATCCAAACTGTTTAATCTTGGCATATCAATAGTTAGGTAGAGAATAATAAGGTGCTCATCAGTTTAATCTGAACCCTTGGAAGTTATAAGGGTAGATTTATATAGTTTGTTTTTGTTAAATAATAAGAAAGGATAAGGGTTTGATAGCTTAAATGCACCCATTAAATGAAGAAAAAATGATAGGGTAAGAAAGGGTAAGCAGAGAAAGATTGTAGCAGTTTAATGATTGATTGGACAAATGTACATTTATCATATTTCTATGTCCAGGAGGCAATTATACAAGGCAAATGAAGGACTACTTGATCAAATAATTAGCTTTCCCATTCATCTCCATTTATTCATATATTTACTAATTTC
The DNA here is from genome assembly GCA_031772625.1 of Pinus tabuliformis. Taxonomy (NCBI): domain Eukaryota; kingdom Viridiplantae; phylum Streptophyta; class Pinopsida; order Pinales; family Pinaceae; genus Pinus; species Pinus tabuliformis. The sequence continues at coordinate 1,508,940,749 of CM062804.1, read as the reverse complement.
CCCTTCATACATTCATATTCATTTATTTCCATAAAAACCCCTTTTCCTATGGTAAAAACCCTTTTTACCTAAGAAAAGTAAAAACATTATGAAAAATCCCTTCTACCATGAAAAATCCCTTTTACCATGAAAAATCCCTTTTTACCGTGTAAAATTCCTTTTTACATTAAAAACCCCACAAAAATATATTTTCCCTAAGTATTAATGCATATATGAAAAGTCAAATGATTCATTAAAAACATTCATACTTAGCTCTTTTTCCCCTTTTCGCATATATTTACCTTTTCCCATATTAACATTAACATTATGTATTAAATCCTTAAGGTTTCCCCTTTCCCGTATAATATAACTCCATTTATTAAAATATCTGAAAACCCTTAGTTTTGTTATAAAACTAAGTATTTCACAAATATCGCATCGACGGGATCCGCAACCCTTTAAACATCCATATACTATAGTTTTATTAAAAAACTATGTATTTCATATAAATATCGCATCGCAATATCGACGGGTTGAAAGTCCTTCATATAAATAACCCTCCCCGCATTGCAAACTCCAATTGCAATATGTGATGGGAAGCTCGGACCCGACCCATATATAAATTGCATTTCATGTCATAATCGCATATGCTTCCATCACAAAATTCCTGCTAATAAGCGTTCCCCTCCGCCATTGCAAAATGCGATTGCGACGGCAAGTCCGGACCCAACCCATATATATATATATATCTATATATATATATATATATATATATATATATATATATATATATATATATATATATATATATATATATATATATATATAGATATATATATATATATATATATATATATATATATATATCTATATATATATGTATATATATATATATATATGTATATATGTATATATGTAAATATGTAAATATGTATATATATATATATAGATATTGCAGTTCATGCCACATCGCATCCGCCCCTCATCGCAAGTCCTGTCCGATGTATACGCCCTTCGCCTTTGCGATATCCGATCTAAGATTACGATAAGGCCCGAACCCGACCATATATACATTCCAGTTTATCGCTATATCGCATCCGGCCCTTATCGCGTTCCTTTGCGATGGGCGTACCCCTGCCTAAATCTGATTGTGATATGCGATATTATCTCGGACTTGATATCATTATCAGCCTGAGTTAATAAAATCTCAAATCCACCATTATGTGTTTGCCAAGGTTTTTTGTGTTAAATCGATTTTCAATTTAAACACGGAAATGACCCGAAACTCCATTTAAAACCGCTAATCATTGTTTTAAACATGATTAAGCCATTCCCGCCAGAATTAATCCCTCCGTACTCTGTTCACCTTCGCCCAATTTTTCCATTAAACACATTTTAACGCCATTTTGCTCTGTTTGCCTGTTTTACACAGCACAACCCCAATAATGCCTCTGCGGCCATTAAATCATGTTTTCACCTCTGATACGCCCCGGACTCCTTCCGATAACCTTTCAAGCTCAGTAGAGCCATCACGACCTCCTCTGTCACCATGTTTTCCTTAATAGTTTATGTGTTTTGCAGGTAAGAAGGCTATTGTTTCAGGCTTATAAACAAAAGCTTGCGTAACAGTTTGAAGACAAAATATGAGCGATTTACTGTAAAACATAGTAAAAACCTGAATGCATAGTAAGGGTTAAAATGAGCGCAGTAAAGGATACTCAACAGGGTGAATGATATTAAACAGAGTTTAAATATATCAGTAAAAGGATTTAACTGAAGGAATCGGCCAAAATAATGTAAACAACCAAGCAACATAAAGGGGCACATATCAATCATACAAAGCCAACACAGCCTGAATAAAGGGGACATCAAGAAGCAGTTCAAACAGCTGCCCCTATCTTCTTGCCATGAAGATCTTTTCCTTTCCTTGAATAAATCTTAAACAGTTTTAAGATATTTTTAGTTTTATTATTGTATAAATAACTCTCTTTTTGAGATGTTATATGTTCGAAGTTCAAGATTCATAGCATTTCTGTAAAGTTGTGACTGTTTATACTACTTTGAACCTAGAAGCCACATGTGAAGGAAGCTTTTGCAGACACTTGATGTACTAAATCTTTCTGGAACCTTAATACAAAGCAGAGGATTCTAAATCTGGTTTTAAACAGTTTTGTGTTATCCTGTAAGTATTTCTAGTTTTCAATCATTGTGTTATTTCTTCATATGCTTATGACTTGCAGAGATATCTAGGTAGGAACAATTAGAGTTTCAATTGATTCCTATAAGCTCCTGAAGTGATCATCTATTAAGAGATTGGATTAATGCAACTATTTGTGTAGCTAATCCCCTCTAATCAATAAATCATCAGCATCTTGTGTAAGCTTAAGTATACTGCCTTGAACCTTTGGAACGTAGTTTAGAAGGTTTTCCAACTTATGATTGTTCTATTTTACAGTCTGGAAACTGTGATAATCATATTTTTTGTTGTCTTCTACTCACCATTATTTTGATCTATATCACTGTGTAATGCTTTATAGCAACCCTTTGCTGAAGTATTAATATACCCCAAAGGATTAATTACTTCAATTCTACATCTGTCTTCACTCATTGGTCTTCCAAAAACTAAAACCAAAAACCCCCAAAACAATTATTTTAGATGCTCTGGCATTGGTAGCCTGACCTACTACTATCTCAGAGGTACAACAAATGGTTCATTTATTTTTTAATAAATGTAGATATATGGATAAGAGGTTTGAAAATTTTGTGAATATGGAAAATCTATTAAAGAACTATCCCTTTGTTCAAATTGTGCCACCGATGTCCTTGAATCATTGTTGTTGTTGTCGTCCGAGACACTATTCAAGTTCATATTTTGAGGCAATAGACATCCACCATGTTTCAACATTTGTGCAAGACTATGGTTTGTTACGCCAATCAAGCGTAAGTGTCTCTATCCTACATGTTCTAAGTACAACGTGTTATGTAATCCATTGGTCAGTGAGAAATACATTATCTTGGGAAGCCACTTGTCTATGTGTAGAATGAAGAAAAAAATTATGTGGTATGCCAAAGGAAGGAAAAATAAATTAACACACTTTGAGGGTGGGGATGAGGAAATATTAGAGAAAACATAATATTTATAATATGGTAAAGGAAGGAAAAGTTTTTTTCCACCTCACACATTACAAAAAGAAAAACCTTTAGATGTGATGAGTAAGGAAGGAAGGAAAGAAAAAAATATTAAAAGTAATTAGAATTTTTAGAGAAGCAAAGTGAGAAAAAGGGCTTTTTGATAATAGAAATATGAGAGATGTGATTTATCCTACCAAGATAATTTTATGGTGCTATCCACCATATGAAAGAAAAGTAAGGGAAAAGGTGAACAATGTTATGAGGAAAATAATTTCTAAGATGTGTATGGGAAAATTTTCCATGTGACACACCACAAAAAGAAAAAGAAAAAAATCAATATAGTGAGTAAGGAAGGAAGGGAAGAATAAATCTTAAAAGAAGGGGAAGAAAAGAAAGAAAAAGGAACTCCTTGATTAAAAAATGACATACAATGGGGGTTTACATAGTGTTCAAGAGGGAACATTGGGGGTTGACCTCACCACCTTGCAACGTGATGTGAATTAATGAGCAGGGAGCACAACTCGCCCCGAGAATGCATCTGCATGTAAACCCCCAGTTGTCAATTTATGGCTATTTATCCTTGCAACTTGCCATTTTTCGTGAGTTTTGGGTGGAGGCTTGGGGCAGAGGCGAGGTCGAGGATCCAACCTCCCTATTGTTGGTATAACCTCAAGAGTTTATCACTACTAAATCGTTGTTTATTTAGGTGATGGGTCTTGAAGCGGAGTGGTCTAAGCATTGCATGGTATTGGTGAAGTGGAAGTGGGAGGGTTTTTTTCACTAGCATGAATAATTCTCTCAATGGGATTCATATATTTCATGCGCCGACCAACAGAGGTTCATATCTTGCAGCTCGGGTGTGGTTTTTCAAGTTGTTTTTCTCTCGCTCTTGAATTGTGTATTGTTAGCTTTGTCTAGTTTCTCAATTTTGGTATCTAATTATTTGTTGGGAATTATTGTTGGGTTAACGGCGAGAGTTTGTATAGTTATTTCATTTTGGTTTTGTCTATTTGGCATCTGTGCAGATTAGGGGTTTTCTAAAACTTTCTATGCCTCGCCACATTTATATCTAGTGATTTCTCATGACAAGTTTTGTGCAATTGGATTAAATCTCTCTCACCCTCCTGGTCTAATATGGGTCTGTGTAAATTTGGTAATATTGGTCTTCTGGTTGGTTTGTGTCTTTGTACCTAGTTGAATTTTCCAGGGATGGGGGTTTCTATTCTAGGTAGAGCGGGCTTTATGTTGTTTGAGCATGGGGCTCTCTCGCACAATTCGGTCTAGAATATGTGGTATAATGACGATTCTGTTTTTTGTGGTATGGTTCCCCCTAGTGCATCATCTGTTCTATTCTCTTGCTCCTTTCCATGTCATGGACACTTCACCTATTGCTACAAGTGTGACCCTTGTTTGTTAGCCATGCCTCCTGGGCAGCAAATGCATTGCAGGAGGGGGGGAGGGGAGGGTAGGGGAAGGAACCCGCAAGGCCAACAAAGGGCTAGGCTCTTCGCTCAGGACTCTGTTGCCACCTATTTTAACATTGTTCCTCCATAAACGTGAAGGGAAATAATAATAAAAAAAATTGGAAACTTGTGTCAAGGAAGAAAGACGGCCCCACTCTGGCTCTAATATTCTAGATGAGGTTTCTATTTGGGTTCTAGATCTTGGTTATACCGCGGGATGAAAAAAACAATACTTAAACTCAACATCCATTCACTTGCAGATGAAGACGTTGCTCGGCATGCTCCTGAAGGAAAAACAGGTGGAATGGTATAATGTGTTTGGTTCTTTGGAGGACATAAAGAGGATGTTAAGAAACCAGTGCTTCACTTTGGAAAAGATGGACGCAAGGTTGGCACATGTGGAAGGACACATCCATTGTGATTTAGACATCGATGCACCTCCTGGATCGAGTGCCAAGGACCATGCTCCCATCTCCTCCTCTGATCTGGAATGATGTTTATGCTTTCTAGTGTTCTTGTTACTCTAATATGTTATGCTTTAGCAGCCCAACAAAAAGGGGTTTTTTTTGTAATTTGGACTAGTTGGATGGGTTGGGTTTTCTTGCTCTTTGGGTTTAACAAAGAATTTTGGGTTATGGGTACTCTTGTACTCATTGGAGAAAACATAGATCCACTTACATGAATAGATGTAATAACCATGTATCTCTGAGCTATTTTGATAGTATAAAAAGTTTTAATTTACCCCTCTAAAAAAACAATGTATGACATCAAGATGATTTTATAGTGCAATATATCACACGGAGAAAATATTAGAGCATGATAAAAGAAGGAAACAATATTTTATTAATGGCGCATAAAAAAAAAACAAAACAAAAAAAACGTGATATTCCATCATGAGAAAATTTCCAGTATGTGATACACCACAGAAAATAAATCTTCAAGGCATAATAAACCATTTTTCGTGGAAAAATAATGTTCATACAACACACTTTGTGTTTCACAAGGCCCACAATCTTCTAAGAATGAGTGAACAAGGAGATGTCCATACAGATGATGATGGGGACCACACATTTGAAGTGTATGACATGTCATTGTATTACCATACATTGCAATAAAAAAGAAAATCTTTCGATCCTATAAAGGGGAAAAGTGAACAATGTTGCAAAGGAAGACATTGGGGAGATGTGATGTATCACACCAAGATAATTTTCTCGTGTGATGTACTTCATGAAAAAAAGATTGTAACATGATAAAAGAAGAAAGAGGTGAACAATGTTGCAAAGGAAAACATTTTGGGAGATGTAGTGTATCACACTAAGATAATTTTCTTATATGATATACTGCATGAAAAAAAATTATAGCATGATAAAAGAAGAAAGCAAGATTCCCTTTATCACACAAAAAATAAAAATAATAATAATAATCGTAAATTTCAATGAGAAACTCTCCCAGTTATGATACACCACAAAAATAAATCTTTAAAGTGTGATAAATTGTTTCACATGGAAACTCAACATTCATCCAACACACTTTTTATATAAGAAAAACAATCATCCAAGGATGAACAAATAACCATATGTTTGCATGGATAATGGCATGGATTATACAACTAAAGTGTACGAGCATGTACAAATGATGTTGTGACATCATAAAAAAGATGATGTGATGTTGTATGGATGATGTTGTGGACTTGGATAGATGGTGACATATGAGTGATGTGGCATAATCGGTGATCTTTATTTGAATAATGTAAAAATCTATTGGCAGCTAAATTGAATTACATTTTTTTGGCTCCTAATCTATGTTAAGCGGATGTAAAAATCTATTGGAAACTAAATTGAACTACCTTTTTGGTAGTTAAACTTTGTTCAACAATTGTAAAAATATATTGGTGACTAAATTAAAATACCTTTTCAACACTTTCAAAGAATTTTCCTTTTGTGATAAAAAAAAAATATTGCCATCGATGCAAATTTTTAACTTGTTTCGACAAGTTTCTCAAACTCATTTTGGAAACCTTAAGGAAGTCCATTTTGTCGTGTTAGGGAAATTCATCATAATAACATTTTTTTTTGCTAAAGCAAGAAATGGTCCTTCTATTTCATGTATGTAAGCAATTTACAAAATATACAAACATTCGCCACCCTCTGTGGACTAGGGCCATCCAGAACGTTGCCCTACAGCGAAAGACACTCCAAACTCTTTTAGTTTCTTACAAAAAAGGGGAAACGAGAATATTTGGGCCCATGTGCCAACCACAAAAACCCGCGAAAATTCCCCGTTGGCTAGTCTCTTTGAACGCCCTCGTTCACAATCCTCTTTTGATCTGACGGCGGAAATGCAAAATGCTTTTGAAATAAGCAAGGTATTTAAACTCCCGCACCATGAAACTGCTCGATCCAACCTGACCGTCGGATGGCTTCGAAAAGATGGATGGTTGTGCGTGATATCGCACCGCCGGATGTTATCAACCTTTACGACGTGATATGGGTGGTTTACGAATCCGCCCATCCACCACGTGTCACATTTGTATGGAATCGCTGCCCATACTCCAAAACCCCTTTCTGTTGGAAAGCAGTGTGATATCCTGAAAACCACTCAAGCTGCTGAGTATTCACCCGACCATAGAAACTAGGATGCGGAAGCCCCCATCTCCTCTGCCGACGATTATTCCCTAAAGCTTTTTCCTGAATTGAGGAAAAATTTTTCCTTACACAGTGGATTAAAGAAGAAGAGATAATCCAATCCGCCAGAATTATCCAGGGCCATCCTTTTACCTGTTTGACCCCAAAGAGAGAAACCAGCCAAGATCTGATCATTGAGACCTATCTTTTTGAGATTTATTCCAGAACACTTCCTTATCCTTTTCCACCAGGTTGTGACTGCGGGCTTTTAAAATGCTTTGTGGTAGAGCTTGCCAACCCATCGGATTTCTGTTGTCCTTGCATCTAACCCCTTCGTTGGCCAAGAAATCCACCAGTTTGTTGGCCTCTCTGCGCACATGATTGAACCTGACAGAGTTAAGCCCTTAAAGGTGACCCTGAATTCTCTGGAAAACTCAGATCAATTTCCAGTGCTATGAGACTTTCTCTGGCTTTGAGCCACAGTAAATTCTTTTTACCGAGTTGATAACTAACTCTGGGTCGGCTTCAATGATTACATTGTGAAAGTCCTCCTGCTTCAAAAATTCCAAGCCTTGCTCCATTGCTATTAATTCTGCCATGTTATTGGTAGCTCTTCCTAAATGACAGTGGAAAAGAGAGAGTATGTTACCTGCTTCGTCCCTCAGAACTCCCCCATATCCTGCTTTACCAGGGTTACCCTTTGAGGCCCCATCAACATTGTATTTCAAAAATCCTTTTGGGGGAGGTTGCCAGTACTCCTTTTCAGCATCCTTGTTGTTAGCTGATTTGTTCTGGTGTGGTAAGATGATCTCCTGCAATCCTAACAACCTGAGAGTTCGAATTTCAGTACCTGAGGGAGGATTTTTGGGAAAATTATTGATTAAAGAGCTGACCGTTTCCCTAATCTGCTTTAAGATCTGCTCAAACAGGATAAGAGCATGTCTCTTTTCCTCTTTGAAGATTCTCTTGTTTCTTTCTTTCCAAATATTCCAAATAATAAAACTTGGCATAAGAGCCCAAGCAAGGTTGAGAACTTCATAATCCGAAAAGTGTCTCCTCCATCTGATAAGGGTGTTAAGAATACTCTCTTTATCCCTTTCTGACTATTGAAAGATGTTGGCAAAAGCATCCCATAGTCTAGAAGTGTAATTACAGCTGTTGAGAAGGTGTTCCATAGTTTCCTCTTGGGTTTCACAGAGCTTGCAGATGGAAGGACCTAACATGCCCCTCTTTCTAATTTTGTCCCAGGTCAAGATTCTCCTATGATGAACCAACCACATGAAGAGTTTTATTTTCATCCACCCTTGGTGACTCCAAAGGTGCAGCCAGGCTCGGTTTGGAGCCTGGGAAACTAGCTCTAGGAGAATATTTTTTTCTTCCTTGATATTGAAGATGCCTTCACTATTGTTTCCCCATCTGATTTGGTCTTGCCCAATAGAAACTAATATCATTCTTTGATCCAACTTTTTCCCAAGAGCCTCTGCCTTTGTTGTCAGTATCTCATCATTCCTGCACTCTATATTCTTCCATTTCCTCCACTTTTCATTGTTGTGGGTGTTATCCCAAAAATCTTTCACTCTTTTTAAACCTTGGGTGTCAGTTTCATGTTTTAGGTTCAAAAACTCCTCTTCTAGCAGTCTTGGTTCTTGTTGCCATTTGTCCTCCCAGAAAAGAGCCAGGTCTCCTTCTCTGATTTCCCAAAAACTATTTTTTTGAACTAAACCTCTGTTCGCCCAGGCTTTGTTCTAGATAGCTGAGCCTTTTATGTTTCCAGACATTCTTATGAGGTCAGTGTCATGCCACGAGCTGGCATATTTTTCTTTCCATATGTTTGCCCATTGTGCCTTAGGATTTGTCACCCAGCGCCACCAGAGTTTGGCTCCTAACACTTTACTTAGGATCTCTTGGTCATCTAAGCCTAAGCCCCCATGCTTCTTGGGTTTACAAATCTTTTCCCAAGAGACCAAGGCCCATTTTTTCCTGGTTTCCTCCCTGCCCCAGAGGAAGTCTCTCTGAATGTTTCTGAATTTTTGCAAGACTCCTATGGGGGCTGGTAATGTTGATCATATTAACATTCAATAAAAACTCAACCTTTCATAATCTTAAACATGGACTTCAACATTCCAAAAATACTCTTCTTTCAGAACCTAAAAAATACTCTCTGCCTTAGAAATTTGCAAGATCATAACTTTTTGCTCAAAGCTTAGAATTGAGAAAGAGTATAATCAATGGAAGGCTCTCAACAAGAAAAAATAGCCTATGAACTTTTAAACGAAAGCCTATGTTGTGGTTAAGAATTTATTTTAAGTAAAAAATTGTACACCCCACCAACTTAATGATTTTTATGGGGTTGGGTATGTTACTAGCAGTATTAGAGTTGTGGTTTAGATATAAGGCTTAGATAAACTAAAAATAAACCACAAAATCAAAATTACTAAAACTTATAGACCTACATAAGATATAAACAAAATTTTGGATGCAACCCCTAGCGTTGTATAAGTTCAAGTAAATGGATGAACATGGTTGCAAGAACTACTTATGAGTAGGAATCGATATAACCTCTTGCAAAGGGATTGTTGTGTGTACAAAAACTAGAGCATGAAAGATTAATTTCTTTTGTTTGAGGAACTAATTTGGAAAGTGTTATGGTTACTCCACATATATTATGGTGGAAAGAATCTTATGATTCCTAAACATTTGGGTGTGAATGTATGGCCTTGGCCATATTCACAATTATTTTGAATTGTGTTAATAATTAAGAAAATAAAATGGTCCAATGGGATAAAAACCCTATTAATTGACGAGGCTCATCATTGTTATTTGTATATAGTTTTAATGCATAGGAACAAAGATATTATCCTTGTCCTTAGATTTTTTGTGTTGGACATGACTAAGAAAATGAAATTGTCTTCTTGCTCCTATGAGAAAGTTTAATTAAATATGGGTAATCTTGAGTAGTATATTGTATTGTTAATAACACTTGGTTATAACACCTTGAAGGATCATGCACATGCATGAAAAATAGAATATTTCTTATGCATATAACTTTATTGAGTGAAATTTTTATACCCAAAGAGAAATGCATATGTCCAGTGACCTAAGTGCATGACCACTAATGTGAATGCTTGCATGAGTCTAACTATGGAGCAAGGAATAAATCTTGCTATACTTTAGGTAATACATTTTTATCTAGTAAAATTTATATTGAATGTTATGCTTTGTAGCATTTGGAGTGGATTGTAAGTCACTCCTCATAAGGAGCTACTATGAAATGTTCATAAGACAAGTGAGCAAGTGTATGTGTGTATAAGGTAACATATGTCAAGGAACATTCTAATAAATCTAATTTGTATATCATCAATATGTATTTTAGTCTTTTGGCTTACATGAGCATTCAAGGAGACTTCATTAGGGAAAGCATAGCACACATGTAACTCAAGAAAGAAGAAGAAATGTTTGGTAAGGATTTCCAACCACTTTACGATTCATTCTCCATAAGTATTTATACATCAAAAGTGTAATGCCCAGTCCCTTATTCTATTAGGCTACACCAAGTTGTTAGCCTACCTGTTGTGAGATTTCTTGATGTGATAGATTCTTATTAGTGTTATTAGTATACATACAAGGTAGCTACATAGCCACGCCTTGCATGAATATACTAGTATTCTATGGCCTATTATGCTAGAAGATTGATTAATGGTTAAGCTTGATTAGTGGTTAATTAAACAATTAATCTTTAGCCATGATTAATAATTGATTAATGAGTTAGATTGTATTATGATTAATTTAATGTTTTAATTAATTATGATTCTTATGAATCTATTGATTTGGCCTACTTTTAAAATTTTATATTATTGTATATTGCATTAATAAGGGGTGGGTGAATGACTTGACAACCCAAGGTATTAATTAAGATGGAGTGGAGTAGGTGGGCGAGATAAGGTGGGGGTGGCTTAAGAGTCATTAATGAGATTTAGGTCACATTAATGAGGGGGGATACTTTGGGAATTCATGGGGAGATAAGTGTGAGGGAGAGAGGTTGGGGACTTTTTGGGAGGGTTTTGGTTGGAAATCATTGGTCATGGAGGATGGGGGAGAAGTGTAGGAAAGAAGATTAGAGAGAAGGCTAGAGGAAAGTTGGATAGTGGCATGGACTTTACAGTTGGACCTTAGGAAGGTGTTGCCATTGAAAACTCATACACATTATGCATGTGGTATATAGTTGGGCTCAAAGGATTATGGAACCTATGGAGGTTCCTTAGGCTAGGAAGCCGAATAGGCTATTCCTAGTTGGCATGGCACATCACTGGAAAGGATCAGTTTTAGATCTAGAAGGAATAAAATGTTTGGAAAATATATGAGTTGCAATGGTAGTAATAATTTGGTCTCGCTTCCCTCGCTAATGTTTTTTTACATAAGGTGAAGTGGAGTCATCAAAGATAAGGTCAAAGTACCAATATTCATACAAATCCTCCTAATTACCTTGGGTATATGTTTCTCTATTATACTCTAATACATTGAGAGGATACATTAATTTAAGGATACCAATCACCACAATTTGTTGCGATTTCCCCTCAGTCTCTGGAAAATTTTCTTGCATACCTGTTGAAGCCCGAAAATCGGGTCGACAATAAGGGGGATACCCGCCTGGTCCGGACCTTGGTTGGCAGCTCCTTATCCGTTTGGTATTCAATATTGGCCTAGGTAGAGTCGGCTGACTGTCTTCCGCTTTTGGTTGAGCTAAGCAAACAGAAATGGTAAGATCTGGCACCATCTTTTCAGCAAAATAGATGATATACTCGAGAGTCATCCTCTGGCTATGTGGATTTACTGTGTATGCCCAGTAATAATCCAAATTCCACTTGGTTAATCCTCAAATTGCTTCTGCCTTTGCTTTCTTGCATTTTTCGGGCTTACGAGTGACTGAGCAGTTAGAGACTTTGATTTTTGAGCAATTTTCTCAGCGATGCGCGATTAGCGCTAATCGCGCATCGGAAACTGCCTCCGTTCTTTGATCCGGGCCTTTCTGATGCGTTTTTCGCCTTTAGCGCCTTTTCCTTCACCGGGTATAAGCTTCAAAATTTTGTAAACACACTGCTTTAATGAGCTTTTGACCTTAAGCATTAAACTGCCTGTTGATATCAGCATTGTTCAACTACTCATTCAACCATAGCTGTGACTGAAAGATTTGTAATGAATAGCTCCGCGACGCTCTGTGAATTTGCGGCTCTGTTGCATGCGGTATCCGTTTATGAGGGCATCTCTTCTTTGTCTCTGAGCATTGGATTTTTACCTTTTTCCCCCATGGCTTCCTGCACATTGCTTCATGTTGTTTCTGTTTTTCATTCCCGCAGTTCACACATGAGGAGAGAGTAATGATAATAAAAATCGATAAGAAGGCTTTACACTCTACGGATGTACAAAACATGCCACCTGACGTAAACTGGCTCTTCGAAAAACACAAAATTGTCTTTCATTAACACTTGGCATATCATTCATTAATTATCATTAAAGCGCGTATCCAATTTTTTGGTTTATGGACAGCTTTTCTTGAATGTTGAGCCGGGGAAAATCTGCGATGGACAGTTTCTATGATTCGCATCGCAGTATTGCATCATCGCATTACCGCATTTTTCATTAAGATGTGTTATCACAGGGTTGCTCGATTGTGCTTATCGCAGATCGCAAGATCGCAGATCGCAGTATTGCGCTATCGCAAAATCGCAGATCATTACAATCGTTAAATGGTTATGTGTTTTTCATGCGACATTGCCATATGCGATATCGTGTATCGGCTATCGGCGATTTTTTAAGGTTTTCGAATATGAGCATTTCTTAGTGCATGCGATGCGATGTAATTTGCGTCACATTCTCACAGTTTAGCATTTTCACTCATATGGAAATGCCCTATCAGTCTTTGCGCGATGCGATGTTTTCTTAAGGAGTAAAATACATAAGCCTTAATTGAATTTTTTGAATTATTACTAAGGATCCCCACTTACCTAGTGTTATTGCTAATACTAAATAAGGAGGGGGGTTGTTGGTGGCCACAACAATTGGCGATTCACTTGGAAGAACCAGTTATCTCTGTTTTTCTATTGAATTCTTCAAACTTCCAAAACAGAAATTTTTTCAGAAAATTAAACTTTGTTATGGAAAGATAGAGTACATTATGCTCTAAATTGTCAATGATATTTTGTTTCAACCTCTTTCTACTCTAATTATTTGCTTCCTCAGGCTATTCCTTGTATTTACATCAGCCATTACTTGGTCTTGTAAAGATAAAATAAAGTCTCCTCTGTAAACCAGTTTTAAATATGCTCATTTGTCGTAGGTAGAGCCTCTGCTGCCAGCAGGCGTTTACAGCCTCGACAGGGTTACCTGTTACCCAGCAATGATCTTGTATCCTACTTAAGGTGACCTACAACTTTCAAATAAAAATCCATATCCACACTTATTGCTTTGATTTTCTTTTTATTCTTAAAGAACAATGTCTTGGTTTGGTAACCTAATTATGACACAGTCATTCACTTGATTTATAACTTTGCTGAACAAGCTGGCTCGTTATGAGACCCCTTGCCTTTTGATTGCAACAATCTTGAGTCATTGCCCTGTTGTGGTAGACAGTATTGGCAAAGTCAGCAAGTTATAATATCTGTGATAATGATAAGTCGACTCGTGATGAGACCTCTCATTCTTCAAGATAAAGTGTATCCTTGGATTATTCCTCTGAAAGCTGCGATTTCCTTAGCAGGGAGGAAGTCATTGTTTCCTTAAGATAGCTCTGGACGACAATAATAGAGTTTTTGGAAACAGCTGTTTTACAGAGAATCTTTATTTGTTATTGATACCATTTATTGTACTGAGATAAAACAATTTCTTCACTAAAGGTTGCTTTCATCAAATTCTTTGAAGTTGAAACTAGTATCATATCTAGGCTAAAGTTTTTAACTGTATCTGTCAATAATAAAGATCAGTTTTCCAAAAGATTTCCTATTTATACAAGCAAAAAGTTCAAAATCTGAAAGAGAATTGGTGTCCTTTTCGTAAATGCCTAATGTAACCATTCACAACGGGTTTTATTATGAAAAAGAAAAAAATTATTCTACAAAAATAGAAGAATAATCTTCTATGGAAAATATTTCTTGAGAATTTGTCCATTAACAGGCAAAGGATCCTTCTTACCTGCTAAATCCTGTAACATAAACGTTGATGGACCTATGACTTCAACAATTTGAAAAGGACCAAGCCACATCCTTTGAAATTTTGTATGTTTTCCCTTTTCTTCATGAGCCTTGTCCCATTTTAAAACTAAATCTCCCATTTGAAAATCTTTTCTGGTCATTATGTTTGAATTAAAAGAGGATTTTACTAGTGCTTGATGATGAGCATGCGTTTTCCTAGCTTGTTCTCATTGTTCTTCTAATTTAATTATTTCCATTTGTCTTAGTTGTAAGGAGGAAGGGGGTACTTCATCAACGTATTGTACTAAAGACAAAGAGGGAATGGCTAAGTGAGTCGGAAGAACCACTTCTTTCCCATAAACTAAATTAAAGGGAGAAGTGCAGATAGAAGCCTTTTGCGTTATCCTATCTGCCCATAAAGCATATATCAAAGCCTTGTGCCAATTCTTTTGATTTTGGTCAACTGTTCTTTTAATAATCCTGATTAGGTTTTTATTTGTTGACTCAGCTAACCCATTACCTTGCGGGTAGTAATTGGCCGAATATTTAAGTTTGAATCCTCTTTTAAGTGCAAATTCAGTCATCGCATTTCCAGAAAAGTATGATGCATTATCAAACATTAAAGCGGATGGAAATCCAAACCTGGTGATTATAAATTGATCTATGAACTCAATGATATTTTTAGAATTAGCCGTCTTGAGCAGAACTGCTTCTACCCGTTTAGTAAAATAGTCTGTTGCTGTGAGGATGTATCTATGATGCTTAGAAGAGTGAGGAACGATCTCACCTATTATGTCCAAGCCCCACTAACTGAAAGGTTGCTCAATGTTTACCAGCTGTAGTGGCAGGGACGACTTCTTTTGTCTTCCAGCAGTAGTTTGGCAGACTTGGCATCTTCTCACGTAACTTTGCGAGTCTTTAAACAGCGTGGGCCAGTAATATCCTGCGCGTAAGATTTTATGTGCAGTAGCATCTCCAGCATAGTGTCCGCCTGCTGGCCCATCGTGGAGTTCCTGCAAAACTTTTTCAGCTTCAGTTTTTTCAAGACACCTAAGAAGAACAGAATCATAATTTTTTCTAAAAAGAATATCATTTATGAGTTGATATTGTTTAGCTTTCAACCTTAGGGCTCTTTTCTTAGTATGATCAAGGTGTGAAGGAGCATACCCATTCTTAAGATAATAAATGATATCAGCATATAGTGATTCTACGTCGTTTAGGCTTACCTCACACATTTGTACCTCTTCAGATGGAATTTCATAAATTTGCGATGCTCCGGCCAGCATTTTGCAGAAGCCTTGACCTCTTACAATGTTTGCTAGTTTGATCTCAATGTCATATTCCTGTAAGGCAGTAACTCAATTGGCCCTTTTCTCACCCACATCTTTCTGTACTAGAAGATTCCTTACCGCTGGAAACGGTACTATGATCTTAGTATGGGTTTTAAGTAAGAAAGGTCTGAAGTATTTGACCACTTTGAAAACAGCATAAGCCTGTTTCTCCATGTCTGAATAATTTAGTTTAGCACCCTGTAAATTTGAGCTAAAAAACGCAATTGGAGCTTCCGCTTTTTCTTGATTTGCTTGAGTTAGAATCGCAGCATATGACTTATCTGAGGCAAATGTGTATAAAATAAAAGGCTCTAAAAAATTCGGAGTCGCTAAAGATGGAGCATTAATAATAGCTTGCTTGATCAGGTTGAATGCTTCATGTTCATCTTGACCCCATTTAAAATTTGAATTCTTTTTAATCATGGTTTGCAAAGGAGACACGATTCGTGAAAAATCTGGAACGAATCTCTTTACAAAATTGATTTGACCAAGGAAAGATTGCATGGCTTTTTTGTTATGAGGTAGGGATATTTCAGAAATTTCTTTGATTCTGTCGAGATCAATGTGAATATCGGATTTTGACACTATGAATCCTAGAAGTTTCCCTTCACTTAGTGCGAAAAAAGATTTCTTTGGGTTAAGTGAAATTCCATACCTTAAACATCGTTGAAAGATTTGTTTCAAGTCTTTGAGATGGTCGTTTCGCTTCTTCGAGTACACTGTTATATCATCCACATAAATTACTACAGATTTATTGACTAAACCTTTGAATGCCATATCCATGGCTCTCTGAAATGTGGCACCAGCATTAATCAAACCAAATGGCATCTTTCAATATGCGTATGTGCCCCATTTAGTTCTGAATGTGGTTTTCAACTGATCATCAGGATGTACCAACACTTGATTGTATCCTGAAAATCCATCTAAGAAAGACATTAATTCTCAGCCCGCCACTGCCTGCAGTATCTGTTCCATAGGTGGTAGAGGAAAATTGTCTTTTTGACAGGCTTTGTTAATGTTCCGAACGTCAATGCAAATCCTAATATCTCCGTTTTTCTTTCTAACCCATTTGGAATGTCTGACGGGAAAGATTATCCTGGCTTTCAATAACTTATTGAGCTCAGTTTTTATCTAATTTTCTAAATTGGGGTGGATTTTTCTCATCTTTTGTTGGACAGGTTTTTCATTATCGATCATGGGAATAGTATGCTGGATGATGGAAGTGTCGTATGTTTTCAGCTCATCATAATTCCAGGCAAAAACATTTTTATATTGTCTCAAAAGACGAATATACGCTAGTTTCTCTTCAGGGGCTAGGCCGAGGCCTAGATTAATGTTTTGTGGTTTAGCATCGGTCCCTAGGTTTACTAATTCGTAGTTCAAGGTTGAACTTTGGAGTTTTGAATTGGCAGACCTCTTAAACCGATCTTTCAAATTGTACAAGTCTTCTAATTTGACCACCGACTTAGGTATAGCATTATTAGTGCTATTTTGTTGCAATTGTTGATCGTGCTGGTCTTCGTCAATTATTTGATTGGAGTAGGATCCTTCAGACATGAGGAAATTTACGATATCAGGATCGTCATTGAATACTCTCCAATTTGTGATGTTGTCAGGAATGGACGGTCTAAAGATTAATTCTATTGAGAATCTATCTGGACTAAAATCTTCGGATGGAATAAGCTTAGAAGCTACGTTAGCCAAAAGGTCTGCACTTGCGTTTTGGAGCCTGGGGATTGAAGAAATATTGAACGCTATGAAATGCTCAGTCAGATCTTGTACTAAAGATTGATAGTGTTTTAAATGACCTGATAAACAATGTATAGTGTTACGTACCTGTTTAACCACAATCTCAGAGTCTCCAAAAACTTGAAGATACTTGACTTCTAACCCGATTGCCTTGTACAGGCCTTGAACCAAAGCCTCGTATTCTGCTGTATTGTTTGTGCAATCGAATTCGAGTCTGCATGTGAGCATGATTTTATTCTGGACTAATCAGAATGCATCCTGCTCCTGCTCCTTCGTTAGATCTAGAACCATCAAAAAATAATTTCCAAAACAAAGATTTATTTACAGGTTTATCTAAAAAATTGATACATTTCGAACTATCGGTTCGAGAAAAATTTTTGAATTGGGACAAAACGGAGTGTTCTAAATAGGGTGACGCATGAGCATTGAAATTGCCAAGGAAAGAATCTCCCGAGTAATTGCCAATGATGCTGCTGTTATACGCTACTGGTTCATTTTCTCCCTCTAACTCCGTTACTATGTACTTCTGGTGTAGCTCTCATTCAACTTTTATTTGATTCGGTTTACCGTTGTAGGGCAGCCACATGTGCGACCAGTTGGTTGCGAAGTATCCATGGAGTTTTCTGACCAATCCCTGCTAAGAATTAAGCCATAGAATTCTGGGATATCGGCAACTAGAATGTCAATAACCTGACATACCTTCGGGTTGGATGACAATCTTATGGTTACTTGATTTAGTTCGCCAATCACTTCGACTTGAGATCGATCTAGCTGAACTATGCGCACTGCGTATTTTTGTGGTTGAACATTTAACTTGGCACATATAGATTTTGGTAAAATATTCGATGAAGCACCGGAATCTACCAAACAATTGTGCACATTTTATTGAAGATTTCATAAGTAAGGAGAAACTGGGGAGTGTGAGATCTTGATCTTCCTCCAATTAAGGCGATGTCATTTGGATCAATCTTATTGATCGCGTTAGTTGGAGGTCTTCCCATGTTATGGGAAGCTTGAGAAAGTATAGCGGCAGGCAAAGGGGCAACTGGCACGGCATGTAATTCTTTCATCATTATCTTTTGTTGATGTTTCAACTTGCTCAGTTCGTAAAGGGTGATGTTGGCCCTAGTCTTCTTCATGTCATCACTAATATTGTACTCCCTTTCATCCGACACTATCAGTGTTTTAGATGGAGTCATTTCATCTGCTTGGAGTGGGCTAGTTTGAGTCGCTTTAGATGTCGTTTTCTTTGTTGCGACTTTATCCTTTGTTGCAGAGCTTGCACTCTTCGGCTTAGGGGTAGTTTGGGGAGGATCAAGCTAATTTTTTCTTCGTGTGCTAACTGGAAATACTTCTTGATCTTCTTCTTGTGGGAGGATGAAATCCCACATTCCTTGTAATTCCACAACTTCTTCGTCATCAGTCTGCTCTTCAGTGGCAATTTCCTCTTCCTCTTCCTCGGATTCAGCATTTGAAATGGCGTTGGGTGGCTTTGCGTCCGTTGAAGGACCTCTTTTAAAAGCTCTTTAGGGCTTTTTTGAAGAAGTTTCTGCTACTTGCTTTTTTATGTTGACCATCTCATTGGACATGGTCTTTAGAACTTTCTGTAATCCTCCCAAATCAAAAGGATCTTTTGCTTGTTTCTTCTTGGAGTCTTCCTTGAAGGTGACTTTTTTGGACTTACGTTCCTCTATCACGGATCTCTTTTCCAAGGCTATTATTCGTTTCTCTACTGCTATTACCTCTTTCATATTATCAGTTAAGGTTATTTTATTTGCCCTGTCCACGAAGATTGCTATGTTCGATGGTAGAGCGGTAATATACCATTCACATCGTACTTCTTCGTTGGGCTGGGAAGCAGTAGGAATTTTGTTGAAAATTTTGTTGAACCGTAAATTGAAATCCTTGATAGACTCTCTAGTTTCGGCTTTAAGATTGGATGGGTCATTGATTAACGTTGTCGTCGACCTGTCATCACCAAACTTGGTTAGGAATAGGTCCTGGAAGATGTCCCAACTTGTGATGGATCCAGAGGGTAATGAAAAATACCATGACCCGGCTGTTCCTTGCAGTGTATAGGGAAAAAGCCGAACAACAGCATCTTCATTAGTAACTCCATTAAGATTAATGGAAAGCATGAAGTTGTTTATGTGCTCTTCTGCTAGCATGCCTGCCTCGAGATTGAATTTAGGCAGCCATTTCTCAGGATGGGCCGGTATTTGACTCAAGGGTGCAGGCATTAAGACTGCCCCAGGTTTATTCCATGGAGACTAGGCCATCGTTGAACTGCTAACAGAGGAAAGTGCAGAAGATGATCCCTGCGGCTGGGAGGATGAGGATACTACGATTGTAGATGATTGAAGAGGGGTTGTGGGGGTTCCAGTGGACGGATGGACGATGATCTGGAGTGGAGGTGTGGATGGTTGACTTCGCGGTGAAGTAGTTGAGATGGACGATGCTGAAGAAAGAGTCTCTCTGTCAGATTCTTGTGGTGATTTCCTCGCTCTTTTCCTGGTGGGAAGAGGTAATTTGGTTGGTTGGACACCAAACTTTTCACTCTTTAGCCTGGTCAGGGGATGAGCAGGGTTGTACTGCGAAGTCACGTTGCCTTGAGATTTATCAGACCTCTGAGGAGAAATGGAAAATCGCTGAAGTTTGTGAATCAGGGATTCGACTTCAGGAAGTTCTACGGTAGATTGTTCTGAAATATTAGGGTGTGTAGCAGCGGTTGATACTCGAGTGACTTCTGACTCTGGATTTAAATGTAATGGGGAAGTCGGGGGAGATGATGAGGGTGATTTACTCTCAGAATGGTATTCAGATTTGGATTTACTTGCCATTCATAGTTCAGGCCCTCCTTCTAGTGCCAAATATGTTGAAGCCCCGAAAATCGGGTCGACAACAAGGGGGATACCCGCCCAGTCCGGACCTTGGTTGGCAGCTCCTTATCCGTTTGGTATTCAATATTGGCCTGGGTAGAGTCGGCTGACTATCTTCCGCTTTTGGTTGAGCTAAGCAAACAGAAATGGTAAGAGCTGGCACCATCTTTTTAGCAAAATAGATGATATACTCGAGAGTCATCCTCTGGCTATGTGGGTTTACTATGTATGCCCAGTAATAATCCAAATTCCACTTGGTTAATCCTCGAATTGCTTATGCCTTTGCTTTCTTGCGTTTTCCGGGCTTACGAGTGACTGAGCAGTTAGAGACTTTGCTTTTTGAGCAATTTTCTCAGCGATGCGCGATTATCACTAGGCACTAATCGTGCATCGGAAACTGCCTCCGTTCTTTGATCCGGGCCTTTCTGATGCGTTTTTCGCCTTTTGTGCCTTTTCCTTCACCGGGTATAAGCTTCAAAATTTTGTAAACGCACTGCTTTCGTGAGCTTCTGACCTTGAGCATTAAACTTCCTTTTGATATCAGCATTGTTCAACTACTCATTCAACCATAGCTGTGACTGAAAGATCTGCAATGAATAGCTCCGTGACGCTCTGTGAATTTGCGGCTTTGTTGCATGCGGTATCCGTTTATGAGGGCATCTCTTCTTTGTCTCTGAGCATTGGAGTTTTACCTTTTTCCCCCATGGCTTCCTGCACATTGCTTCATGTTGTTTATGTTTTTCATTCCTGCAGTTCACACATGAGGAGAGAGTAATGATAATAAAAATCGATAAGAAGGCTTTACACTCTACGGATGTACAAAACATGCCACTTGACGTAAACTGGCTCTTCGAAAAACATAAAATTGTCTTTCATTAACACTTGGCATATCATTCATTAATTATCATTAAAGCGCGTATCCAATTTTTTGGTTTATGGACAGCTTTTCTTGAATGTTGAGCCGGGGAAAATCTGCGATGGACAATTTCTGCGATTCGCATCGCAGTATCGCATCATCACATCATCGCATTACCGCATTTTCCATTAAGATGTGTTATCGCAGGGTTGCTCGATCGCGCTTATCGCAGAATCGCAGATCGTAGTATCGTGCGATCGCAAGATCGCAGTATCGCGCTATCGCAAAATCGCAGATCGTTACAATCGTTAAATGGTTATGTGTTTTTCATGCGACATTGCCATATGCGATATCGCGTATCGGCTATCTGCGGTTTTTTAAGGTTTTCGAATATGAGCGTTTCTTAGTGCATGCGATGCGATGTAATTTGCGTCGCATTCTCGCAGTTTAGCATTTTCACTCATAAGGAAATGCCCTATCAGTCTTTGTGCGATGCGATGTTTTCTTAAGGAGTAAAATACATAAGCCTTAATTGAATTTTTTGAATTATTACTAAGGGTCCCCACTTACCTAGTGTTATTGCTAATACTAAATAAGGAGGGGGGTTGTTGGTGGCCACAACAATACCCTACATGGTTATTAACATATAATCCTCCCATTTAAAGTATGTTGACATTGTCATTCTTTTGTTTTATCAGTGTTTTAAGGAAACACATTTTAAATGGCCCTAACATCCTTGATACCAATGAGAATTTATGTTTTGACCTAATCTAGAAATGATGCAACCATTCTACGTATAATGGCAATAGCCTTGTTACAAACGGATTCATAACTTAGAGAGGCAATTGCATGATAATAATTTCCCACGGAGGTTTTGAGGCCTCAACTAAAATGGGTATAACTTTTGAGATATTGCTTTGATTTTATATTATAACCCCAATTCTAAATTGTTATTTCTATTCCATGTTAACTAGAGCTAGTTTTATTACATGGGTGCTTTGACAAAACATATATGCTCTACACTACATGAAAACATCATTGCAAGCAAAAAAAAATAGAAGAGATGATTTTAAATCAATGATATCTTCACTCCTCATGCTCCTATCAAACGTTTTTTTTTTTTTTAATTAGGTATTTTTCAATCAAAACCTAGATTTGCAATTTGTCATTTTAGAATCTACATAAAAAAATATTCATAAATGGATATAAGTGTCATGACCCTATCTTTCCTTGTGATTTGCAAAAGAGCAAAAAAAACACTTTCCTTTATGCCCAAGAAAGAGCTATGATACCACTTGCTCTAACCTTAACCCTTAAAATTAAATAACTAGAAATATCTCAAAAGTGCTCAACACTTTATTCAACATCAAAACCCTTGAGAGAGGGTAACACCATATAATTATCATTTTTGTGGAAATTTCAATTGTTGTTCACTTGCCTCTTATAGGAGTAAACTATATGAGGATCTAAGCTCCAATACACTATTTGTAAGGATGACTCCATCCTTATTTATATCTAGCTAGAAAATCCTAATTCTCACTACTTGGACCTTCTTTAATGAGGGAAAATTACATTTATTCCATGCTAATTACTCAATGGACCAATTTTTATAATAACAAGCATAGTAGACCTAGTCCACCTTACATTAAATGACCACCATACATACACTACTACTAACTCTAGTAGGCCCTTCATTTCCTCCATTATACCCCAAGGGAGGATTCAACCACTAATGACAACCTTGAAAAAGCAACATTAAAAGACCAATTTCCCCATACTTTTTTCGATTGATGAAGATATATTCTAAAGCATAGACAAACAATATTTCAACTACCTTTAAGAAGAATTGGAAAACCCAAGATCCTCGAGCATGGTTAGGATTGTAGGTTTTAGCCCTGTATAGAAATTAGTTGCAGACGAATTCTAAAAAATAGAAAATAAACAATGATGAGAATATAAAACAAATACACAGATATTTTCCCCTGGATCCCAAAACCGGGACTATCAAATTGATTTTTCATTATATTCCTTTCAATGTTACAATACATATATATACATGTTGAAGCATTCATAAACCCTAATCCATTAACCCTGGATTATAACATAACCATAGTTCCCTTGACCAGATCTACAAAATACCATGGGCAAAAAACCATCATGCCTAAAACCATGTGCAAAATCCATGCACAAAACTATAGGTAGGTCCGCCCACCTAATATAGGGTCCAAAAAATATTTCTTGGGGTGCTGCCCTGGACCCCGTGCAGGGGGGCTATCGCCCCCCTGAAATACCTCGATGGGGGGGTGCACCCTCACCCCTCCCCCGCTCGACGCAACAAACAACGAATATTGTCGGCCCCCCTGTGACACCCCCCCCCCCCATGCGTGCGACTAGTCATGGAAATAATATAACACACACCCAAAAAGGATGAATGACCACTCCACTTTTCCATGATCCTTTTGAAAGTGAATTTTCATGAGATAGTTGTCAATCCCAAGGAATATACCCATTCCATTCACTTGCACACTACATTCACATTATCTAGGATGAAGTATCCTTTGAAGAAGCATGCATGTCTACTCTAACTGAATGATTTTCCATGGGATGTGATTGAGATACAGGGTTAATAACTTAAACAAAATTGTGAACAAAATGTTCAACAATGCAGTAGGCCTCTACTTATTAATTTCCTTCTAAAATCATGTTTGGAAATAAATAATACTTTTGTTCATGCATTATCCTCGTGATTTCTTGTGCTAGATGCCTACAAAATGTCAAACTTAAAAAAAAAACCCATGTTTCCTTGTATAATTTGCATATGAAGCTCTAAAGTCTCTATGATTGTTAGCCATAATATCCACCAAGGCAATGGACAACCCATCCAAAGTCAAATTAGCATGTTTACAAGTTTACATGGCCACTATACATCTTTTTGTAACACTCTAGGATTGGAACATAAGCTTGGAGTGGAATACAAAATCTTTGTCAATAACTCTTTACTTGGTTATGCTCCATTGCCTTATTTGAATGAAATTAAAATTAAACAAATGTCATGGTATTAAGGGTTTTGAACAATTCTTTATCAACCAATCATAAAGTTTAATAAAATGCATTGTGTTTGGAGTTTCCTCCCTTGAGCTCGGAAAAATTTGTCCATTTTCTAAGAAAGATATGACTTAGTCACATGGCCATGAAATTCCTCATCAAAGATAATGAACACAAGTTTCTTGATTACCTAGCTTAATTCATCCTTCATAGCCTTATGATTTTTATGTTAATTACATCATCCATAAGAGAGGGTGATCACATGTTAATGTAACCCTCCACTCAATCTCAACTATCCTCAGTGTCAGAAGAAGTTTCCAAACTATTTTAATCGAAGTTTAGGAAGCTATGGTGTCAAAGGTGAAAGCCATTAAAGTAGGAAGTGGGTCTTGTAAACCCTCATTCTTTTGCACCCTGGGAGAATGGGAAGACAATAGATTGATGATCTATGACTTTTAATGCTATCAAGCCCTAAACAAGTATTCCTTTGTCATAGTCGAAGATATGGCCCTATTTGTTTTTATAACTCTTTTGTTGACTCTTAAAAAGTTTTACCAAGTGAACCACAACTTCAGAGATGATTTTTTCCCAAGTTTGTTTGGATCATCAAGCCCAAGCTTGGTCTTAGGGCCATTCCAAGATATCTTTCCACCTTGGGACATCTTGATAAATAAAATACCCTTTTCATTGTCCTTAGTTTTGATCATATTTAATCTCCCACAAGATAACCAATGACTTTTTCATATGTTGTTGACCATCTAATTCCAATAGGAATCCCCTCTCTCATTAGCATTTGGAACATAAATGATATCAAGGCTAATCATTCAATTGTTATGTTCAACATGATCCAAATGAGTCATTGCAAAGGGTCTTAAACCCACAGTAAGATAAATAAATAGAATCACAATTGGAGGCAAGTGGAGTAGCAAGTTATTCCTCTATTGTGCATGTCATTGTAAATAAAAATAGAAGAATTTAACCACATAACATTTAGGATTATTATTAAAAAAATTGACTATCATAACTTCCTTTAAGCACAATATATCTAAACCACGTGTTAGAATCAGGTTTACACCTTCATGTCAGGTCAGGGATCAATCTATATTTTTGCAAGCCATAATCATGAAAAGGGGGATATTGTGTTCATTATAAGGTTGGTCAAACCTAGGGGAATGTGTCATTTAAATCCTTTTGCATAACCCCTAAGTTTATGCAAAGTTTTACTTTATGATATGACCTTTAGCAAAAAATCAGGTAGCACTACGAAATGTTTTTGCAACGCTTCTCAAAAAAATTTAAACCTTGATTTTTGACCCATTAAGTAGTATTTTTTGATGATCCAAATGGTGGTTTATAAAACAATGGTCCTCCCCTTGCATGAAGTGACACTTTCCAAGATTTTTCAGCCCGTTTGAGTGATCCGGATTTAAACATGAACGCAACAAATTACAGAGATAACCATATACACAAAGATGCAGCGGAAATAATACTTCATTTCATTAATGGAAAATACTGAAATATGCTTACAACCAGAAATGGAAATAAACCAGCTAGGGTGATGGTAGCTTATCTCTGAGAAGAGATGTGATGGCTACATGCCTCTGAACTGTGTTACAATGAGGCTCGAAGGCCTATTTATTGTTGAGAAACAATGGAAAACCCTTAACATTCCAAAACCTAACCCTAGGAGATGAAACGCCAAACTGTGGGCCCCGTTTGGGTAAATTGGTACATCAACTTCCTGGGGTCGTAACTTTGGCATACGATCTCCGTTTGACGCGTACAATAGCTCGTTAGAAAGATCTATCCAAGCACTACCACTTTGGGAAGGGCAACACCAGTTGCCCCCAGATTTCCCAAAAAACGTCGTTTAGGGCCTCAAAACGGCTCCAGAAGTTCAGGACCCAAAAAACTGCGAAAAATAGTAAGTTGTGCTACAATTAAGGAAACTAAAAATGCTAAGAGAAACAATGGTGGGGGTCCAGGTGGACTTGGCAGGTGGCCACCAATATCCACCTGGATCATTCCTCCCCCCTTAGGAAGCAATGGTCCCCATTGCATTGAGTTCCTCCATGAGATGAGGAAACTTTTGCTGAACTTGTTCCCTGGTGAGCCACTTGCCCTGCTAAAGGAGTTGGTCTGCTTTGACAACTCGATACAGTTGGATATGCTGTTGGCGAGTGTTCTTGATCTGTGTGTCCATGATCCGATCAGTTGCAGCTTGTTCCATGCAATCTGGATTTAATTCTGTGGGTTTGAGCTGTTCTGCAATGTTGGATGTGTCTAGCAATGGTGGAAAGTATGGTCGAAGGCGGTCCACATTGAACACTGGGTGCAGGCCAAGGAATGGGGGAATGCTGAGCTCAAATGCATTGTCTCCCATAGCCTTAGTAATGGTGTAAGGACCATATCGGAGTGGTCTCAATTTCCGATAGGCTCCAGTAAGGCGTTCCTTTTGCAAATGCAACCAGACTTTGTCGCCCACCTGAAACTTGTGTGGCACCCGATGTTGATCATATCGCTGCTTGTACTTGGCATTTGATTTCTCAAGAATGTCATGGACCTGCTGGCGAATATGTTGGATGCGCTCAATGAAGCTGGTGGCCTTATCTGTTTCGGACTGGACATGAGCTAAATTTATGTGAGTAGCTGCAAGTGGCATGGCCACATCAATGGGGCATAGTGGCTGGAATCCCAAACCCACTTGAAAAGGGCTATGGCCAGTGGAGCTGTGAAGACCTCGGTTGTAACTGTGCTGAACATAGGGGAGGCTCTCGTCCCATGTGCGTGGATGCTTTGAGTTATACATGCGCAGAATGTGCACAATCATCCTATTGACAACCTCTGTCTGGCCATCAGTTTGAGGATGGAAGGCTATGGACTTCGTGAGTTTGGTGTCCAGCATTGACCAGAGACTGGACCAAAATGTGCTAAAAAACCGACTGTCCCGATCTGAGATGATAGACTGTGGGATCCCAAAGTGCACCCACACTCGTTCAAAGAAGAGTTTAGCAGTGGCTTCTACTGTGATATTCTTCTTGCAGGCCGCCATAATGGCCATCTTCGAGAAATTGTCGACGACCACAAAAACACAGTCATTTCCATGCTTAGTGGAAGGAAGGCCTGACATGTAATCCATGGAGATGGATTCCCAAGGTCGACTAGGGGTAGGCAACGGGGTATAGAGGTCATGCTTCTTAATGGTCGGTTTGGCAATGGCACAGGCAATACATGATCTGATGTACTTCCCAACATCCTGTCGAAGATTCGGCCAATAGAAATAATTTTGCAGTACTGCCACTGTTTTCTCGACCCCGAAATGCCCAGTAGCCCGACTGTAGTGTGCTTCCCAAATCATCTTGGCACGCTCGCTTGAAGGAACACAAAGGTGACCCAGGTGGCATAACAGGGCATCCTGGAGGTGAAAATCTGGAACACGCCGACCCTCCAAGAGTGTCTGGTATGTGTGGCCGAATTCTGGGTCGCTTTTGTAGAGAAGTGGCCAATCAGAAGTCTCGTGCCCACAAGAGTTGAGCACGGTGGTTAACGCCATGATCGGTGGTCAACTGAGGCAATCTGCAACATTATTGGTGCTGCCCTTCTTATACTTGATATTCAAGTGGAACTGTTGCAGGTATGTAGACCACTTCTGATGGCGATCATTCTGCAATTTCCCTTGAGTCTGTATGAATTGCAGGGGTCGGTGGTCTGTTTGGATGACCGTTTCCTTCCCCAAAATGTAATGCTTCCATTGTCGGCAAGCCTGTACAATGGAATACATCTCTTTATCATAAGTGGGGTACTTTCGGACTGTGTCTGAAAGTGTTTCATTGTGATATGCCACTGGATGTCCATGTTGCGTAAGGAATGCCCCAATAGCATAGTCAGAGGCATCTGTCTCGACCTCAAATGGTTGTTGTAAATCTAGTAACGCGAGCACTGGTGTCGTGCAGAGGCGATCCTTCAACTCCATGAATGCCTTCTATTGAGATTCAGACCAAAAGAATTTTGCTTTCGCCCCTCCCTTGGTGACTTGACTCAAGGGCCAAGTAATATGAGAAAACCCCAACACGAACCTGCGGTAGAAGTTGGCAAGACCTAGAAAGCTATGGAGCTCTGTTAGAGTGGTTGGAGATGGCCAATCCTGAATGACTTGGATCTTGGCTGGATTTACATGCACCCCCTGTTCATCAATGATGTATCCCAGATACTGAACCTGGGTCATGCCAAAAGTGCATTTCTCCAAATTGGCACATAGCTTGTGTTGCCACAGTGTTTGGAGAACCTGTCGGATGTGGTGGAGGTGCTCTTCCCAACTCTGGCTGAAGATTAGAATGTCATCCAAGTATACTACTACAAAGGAGTTGGTGAATGGCCACAAGATGTCATCCATTAGCCTCATGAAGGTTGCAGGAGCATTCGTCAATCCGAAAGGCATAACCAACCATTCGAAAAGGCCCTCCTTGGATTTGAAGGTAGTCTTCCACACATCAGAGGGTTCAATTGGTACCTGGTGATATCCTGACTTCAAATCGATATTTCTGAAATATTTCGCCCCCTTTAGTTGGTCCAGGAGGTCATCAATCCGCGGGATCGGGTACCTATTACGGACAGTGATCTTGTTCAGCGCCCGATAGTCAATACAGAGTCTCCACATCCCATCCTTCTTTTGTACCAACACGATCGGGCTCCCACAAGGCGATGAAATCGGACGGATGTGACCTTTCTGCAGGAGCTCCTGAATCTGCCTCTTGATTTCATTGTTCTCTAGAACGGAGCGCCGATAAATTGGTCCATTGGGTAGCGGCGCACCTGGGGTCAGATCAATGGAGTGCTTGACCTGACAGTGCAGAGGAACCCCTGCAGGGGAGGTGAAGATGTCCTCGTACTCCACCACAACCTTGTCTATCTGTAGTTGTCGTGCAGAGGGACCCCGTCTGGAGGCCGCGGCCACCGTCTTCTTCTTTCCTTTAGGGCGTATCATCAGGAAAACAAATTTCCTGGTTTTGGAAATGATCTTACTACATTGTTTTGCAGTAATCAAAGATATGGCGGTAGGTGGTGCTACCTCTGGTATCTTGTACAACTTATTTCCCAATGTAATAATAACAGCACTGTTAACGGGAAAAGTGTCTATTCAGAATGACCCTATCCCACTAAGGTGTGACAGTGACCTTAGAAACAAACAGAGAAAACTACTTTCGTATTCTTCTTTATGAACTATAAACGAAGAGGAATAGGATGAACCAACCTGTGTCTTGCGCTAGTCCTTTGATCCAATCTCTCTCCTCTTTGACAGCTTCCAGCTACCTGCTCCCTTACTTGCCCAGCTTCACCAAGTTCCTGTAAGATCACAGAAGAAGAAAACTACACAAAGACATGGATATATATTCATAAATAGCTTAGGATCAGATTTAAGCTAAACATACAAATGTAACAAACATCAATGATACACAAGCATGTAGGAGAAACTCAAATAGTTTTATTGATATAACAAGAAGATCCAGGAGGAGTTACAACCGATGATTCCTGATCCAGCATCAACCTCCCAGCAAAGAATCCCCTCTTCACCTCCAACAAAGCATAAATCACCCAATACTCTGTTGAGATTGCAACAAGATGATGGAGCTTAGTGAAAAGAGTCGCCTTCACTAAGTGGGCCCGCAGGCTATTTTTGGCGCAAGTCTATTTTTAGACTATGTCTATTTTTAGACATATGGATCATGTATATGGATTGCAGGTTGATGTTTATGGATGATTGATCAAGTTGGGAAAAAATAGATGGACTTATATTTTTGATGAAAGTGTGAGTGATCACAGTGTGAGTGATCAAAGTCTATTTTTAGACTGGCTGTCAAAAATAGAAAAGTCAAATATTATTATCTCACAATAATATTTGGACTATAAACTTAATCTTATTCTCTTGGAGCACTTCAGTTTGAGCTACAGAGGTGGCACATGCAGCTGTAAGAAGGAAATACGCTTTTCTTATGAGTCAGTTGAGTTGTTGCATGCATGACTTCAGTTAGAACTCAATCAGTTGAGTTTGGTGGAGTTGATTGTGGAGTTGATGGAGTTGTGTTCAGTTTAGCTTTGTTAAACTGGTTGTATTTAGTCTAACTGGCAAATAGACTAGAGATGAGTTGGGTGAATTAGTTATTAATTAATTCACAAGTTATTAACTCATAATACAACTAATGAATACATCAGTTAACTCAGTTGCATGTCAGTGCATGTTCAGTTCAACAAGGACAGGTGGTAGAGAATCAGATTGTTATCAGTTGTGACTATGGTTGTGCACGAGATCTTGCACAATCAAGGGATTGAGTATGCCAATGAGTTTGCTCACGTATTTTCCCACATTATAGCTTTTGCTCACGTCCAACAAAGTGTGAGTGACTATTTTGCAGGTGAAAAACGAGGTTGGTGAGCCATTCTCATCAGTTCTTGAGCAGGTATTGAGCAGTGGAGGCAGGCAAGCAGTGGAAGAGATTTGGAGATCAGATCTGAGCTGTATTGTGTGTAACAGAGGTGGAGATACTTGTGAGAAGTATTATGCTGTGTAATGTTACATGACTCAATCATTAATATACAGATAGTTGGGGTTTTTAGCGAGATGCTTTCCCCGGGATACATACTGTGTTAATGTGTGAATGCTCTTGATGTTTTATTGTTATTGATGCTGCTATATTGATGATCAACGTAGAGGAGCTTATGTATTGTGTATGTTTTCCGCAATAATACATGATCAGGATAATCTCCATTGAATATGTGTTAAATTATTCAAAATTTCTACATACTCTGATATCTATCTCAAAACCAACAGCAATTCTCTGCAATGTACAAAATTCCAGCCCCTGGATCTCTGGGATGAGGGATCCATATATAGATGTATGCAAGGAATATGAGTCAGCTTATGATTTGACTAGTGGCTTCTCTCTGTCAGTTCTTGCTTCCACTTGGAGACTGAGAGCCTCTTACTCATCCTTGGTCGAACTCAGTGAGGCAAGTGTCATTGGGGAAGATTTTGGAAGCTTCCATTGTCTTTCCACCTCGTGGAATGGCACTGCCATTTGTCATTTCCTGCTCAACGCACCCTGGTAGTGCATTTAGGTGCATTGCAACGCACCTAGCTAGTGTACTTGGGTGCTATGCAACGCATCTAGCTAGTGGAGCAGCTGAAATGATCCTGATTTGACTGATTCTGAGCAGTTTCTGATGGAGAACTTCTGGGAGAAGCTGTAATTTGTTGACCTTGTTCCTTTAGGGGTCGGAACAACACTTTTAGGGACTTAGGATCCCTTGGTTTATGGACATTTCATGCTTAGAGTTGTAAGGCACAAAAATGTCTATAACAGTCGCCCCCTAAAGTATGAGGTCGTTTATCGGGTGAAATGCTTTATTAGGAGGATCCGAAGTTCTTTCAATGCTGGGAGGAGACCTGTAATAAGATACAATACAATACATTATCTTCATACTATTTTCATGATCTAGCTGAGGCGGGCATTCCCATGCTCAACTTTATAAATTCATTTTCATGTACATAGGACAGACAATCGTCTGATGGTAGACTGATGATTCTGATAGAGCCATCATCCTTTTGGTAGGATGATTATCTGTGCTGCAATGTTGTACATTTCAATGTCTTTATTTTCCTGAATATATATCGCAGCCCGGATGGATGAAACTAGATCCGGGGTCTTCAATCTCGTCCGATCTTCACTCGAAGTACAAGTCGATCCATGTGAGAAATGTTTTGAAGTCGAACATGGAAAGACATCGCTTGATTACCAGTCAATGATGTAAACTGTTAACAAGCGCGAGAGGGATCACCGATAATGATGATGACCCTCAAGGTACTGCAGTACAATTCACGTGGTGTGAATAAAGGACTTGGCGTCGAACACCACGCAAAATCTTTCGATCGAAGGTCATTGATGTATACCTGTCGCCGGAAGTGAGAAACTTGCCATTGAGGCATGCAAGCTTCAAAGTACTGAAGGGGGTGTTCCTAGATCAACTTCTTGGATAATGAGCTGATGTCGACAAGAAGTGATCTGTCAAAGGAGGGCCTTAATGAATCCCACATCAATGACACGGAACGGAGCAAATGATTTTGATGGAGGTGAAAACAATCTGGTGATATATGGTTCAGGATGGCGGTCATGAAAGAATGAAGTATAGTGTATGGTAGTGGATGGGACACAGGTGACTTCTCTGGATGACTTCTCTTGAACATGTCGGCGACACTTATGTGATGGATTAGTAGCATTTACCCCAAATGTGGATGGTATGGCGTGACCATGGTGATGTGACCTGTGAATGAAACAACCCAACCCGACTCAGACACGGAGTGGAAGTGTCATGTTCAAGAGCGACTTGCTACCAATAAAGATTCTTTGAGTTTTCTTCCCAATTTTTCCCCAGTCATTGCTGACCAGTACCTCTTTATTTTTGTCAAGCTTGAGGAGGATAACATATGCTTGTTCTATAATTTTCCCTTCGGGCAAACCCATCGCTATGTTTTAACGAGCCTAGCGATAGTGAAACTCGTTCTCATCTAAAGACAAGCTTGTCGCTATTAATCTTTTTAATGAGTTTAACGACAAAGATAACTCGGTCCTTTTCATTTTTAGAGAGTCTGAAAAGGTACGTAAAGGTAACTCAAAAATTCCTTTTTCGTCATCTAATCCCTTAAGTCCGAAAAAGTATAAAACAATACAGAAGGGATGAATTTTCGATAGTTTTAACGAGCCGAACAAAACAAGCGCTCGATCTTTTTGTGAAATAATCCCTCAGGTCCAAAAAGATTAAAATCTAGAGGAGGGATAGCACTTCTCGTCGCTTTAACGAGCTGGAAGGCCAAAACTCGGCAATCTTTTCATATTTTACGAGTCAGTTGAAAAGAGCTTAAAGAAGACTCGTCTTTTGAGGAACGAGTGATAAAATGGGTAGCAGCTGATTCCAGGTAAGGTTTGGAATTTTCCAATCACGGCAGTGTCACAAGGATGGCTAGTGAAATCACTCTTCGCAGCTGTTCCTCAAAATGGGTAAACAATCAAATGGAGGTGAATGATCAGCCAATGGAAAAGTGGAGGTGACGGTGCAAACACGACCAAGGCTTTAATGGCTGATATGCTACATTCACGGTGGTTATTTACCGGGGAATAGTTCATTTTTTAATGAGCTTAAACGCGGGTGGAAACATTTACTCATGTCTTATGTTTATTTTTTAACGAGCTTGAACTATGTGATAAAACTGCTCGATTAATCCAGTCATATGATAAGAATGCCTCATATAAAAATGGCAATTTTTAGATTTTTGCCCCACATCCTTTCTTTATGCAAGTTAGGAAACGACTAATCCAAAAAACAGATAAATAATCGCTCTTTGCTTGCACTCCAAAAGGTTTGCATGCCCCCAGGTATAAAATATGGTTTCAAGGTACCCCTCAATTTGCAGACAAAACATTTGTTCTATTAGGAGAGGCCTACCTCTTACAGGTTACCCAAAGATTGTTCTATTCGCTGTGCAAACAAAACACTTCTTCGGCGATGTCTACCGAGATAAACAAAGGTGAGCGACGATGCCCGCCAACTCACATAACTTTGACAAGAGAATCTTATTCTAGAATAACCCCTCTTCCAATCATGGACGGGGTACAAACTAGTCATATTCTCCCACGAAAACCTACCCTATACCCGAAGTTTTCCTGCCGAAGCAGACCAGGATGCATGCCCCCTGGGTTTCAGTCATATCCCTCCGAATTACTCGCGCTTATCGGGAGGACAGACTGGGGATTGAGACATTTCTTGCGTGAAGAGACCATTTAGGGATGGTATACAACTATTTGCTATGCGTGATCCGGGAAATGAAAGCTGGTCCACGAGCTTGGCCACTCTTCCTTCGTGCGGAAAACACATTACTCTAAAGAGTGAGGAGACGATGGCTCCCATGCAATAAATATAGTCTCGTCCAAGGAGTAGGTTATAATCCAAGGGTCCTTGAACTACCATTACGTTCATGCGAACTGTCTTCCCTCTCAATGTTATGGGCACATCGGGAAGGATTCCTAAAGGTCGACTGGTTCCTTTATCAAAGCCTGTCAAATTTCTCATCTCAGGCAAAAGCGATGGCGAATCAAGCACTTTCCAAGCAGTAGAGGAAAGGATACTCAGAAGCCCCCTCATCTATGATAGTACCAGCCATGACCATTCTATATATTTGAACGATAATTCGGAATGGTATGCTTGTTGGTAAACGGGGTCTGCCTAGTTGATTCCAGTCGAAGGAGACAACTAGGTTGCTTGGAGGTGGGACCGAGTAGACGGCCAGGTATGGCTCTGACGAACTTCCTTCCTGCGGTAAAGGAATGGGTAGATTGCCCCCATGTTCGTCGGAGTCTGTGTTGATGAAGAGAATTTGGACGGGGTCATCTTTGTTCTCTTCAGTGACTGTATCATCTGAAGATAAAAACTCTGAAGGCAAGACCGGGTCAACTGCCGCCTCGACCTTTTGACTTTCGTCTGGTATGGATTCAGCTGGTTTATCTTCAATGATAGGCGCTTCAGCCGACCACTTGAGCAGGCCATCTGGATTCTCAACTAGCGACGGACTCGGCAAGAGTTTTTTATATCCAGGAGGAAGTCGTAACGGTGAAACCGGACGATCATCCAAAACTCTTTTAGCTTCGTCTAAGAAGGGACAACGGTGGACGGCATGATTGCCTTCGCACAGTTTACAAGGAAATCTAGCTTTCCCTTTTTTTCCTGGGGCTTCACTTTCACTAGTTGACGGTGTGTTTTCAACATGATCACCAGAGGTTGATGACACCGGATTGTGCAAACGAGGAGACCAGTCCCTTAGTATCCGGGGGATGCAAGGACAGTCTCTGTGAAAGTGGTCTCCTTTGCAAATGACACATGGCGATTTAGGCCTGGACGGTGCAGTGTGTGGGTTTTCGTTAGACGACACTCGTTTTCCCCCATTCGCTTTTGGCTCCTTCTTCTTCTTCTCTTTCTTCTTCTTTTCCTTCTTCTCCTTAGGAACATGGTTTTTAGCCTTACCAGTTCCATCAAGCGAAGAGGAAGGAGGAGAGGAAGAATTAGAGGAAGTAGAAGGTTGGTGGGCAACTTTGGACTCGTCTAATTGCTGATTCGATTGTTCAGGAATAGTGGTGTTCTGAACGACATTGGTTGAGAAGAGCCATACCGGCAAGCCAATTTTCAGTCCTGGAAGCGACAATGTGGCCATATGGGGTGCACCAACATCTCCCCAAGAGGAGAAGGGACTAGGATTTCCACCAAGGGGAATTCCTTGGTTGGTAGACTCCATTTTCTCAACCTAAGATCAACGTAGGAAAAGGGTAATGAATATTCCGTTTAAAATAAATTTTAGACGCTTTGACACAACTTGTTTTTTCAGTTTTTAAGAGTCGAGAAAAAACAAAAGATGACTCTAGTCTCCTTCGATTTTTAATGAGCCTGAAGTGACAAGTGCTCAGATGGACCTTTTCCGTTAAGGAGTCTGAAAAGGAACGAAAGGGATTGCTCTGGAGATCTAGGTAGAGGGAGAACCAAACCAATCGCAAAACTGCAGAATACTTTTTACGGTACGGCAGTCAATCTTCCCGAATGCTGTGTTCGGTGCATTGCGATCAGTAGGGTGACCAACACGGCTTCCTATGGATAAAGGGTTTTAAGCCTATAGGGGTCTCCCAATATATACTCGACGGTACGTGGGAGCACAAGTCCGTACTGGCACTTATCGTCTCAAAGTGGAGGAATCACCCAACCATCAGTGAGGACAACAGTTACCAGGCTTTACGACGCCGGAATACGTCTCTAGCCTAGACCTCTAAATGTTGTGCGTTAAGTTCCAAAGCGTTGTTAGATTCATTCAATTTATTTTAAGTTGATCTTTCTTATGAAGTTTGCCTTTTGGGTTCACCACGAGATGTAGATGTAATTCCTAAAATGCAATCTAAAGATGATAAGCAAACTTTTATCTCTTTTCAGCAATGAAAATCCTAGCTACAAGGGGAAAAGAAAGACACAATCTTTTCACAAAGAGCAAAGAGCACACTGTAAATGCACTTTCCTAAATCAAGCCAAACAGACTGTCAATATGCAAATGCACATGTGCATGTGTTTGTTTTTCACTTTCTTAATATTGATGCCTAAAAAGAAAGTTGATGTACAAATCTGAATTTGCTTTCAAGTGACAAACACAAACAAGCTTCTTTTCGAAATCAAAAGGTAGAGATGATTACGACACTTTATGATTTTGAAATAAATACTCGTTTCGACACTGGAAAGTCACAAATTCAAACCAAAGGCAAAAGTAAAAGCATAATCGACTGTCAACAGCAAATAAACTTTCTCCTAAGATCAAAATCGACACTTGTGACAGATCTAAATCAAAGGACGACAGTATGACTATTCTACTTTTGCAATGGAAAACTGTAAATGATGCCACAAACACACAAAAACATCTACAGTCTTTTTGTACAAAGGAGGCGGAATTAAGGCAAAGAAAAGGGGTTTTTAAACAGACACATATACTGATCACAGGCTGCAAAAATCAGAGACAAAACTGGAAAAAATGAAGCAAAGAACCTCAGCTGCACAAGGCTAGGCTGATCAGCGCACCTGTTACACAAAGAAACTGGATTGTAGCGCAGGTAGCCCTCTCGGGAACTGCGTTGAAATGCAGAACCTCTTCACAGAGCCTGCGCTGGGGCAGAAACGAGAATTCTATCCGGGTTCTGGGTCACGGTTTGCAGTTTAATCTATGGTTTTTGGCCGAGTAAAAGCAATCAGTAATGCACAATCAGAGGGTAGATTTAAAGGAGGTCTAAGAGCTATCACAAAGGGCAATCAGATCATTTGTGAATCAGCTGTTCGAATCATAAACAGATCCAATGAATGGATTGAAGTAGCAGATGTCTACTTTGCATTTGTTAATGGCAAATGCAGTTCGATTGCTACTCCTAATTTTATGAAACAAACAACAAGAGAAACACAAACAAACTAATTAGACACGATCCCCAGTGGAGTCGCCATTTTGTTAACGGGAAAAGTGTCTATTCAGAACGACCCTATCCCACTAAGGTGTGACAGTGACCTTAGAAACAAACAGAAAAAACTTTATGAACTATAAACGAAGAGGAATAGGATGAACCAACCTGTGTCTTGCGCTAGTCCTTTGATCCAATCTCTCTCCTCTTTGACAGCTTCCAGCTACCTGCTCCCTTACTTGCCCAGCTTCACCAAGTTCCTGTAAGATCACAGAAGAAGAAAACTACACAAAGACATGGATTTATATTCATAAATAGCTTAGGATCATATTTAAGCTAAACATACAAATGTAACAAATATCAATGATACACAAGCATGTAGGAGAAACTCAAATAGTTTTATTGATATAACAAGAAGATCCAGGAGGAGTTACAACCGATGATTCCTGATCCAGCATCAACCTCCCAGCAAAGAATCCCCTCTTCACCTCCAACAAAGCATAAATGACCCAATACTCTGATATCTATCTCAAAACCAACAACAATTCTCTGCAATGTACAAAATTCCAACCCCCGGATCTCTGGGATGAGGGATCCATATATAGATGTATGCAAGGAATATGAGTCAGCTTATGATTTGACTAGTGGCTTCTCTCTGTCAATTCTTGCTTCCACTTGGAGACTGAGAGCCTCTTACTCATCCTTGGTCGAACTCAGTGAGGCAAGTGTCATTGGGGAAGATTCTGGAAGCTTCCATTGTCTTTCCACCTCGCGGAATGGCACTGCCATTTGTCATTTCCCACTCAACACACCCTGGTAGTGCATTTAGGTGCGTTGCAACGCACCTAGCTAGTGTACTTGGGTGCTATGCAACACAGCTAGCTAGTGGAGCAGCTGAAATGATCATGATTTGACTGATTCTGAGCAGTTTCTGGTGGAGAACTTCTGGGAGAAGCTGTAATTTGTTGACCTTGTTCCTTTAGGGGTCGGAACAACACTTTTAGGGACTTAGGATCCCTTGGTTTATGGACATTTCATGCTTAGAGATGTAAGGCACAAAAATGTCTATAACAAGTGTTGTTGGGAAAAGTATCCAATTCGGAATGCCCCTATCCCACTCTAAAAGGTGATAGTGCCTTAGCAACAAACAGGTAAACTTATTTGAGTATTCTTCTTTATCAAATGTAAGTGAGGAAGAAGGATCTAACTAACCTGTATCTTCCGCTAGTTTGTCGATCCAAATCACTCCTCTCTTCAGTAGCTCCTAGCTTCTTGCTCCTTCACCGGCCCAGCTTCACCGAATTCCTGCAAGATCACAAGAGAGAGAAACTACACAAAGATACAAATATACATTCATAAAAAACTCAAGATCAAATTAAGCTAAACATGTAAGCATAACAAAACATCATTGGTACACAGCATGTAGGATAAACTCAAATAGTTTATGGATATGATAATAAAGTCCAAGAGGAGATACAACCAAGTGAGTTCTGATCCAGCATCTACCTCCCAGCAAAGGAATCCCTTCCTCTCCTCCAACAAAGCATAAATCACCCAATTTACTAATCTCAATCTCAAACCAACAGCAATTCTCTGCAAAGTACAAAATTCCAGCCCCTTGAACCTCTGGGTGAGAGATCCATATATAGATGTAAGCAGAGAGGATGAGTCAGCTTATGTTTTGACTTGTGGCTTCTCTCTGTCAGTTCTTGCTTCCACTTGGAGGTTGAGAACCTCTTACTCATCATTAGTCGAATTCATTGAGGCAAGTGTCATTGGAGAAGATTCTGGAAGCTTCCAGGGTCTTTCCACCTCGTTGAATGAGCTTGCCATTTGTCATTTCCCGCTCAGCGTACCCTGGTAGTGCTTCCACCTGCGTTGCAGTGCACCTAGCCAGTGTAGACTCTGCATTTCAACGCAGGCAGCTAGTGGAGCCTCTGAATTGATCCTGAACTGACTATTTCTGAGTGGTTTTTGGTGGAGAACTTCTGGGAGAAGCTGTCATTGGTTGACCTTGTTCCTTTAGGAGCTGTAACAACATCTTTAGGGAATTTGGATCCCTTGAATTATGGACATTTCATGCTTATAGTTGTAAGGCACAAAAATGTCTATAACAGTTGCCCCCTAAAGTATGAGGTCGTTTATCGGGTGAAATGCTTTATTAGGAGGATCCGAAGTTCATTCAATGCTGGGAGGAGACCTGTAATAAGATACAATACAATACATTATTTTTCATACTGTTTTCATGATCTAGCTGAGGCGGGCATTCCCATGCTCAGCTTTATAAATTCATTTTTGTGTACATAGGACAGACAATTGTCTGATGATAGACTGATGATCCTGCTGAAATCATCATCCTTTGGTAGGATGATTTTCTGTGCTGCAATGCTGTATATGTCAATGTCTTTATTTTTCCTGAATATATATCGCAGCCCGAATGGATGAAACTAGATCCGGGGTCTTCAAACTCGTTCGATCTTCACTCTAAGTACAAGTCGATCCATGTGAGAGATGTTCTGAAGTCGAACATGGAAAGACATCGCTTGATTACCGGTCAATGAGGTAAACGGTTAACAAGCGCGAGAGGAATCACCAATAATGATAATGACCCTCAAGGTACTACAGTACAATTCACGTGGTGTGAATAAAGGACTTGGCGTCGAACACCACGCAAAATATTTCGGTCGAAGGTCATTGATATATACCTGTCGCCAGAAGTGAGAAACTTGCCATTGAGGCATGCAAGCTTCAAAGCACTGAAGGGGTTGTTCCTAGATCAACTTCTTGGATAATGAGCTGATGTCGACAAGAAGTGATCCGTCAAAGGAGGGCCTTAATGTATCCCACATCAGTGACACAGAACGGAGCAAATGATTTTGATGGAGGTGAAAACGATCTGATGATATATAGTTCAGGGTGGCGGTCATGAAAGAATGAAGGATAATGTATGGTAGTGGATGGGACACGGTTGACTTCTCTGGATGACTTCTCTTGAACATATCGGCGACACTTGTGTGATGGATTGGTAGCATTTACCCCAAAGGTGGATGGTATGGCGAGACCATGGTGATGTGACCGGTGAATGAAACAACCCAACCCGACTCAGGCACGGAGTGGAAGTGTCATGTTCAAGAGCGACTTGCTACCAATAAAGTTCTTTGAGTTTCTTCCCAATTTTTCCCCAGTCATTGCTGACCAGTACCTCTTTATTTTTGT
Source organism: Pinus tabuliformis (assembly GCA_031772625.1). NCBI lineage: Eukaryota > Viridiplantae > Streptophyta > Pinopsida > Pinales > Pinaceae > Pinus > Pinus tabuliformis. The sequence goes on along the minus strand of CM062804.1, from coordinate 1,508,900,272 downwards.
CAAGCTTGAGGAGGATAACATATGCTTGTTCTATAATTTGCCCTTCGGGCAAACCTATCGCTATGTTTTAACGAGCCTAGCGATAGTGAAACTCGTTCTCGTCTAAAGACAAGTTTGTCGCTATTTAATCTTTTTAACGATTCTAACGACAAAGATAACTCGATCCTTTTCATTTTTAGAGAGTTTGAAAAGGTACATAAAGTCAACTCCGAAAGTTCCTTTTTCGTCATCTAATCCCTTAAGTCCGAAAAAGTATAAAACAATACAGAAGGGATGAATTTTCGATAGTTTTAACGAGCCGAATAAAACAAGCACTCGATCTTTTTGTGCAATAATCCCTCAGGTCCAAAAAGATTAAAATCTAGAGGAGGGATAGCACTTCTGATCGCTTTAACGAGCTGGAAGGCCAAAACTCGGCGATCTTTTCATATTTTACGAGTCAGATGAAAAGAGCTTAAAGAAGACTCGTCTTTTGAGGAACGAGTGATAAAACGGGTTAGCATCTGATTCTAGGTACGGGTTGGAATTTTCCAATCACGGCAGTGTCACAAGGATGGCTAGTGAAATCACTCTTCGCAGCTGTTCCTCAAAATGGGTAAACAATCATATGGAGGTGAACGATCGGCCAAATGAAAAGTGGAGGTGACAGTGCAAACACGACCAAGGCTTTAATGGCTGATAATGTTACATTCACGGTGGTCATTTACCGGAGGGTAGTTCATTTTTTAACGAGCTTAAACGCGAAAAAACACTGCTCAGTCTTATGTTTATTTTTTAACGAGCATGAACTATGTGCTAAAACTGCTCGATCTTATGTTTATTTTTTAACGAGCATGAACTATGTGCTAAAACTGCTCGATAATCCAGTCATATGATAAGAATGTCTCATGTAAGATGCCATTTTTTATGGAGCTTGCGCCTTACCAAAGCTATGCCCCGCATCCTTTCGCTATGCAAGTTCGGAAACGACTAATCCTACGAGTTTAAAGGGTTAGACCTACAGGTTTAAAGGGAGGACCTAAAAATTTTAAAAATAAATAGCCGCCCCTTGCTTGCACTCCAACAGGTTTGCATGCCCCCAGGCATAAAGTATGGTTTCAAGGTTACCCCTCAATTTGCAGATAAAACATTTGTTTTACCAGGAAAGGCCTACCTCTTTCAGGTTACCCAAAGATTGTTTCATCAATGCAGCGAACAAAACACTTCTTCGGCGATGTCTACCGAGATAGACAAAGGTGAGTGACAACGAGCGCCAAACACATAACTTTGACAAAAGAATCTTATTCTAGAATAACCCCTCTTCCAAGACGGACGGGGTATAGACTAGTCATATTCTCCCGCGGAAACCTACCCTATACCCAAAGTTTTCCTGCCGAAGCAGACCAGGACGCATGCCCCCTGGGTTCCAGTCATATCCCTCCGAATTACTCGCGCTCATCGGGAGGACGGACCGTGGGTTGAGACATTTCTTGCGTGAAGAGACCATTTAGGGATGGTATATGACTATTTGCGATGCGTGATCCGGGAAATGAAAGCTGGTCCACGAGCTTGACCACTCTTCCTTCGTGCGGAAAACACATTACTCTAAAGAGTGAGGAGACGATGGCTCCCATGCAATATATATAGTCTCGTCCAAGGAGTAGGTTATAATCCAAGGGTCCTTGAACGACCATCACGTTCATTTGAACGGTCTTCCCTTTCAATGTGATAGGCACATTGGGGAGGATCCCTAAAGGTCGACTGGTTCCTTTATCAAAGCCTGTCAGATTTCTCATTTCAGGCAAAAGCGCTGGCGAACCAAGCGCTTTCCAAGCAATAGAAGAAAGGATACTCACAGATGCCCCCTCATCAATGATGGTGCCAGCCATGACCATTCTGTATATTTGGACGATAATTCTAAATGGTATGCTTGCTGGCAAACGGGGTCTGCCTAGTTGGTTCCAGTCGAATGAGACAACTAGGTTGTTTGGTGGTGGGATCGAGTAAACGGCCGGGTATCGCTCTGACAAACTTCCTTCCTGCGATAAAGGAATGGGGGGATTGCCCCCATGCTCATCGGAGTCTGTGTTGATGAAGAGAATTTGGATGGTGTCATCTTTATCCTCTTCAGTGACTGTATCATTCGAAGACAAAACCTCTGAAGGCAAGACCGGGTCAACTGCCGCCTCGACCTTTTGACTTTCGTCGGGTATGGATTCAGCTGGTTCATCTTCAATGACCGGCGCTTCAGCTGACCACTTGAGCGGGCCAGCTGGATTTTCAACTAACGAAGGACTCGGCGAGAGTTTTTTATATCCAGGAGGAAGTCGTAACGGTGAAACCAGACGATCATCCAAAACTCTTTTCGCTTCGTCTAAGAAGGGACAACGGTGGATGGCGTGGTTGCCTTCGCACAGTCTACAGGGGGATCTAGCTCTCCCTTTTTGTCCAAGGACTTCACTTTCGCTAGTTGACGGTATGCATTCAACATGGCTATCAGAGGTTGATGCCACCGGATTGTGCAAACGGGGAGACCAGTCCCTTAGTATCCGAGGGATGCAGGGACAATCTCTGTGGAAGTGGTCTCCCTTGCATATGACACATGGCGATTTAGGCCTAGTCAGTGCTGTGTGTGGATTTTTGTCAGACGACACTTGTTTGCCCCCAGTCGCTTTTCGCTCCTTCTTCTTCTTCTCTTTCTTCTTCTTTTCCTTCTTCTCCTTAGGAACTTGGTTTTTTGTCTTACCAGTTCCGTCAAGCGAAGATGAAGGAGGAGAGGAAGAATTAGAGGAAGTAGAAGGCTGGTGGGCAACTCTGGACTGGTCTAACTGTTGATTCGACTGTTCAGGAATAGTGGTGTTCTGAACGACATTGGTTGAGAAGAGCCAGACCGGCAGGCCAATTGTCAGTTCTGGAAGCGACAATGTGGCCATATGGGGCGCACCAACATCTCCCCAAGAGGAGAAGGGACTAGGATTTCCATCAAGAGGAATTCCTCGGTTGGCGGACTCCATTTTCTCAACCTAAAGATCAACGCAGGAAAAAGGGGTGATTGTTCCGTTTAAAATAAATTTTAACGACGCTTTAGACACAACTTGCTTTTTCAGTTTTAAAAAGTCGAGAAAACGCTAAAGATGACTCTAGTCTCCTTCGATGTTTTAACGAGCCCGAAGTGACAAATGCTCGGATGGACTTTTTCCGTTATAGAGTCTGAAAAAGGCCAAAAGGAACTGCTCTGGAGTTCTAGGTAGAGGGTGTGCCAAAATTTTCGCAAAACCGCAAAATACTTTTTAAGGTACGGGCGGTCAATCTTCCCGAATGCTGTGTTCAGTGCATTGTGATCAGTAGGGCGGCCGACACAGCTTCCTAAGGATAAAGGTTTTATGCCTATAGGGGTCTCTCAATATATACTCGACGGTACGTGGGAGCACAATCCGTACTGGCGCTATCGTCTCTCAGGAGGAATCACCCAACCATCAGCGAGATCGACAGTCACCAGGTTTTACGACGCCGGAACACGCCTCTAGCCTAGACCTCTATGTTGTGCGTTAAGTTACAAAGCGTTGTTAAGTTCATTGAATTTATTTTAGGTTGATCTTTCTTAGAAGTTTGCCTTTTTGGATCACCACGAGATGTATGATACAATTCCTAAATGCAGTCTAAAGATGATAAGCAAGCTTTATATCTTTTCAACAATGAAAATCCTAGCTACAAGGGGAAAAGAAAGACACAATCTTTTCTCAAAGAGCATAGAGCACACTGTAATGCACTTTTCCCTAAATCAAAGCATGCAAACTATCAAAATGCAAATGCACAAATGCATGTATTTGCTTTCGCTTTCTTAATATTGATGCCTAAAAAGAAAGCTGTTGTACAAATTTGAATTCAATTTCAAGTGAAAACATAAACAAGTTCCTTTTTCAAAATCAAAAAGACGATTACGACACTTTATGATTTACTTGTTTCGACACTAGAAATGCATAAATTCAAACCAAACGACAAAAGTAAAAGCTCAATCAACTGTGAATAGCAAACAAACTCACTCCTAAGATCAAAATGACACTTACGATAGGTCTAGATCTAAGGGCGACAGTATGACTAGTTTACTTTTGTAATGGGAAACTGCAAATGATGTAACAAATACACAAAGAACAAATACAGTTTCTTTATACAACTGAGGCGGAATTGAGGCAAAGAAAAGGGGTTTCAGATAGGTACACTGACTGATAACAGGCTGCAAAAAACAGAGATAAAACTGAGCAAAAGGAAGCAGGGAACCACAACTGCACAAGCAAAGGTTGATCAGCGCACCCTCAGCACAGAGAAACTGAACTTCAGCGCAGGTATCCTTCACGGGACCTGCGTTGAAATGCAAAACCTCTTCACAGAGTCTGCGCTGAAGCAGAAACGAGAGTTGTTTCTGGGTTCTGGGTCACGGTTTGCAGTTAAATCTACAGTTTTTGGCCGGATAAAAGCTATCAATTAGGTACAATTAGGAGGATGATTTAAAGGAGGACTAAGATCTATCACAAAGGGCTGTTAGAGCACTTGTGGATCAGTTTGTTCAAATCATAAAAATAGGCCCAGTGAGTGGACTAGAGTGGCAGATCTCTACTTTGCATTTGAAAATGGAAAATGCATTTCGATTCAGCACTCCTGAGTTTATGAGAAGAACAATAATAGAAACACAAATAGACTAACAAGATACTTTCCCCAGCGGAGTCGCCAATTTGTTGTTGGGAAAAGTATCCAATTCGGAATGCCCCTATCCCACTCTAAGAGGTGATAGTGCCTTAGCAACAAACAGGTAAACTTATTTGAGTATTCTTCTTTATGAAATGTAAGTGAGGAAGAAGGATCTAACTAACCTGTATCTTCCGCTAGTTTGTCGATCCAAATCACTCCTCTCTTCAGTAGCTCCCAGCTTCTTGCTCCTTCACCAGCCCAGCTTCACCGAATTCCTGCAAGATCACAAGAGAGAGAAACTACACAAAAATACAGATATACATTCATAAAAAGCTCAAGATCAGATTAAGCTAAACATGTAAGCATAACAAAACATCATTGGTACACAGCATGTAGGAGAAACTCAAATAGTTTATGGATATGATAATAAAGTCCAAGAGGAGATACAACCAAGTGAGTTCCGATCCAGCATCTACCTCCTAGCAAAGGAATCCCTTCCTCTCCTCCAACAAAGCATAAATCACCCAATGTACTAATCTCAATCTCAAACCAACAGCAATTCTCTGCAAAGTACAAAATTCCAGCCCCTTGAACCTCTGGGTGAGAGATCCATATATAGATGTAAGCAGAGAGGATGAGTTAGCTTATGTTTTGATTTGTGGCTTCTCTCTGTCAGTTCTTGCTTCCACTTGGAGGTTGAGAACCTCTTACTCATCATTAGTCGAATTCATTGAGGCAAGTGTCATTGGAGAAGATTCTGGAAGCTTCCAGGGTCTTTCCACCTCGTTGAATGAGCTTGCCATTTGTCATTTCCCGCTCAGCGTACCCTGGTAGTGCTTCCACCTACGTTGCAGTGCACCTAGCCAGTGTAGACTCTGCATTTCAACGCAGGCAGCTAGTGGAGCCTCTGAATTGATCCTGAACTGACTATTTCTAAGTGGTTTTTGGTGGAGAACTTCTGGGAGAGGCTGTCATTGGTTGACCTTGTTCCTTTAGGAGCTGTAAAAACATCTTTAGGGACTTTGGATCCCTTGAATTATGGAAATTTCATGCTTATAGCTGTAAGGCACAAAAATGTCTATAACAACAAGCATGGGGCCTTGATTCATACACAACATGTCTCTTCCACAAGTATGGTTGTCCTAATAATACATAACAAACTTCAAGGGGAGCAATGTCACACAATACCTCATCCATGAAGGGCTTGATGTTGTATGGAAAGCGACACTGCTGGCTCACGCGAAGATCTCGTCCTTAGTGAAGCCACCCAATGGTGTATGGTTGTGGATGTGTTGTGGTCGGTAAGCCCAACCGCTTCACGACCTCTGCCGAAATGAGGTTCTTTTGACTCCCGCTATCAACAATGAACTGTATCGGGGAGCCCTTTACCCACATCTGGGAGTGGAAGAGACGCTCCTCCTCCTCTGGATCTTCGGGTTCATTTTTTTGGATCTTGGTGGTAGCAACAGTGGCGTTGGGATCCGCATCAATGATCTGCTTCCTTTTTTCATTCCCCTTATTGGGTTCTAACTCAGAGTCAGAACATGCATCTGATTCTGAAACCTTTAGCTCAGCCACCAGTGACTGCTTGGCCCGACACTCACTTGTGTTGTGAGTGGAGCTCTTATGGAACTCACACCATTTTCCAGTGTCCTTTTTCGGCTTCACGGCGCTGTTCTTTGCTTGCAGCTTCGGCGGGTTGTCTTGGGTTGTCCCGCCTTGGCTTTGTCCTTTGTTCTGTGGTTTAGGGGCACCTTTCCTCTGCTTTGGATTCGCAGATCCAAAGTCTCGCTTCTTTTGTTTAAACTTCTGCTCGACCTTGGTGGCATATCGGTATGCTGCGCCGAGCAAGGAGATGTTCAGGAATTGTATTTCTTCCTGGATGTACTTGTGCAGGCAGCCACGGTATTTGAGTATCAAATGTTGCTCTGAATCCTTGATATCCAACTTTGTGCGAAGGGTATGGAAAAGATTGGTGAACTCCGGCACGTCTTGGTCCCCTCCCTGCCGCAGTGTGGTCCACTTTATGTATTTATCCTCATAGCTTCTGACAGGGTAGTACTTCTCCTTGATGGCATCCCGGAATGAATTCCAGGTGGGTGCGGCTGAAAATAGTGAGCCAGTACTTTCATCCTTCTGCTCGCAGTAGGTTTCCCACCAGTCCTTGACGTGGGGGGCTGCTTTGAGAAGAGCGAAAATTCATGAACAGAAAAATAACCCTATAGCAGATTTAACCATTTATCTACGGCATCTGCATCTATCTGACCCTCGAATATGGGGATTTTAAAATTAACTTGTACCTTAAAGGGCGTGGCGTTTCTAGAGTAGCTGCTGGAAGCCAATGCGTCGCTTCTGGGTAGCCGCTAAAGGATTTGGGCAAAGTTGTCCATCATCGCGTTCCGTTGTCGCTCGAGGGCTTCTTCGAGCAAGATTTTGATGGGATCTCCTGCCCCCTCGTCTTTCTTCTCATCCGCCATGGGAGGCCGTCGGGATTTGCGAGGCTGGTCTTGCAAAGGTTCAACCAATTCAAGCCCTAACTCCCTATATCCCGACCTTGTTAGGGACATGCAAAGAAAAACAGAGAAAAAGCAGACCGCTCTGATACCACTGATCCGGATTTAAACAGGAACGCAACAAATTACAAAGATAACCATATACACAAAGATGCAACAGAAATAATACTTCATTTCATTAATGGAAAATACTGAAATATGCTTACAACCAGAAATGGAAATAAACCAGCTAGGGCGATGGTAGCTTATCTCTGAGAAGAGATGTGATGGCTACATGCCTCTGAACTGTGTTACAATGAGGCTCGAAGGCCTATTTATTGTTGAGAAACAATGGAAAACCCTTAACATTCCAAAACCTAACCCTAGGAGATGAAACGCCAAACTGTGGGCCCCGTTTGGGTAAATTGGTACATCAACTTCCTGGGGTAGTAACTTTGGCATACGATCTCCGTTTGACGCGTACAATAGCTCGTTAGAAAGATCTATCCGAGCACTACCACTTTGGGAAGGGCAACATCGATTGCCCCCAGATTTCCCAAAAAACATCGTTTAGGGCCTCAAAACGGCTCCAGAAGTCCAGGACCCGAAAAATTGCTAAAAATAGTAAGTTTTGCTACAATTAAGGAAACTGAAAATGCTGAGAGAAACAATGGTGGGGGTCCAGGTGGACTTGGCAGGTGGCCACCAATATCCACCTGGATCATTGAGCCATTTTAAACTAAACCCTAGTTTACTCTATTTTGCCAAAAACTGTGTTTCCAGCGAACCCAAATTTTTTGTTTTCCAGTCAGAAAGAGGGTTAGTTGTTTTGCAATCCCCTATTGAGTTATTTCAATGTCTATGAAGGCGTTGTAGGTGTTGGAACTTGGAAAAATGGGTCGATCTGAACACGTGAAGAGGTTTGAGCCTGAATGGAATAAACTTCGAAGTGTACCCTGAGACGTTGAATCTTTTCAGAAGTGTAGGTTGGGAACCAGAATTTCAATGCTTCAATGAATGCAATCTCAGTTGGTGCCATGAATTCATCTTCTCTTACGATGGTAATACATCTAGAATTAGGACATTACAGTTCCATGCCATAAAGGATTCAATTTCTGAAGCAATGAGTTTTCCAACATAAGGTGAAAGGTGGTTCAAGAAGCAGAGATCGCTGAATGTGGATTTGAATTTCTTCCTGAAAGAAGACTGCCAAAATCAAGATTAGGATGCATGGATTCTCCAAAGCAAGTTGAAACCTCAATGGGATACTGCACTTAGGACTGTCCATCTATTCTTCACTTGTGAGGGTAGGTATTCTAAAGCTTACCTATACCACATGAGATTCCTTTGTCACTTAGTAGGTTTTAGGAAAATGAATTTGCCATATTTCCTACATCAAAATTTGTTGAAAATGTGCACTAAGGCAAGGAAGAGACCTGAATTACAAGCTCATGATATTTGTCATCACAATCTTATTAAGATTTTATATACCCATGAGTTGAATAAGCAAGTGGAACAATTAAGGCAAATTAAACAGAGGAACCCAAACCCACCTGTACCTAGAAGATCAAGAAGAGGCCAAAATAGAGTTTCTTCTCAAGTTGTAGCCCATGAAACCAAAGGAGAATCTAGCCAACCTCAAGTTGAAAGACATGAACAGGTCCTTGTCAAAATTCCAGAAGTTGAGGTTGAGGTTTTTGAAGGAAGGACTAGAAGCCAAAGAAGTCAACAAATAAATTTAGAAGACGAGGAGGAAACAAAAAAAGAAATCTCAAAGAACAAAAAAGGTAAACAGAAAATTAAAGCAGAAGATAAGGAAGTTGTGACAATTAGGGTTTTGGGAAAGAGGCCTCACACTTGGCCTACTAACAAGTTGAGGTTGAACTTCAAAGCCATAATGAATCCTAAGTACAAGAAAGTAGTCATCATCCTTAATGAAGAAGAAAAAATAGAGTAGGTTTCAAAAGGTAAGAAAAGACAGAAAAATAGAGCATGCTGAGAAGAGCAAAAGAAAAACCCTAAAAACTGATAAAAGTTCACAAAAGCTAACCAGGAGGGTGATAAGGAGTCAAGATAAGTTGGACATCCTTGCTCAATTTTCATAATACATAAGGAAGTGATTAGTTTCCTCCAGGAGATAGAGTATAGTATAAACCTAATTTTGTTACAGTAAACCCTAATTTTGTTGCACCAAACCCTAATTATATTTAAATTTTTTGTTTAAAATGGTTAAATGATCAAACAATAATAATTTTGAGTATACTGTGGTAAGATATCAGATATTTTTGTGTCATAAGGAGTACGAGTCAACATGAGGAAATCAAGCAGTAAAGAGGGTAGACAGTTACACAGTTTCAACGTCATTTCCAGGTTCATGCATTAGTTGGATACAAGGAGGGAATATGATTTTAGCTTCAGAGATCAAGCCAGTAAAGCAATAAATTGTTCCATAACCTATCTTACAGCAGATAACTTGTTATTCTTCCAGGATACTAGCAACAAGAGCATATAGTAGCCTTGTACTTTGTTTTGAATAGGGATTATGTACGAGATTAGTGACTCGAATAGCTCAAAGGATAGGTTTTTTTTATAATTTTTGTCAATTAAACTTTCAAATACTATGTAAATATTTTGTAATTATTGATACCATACTTCAAGCAGCTAAACTCTATTGTAATTTGTATATATTGCATTAGGAATATGAAGAAAGGGTTGGATTTTTTGAAAATTATAGTTCAATGTCTGTGTGTTTTGAATGCTTCAATTATTTCATTTGCCAAGATCAGTAGATTCTAAACAGTGATATAAAGATTCATGAGATAATGGATTTTAGTATGAACCTCTCTATTTTTAAATTCCTCCTTCAATAATCTCATAACTGCATTTCCTCTGAATGTTTGGAAAAGTTAAATTAATTCAGAATTATTATGTTATTAGTTAGGTTTTCAAAGTTTCTCATTATGATATTCTAAAGACACCTTAGGATTCATTGTGCATGCCCTATTGTGGTGGATTATTTTTCTTCTTCTTCATCCATCTACAACAAATGACAAAGGTCTAGGATATGATATCCACCTTGCCTTTATCAATCTTGATTAGACAACCAATTATCTTGGTAAAGCTATCTAACCCTATATATTTGACTCCATCACCCAATAAATTATTTATTTCAGGCCCACCCAACCCTTACATCAACACAACCTATCCAAAAGATCTAACCACAGTGTGAAGGTCAGAGAGAGCCTTCTCTGGATTGAAGGGGCTAGCCTTCAATCTACAAGTTGGAGTAAAAATGTTACCTTGGAAACTTCTCTCCCACAACCAAGAGAAATTTTCTAAGTGCTAACATTAAGGGATAAATTTCTAATCTTCCAAACCATGTCTTTTCTATGAGAATTTGTTATCCCTTGCTATTCCACGAAGCTACTTTCACTTGGGATAAATAGTAATACGATCCATAGATTCTTCAATGTCAATTTCCCTTGATCCCAATTAATACCCCATAAGGGTTTAGTGAAGCCATGCCTTTGATCCCAAATGCTCGTCTATGGTCATTTCAAAAGTTTATTTCTCTTCTAGGATGCATTAGTATATGTTGAGGGGGACAATAAGCATGCCCTTCAATAGGGCACCTGAGGGTAATAAAACAATTGAAACCCAACTCAAAATAAACCCATAAATAACTCACAAACAAACTTTTATTTATTTATGAATGCCAATACCTTTCTTGCTTGCCCCAACACGTGCATTACATCCCTAATTTTTATTTTTATTTATTTTTATTATTATTTTTTTATAACTATAACGGTTATATTAATTATTTAAAACCTGTTGGGCCGAAACCAAAACACCATCATTACAATATTCAAAATTCATTTTAGTTGCAACTTTCCTTTTCCTTACATAGGTGTAGATTTACTCTAGATTACGGGATCGGGTTCCATGTAGGTTCTTCATCATTCTTGCTTAAGGCTCCTTGTGGCAGGAGGCATGCCAGGTTTGCTTTTGCTCCAGCTTCCTTATTTGAGCCACGTAGAATATGGAAAAGGAGATAGGAAGAGAAGTCTTGGAGCATGTATCTCAGCCTTTGAAGTGTCTTGTTGAGCACTGAATTGCTGAAGTGGTCCTCTGAATTTAATATATTTATCAAAAATTTTGAGTCCCCAAAGACTTGTATTTCCTGAATGCATTTTTCACGTGCTAACTGACAGGCTTTTAGCAACCCAAGGATTTCTTCCTGGTTGTTGGTTCTCTATCCAAGTCCCCAGCTAAAGCTATATTCACGAATACCCTCCGGGGAGTAGATCACTCCGCCTGATCCTGCTATCCTTGGATTTCCTTTGGAGGCACCCTAAAAAAAGATTGTTGTTTTACCCTGTTTCCTCCACCAAGCTTGAAAATCTGCGTCCTCTTCTCATAGTCTCCATACAAGAGATTTATTGGGAAAGTGGTGTTTTTTATCCCATCTCGAAATATATAAGTTCCCATCCATTTTTTTCTTCCGGGAGAAGCATGTTAGCGTTTTTAAGGGGATGATTGGCCACATTCTCGAGGAGTAATGCTTTTGCTTTTGCTGCCACATTCAAAGGGGAGTTTGAAATGTTGTTGAAGATTTGGTCGTTTCTGGCGAGCCATATTTTCCAGCAGACATATTTAGGTACTGATTTCCAGATTCTGTTCCATGTTGTCTTTCTTTGGGTCATGTGGGGATAACGCATTCTCCAAGTGCTAAAAGGGTTAGCTACTTTGACTTGCGATGGGGCAGAGAAATTGAGGCCTTGAAGGATGCAATCCCAGACTTCTTAAGCAAAAGAGCAATTCACAAACACATGCTCCATGGTTTCCTAGGCTTTATAGCAGAGAGAACACCGATGTGGCCCGTGAATACCTCTTTTAGTCAGATTGTCGCCAGTTAGAAATTTCCCATGCATTAATACCCAGGTGAAGAAATTTATTTTGGGGAGACTGAGAGGGTCCCAGACTTGTTTCCACATAGATGCAGTATGGCTCGAAGCTTGTTGTGGTTGAAGAGAGGCAAATCCATGCCTTGCATTGTAGATTCCATTCTTTCCCCATCCTCATTTGTCCGTCAAATGCATGTGAACTGGTGCCAGTCCCGTTAACGCTTCTTCCAGGAGGGTTTTTTGACTGTGCATTTGATCTGGAACTCGAGGGATTTCCCAAGTTCGCCATTTTCTAGAGTCGTCCCATGTCGAGATATCTGCCAGGGTGAGGACTCCTTACTGAATGAGCCAGTTCTTGATTTCTTTGATTGCTTGATTTTTGCTCAAAGGCGCCTGTCCCATTATGATGTCTTGCCAGAGCATCGTGTTTTTTCCATTTCCAGGAATGCAATACAAGTGCTTTTGGAAGAACTCTATCCCACGTCGGTAGAGATGCCATATCGACGTCCCTTTGATGTTGTTATCTATCTGTATGTTCCTTAGAGATGATCCTATTAGATATTTTTTCTTTATGATCTGACTGATAGGGTGTTTATTGTTTGAGAAGAGGGTCCAAAGTATTTTACCTCGAAGAGCCAGATTGAGAAGGCCTAGGTCTCTTATTTGCAGGCCTCCTTCAAAGATGGGGCATTTAACTGTATCCCAATTCACTAGATGGAATTTTCTTTGGTTTCCTCTTCCTCCTCTCCACAGAAAATCCTTGATAAGTCCGGAGATCTGTTCCGTGATCTTCTTTGGAGCCAGAAGAAAGGAAGCCTGATAAATAAGCAGGGAGGACAATATAGATTTTATAAGGATGAGTTTGCCAGCATTGGTGAGCTATTGACCTCCCAAGCTGTAATCTTGGACTTAATTTTGCTTATTACCTCTTTCCACAACGATAATTTGTTAGGGCCCAGGGTTACTGGTAACCCGAGATATTTGATTTTATCCCAATAAGCGAATCCCAAAAAGCATAAGGAGAGGGCTATTCTCTGAATTGCTTGTTGATCCACATTCCACCTGAATATTGCATTTTTCCTTTTATTTATAAGAGCTCCTGATATGCTGTAGAATTTTTGAAGAATTCCACTGTAAACTTTGGCTATCTTGATGGAGGCTCCTCCCAAAAGAAGAGTATCATCTGCAAATAGTGTGTGAATGAGAGGCTCTAGCCCTTTTGTCAACCTAACTCCTGGAGCTGTCCCTGCTTTCTTTTCAGCTGTCAGTTTTCTACTTAGCGAGTCTGCCATCAGAATGAACAAGAAAGGGGAGAGGGGGAAACCTTGCCTTATTCCCCTCGAGCTTGGAAATAGTTTGTTGGCCTACCATTAACTAAAGGAGCTATCCATGGATTTTCAGTACAATCTTTAATCAAATTGACAAAGTTAGAGATGAAACCAAAGGAAAGGAGGAATTTGTACAGGAAAGAAAGATTTACCCGATCGAATGCATTTTCCATGTCTAACTTTATGAGCATACCTTGATCCTGCCGAAGATAACTGGAATGTATGACTTCTTGCACCTGTATTACATTGTCAATATATATCTCCATTTGACAAAGCCGCCTTGGGTGGGAGAAATGAGTTTCCCAAGTAGTGGCTTGATTCTGTTTGCCAGCAGTTTTGTCAGGATTTTGTATGATGCATAACAAAGCGAGATTGGCCTAAACCTGTCAAAAGTGTCTGGATTCACTTCTTTTGGTATTAATGCAAGGAAGGTAGAGTTATCACTGCCTCCTACTTTGGCTTTTTGATGAAAAGCTTTAATAATCCTCAGAAGATCAATTTTTATTATTTCCCAGCAAATTCTATAAAAATGAATTGAGAAGTTGTCAGGTCCTGGTGCCTTGTCTAGTTCCATTGACCATATTACTTTGCAGATTTCTTCCTCGGAGAAAGGTTTCGTAAGACTAGTGTTTTCCTCCTTGCTTACCAAATATGGAATGTGGGAGAGAAATTCAGAGGTGACTTCTTCACTCCCATTCCCTTCCTCTTTATATAGATTCTGGAAATGATCTTTTGCTGCCTTTTTTAGCTGTTCTTGACCTTTGAGCACAATCCCATCTAAGCAAGTGATTTCAGAGATATGATTTCGAGATAGCCGGGCTCTATATTGCCTATGGAAGAAAGAGGTATTTCAATCTCCAGCTTTAAGCCACAGGCTACGAGACTTAAGCCTCCAAGTCTCTTCTTCATGGCGGAAAGCGTGAAATGATTTGATTTGGGCAGCTTGTTCTTTTTCTAAATCTGAAGCAGAGATCTCCTTACTTTCCAAATCCATTTGCAGATCTGATAAAAACTGAATTGTCTCCTTTCTGTTGCTGGTAGGAGAATTTGAGGGTTCTTTAATCCATTTTTCAGAGCTCTCTTGGTTATTTTTAGTTTCTGCTCCCACACGAAGCTGGGAGATCTTGTCACAAGTATGGACCATGCCTCCAGAACAGTTTCCATGAACCCTTCTTTCCCTGACCAAAGCGGGTTGAATCTAAAGGGGATAGGGCCCAAATTTTCTTCCTCTTCCAGCTATAGGAGAATAGGTTTGTGATCTGAGGCCGACTTTGGGAGAATTTTCGAGGAGATCAATCTTTTTCCTAGCAACAAAGAGCTTTGCGCTAGGAAGCGATCTAGGTGAGCAGAGATGTGTTCTGCCCCAGCTTTATTGTTTGTCCAGGTGTAAAGAACTTTTTTTGGTTTGAAGTCAAGAAGGTCCCAATGAAGTATCAGCTTCTCTACTAATGGAAGCATTTGGTCCCTGCCATTATTGCCACTTCTATTTTCTTTTGGATCAATGACGAGGTTGAGATCTCTAGCCACTATTATATTTTGAGGGAAGTAAGAAATCAAACAAGGTCTGCCAAAATTCTTTCTTCTCTATAAGGTGGACTGGAACATAAAGGTTGAATAGAGAGAAGGAGAGCTTACTAGAGAGGCGTCAAAGTTCGGTGAATATCCAATGTTGGGTCTCAAAGGAGACTTTTAGTTGATACTTGTCCTCCGACCACAATGTTTCTAGGCCACCAGAGGTACCTCTTGCACTAATGGCCTTTCCTGCATTTTTTCCCCATTTTAATTTGTTGATCTCAAGAAGGGTTTCCCCTTCAATCTTCGTCTCTTCGATCATGAGGATCTCTGGAGTTTTTATTTTCAGAAGATCTTTCACTGCTTCAGTTTTCAAAGGGTTCCCCAAGCCTCTACAATTCCAAGAGACTAGTTTCATTATTTAACGGAATTGGAGTGAGTTGATCCCCCCTTAGAGGGCCTTGTTCTGGTGTTTCTCCCGATAGACATTTCAATGGTGGATTGGTTGCCTTGCATTTTTTGCCTCTCTGCCTCTTCTTCCCTGGCTTCCTTATGAGATTTCCTTCCAACTCTTTTAGAGGGTCTCTTGAATGTCTCATCTTCCGATGACCCAGAGGTTTTCGGGGGTTTTTTCCTTGTCATTTCTACATATGTGGGTGAGGAGGAGGTTCCTGCTAGGGAGTCAAGTTGGGTTACTTCTATGTTCTTATTTTCTGCTTCAAGTGAGGGAACTTGTCATTCAATCTCCTCTATCTCTGTTTTTGGAATTTCGATTGAAGTGCTGAGGGTTTCAAATGGGTTTATTGAGGCCGTTGTCTTTGGTTGTTCTCCTCTTCCTTCTGTTTGAACCATTCCTGTTAAGGGAGTTCTAGACTCCATCGGTACCTCTTTCCCTTTATTCCTGATACTCACCTTGGCCTAGACTGCTTTCTGCACCTGGATCCATTTTTCTCCTTTCGACTTCTCTAGATCTTCCTCCTCCTTCTTTTTTTTGCATTATCTTGCGAAATGCCCATATTCATGGCAATTTCTACATTTGAATGGTAACTGCTCGTAGTCTAACTCATGGATATAAGACCAATCTGTTATTGTTAACTTTATGGCTTCAGGTAACCCTATTTCCAAGTTGAATTCGACGCATATTCTTGCACATGAATACTGATCACTTCTCTCTTCTTTGTCTATGTATTTTCCCAGGGTGTTACCAATTGTTTCTAGTGACTTCAAGTTACATCAGTGTAGTGGAAGATGAGGGAGGCGCACCC